>JASVER010000001.1:14439371-14587756 GCA_030449065.1 Oceanodroma leucorhoa
CCCCACACCGGGACCACCCTCGGTTTTTAAGCTGGGCATGATGTCACATGGTATAGAATACCCCATTGGCCAGCTGGGTCAGCCACCCCGGCTATGCTCCCCCCCAGGTCCCCCTGCACCTTGAAGGGCGGGGGAGGCTGTCGGTGCACCCGGCAACAACCAAAGCATCAATGGGCCATCAACATTCCTTTCACCGCCAAACCCAAAACACAGCACCCCCTCCAGCTACAGGAAAGAGAGTTAACTCTGTCCCAACCAGAACCAGGACAAAGGTGTAATGGGAATCCCCCATAATTCAGCTGTCTTGGGGCCAGTTGAGGAACAGGGTGGATTTTGGTTAATAACTGCTTAGGTATTTGTTAGTAAAGTTGCAGCCTTCCATTTTTTCATGCTTTGGTTTCAATATGCTTATGTGTTATCAGATTTTCATCTGTTACTAAAGGATAGTACTCACATATCCTTTTGCTTCCTGCTCAGTAACCCTAAGATGTGTCTTGACAAGCAACAGCTGTCCATCGGAGGCAGTCTGTGGTGATGTACTGCTGTTGAGTTGTATCAGAGAGCATTCCTCAACACCGGTTGTTATTGCCCATACTTGTCCCCAGCCACAGAACAGGTTGTCACATTGGGCCTAACCGCAGAGAGGTAAATTGTTAGCATTGTCATATGTATTACTCTGCTATAAAGAGTGTAATTTACGTACTTCGTTAACATGAGCCATGGCTGTAAGGGTTGCCATTTGATTTTCTAAACTGCATGAGCATTCATAATCAACTTGTAAAAACTGGGCCATGATGCATTAGGAGCTATTAAGCCATCATTTACAAACACTTTGAAATACTGCTGAGTTCCTTTATGCTTAAAAGAGGAAATAACTGATGTATTTCAGTTCAGTAACATTTGATAAATTCATGCAAAGAAAGCCTAAAAGCACTGTTAATTAATCAAAATCAAACTAATGGAGCAACCACATTTGTGAATCAAGGGGGAGGGGAGACTTTTAATAGAGCTCAGGGGAGTCAGAGTCCCAACTTCACTGAATTTAAATGGGAATTTGCTGCCTAGATGCCTTGGGTGTTTCTAAAAACATCAGCCTAAGCAACTGTTTGTGTAGTCCTTTCTCATCCTCATTTAGAAGACACTGTTGATGAAGTAACAGTAATAATTTAGTGGCACGTATTGTGTATATGCATTTAGCATGCTGTGTGTGTCATATGAACATTAAAAGCAAGAGAGTTCCACTTTTCCCTAGAGTTCCTTCAAAATAAACAGATTTTAGGATACTCTCAAGTTTTTCAAATATACCTTTCTAAATGAAGTTTATGAGAAACTTCAAAGGTACTTTGAGCAAAGTCATGGACAATAGTGTTGAGAACCATAAAGAGTTCAGCATTTCCTGTGGAATCTTAAAATAATACTTCCACTAGTATGTGCTAAATATAGATTAACTTAATATTAGATGAACTTTATTGCATTAAAACTTACAGCTGACACCATTATTGGAAAAATATCATGCATTTTGAATTAAAAACTCCTAGCCAAATCTGTACCTATGACTTCTGAAATTTCTTCAGAAATTGAAGCCATTGTTAATTTTTTTTACAAATATTTGAGCATGATACCCATTTAGAGCTGCCTTATTGATTTTTGTTTAAAAAATATTTTTGGACAGAATTTTTTATTTTCAACAGAATATTATCTACTATGAATACTATGCTAATTTCTATCAAATGTTTTGCTTTCCAGCTTAAAAAACAAAACAAAATGTACCACAAAACTTAAAAGTTCATGGCTGCCAGTTTTATGATTGAAAACGTAATTGATTTTTTTTATTTGTAAATGCCACTGTGGTGCTTGGCAGGGGGTGCAGAAGACGTGCCAGACCTCCAAAGCAGCAGAACAGTCACATTGCCCAGGCTACAACTGACAGAACCCACCGCAAATGCTCTTCTGCTCATTCAGCAACCCTAGCACACTTTGAGAGAGGTATGCATTTCTGAAATGCAGCTATCATCTGGAGATATGGCAGCAGTTCTAAATTAACAAAAAAATTGTATCTTGATGAAATCTTTGAGACCGAAAACTTCTGAACTGTTCAGTTGTTTTGTCAAAAAGACAGGGTGGAATAGGATGGGAGCAGTATATTTTTGTTTCCCTTAAAAGTAATGGAAGTACTTTATCCAAGCTCAATCTGCAGAGAACTCCAGTTTTACATTGTGTGTCCCGTGAAGTGCCTCACCCTTGATTTCAGACAAATTTCACTGTCTGACATAATTTAGATTTTTGTTATACAATGGACTGCAAAAACTTGACAGACTGATTTTTTTTTAAGTAGTTATTTTTTATTTTTACATAGGTAAGATTTGCCAAAAAAATAAATATAAATGATGAAACATACTGAACAGAGCCTGAGCAGAAACGTATGTTTTCAGAGTCATGACCACAGGGCAAAATATATTCCATTTATAGGTACCTAAAATGAGTTTAATGAGAGAGGATTTTGGAAGTCAAGAGCTATGTGTCTTTGCTAGGTATCTTTCCTGACTCAAGTTCCTATCAAAGGCATGCAGGAGTCTGAAAGTCACTCATTTTAGATAATAAATGTTGTAGTAAGTACTGCATAGGACATATTTGAAACTCATTTTTAAAAACTTCAAGTGATGCTCTCTTGAAAGACAGGAGAAATTTTACAGAGATCAAGACTGGCTAAGATGTCGATAAGTAAAGCTGATTTTAATGAATTAGTGCACATTGGGCTTACCCAATTTACTGACTATTTTAAAGACAATCAGAATGTGACAATCACCAGGACAGTGATATAGTTTATTTCCAGAACAATTGTCTTTAATTGTACTTTATGAGTAAGCCACACCATTTTTGTTTTTAGTCAGTAGCTTCCACTGAAATCTTTACAAATGCTTTTCTGAGCTATTATACATGGGTATTTAAAGTATGTTAATATGGTATTTGTTTGTCAGGACATGGAATATGACAGGCTTTCCTCTTAGTATTTTAGATTTTACAAATACTCACTACAGTCTGAAGCTAAAGGTTACTTGAAAGAGCTTGCCAGAACTTTCTAAGTTGTACACAGAAGTTAGAAGGTCACTTGTTTTGGATGAAAGGTACTAGCTAACAGTTTTTTAAGACATTTGAAACTAGTTTTTGAGAACTGTAGGTGGTGTCCTTTTGGATATCACAGAACAAACAAGAAATATGCTGAATCACATGCATAATATGTCCCAGAGTTACATATGTACTATACTGTTATGCCTGCTGCTATGAAAACGTGTCTCTGAATCTCTGAATGTTTGTGTTTGAAAATCTGTATCCTGATAAATAAATTATTCTAATTGGAATAGCAACTGTAGCTTTTCTCAGGCCAGGTTGTAAACAAGTGTTTGTTAGTCAACTGGACCGTATCTACAATTCTTTTTAGGGATGCTAAGTAAGGGAATTTGGGATTGATTGTTCACAAAATTGGCATGGTTTTTATTTTTTCCTTTAGTAAAACAAAAAAAAATGTATCCACATTCAGACTATTCTCACTGGCTAATTTTGTTTTGGGTGTAGGCATGTACAGGTCCTAGTAAAATCAACAAGTGTTGAGTATCTAAATACCTGAAGAGAAATACAAAGAACAACTGGGCATTCCAAACAGTGCTCTGCATCAATTTCAAGATTCAGAATTCTGAACTGTATTTCTATCATCTAACCTACCATGGATAAGAACTACCCATGTATAATATAGAGACAGTGAGACAAGAGAAAAATGATGGGTTTAGAAGTTGTTCTCTCACTTCTGTCCAATGTCAGAAGAAACTCAGCTGAAATGTAAAAAGCTTATGACATTTGAACAACAGGGGAGAAAAAAGGCTGGGAAAGGGGGAATTGGGACTGAATGCTACAGTATCACTCTGCTAGTTAACGTTCAATAAAACTTTCACAAACCACCACAAATCACTCTACACATTTCATCATTTGAAGCCTTTTTATTTCATGTTTTCTGAGCCCCTGAAGAGTCATTTTAATTCCTTTATTGTGACATTTTCCTTTGAGACCCAGAAGCAGGAGAGTAAACTTGAAACCCTATAACAAAAAAGCATGTTTGTATTCTTTTGTTTTTTAGAGGCAAGTGGATAAAAAAACTAAAAAAAATAAAATATAAACAGCATTATATTTGTAAGAGGTGCAAGCCCAGAAAAAAACTGCCTAAGCTTGAGCTACTCATTTTTTTTCTTTCTTTTATTGTGAGAATATCTTTGCAGACCTTGAGAGCACTACACGTGAAAGCCCAGCAGCTGAATTTTAGAGAGGTCTAGGTACCTTTCCTTTAAATATGCATCTTTGAAAAATCCTAGATAGTATATTTTGCTAATTAGTGCTTCCGTTCCCGTCCCTTCCCTTCCCCGTTGGATAGTGGAAGAATGAACTATTGCAAGACTCCAGCATCCAACCACCTCTGAAACACAGTTGACTGAGCATATATTTTCCACAGAAATAAATTTTCTACAAAAAGTCATGTGGTTTTCTGGTTTGGTTTTGTTTCGTGGCATGTTTTCCTGATTGGATTTTCTAATTGAAATATCAAGATATCTCATTTTAGGTCAAAGGTCAGACCCTAAATTGTGCAGTTCCAATCTGTTGAATAGCACTTAACTGATGCTTTCCCATAGTAATTCGTTGCGATACGGCAACTGCAGGCCAGGCCGCTGTTACTTTGATGGGTGAAGATCTCCAGCTGATTACGTTACTGACAGAAAAATACATATTTTTTGAGCTAAGCAAGGTTAGGGACACCATGTAACTTAAGTTGTCGAAGCAATGTGCAGTCTGGGTACCCAGTATGGAAAGTCGGAGACTCAGTAATAACTATAAGAAAGAGGCAACAGGTATCAATAAGAAAAAATCTATTCAACTGTGCATGTACTTGAAGCAAAGCTTTTTAGACTGGTTAAATACATCAAAATGAAATATTCTGATGTAGTAAGTCAAAAAGTTTTTCTGTTGATCCAAAACCAGATACATATTTGATTTTGACATTTTAAAGTCAAAATATTGGAATTTCAAAATCTCAGTTTGAAATCAGAGTTCCAGAAATGCTGACGTTTCCTGCAGGGCAAAAATTTCTAGATTTCAATTAGTATTATCCTAACTGTTTAAATTTGCTAAGGATATAATTATTCCTTGTACGTTAATGGTTTTGCAATTTTTGCCTAAATATTCATTCTTTGTTTTAAACTTTTTAAAGATAGCTAAAAAGGGCTACAGAGGCAAGTCTTACTATCCCTTATTAAGTTAATAAATATTTCTTTTGCTTTGATTTGAGCACATGGAAGTGTGTTATGATACAGCATGCTGGCTAAAAAAGGAATCTAACGTGTAATTTGAACTGTCTCAAGTGCTGTGGCGAGGTTCTTTGTGCTGATCTGTAGGTAGGTTGTGTCTCCCCCACACAAAAGAGCATTCTCTTTCAATTAAGTGTTATTTTGGATCTCATCAGGCATTCCTGGCATGTATGTAATGAAGTCAGTAAGAATATGCACATGGAGGAGATGAAGAATCTGGCCAAAGATAGTTAATTTTATGACTCTTAATTGAGAGCTTCAGAGAAGTGTTTGGCTATGTTCCTCCCATTATTGCTAAAAATTAAGTCCTCGGTCTGGAAAACACAGATTCAGAAAAATAACCAACATCATAATATTTCCAGTAGTTAGAAGACCTGCACCTGAAAATGGGAGAGATGTGTTCAGCCATCCTCTGACCAGAGAGATTGAAACCCTTTCACAACAAGCTCCTCTCAGGTTTGCTATCGCACCCTCTCCCACCTCTCTAGAAACAGGGCTGCCAGGCAGCTTCAAATGCAAGGGCTACACAGGAGGGACAAGGAGAGCACACAAAGCTCAGTGGTGAGGGATGTGACCTGCGAGAGAATGCTTTTTATTCTACATTTTACTTTAAAAAAATCAAAGGATGCAATTCATAAAGAAGCCTCCAAGCAGAAACTGAAATTCAGATGATGTTTTTTTTTAAATGAATGCTCCTGTGTGAAACATCTTGCTTGCTCTTTATTTTGCCTTAGAGACCCTGTCTTACCTGTAGTCTGACAGTTGGGACACACTTTGAAGTGTATGCTTTAACTGTAAGTTTATCACCAGCTGTTTTAAAAGAAGAAAATTAACTCTTTCCTCCTTCCAGAGGGGGGGATTTATGTGTTTAACTCAATGGGAAAGCTCAAATTACCATCCAGCTTTGCAAAAGGACATGAATCACATCTCAGGGAGAGCTCAACTCTGGCTGCTGTTGGCAATAGGTGTCCTTACATTCACATATTTGTTGCTGTGAATCCTATGAGATTAGAATAACTGGTTTGATTTAGCTTGACGAAGGCCAGCATATCCTTCAGATATTTAATAAATTAGTCCAATGAAAAAGTCAAGTCCACTGTTCCATGGGACTAGGGTAAGAAATGAGATATTACTCAGAAAGTTTTTAGGGACTGAACTAAAATGGACAAAAAAGTTACAGAATCTGCACCACTGAATGCTTAGGCAAGGACAAATATCCATCTAGGAAGGTTTAGGCATAAAATACTATGATGTCAGAGAGACCTCTAAAATCTCTCCTGACCTCTTTTTCCCCCTATGTTTCTTTAGGTTCCTGTGCTGGCCCTGTGAATGCCACACACTTTATGCCTCTTGTCACATGAGTTTAGGGCATTCCTTTGCACAGTGTGGGGTATCTCAGTAAGGATAATTAGCCCAGACAAACTACCGTACTAATTTGCCTATACAGCTTCCAGAACTGATGTTATGCTTCTTCTGGGATTCTTGGATGCCATCCACTTTCTTCTGCACTTTATATTTTCTGACTATCTAAACTTCCATCCAGTTGCCAACAGGTAATTGATGTTTCTCCACCCTTCCAAGTTCCCTTCTATATGTTACCTCTAATTTTGGTCCACTGAGTCTAAAGGATTATTAATAAGCATAAGTCAAATTTTAAGGACTTAGAAAAATGTGAAAAAACAGAGCAGTTATGGTAAAAACATTAACTAGCTTAAATATTTTTTACACCTTCTTTTAACGCATTGATGGACATTTTGCATATATGTAAGCTCCCTTACATGTATTTGTAGGTGTTAAAGAGGACATAAAAAAGGCAAAATATAAGAAAAAGTAAACTAGCAATTTTCTTTTCATTTAGGCCTTCATTAAAAAAAAAAAAAAAAGAAAGGGAAAAAAAGCCTACAGCATTGCTTATTTTCATAAACAATGCTATTTGTTTTGTGCTTTTTATTATTCAGGCTAGAGAGAAGTTGATTTACATAAGTTGATGGCACGTGTGTGTGTATATACACTTCATATAGCCATTTGCAAGCAAGTAGTTACATTTATCCGCTAATTGTGAACTGACAGAGGTTACATACAGTGTGTAAGACTAAAATTACTGTATGAAAAAGCTGCTAGAGGCGTGTTCTCATTCAATAAACATTCTACTCTTCTGCATGGATATTTCTGTGGGTTTTTAGCTTCTTGGATAAGTGTCACTGTTATAATCTTTTAATTAATATTGTGCTGTAGAGTGAAGGCATGAATGGATGCTACTGGCTGTTATTGCCATAGTGCCCAGAAGGATGCTACTGTTTTGCCAAAAATGTTCTGTCACTAATGCGAGGCCTGTTGACAGACTGTTGTTTATATGTGTCAACATGATGCCAAGTCGATTGTTTCACTACAGGAATCCTGGCTTGGCCCCAGTGGCTGTCTGAGGCTTTGTAGACAAAAAGATACTTTTATAGTGGCAAACGAAAAGGAATAGCTTTTTTGGACTTTCATCTTGATCTTGTAGTAACTATTCTCTCATATAGCTACTAAGAGGATTAATAATCAGGAAATTTTGCAGACAACTTGGTACATCGTATTTTATACTTTCTGGACAGAGGAAGGACTTTGAATTTAAGTGGGGTTGTTAAGTGAGTCTAATCTAATTATTGTACTAGATGTTTAATCATATTAGTCAGAACCGAGCATAAGACGTTGCAACATGTTTGGAAGTGCATTTTAGTGCAAAAAGTACCATTTTTTTTAAATTGTTTCCTATTTACTCAGAATAAATATGTAGATTCAGTCTGGGTGCAGAACCGCACTGCAAATTTCTTAATACGGACCTCGCCTTCTGGGGTCGCTGGATTCCATGCTCAGACTCCATTCTACGCTTCTGTTTTGGGTAGTACACGGCAAGTAAGAGGCCCCAGTGTTGTAGAAAGAGGAAGGTGATGCTTCCTGTTTCCCCCAAACTGTTGATGTATTTTTAATAAACTCCTTTTGTCTGCTTCAGAGGAAGATAATTGATTATTGCTCAGTATGAAAGCTTGATATTTATGTAAATATGTTAATTTAATGGGAGAAATCTTATATACTATTTAGAAAAGGTCATCTAAAGAGCAATCTTTACTATTTCCATCTTGATTCCTTCTTATTGGATTATCTTAATTTCTCTGAAACTAGCACTACTACTGGAAAAGTATTTTTAATTTTTTGCCCAAACCAGTGGGATGTTTGTTACAAGTAGATTGCCAACTGTCACTTTCGGGCAGAATCCTTAAATACATGGTCCTGTCGTCTAGTCAGAAAAATGTCTCCAAATCTCACATGAAAATGCCAGAAAAATCCATCACAAGGATACAGAAATTGTGTGAAAAATACCTCCAGCTTTTGATCATTCTGCCCAAGGCTTACCACATGGTATCCCAAATATTCATTGGAGATGCAAATTTTGCATAGCTGGTGCTATAAGTCAGTGATAATAATGAGGGTTCTGTGACTCAGAAATGTGATCAATCATATTTACATGTATCCCAGGCTGAGCTACACTACTGGAGAATAGACTGACAGTGTGAAGGACTCAGTCTTTCAAGGTGGGCTTCAAAGTGCCATCTAATAATGGTATCTGGACTGCTACTACTCATAATAATTTGTCAGTGCCAGGCCTGTATTTCTCCTCATAAAGGTCAGACTTTCAAATATATTCTTCTGATAAAATATACTTCCTCTGTAACCTACAGACACAATTCAACTATTTTGGTCTTTTGCCCCCAGTCTTCAGGGAGTAAAACCTTTTCTCCTTTAAATTCAATAAGTTTGGCAGGTGAGCATCTTTTCTAGCATGTGCGAGAGGGATTTCTTAGAACCTCCTGCTATGTAGGCAAATGACAAAATTCAGTAGCCATAGACCATTTCCTACTTTCTGCCCCTGAACCCCACCTACAGCATTCCCCATGACTCAATATCCCTGCCATCCTTAATGGACGACAGAAACTGAAAATGTACTGCTAAGTATTGCTACAAAAGTTTGATAAATTCAAGGCTGAGGAGCTTATCTAAAACACCTAGCTCCAGGGATCTTCACTGTAATATTGGTACCAGCACATTTCTGTTTTTCTACATCATATTTGGAGGCAGAAGAGTTACTACAGTGAAGGCTAGGCACTTTTTCAGTGGCCTTATCTATCTTCAATGTATCAAAGTTCAAGCATAAGATGAGAGGTTTAGTGATCAATCGATACACAGTAAATGCAGACTGGCTGGGTTTGCCTTTCATCCTCCCAAAATTTTGGTTACAGATATTTTGGTTGCACCTATTTAAAACAGAGTGTGTATTGAAAAAAGGGAGACAATGTATTTTCCTTTGCATAGCTTGATTCGTACTGTTCTTTTTCTTTAAAACACTTCATTTTTTCTTTATTTAGTTTTTTAAAAACCCAGAAAAAAGGTTTGTTTCAAGGCTCTAAGAAAATGAATATCTTTTTTTTTTTTTTTTTTACTTAAATTGTGGTTGCGGAATTCTAAATTATGTATGTGGTAGAGTGTATGTAGTGAGAAAAGAGCAAATGCCAAATGAAGCCAATGACAGTTTTAAAATTCATGAAAAATCCAAGCTAAAATGAGAAGCATGAACACTATAAATCATTACTTTCTTGCCTCACAGCCAGCTAATCCAAGAATCTGCATCAGTTTTATTTTGCCAGTTGTGTAATCTCACACAGCCCTTGAGCTTTTGAGAATCCAACTAGCTGGTGAGGAGTTCGGTTCTGGTCCACCCCGCCTGTACACAGAGCATTCTTCCAAGAGGTAAGGTATAAAAAGATATTTCTTTCTAGGCCACTCCTGAGTCACAGTGGAAGAGTGCACTCGCTGTCTGCACACATTGAAACTGGTCAACCTTCTCTTGGCTTGCTCCATGAGACAGGGATGTGGTCCCACAAAAACTGGAGATCTGTCTTCCCATTTCCAGATGCATTGTAGGTAGATCAGATGGATTTTCTAGCCTCTTTAGGGGATGAAAATATATGGATATCACATATCACCAGGTTTCTGTTCTCACCGTGACAATGTGACTTTTGCAGATAGCCTGCTGTTCCTAACACGTCTCAAAGAGGAGGTGTTTCAGTCTTCAGAGTGAGAAAGAGTTGCCTTTGACTCATCACTGGCTTTTGACAGTTTTGCTGAACTAGGGCCAATAGTTCCTTATTTTCTACTTGCTTAAAATCACAACATAGCAAGTTGCATTTGTGTGAATAACATGCTTTGGAACGCTGATTAGCAACAACTAAAATTTAATGGTCTAGTTAATTTATCTAATGTTTAAAATTATTTACCAGTCAAAGGATTTCTCTCTTAACCAATAGCAAGCAGTTCTGCTTTGCAAGGTAATTTTAGACTATTTATAGTTATTACTGTTTATGTTATTTTCGTGCTAGACATCACATAGATCTAAATAGGCACACAGTGCCTAGATATCATACTGTCTAAGTAATCAGTCTTGCAAAGATTTCTTGTTTAGTCAGATCCCTTAGTCCAGGTGTAGATGTTTAGCACATTAAGAAATAGCTTTTTTCAGACCACACATTTGGCTCGATATTTTAAGATACATTTCACACTGAGATTGCAATCTTTATCTTGAGCAAATGGAGATCTAATTAAAAATATATTAACTTGTCTTTCAGCCAGCCTAGTTTTACTGATTTCTGAAAGTCAACAGCTTTTCAGTTTCATACATCTTAATGGTGGTCTATTACCCTTGATTCATGCAGCTTCCACAGAAATTAATAGGAATTGCTTATACGGAAGAAATTAACTCATACCTCTTTTCTTCTGTGCTAGCAGGATTTTACCAAAATGGAGCAGCTGAAATAAGTGAAATGCTGCAACTCTTCTACTTTTTCTAATTTGATTTAGACATTGCATTGAAGATTTTACTTATAATTGCTATAGAATTATATTATGGCTTTCACTTCTTCCAGATGACTACAAACAGGAGTTAATGTAGACATTTGCATTTTCTGCGAGTTTTTAAAGGTCCAAGTAGCAGCTCTCTTTTCTCACTTCCCCATAGAAGGAACCCATGGATTTAAGTCACCTAACTTAAATTGAACAGGGTGGATGCATAACACGAGGTGATATGTAAATCCCTCTTTCACTACAATCTGGTCACGATGTCCAGATTGTAGTCTGCCTTATTTTGTTAAGAGAAGACTGCTCTAACATAAAGCTGATTGAGCTGCCATTTACACCTCAGTCTGTCGTAGCACTAAGATGACACTGATTTAGGGCTAATAACCTGGGGGACCAGTTGCAGGTGGAATAAATTAGAGCAGGTAGGAGGGCCAGTCCTGCTCAGACCCACACCTGACTAAGAAGCTCCATGGCAACTTTAAAGCCACTTTACACAGATAATGCTGACCTGCATTAGACATCAAGTCGTTATCTTTCTATACTGGACCTTTTCCAGTATTTATTACTTTCTCACTTTTCTGTTTGTTTTGGTAAAAGTTTATCAGAATAAAAAAAAATGCTCCTAGGAAGTTCTATGATAGAGAGAAATCTAATATTTGCTGTGACTAGGTGTAATTCCTAGGTGTAATTCTGGAGGTAGATCCATACTGTGGGAAATCAGAGAATACTCCTGTAGTTTAGCATTTCGGTGCTGTGAGGATGGGTAAGAATTTTCTTACATGCATTTCTTAAATGAAATACCCCTTGACAGATAAGTATTTATTTGCAATAGTACCTACAGTCTTCCTAGGTATGAATGCTGATATGAAGAGTAAAACAATAGTTATTTGCAAATTGAAGACTACAGTAAAATTGAATTCTCAAGGATTCCTTGACAAAGAATTCTCTGAAATATTACTGACTTTCCCAATCTCAAAATGTATGTGTTTGTTAATTACTTCTGCAAGTGGAATTTTCAGGATTAATGTTTGTTGCATGTGGTTTCAACTTCACATTTTGTCATAGTACTATTCATGGGTAGTTAAAGAGATGCTGTTAATGCTCGTACAAAAAAGTCTGTTATGAAAATAGTACATACTTGAACAACACATGTAAAGTAAAAGCCACGTACTGAAAATAGTGTTGGAAAATCCAAAACCATCTCTTACTTGGTAAGCAACAAACTTAGAGGGAACTTATTTACCAGTGATGAACATATGAAAAACAACTACATGGCTGCAGAAATGCTCTAATAACTAGTTTCAGATGTGGTCCAGTGACAAAATTTGGACAACACTTCGGTTAGCTTAAAGGCTAACTGTTTTAAGCATTTACCACTTCTTAACAATGGTTAAGGAGCTGTTATTTCATTGGTGATTTCTCCCCTGAGATTTCTGATGAACACAAATAATATAACATATCTCATAGTAATGGAAAATAAGGAAATAATTGTTGTCTCTGCTGATCTTTTTTGACTAGCAAGTTAGTTACTTTGAGTATAGGGCTGGAGGCTACAAAGCTTGCCAGCTTCTTTATCAAGTTTTGTTGTAATAGCTGACCATATTTGTCTGAGGTAACAAGCTGACTATTCAAAATGAATTTAAATTAATTTGGCAGGAAAGAGCTAATTGTATCATCAAAATAGAACTATTTTGCTAGATGCTTACTCTGAAGTTCACAAGGAATGTTTGTTTTGATGCAGGCTGGACCTACAATATGTTTACACATAAAGCTTAAATTATTTTTTAACGTACTTGGAAAGTATGTGAAACTTCTGGCATATATATTTTAGTTACGTAGCCCATTACAAGCAAAGACTTTGCAGATAGGCATCTTAAATCTGGTTCAAAAGAATTCTAGTAATCATTATTCAGAGGTACTAATGTCTTGAGGAATTTAATTAGACATCAACAATGAAAAGGATTTAATGAAAAGGCTATGGTGAGACCAAACTTTGTTGCCATTACAATAAGCAGATGTATTGTGGTTTTCAAAAAAGAAAAAGGTAATTGTTTAGGAAGTGATAATCCATTATGGCTAACAACTGTATCTGTTGTAACATAAATGGTGTGGTCATAGATGTAAAATTTAAACAATTAACAGCTATACTTTTGTTATCTTTTTTTTCACTGTAGGTTCTGGATAGAACTTAGCCAACATAAAACTCAAACAAAACACTTCCCTCTTCCTTTCTCCAGCTTCCAGAACTGTTACTAGCTCTGAGCTCTGAAATCCAGGTTGTATACTCCTAGCTTCACACATTGTTGTTTTAACTGTAACAACACTGCTGTCAGAGCTTAGCTGGCAAATGTGTTAATGGTGCAGAAAATAGAATGGGAAACAGCCAGTTCTTAAACAGGTATACATAAGGACTCTTTAAGGGCTTTAAAAATATTTTACTCAAATTTCTCGGGCACTGTTGGGACTGCTTTTAAGGGTCCCTCTCCCTTTTTTTCCCCTACAATTATTGTCATAATCATGCTTAAGTGGATTGTAGGGTTCTTTGGTTTACAGAGTAGAAGGGGCCAACAGCTGCTCTTTCCTACAACATTCATTGTTCACTTAAAAACTCCTTAAACATGCATTTGTTTGTCTACTCACAAATGATTTGTTTTAAAAACCTACCATTTGTTTCTTCAGAAAGACGCACTTCTAAAATCTAATATAAATGCTCACTAGCATTTGTTAAGTTTTCTCTTCCTCTTACAAAAATAATTTGCACAGTGGTTACACATGACTTTTTTTCATTTGTTCTATATCGAGCATGTATTTCATTCATTTTGCCCATAGGTAAGGGCACACTTTCAGTTTATTTAATAGATATTATCTGTATCTGGCATTTAGAAGTTTGGTAGTATTTAAATGACATATTACAGTAAAGTGTTAAACAGGAGGAAGATAAAACCACGAATTCAATAGAATCCATCACCTATTTTATCCAAACAGAAATTTCCCTGAGAGCATGGAATAAACATGGGTAGTACCCTGAGCCATCTTGCTGTGGAAAGGCCATCTGGTGCTTAAAAGCAAAGTTTATTTTAGGAATAAACTAGTAAATAGCAGAAGTCCTGAAGATTGATATTCTGAAGATGGTATAAGCAATTATAGTTCATTCAGAAGCTGCAAAACCACCATCCTGGCTCTGTGAATGTTGTAGAGAGCTACCAGAGCAGTGAAATGGAAAAGTGAAGCTTGAAAGATTCATCTCCCAAAGGAGAAGAGTTAACTCAGGCAGAGTACAAAAAATAGGAGATGCCAATATATTTTGAATTATTCCTAATGGTAGTAGATCTTAAAAAAAGTTAATTCAGCAGTCAAGAATATGGACGAGCTAGAATCTGAGTTGCACATCCAAACCTGATTGCTTCTTCTCTTAGAAACCACTGCATAGCACATAAAATGCACAGAATAAAGTAGTGAGGTCCTAGAGGGTAGATTTCTGAAACATATCATACAGATCCTCTTCGGTGCAGTCTGAATGGGATGGGTCTTTCTGGTAATTTCCTGCCCTTTTACAGTATTTTCTTTTTCCTCTAAACATAATACAGTGGATATAATCTATACTCACTTATAATGGAACAGTAAAAGCAGGAGAATAAGGCTATCGTATATCTATTCCTGTATTGCTGTAACTTGACTTAGCCACCAAATACAGTGTTCTCTCACCATTCCCTGAGGGAACGTGAATGAGCATTTTGTTTTGGAAGGTTGCATTTGTGTTTATTTTCAATTTGCATATTCCTATATGTGTTAAGAAAGCAAGGTCACAGGAGTTAACCCTGCATTGAGTATGGAAACAGGCAGGCAGAGCGAGTAATGAGACAAATCTTGCCGCTACATCCAGAGGTAGATTTGGGAATGCTGCTTTTGGAAATTTCTGAAACTCCTACACTTACTTTTGCCCTTCACAGCCTGTTTCAAGTAGGGATGGAGGATACTGGGAACTTGGCTAGTATAGACAGAGCTCCAGCAATGTTTTTGTGCAGTTTGGCAGTGGGTAACAAAAAGCATGGTAGACTTGGACCCATTCTGTCCTCTCTCTTTGCTGACGGTTGGAAATGTAAGTCATGAAGAGTAAGATTCACAGGGGATTGAAAGAGAGCTGGAAGGGAGAGAATAACAAGTAAGATCTGGAAAAGACTAGAGACAAAAACAGGAGGGTTGAAATAGTGAGAAAGATAGGAGAATGCACACACAGTAAAATAGAGGGGAAAAATGAGGGCTACAAATAAGATGAAACAGTACATGGATCCTTCTGACTTCCCTTTAGTGATACCTTTTCTCCTGTATGAACGGCATTTAACAAGAATTAATACTGAAATCAATAAGGATTACTTGCAGAGTCAGGTACTATTCAGTGTGACTAACGATGGCAGAACCAGACCTTGCTTTCTAAAACAGAAAGCAAGATGAATGTGAAAGATGAAAATATATCAGCTTGGCTATGCAGCAAGGGGACCTCAGAAGTCCGTGTAGGCTGCACAACTCAATTGATCAGCATATGCCATATTAACTGCCATTCTGTGGTATATTCTGCTTCCAATTGCTATTATTTTTTATGGTTGCAGAATCACTGAGTATGTGCTTAGCTTTTCTTGTAACACAGGGAAAGCTGGGGTGTCCCAAAATTTCTAAGTTGGTGAAAGTTAGATTCTTGAAAGACACTTAAAACTTGACCTTTTGGGGTTTTTTTTAACCTTCTGAAAGTGTTACACAGTCATACTTTTGCTAGCTGTATTGTCTTTGTCAGAACAGTCTTGGAAGAGCTAGTAAATACAAGTGAATGGTCACTTTGTTCACTGCTTAGGACTTACTACAGAAATTTTGTCTGGGTTTTATGGATAAGGATTTCCATTTTTAACCACATTTCTCTGAACTTTGTTGATTTGTTTCTTTGTTATGTATTCTGTCATCATGGTAGATGGTAGTTGCATTTGAAGACTCATCTCTTACTTTATCTTTGAAATATTCCTAGTGTGTCATATTCCAGCTTGAGCTTCACCAATTTCTCACAGAAACAATTCCTTCCAATGAAGTAATAATGCTGTATAGTTTATATGGTACACAGAAGACACTCGTATTCTGTATTAATCTATTAGTTTGTGTAACAGGCGAAATAAAACATATCCACATATTGCAATTTTATGTAAACCTAAAGCAGAAGATGTTCTCTAGGAGCACACCTGGTCCACTGCAGCTGGTCCATGGGACCAGGATAAAACTAGCCCATTTTAACCACTACCCAAAAGTGTGTAAAATGTGAATGCTGGATCCTCAGCCTTAGTTGTTTGGCTCTACAGATCCACTCCCACTGTGCAGCTGTACTTGCTAATGCAGATATAGTCACTGTGTGTGAGAAGAAACAAAAGGGAGAAAATACTCAAAAAACTGCTGTTTCCAGGAACAGGATCAGTTTCATTTCAGAGAAGGATTCCAACAGCTCTTTATGGAAGATTTCTCTAGAATATAGTAGAATATTATAATATCCAATAGAATTTCAGAAAGTGCGCTATCTTTGCTATAGAATCCCTTAGGATGGTTCAAAAGCCTGTAGGAAGTATATAATTTTCTCAAATTATGTAAATTATTTCAGAGTAATTTCTATAGGAAATAACTGGTGGTATCCTTACTAAATCCTTCAGGACTTTTCCATAAGGGAGGGATTCCTGTACTTTGGAGATGAAGCTATACCATTTTATTAACTCTGCTGAGTTTATGCACCTAATATTTAGGCAGATTAATAATGTGTGTGGCAGAGATCTTGGGGCAACTTCACAGGGCCAGTAACAATAATATTTAGCTAGTAATACAGCCACAGCATTGAGCCTTTAATTATAAATCATTTATTACCGTAAAAAGTACAAAGAGTGCTTGTAATGATAGTGGTTCTTACCCACGATGACATTTTCATTTTTTTGCTTTTGTGCCAGATTTGGGTTTCAGAACAAAAAACAGTAGGAAAACATTGTAAACTGTCCAGTTCAGAGCTCAAATCTTCAACTATTTATTTTGTAGTCCTTGAAGTAAAGTGAAGAACTTGTAAGAGAATTAAGAACACAAATTATCTACCAGTATCTACATAAAAGAGTGTCATGATGCACTTAGACATTTGTTTTTGCATTATTCCTAGAGGTCAAAAACAAGCCTTAAAAAACAGTCACTTTCCTACAACCTGTTACATTGACTCCCTAATGTCTAGTTATTTGGGGGCATCTGCCTGACAGACTCCTTTTGTCTACTTCCACATGTAAACTGAAGTGTGCATTGGGGTTTAGACATTAAAATGGCTTTGCCACTTGGATATGGCACCCGATAGCAGCATGAAATGTTGAGCAAGCACTGCATACTGAATACTTTTCATTTAATGAACTGTTTCTTTATTATTTTGCAAAGCCTGCATAAGACGTTTTTATGGTTTAAAAAGTGCCCTGCATCCTACTTCATAGGAAGGGGACCTCATTTAGATTAACCTGTGACTTCAACAGCAGGTGGTAGAAAGAACCAACTGCTTCAATTACTGCTTTTGCGCATGACTTTCATGTGTTGCTAAGATTATCAGAGGAACCTGATTACATCCCCTTAGACACTATTGTTGGCACAATGATTAAGCTGTTATTTTTTTTCCTTTCTTTCTTTTTTAGACTGGAAACCTAAAGAGCTTTTTGGCATGAAGCAAAAGCACTGTGTATAGAGATCAGTAAGATAGTGAGTATCATTGCCCTGTAGCTTATCTCCACATATACAGCTCCCCGGTGGATCCCTATGATAAACATTATTGGAACAATTAGCTGCTGCTGACATAGAATCCAGACACAATGGCAATGGCCAACAGCACTGAGCCAAATATCATGGAGCCAAAACCCATAAAAAAGCAACACCAAGCTACTCTCCCCATTCAACTGCTGTCATAAAACCCTCCCAGTGCTATGTTTGCATAGCTGGCTTCACCGATATGGCACCGAAACACAAAAGGAGAAGCTGCAGCACTTGTCTTTGTTTAGCTGAAATTACAAGTCATTGAATTAGTATGTCATCTTTATTGCGCTGTCATGCAGCGGAGGTGAGGAAGGCTCTCTGTAATGGATGGAAGAGTTTGATGGCCTAAAAGACAGGCTCACAGATGGTTGTCGATATAAAACAGTTTGCCCTTTTTTTTWAAAAAAGGGAAGGGGAAAAAAAGGCTGAATAGAATAGGTCTCTGCTGATCTGAGTAGCTGTAACTAACAACATTTATGTAAGGCTGATCTTGGACGTGTCTAGAGCTAGAAGGTGAACCAAGAGTTTGTCTAAAGATTAGGACTCAGAACTGCATGCTAAGCCATTTAAAAAAATTTAAATA
This sequence comes from Oceanodroma leucorhoa, assembly GCA_030449065.1. NCBI lineage: Eukaryota > Metazoa > Chordata > Aves > Procellariiformes > Oceanodroma > Oceanodroma leucorhoa. The sequence goes on from JASVER010000001.1 coordinate 14,457,987, forward strand.
TCAGTGAGGCAGCATGACCCGAAAGGTGAAGCGGGAAAGGTCTCGCTCGGAGGAAGCTGTTGCCACTACCCTTGGGCGGGGAAAGGTATCCTTGTGTGATTCTGCAGCAGCAGCAGAATTCTCATCAGCAGAATCAATGGAGACACAAAGCAAACTCAGGAGAAGAAGAAATGATTTGTACATTTTAAGGAGCACTGTGATATTCTCTTTTCTTCTTTGTTTAAACAGAAGGGAGGAAAAAGGTATTGCCAATCAAAGTTTGCTATTAGGATCTAAAATGAATGCTAAACTGTACATAAACTCTTTTTTTTACCTGAAACACAAGACCACCACTTACCCAGTGCATTTTTCCATGCAGTTTTCTCAAAATGATGCTACAGTCATATCTAAAAAAGTGGTTTAGGATTAAACATGACCCAGATTACTGAAGGCCCTTTTCTTTTCTAAATTATCCTTGGCAGTCCTGTTTTGTACAAACACACCATTCATTTCAGCCGGGTCAGTCTTTTCAAGAAGCATGAAGGAAAGACTATTCAAGCCCTTGCTGAAGTTGTCCAGCATCTCCATCACAAGGTTGCCAGTAATTTAAATTAAAGACGCTCATATTTTCTGCTCCTTCCTTTCCCCCCCACCAGTTTTCTTGCCACCTCTTAGCACTATGGGTAGTTTGAGAGCTGTGAAATGATCCCTCCCTGGTCAGGATTGTTTGACTACTTTGGTTAAATATCATTCAGAGGGAAGGTACCACAGGAAGGAGCCACTCAAGGCACGGGATGCCGCCCTGCATGAGTTCAGGCTTGGATGTAAGAGAAGGGGCCACAGAGCTGTCCTCCAGCTTCCCCCTACACCACATTTTTCTATTTTCTATTTACACAATTTCTGCTCAATTCATGAGAATAAAGGAGAAAACCAATTGCTTGTTATTTTAATGCTCCCAAAATTATCAACAAGGTGGTTAATCACCACATCAGTCACCATCTCTAGTGGTAGTGGTAGCATTTCCAGAGATTTCTGAAAATCAGTCATAATTTCCAAGTGCTGCATTTCCATAGCCTTTTCCTCACCCTCCCACATCCAGGGTTTTGTTTCCAGGAGCAGGCTGGAATGCTTTTAAAACAAGCACTCCTCTGTGCTATTGTTTCTTCCTTCCTTCTTGGGACAGCAAAAGGCCACCAAGGCCTGTCCTCAGGGCTCTCCCTGTAAAGGTAAGCAGATATAAGAGCTATGCAGGAGGAGCATATGAGGCAGGACTAGCACTTTGGAGGCACTTGAGATACAGAATCATGGCATGACAGGAAAACATATTTTGATAATAGCTGCCTTAGGTGGGATCTGACACTTCTCAGGAGAAAATGTTTTCAGTTTCATGTTCCCTGAAATAAATCTTTATCTCTGAGAAGGAAAAATGAGTAATTTGGAAGCCACCTTGATACTTCATGAAATTTGTGAATATTGTGTTGTATACAATTGTGCAACAAGTCCAAAATTAGTGCCTGCACAAAGCCTTATAAATGTCTTTTTAATTTCAGCCAAACACCAGSAGTTTCAATTATTTGGTTTGGCATGTTTTACTTAAAGTTTTTTTTTCCATAGATAGTGCAAAGCACATTCAGATTTCAAGACATTTGCACGTACATTCTTGAAATGCTATCACAGATCACCTAATACAATTTTTTTTTATTATTTTGGACTGTCTGACCGAGCAATATCTAAAATAAGAGATGAAACAAATGAAGAGGGAGACTTTCATTTTTAATTCTCTATTTGTTTTTTTCCTTATGATGCTGTTTAATGTATCTATCAAAAAGTACTCTGTACTATACAATCCAGAATTAAGACATATGAATATCATCTATAAAAATTCCTCTGAGATACAGTCTTCTGATTCAGTTGAGAAATCCATCCAATATCAATGACCTTTCCGTTTAGGGAATACTTAATGTGATTAACTAGATATGATATACTTTGGGAATGCTTTTTATTGCATACATTTGAATTAAGAGATACACCTTGTAGGGAGAAAATGATGAAACAGCACTCTATTGAGGGTTAAAGATGAATGATGGCCTTTAAGACATTTGTTTTGGTTAAACACAAAGTAAGAGTCACTGTCATATTCAGGCCCACAGTGTTATTAAGGCATAAGAGATGAGGACTGAATTCAGTCTCACTTAAATCAATGGGAATTTCGCCTGCTACTGCTGCAGTTGAATTTGAATCATTATGGTTAAATGGGCTCTTTTTTAATCATAAAATGCTTTGAGTTATAACAATATGTATTAATCCTTCTCATTAATTCTTAGAGGCTTGTGTACCAGGCCACTTCAGATAGTGTAGCTCTTCTGGAAAACAAAGAAAAGCCAGGTCTATTTTGAGAATAGATTTTAAAAATGCTCGGGTCTTGTATTTGTTTTATTTGCTATTATAAGCAGTGAACAGGTATATTCCAGCTGTAACTCAGGAGTTTTGGAGTCTTCTGAATTTTATATTTCTTAGGTTCTTCCTGCTGTTGTTTTTCATTTGTTTATAGCTTTGTGGGAATATTTGGAATATCACCTGTGGGAAAGCTGAAGCAAACAAATACATTTTTCTGAGTGTCTGCCTCCTCATCAGTCTAATTTTTGTGTAATTTGGTCTCTTTTTGGTAACTAGTCATACCAATAAACAGATATGCCTGGAGTTGCGAATGGGAAAAATCTGTTTGCATATCATTAACTGACTTATTGCATTAGCTTTTTTTGCATTAGTTCTTGCCTCTCCTCCCAGTCTGACATCTTTTTCCTACAGTATTAATGTCAAATTTCGTTTCTAGTTCTGCCCCTTCCCTTGGCTCTGCTTTACTTCTCTTACAACCTTTGCCCTTGTCTTTGTTACCTGCCTTGCCAGGGAGCAACACTCTGCTGGGACAGACTGCCAGTGACGTATGTAAAGTCCTAATTTATGCCTCCTTTTAAGATAAGCCCCAAATACATGGATTGGCACGGGATACCAATTAAAAACATAAAAAAACCCCACTGAATCCAGAAGTGACTTGCTGTTGGTGACTCCGTTTGCTACTAAGACATGCCTCATTCTGAGCAATACTTTTGCTACCAAAATTATACTGGCGTCATACTACTTCAGAATCAAACTCCTCTTTGAGCACACTTTACCTCAATAAAAATTGTCACTTTTTGAACCTTATTGTTTAAGTTTATTATGTGGCCCTAGGAAGTAATGGAATAGACTGAGCAAACACCTTTCTCTTTCCTTTGGTAGTGATGTTAGGTGATTTTTCAAGTAACTAAGTAATTTATTTAAAAAAATAATATTATAGTTATCTAAATAACTGTATCATTCAATAAGATATTTTCTGAACTTTGTTCATATAACACAGTTAAGATTCAGCTACTAGTGCTGGAACTATTCCTAAGCAAACTTCCAAAATTATTTGTCTATTGGAATGCACTGTGAAATTTACTGGTTTTTCTTTTTGAGATCAGCTAAACCCCAGTTTTTACAGGTTAGCAGATTTTACTTATTAAGCTGACCTTGAATTTTACGTAAAGGATTTAGTTTTGATTCAATAATTTCTTACATTATGTATGTTTTAGCGGCATTGAATGCTTAAATTTTACTGCTGCTTCCTACCCGTCATTCACCTGGAATATTTCCAGGACTTGCAATGCAGAGCAGTGTTCATTCCTGTCTGGCTGCTTCTACCTGAAGGTGGTCATGCACGAGGGACTGATTCTGGGAGCACAGGCACTTCTGCACCCTATTTTTGAACAGGAGCCAGACATCTCCCTGCTAAATTCTGAACTTGAAGTTGGCAGTTCCAGGGTATAGGGTTTTTATAGCGATGATGACTTGATCCAACAAATTAGCTGTCTGATATACACCAGACTTAAAATATTTAGGTTTAATGCAGTATGGTTGGATTTCAGCCTAAACTTTGTGCCCATTTCGAGAACTGGGATCTGCCCTCAAGATTTATCACCCACTACAGCTATGTTAAGCTTCCATCACTAAGTTTATTTGAGAAAACACCCAAATTTTTGGTCAACTCAACATACTTTCTGCCTATATAATAATGCCCACAGTATATATGGATGCTTTTCTGGTTTTATTTACCTTTTCCTGTGTCTTTAAGAAATTACTAGCAGAGGAAAGCTTAAGCTAAATCGGTCTATATCTTGCAGTATGTGAGCAGATGACATAGATGTCCAGGGATGTGATAGGGATCAGCTCACACACTTTTCAGCTGAGCATATGTGTAAAAACAAAAACAAACCTTACTTTTTTTCTTAGAAAGCACCACGTATTTCAGGCAGTTAGGCAGTAACAGATGTTGGAGACTCAGTAGGAAGCTAGATGTATGCTGGGATGTCACTCAACTCCCCTTAACAAGCTGCTGTGTTGGAAAACCAGTCTCCATATAGGCTCTGCTTAGTGTCTCAGAAATAAGATGACACTAAAATAACCAGCTTCCCATGAATACCGAGTCTCTCTTTTAAAGAATACTTGGGGACTGTGAGGGGAGGAGGGGGGTGTGTGTGGAGAGACTGTATATATAACTTTGCCTGCAAAGGTATTGCATGAGGGAAAGACTGTCTTCGTTGTAATTTAAGTAATTTTAATTTTGGATAGTGGCAGTATTACGTTTGTTATAGAAGTATTTCATTGAGAATTGTTATGAAATACGATCCCTCTGCATTTCTGATTGACATAGCTTCAGGTAACATGCTGTGCCACATCAATAAAAATCTACCTAGCATTAAATAACTGCATTTAAAGATGGGTATTATCCATATTTGAGAAGCCAGTACAAGCATATTAATTCACTCTAAGACCAGAGAAAGACATACCACTTAGTTCTGATGCAGGAGTAAAGCAGCAGTTACAACAAAGTACCATACCAATTACAGAAACTGCAAATATAACATTAAACTGAGATGGATGACACAGTATAAGCCAGGCCAAAGAAAGGAGGCTGCATATGGCGTGAACAAATCTTATTGTCAATACAAAACATGCTTTCGTGCCTGGTATGGTAATGAGTAAGGTCATACCTGGCCACATCAAAGTAGCCTGAAGAGTATAATTGATAGATATCCATCCAGCTTCAAGAGACTGAGCACAGTGACACCGGGGGACTCAGAGGCATCCGAGTACTGAGGGTCATACAAGGACTTTGACAGTCGGAGAGAGATGCGGGACTCTGGAAATCTGAGCATCAAATTTTCTGATTTTCTTTTAGTGACTTCAATTGTTATGACCTATCTCTGCCACTGGGGAGTCTGAGATAAGTGTTTTTGAACAGTTTAGCTTTGATTTTGCTGTGGTATTTTTTTGTTTTTCAAATAAACATTGATTTATTGAAGGTCCTTTTGGATCTTAAGGCTGTTTGGGGGAATATTTACTACAATCTGTTCCTTGGGACAAGGGAAACAAACTTCTTACCTTAGGCAAAAGGCAGAAGAGAGGGCTGACGGTACCTGACCTGGGGCACTTTGTCACAGGTGCTGAAGGTGTCACCAAAAGGCTGACTGAAGTCAGTGACATGCAAGAGGACAGTCAGGGGACCACAAGGGATGACAAGATTAGGGATCTTGTGGTTATCAGTCACAGACCTCTTCCCTCAGTAATCACAAAGGTATCAGCAGTCCTGGCATGGGATGGTGGGGAAAGTCACTAAGATTTTGTTGAATGAGAGAGAGGGCTTTTTTCTGCAAACCTCTATAATCCCCGATGCAGCAGGATAACTTGCAGAGCCCAAATGTTTTTTGTTTGTTTGTTTGTTTTTTCACAGTTGCCAATATTTTAAAAGACATTTCCAAAAGTAATGGGGAGTGGGTGTTGGAGAGTTGTATTTGCTTTATAGTCAGCTTTACATATAACAAATGAGCATTCCATTTCTCCTGGGAAATAAGTAAATTGTATTGAAATTGAAACAGTGGCAGAAAAGGAGTAAGTGGTTTGACTTGAACCACAGAGGGAGATTACAAAAGAACAGAGATTAAAATGCAGAAACCCTTACATCATGCCAGAGCTTTGTGTGCTGCACCTCCCTCTCTCGCTGCATGGAATTGCTGCTTCTTTCTTCTGGGGCAAACCAAGCCGCTGCCGGAAAAATGGAGCCTGTGAGCAAATCATGCAACATCACAGTACCATATTTTTGGACCCAGGGGATAAGGGTTTTTTTTTTTGTTTTGGTTTGAGTTTTTAAAATATTTTCTTATCTTTATTGTTAAATATTCTTCACACTAATATTTTCTCAGAGCTATGTCTGAGACTTTAAATTCCTACACCCAGTTAGTATTTCTCCACTCATCATATACAAAAAAACCCCTCACCCAGTGTCCCTTTACCCACTACTATCTCCAGCTTAATTGTAGATGATACACTGGCTGAGTAATAAACCGATACGGGATGAATCGGTCACACGATTATTGTGCACTTAGTCAGAAAATGTTTGTTCTAATTTATTATTGATTGATATCCAGTGAATTCTTTTTCACTAGCTAATACTTTATTGTGCTCTATCAAGCTGTAGCATGTTCCATACCATCACATTGATTAAAAAATGAGAAGGATGTCAAAAGATTCCTGAACAAAATATTCCCATTAGGTCTGACTAGGAGGTTTAGCTAAATTCTAGATGCAGGTTTTATGGCTTTCAGAAGATAGCAATGTGTTTATTTAATGTTGATATTTTGGAAAGCTCTAACTGAAACACTTCATGTTTTATGAGGTACTTTTTTTATGCAAACAAAAGCCACAGGGAAAATTATGGTTAAATGTAATGATTTTTGTTATTTTGGGATAGTAATATGTATTGAGTGTTCAAAACAGAAGTTTGAACCAAAACCTTTAAAAAGAGGAATTTATTCCGTTAAGTTTTAATTTTTTTTTAACTGCCACAGTTTTCCAGTTTTTTTATATTTGTCAAACTCACTGGATAATATAGGAATTGAGTAAATGAGATGGACTGGTTTAATCTAGAATTTTAAAATAAAAATATTTTCAAAAAAATTGACTAAAGCAGACTATCTTTATGCATAAGCTGTGTGAACAGACTTGTAGACCATGATTAGACTCTCTACAATGCCATTTTCATTACAGATGTAGATGCTCAACGTTATTCTCAAAACGGCATTACTTTAAAATATAATTATATTGTGTGATAATGAGTTCTACAGGTGCAAATTACAGTACTCCAAAAAGTAGATGTATTTGAAAAATCATCATGTTAATTTTTGCTTTTCAGAGCCATTGAATGTCCCATTCATTCTTTTATTCTGAACAAGTGTAAATAAAGTTCCTTATTTGCCTTCCCTGTAGCATTCAGATTTTTGTGTGAGTTTAATCTGTTCCCATCCACTAAGAGTTAGTTTCTTGCATGTCTTTTCACACAGTCTTTGCATCCCTTTTCCATTGTAAAGCGATGAAAGAATATTTCCTCCTCTGCCCCTGGTCCCTTCACTGCAAGGTTCTTCGCCCGGGAATGCTTGGAACTAAAAACAATACTCCCCTTGAGGATGTAAACTGATTTATGAAATGGGATAGGAATGAAAACTAATGGCAGAATGGTATAAAACACCCAAATTATTATTATTATTATTACTATTATTTTACCATTTTCACTGTTATTTCCTGTCTTTGTGCTTATGCATACATTTACCTTGAGCTTTTTAGATAATGCCTCAGGCTTTATCTTAAGTGCTTTCAGCTAATTTAGAATGTGGGAAGGTACACATTTTCATCCATGATCTTTGAGATCTTCAGAAGAATATCCCAAATGGGTACCTTATAACAGTGATAGGTAACATGAGCCAATGTTTAAGCTGACAACCTCTGGTAAATAAATAAGCCTAACTATTAAATGAAGTGAAAAATGGAAAAACTGTGTCAATTGAGTAACTTATTCAGCAGCCTCTGGGACAGGGAGAGGCTCTGACTCCCAGCTGTGTCATGCATTGGACTGTAAAGCCATACACTTTCTTCTGGTGCTGGCTGGCTGGAAATGGACATTGAGGACCAGCCCATGGGGGCTTTCATGCTTCTTCCCAGGTCTGCCAAAGGGCACTGTTCACCTTCCACCACCTCCTCGCACCCTTGGTGCACAAAAGCCTTGTTGGTCAGCATGGTACTTGAATTTGTCAGTCTCATTGCCAAAGGGTCACCCATATTTTTAATATGCTCTTTGACTGCAGTTATTCTTAGAAAGCTGAGTGAAAGTTCCTCTTGCTACCACAGAAGTGCTTGATTTTTAATTTTTTTAACAAAAAGGGAAAGTGGTATGCAGCAATCACCTAATCCAGAAGGACTGAATTAATATTCTAGTAACACTTTAAGTTATTTAACACCTTTCCAAAACTGTTTTGTGGGGATTTTTTTGGAAAGGCATGATAGAGAGAAATTCTTTTGTAAAAACCTACACATAAGAAACATATAGAGGTTTTCACACCTTGCAGAGGAAAATCAGAATCCAGTTGGTGTCCAGAATGAAGATGAGCTGCTCTTTTTCTCTCATGTTAATGCAGATAATAATTCCCTGCAACTTACTTGCAAGGGACAAAGGTATGAATAGGTGTACAGTCGTCTTCTTCAACCCCTGGTTTTATTCTGAATCTTAACTTTAAAGACAGAGGCTGGTTTATTCTGTAAAAATAAGTAGGAATGTTAGAAAAGGCTAAATATCGTCATAAACCAAAACATTATGATACCAGAAACCCTTAGGAGCAACACTAATGCTTTTAAATGAAGGTTTTATTTGTCTCTGAGCTGCAAAAGGAAGTCACTAATGAGATGTCATTTACATTCTAACACCTGTTAAATGGCACTTTTCTCTTTCCCCAAAGAGAGAGATGTTTATGAATGTTTGCAGTTTTCTGAGTGTATCTACAAGAATTATATTTTCATAAACAATGCTGTATATTTTTCCTGTATATACTTTAGTTACACTGGAACAATATAAGGAAATATCAGGAGCTTTTTTGGTTTTATTAGATTTATTTGTTGTTGTTATATAAATCTAACGTGGAATGTCTAGCTTAAAAAGAAATTTCATTAATCAGGATTTAACACAATTGCGTATTTAGGATGTGATTTGCAGCAGTTACAGTGCAAGAACTGTATGTAATTATACCTCCATTTAAATGAAAATTAAAAGCTTGTGTTGTAGCAGGGTACACGTGTTGAATATATTGCTTTACAGAATAAGCCCTCCAAAGCAGAACACCTGAAAATCAAATTTCAGTTGGTTCTATCGGGGAACTGCTGCATACTGTGACTTTTAAGATTGGGACTTGCATTAAGATTGACCAGAGGGAAAGATGGGAAATTATGGGAAAGCAAACGCTCTATAACAATGCAAGTTGTTACGCTTCTGTTAGATAAGCATAATGCAAGTTTCTTTCAATCATTTCTAAAATAGTTTGGTGTGTAAATTAACTCATTCAGTTAATATAAAAAGGCAGAATCCATAGAGACCTGTGCTGGAACTAAGTTCTGCAGAGGAATTTGAAGAAGGAATTAAATTAATATTAGAATTAGAACTAGAATTAGAATTAAGTAAGCGAATATTAGGGAGCCAGTGCATCAAGCACTATGAACAACTTTAGCAGGTGCCCCCGCAGACTGTGCCTCTCACCCATTAAGTATGGGATTCACCTGGGGGTCTTTGTTTCCCAGTCCCCATCCCAAGTCTGCAGTTTGCATATCTGCTGTTTGTCTTCCAGATGCGGCTCCTCACGTACTGTGCACAGCTGCATGGCACATCTGAAATCTTGTGTGGAGGAAAGGAGAGGCTCTGAGCACACCCTCGGCAGGAGGTCCAGTGCCATTTCATCAGTTTGGGTTCCCTGTCCAGCTCAGAGGCAGTAYGAACCCAGCACATGACAAAGGATGACAGAAGGGGATAATAGAGCTGAAATGGCTGGTGCTTTCATAAACTGAGACACCTCACCTTGGTGCGGTGTGGTGCCATTCCAAAGGCTGGTGCTAGAGCCAACAGGAGAGATGAAAATAGCATTTGGATCTTCTAAACCTCAATCAGATGCTTTACCCATGAGGTGTAGAAGCAGGAGATGGCACTGATTGCTGGAGCAAACCATGACAAACTGTATTCTTCATCCAGAGGAATATGTGATTCAGGAGAGTCCCTCTGGGGACAGGCCAGGGCAGAAGCTACCAGTGGAAGTGAGCTGACAGAGTATAATGTGAAAATCATGTGTTGGGGGCAAATTAAGCTCTGGGTTTTCTAAAACAGTTCCTGAAATTACAGGACTCAGGCATTTTAAGCTACTTTTCAATTGCATAGTGCTGAGATTTTAAATGTTGATGGTTCTGCAATGCTGTAAGCATTATTCGTGTCAGTAGGTCCTAAGCAGTGGTTTGGGTTTTTCAAAACGGTTTTAGTATCTGTATGTCTATCACAGATGTTCCTTGGGATTCAGCTTTCCTTGAGAAAGACCCATATAACTTGACAGTGTCTCTTTCAACATGCTAGATGTGTGACAAAAGAAAACAGCGTTTGTAAGTTAGAGTCAAAGTAATGACAAGCCTTTGAATGAAGGTAAGAACAAGTCCTTGCGGGCTAAGTCTACTTAAGCTGCCTTTTGGATTTAACCTGAATGAATCAGATTTTTTTTGAAAAGGAGAATGACTGAGCCCCGTTTGAAAGCTTTACAGCCCAAGTGTTCTGTACTTTCAGGAAGGGAAGAAAAAATTTTCAGATATGACTGAATCTCTCTGAGAAATAATCCAAAGTTTTAGTTCGTGAACCATCTTGCCTTCTATATTTCCCAGTTCTAACATTATTGCCTCTCTCCTCCTCAAACTACAGCACATTTTCTGTAATTCATATTTGTATCGGATGTTCTGCTCAGAGAGCAGAGAGATGGGGGTTTTTTTAAATTTACAGCAGCTTTAAATTTTCTTGTATGTTAAAGAGACTGGTTTCCTCTTGCTTACGTCTAGAAACGTTATTTAGAAAAGTTTGCAGTCTAGAGAACACGAGCTTAATCAGACTGCTCTGTAATTACTCACTGGCTTTATTCACCCTGGATGATATATACTTTGCATGGTGCTAAAAGAAATAAGTATATTCATTTCCTATCCAGTTCCTACCTTGCATTATAAAAGCCAAATATCCATTCTGTAAATAGAGATGAATCAGCAATCCATATAATATCTATTCATCATACATATTTCACAAGGAGGATATTGTGGTGGCTGGAAAGTTCTTACAAAAATAATATGGAAATCCGGAACTTGATGTGGAGTGTCAGAGAGCTTCTTACTATTATTTACCTTATCAGCTTTTGCTTTCTGAAATCAATGGAAGGGCATCAAGTTCAGCTAATCCATATTTCTGAGTATGAAATTGAATTTATAGTCTGTAGTATGTTGACTACCGCTCGCATTTAAGGCATAATTGATTTTTATTGAAAAGCCAGCAGGCACATCAAAAATTTCCACAAACCACAAGGATGTTAAATTTTACCCTGTTTAGATAATACTGTTGCTTTATTTATCCTTTAAAATGAAGCTTTTATATTTATATCAGCAAACGTTGTGGAAGTGTGACTGATGCCTTGTGAAACTATCAGTCCATAGTTCTGTTAAACTCTACGGTAAGGAAATAAGCAACTTTTCTATTCTTAAGGTAAATGTCTATGGTTGGTTTGTTTTAAGAATAAACAGAATAATAAGTCTGCACAAAAGAAATCATTTCATGTCATGTAGCAAAGTTATTTTATTTTGTTCTAGTAAATAGCTTGTGCAATTACTTTTTCTGTCCTCTTTTCCTTTCCTTTTCTCCATATTGGCCGCTCTTTATTTCGCTCTCATTCTTTTAAACATAGAAGTGTACTTTTGTATCTGCTTTTAATTGGCTATAGATAGCAGACTAACTAATCCATGTTAAAATTTTTAGTTTCCAAGACATTGACTTCATTTCCTTCAGGTACAAAGGTGATATTAATCATAGACCAGATTTGGGTATCGACAAATGCTTCGTGACAAGTTTCTTTTCAACCAATTAAGCAATTAAACATATTTCACTTCCCTTCCCTCACCTGGGCTATCCTAGCTATTTGTGCATGTCCTTCCACATTGCCTGCTGCATCACCTCAGTGTGTATGTGTTTTTCACAAGAATTTTTTGAACCAAAGAAAGAAAACTCAGGGTTGCCCGGCACAGGCGATACACTACAGTAAATAACATAGCTGGGAATTTTGAAAAACCAGGCAACGAGATACATATGTGTGACTCAAGAGTGTTCAAAACAATTTATCAAATGCACAGAAATACAAAAGTTAAAGAGATTATACATCAGTTTCTTAGTGTAAAAATATCAAGAAGAAATTACCTACCTTTTGCAAAGGCAGGTATTTTCAAATAYGTGTGCAACAGGTGCAGGCACAAATCCAACTAATAAATAACAAGATTTGTGCCTGCTCCTCTCTACTATCACTTTCAAACTTCACCACAAACTGTCTACAGATATTCATACTTTCTTTCATTTTTCTCCTTGTTGTCCATAGCAATTTGCACATACTTGCATCTTCTCTATTATGGGACTCTTAATGAAAGCATCTGTTTTCTTTCTGAAATATGGCAGGTTGTAGTAAAAAATAGCTTGTAACTAAGATAAATATGTCACATGTCAGTAATATATAGCACACTAGAAAGGCAGGATCTTCTCAAGTAGTTATCAGTTCTCTATAGGCATCAGATCTTCTCAAACTGCTCTTGAATAGTTTAATGTAGCATAATCCCCATGAAACCATCTTTCTGGTACAGCTACATTGCTAAATAAAAGAAACCAAGCCCAGACATTGCAGCTGCAGTCAGCCACATGGCTTTAATTGATAGTTTGCTGCCTGTATCTGCTTGAACTGCTTCAACTTACTCTAAGAGAAAGTAGAATATTTTAGGGGATACCTCATTCTGAAACTGATCCCAAAATGTAACATGAGCCAGGCAACATCAGTTTTGGTTCCTGCTATTCTCCACAGTCCTCTCCCCAATCACTGAAACATCTTCAACCTTCACCCACACCTTAAATTACATCACAGACCTTGCAACACATGTACTCACTTTGATGAGATGAAAACACCACTTTGACAGGCTGCAACACAACCCTCACGTTATTTCCAGATACTGTGAACTCAGAGAAAAACAGACATACAGAATAATTGTGTTTCTTAGCACTGGAAGAGCCACTTGAGGCACAGAGGAGCCCCAACGCCAGGTGCAGAGCAATGGAAGTGTGCCCACTGGTCAGCCACAGAGCGATCCAGCGCTGAGCAGCGGGGAGGTGAACCTGTCTCTACCACTTGGCCATCCCTCGCCTTCTATATTTACCAGAGTTAGAGTGCAGGCTGAGAGCTTTTGTACCTGCCCTGGTAACTGAAAGCATCATTTCTTTCCTCACTGTGTACTTTTATATTCATTTTTACATGTGAACACTAATAACGCCCTATTGTTTTAGCATTGTTCACCTGTAACGTAACCACACCACTCATTATTTCTGCTACAATAGTGTTTTAAGAGCACTGTTCAGGGACCAAGATACAGTTACAACAGATGTCATACACAGAATGGAAAGACTGGTCTCAGCCTAAAATTGAGAGCAGCCAAAGGGTGAGCAAAGAGACAGGAGGAGACCACAGACAGACAGGAGCTCAAAGGAAAAAATGAAAATGGAGGTTTTACCACTTTTGCATATGATGCACAAGTGTGTTTTCCAGGATACTTTCTAAGGATTTTTTACCGTGAACACTTGAATGAAAACTGTTAAAGGAATGTAGGCTATTGAAGTTAAACTTCAGTTCATTGGCCTGGATTCATTTTGTCTAATTTTAAACTTCCAAATAAAAGAGAAATTTTTTTTATTTTTTTTTATAGAGAGAGGTGATTCTTTTAAAAGACGTTGACTATGTCTCATAATTAACATTCATTATTCTGTCCTTTTTTCTCTTCAACTCTTCTGAAAATAGACCATTTTTGTGTAGGTGTCTAAATGCTTTATCATGCTTTTGTTTATTTGATTAGGGAAAGACAAAATCTTCACGATCACTACCAATTTTGAGTAAGCTTTAGAAGTCTGGTAATTTAGGATTGTCACCTTAAAAAGAAACAGCAAATGCAATTTACCACATGTGTAGTATCAGGTCTGTGAGGGATGAAAGATTGGTTTATCTGTCTATCTCTAATGATACATCCTCTATGTCTAAGAGTCTCATCTTTCAAGTTCGCATACATATTTAGGAAAAGTATGTAAATTTACATGAAAATTCCCTGGAGTATTGTATGGACAAATCTTGCCCATTAATGGACTCATAATGTCTATTCTCATATGAAAGATATAAAGGATATTGTTCACAAGTACTGAAATGGGAATAATTCCATTACAAATACATGTAGTACGCTGAAACTGAGCAGGGACTGCATTCATGTATGAATACAATGTAAATTTATCATTGTAACAATTTTGTGTAAAAGGGAGATTTTATTTGCATTCACATTCACTGCAGAGATCTGAAAATTACTTATACAATGAATTTGGACCCATAATTAGAGGAAATTTTCTGTTTTTAAAAAATTTTCTCTTTTTGAAGCATTAGATGTCTGTTGATTACAAAATATAATGACATTGGTGAAGAAGGGAATGTATAAGTGTGTATGGGAGAAAGGCAGATGTTGGAGATTTGATGCTGAAACAAGTGAGCCTTCCCCCCATCACATCATTCCTTTATTTATAATCTTCCTCTTAGAAGTCCTAATCACTAAAAGGATCATTCTTAAATGCTACCCTGCTCTCCTCAGCTGATTTTCCTACTACATACAGAATCATTAACACAAAAATAATGCCTTGGTTATTTTACTTTCTGATTTGGAACATGTAGGTTTTGGTATGGATAATTTGGTGTATTTATCAATTAGACTAATTCAGTGTCAGATTTTAATTTATCGTGAAGGGGCGGCTGAACTGAAATATTAAATGAGATTGCTGAAAACATGATCATGAGGAATTTTAATTTTTTTTTTTAGTTTGCTCCTACTGCCCCAATACTACTGCCACTCTTAAAAAAAATCAAAATAAGAAAACAAAAAAAATTTTTGTTTTGCATTTTAGTGATAAAATGTTAGAGACTGACCCGATCTTTTTGCACCGTTTTAGTTATACTGTTTACACATGGACATACACATAGTCATACAGACATACAACTTTTATTTTCCCCAAACAACAGAAGGTAGTAACTTCATATGAGTTTTCAGTTGTAAAGGAGGGTCTTTCTGTAATAAATACTTTACTTCTGAAGATTGTCTCAGATATAATTTTCCTCAGACCCATTTCAGCAATACCCACAGTTTGATCTTTGCAAAACAACTGAGTAGTCATGCAGATACCTTAGCAGTGTTTYTTGGAGTGTTCTTAACAGAGAAAGAAAAAGGTGCAAGTCTCCAAAACTGCTAACTGCATTACTATGAGTAAAAGACAAATCTAGATTTCTTACGTCAGCTAATTACTACATTTATTAATTTCCCACCTGAAGGCTGTTCCTCGCTCCATAGCATGTTTTGGGATAATGTTTACAAAGTTCTGGTTCTTCTTGTACATGAATTCCATGAATAAGATYAGATTTGGGCTCTTACTGTACAGTCTGTTTCTGCATTCATAACTTTTTATGCAAAAACTTCCCTTTTTTGTTTCAGTTTCATACTGTTATTTCAAAATATTTGCCAGAATTACTATTCTTGAATTGAGGGGAAAACAAACACTCCAAACTCCTTTGAAGTTGAGCTGGTAAATAAAACTGTTGCTTTTACTAAATGTCTCTGTGTGAGGTTACGTTGCATTTTATATAGCACCAAATTCAGCACTTCAATAACATACTTTTACACTCCTCCAAAACTACTAGGTTGCCTTAAAAATTCTTGACTAACATGGAGTTACATAGGAACTCTTGCAATGCAGCAGAGGGAAAGGATCATCTCTTTAGCCTCAACATTCTTCAGTGGGAGTCAAACAAGACTTACACTTATATTGATTTTTCATGCTTAAAATAAAATCGCAAGCATAAAAATAAAATATTTTTTTTTTGTCCTCTATGCTGGTTTTATTTTCTCAGGTAGTTTTAATCAATATTAACTCTCATTCGTGCTGTACCGAAGGTTTATGTTCTGCCTCTTCTATTCTTCTAGGTTGCAAAAGAAGATGCTTCTTTCTCTGGGACCTACAGAAGAGGAAATGTGATAATGTAGAATAGAAACAACACCTGTAAGAGAAAGAGGCTAAGTTACATGTAATTTGCATTGTTTAGAGATTGTATCGTGTTGATCTATACTTTGCCATGCACAACGTTTCTAGAGCCAGGATGTCTTTTATTAGATTACAGCTCTATTGATTTACCTCTTCATAGCCAAGAGAAGAGACCTATGCAAACAACAGAATATGGAAAAACAGAGTTTTCAAGTTAGAAATGGTTCCCACCAGATCAGACATCAATATAGCCACTAAAACACACTTCTTGGTTCATAAGGAAAACATAAAATGTGAGGAAGTTGTGATGTAAACAGCAAAAATAAAATTTGAATGTTGGATGACATTTTTATTCTTTTCCCCATTCTAACTACTTTGCTTCAGACTTAACTAAGATCATGAAAGTACAATACTAAAAAGGCCCTTCAATAAATGGAAACAAATGAGCTTTTTCCTACCACAGAATTACTTAAAAYCAGTCCTTCTTGTGAAGCTAATCCCCTGACAGATAAGACTGTGAATTCCCCCCCTCCCCTTCCTACACGCTCACAGATGGGTTGCAAGAGAAAGATGACAAATGAGTTGTGTTTGGCTGGATTAATGGGTATTATCATGTTAATGGATGTTTATGGTGCAGTTTGGGAGGTTCATGTGGTTTTCAAAAAGTGTTGGTGTTCTGGGTAGCTGAAGTCTGTGTATGTGTGTGTGTGTGTATGCATTATTAGCCAGCTTTTTATGCATATTGTACATTTTTGGTCTCCTTAATGGGTCACAGTTAAACTGGATGTGGAAGTGTTGGCCTTATGCTCAGATCTTTCATCATGTCATCAAGCGTGACATGCAAAATACAAGTGTCTGAGACTTGTCTTTCCACAGTCTCTGTGAATGCAGGTGCCTCATAATCCTGGGTCTACTTTGTTGCAATCACTTTTAAAATCTGACATATTGATCAGGAATTTAGCCTGAGTAACTACTGCACATATATCAACTTCGGTTGGGGATGTCAGGTCAAATTTGTTGGCAAGGTGATCTTACAGCCAACCAGGGTAATTTCTGCCACTCACGTGAACCGATACTCTTAGCCTCATTTGGTAAGGACAGCATGTATTGCACCAACAGGGCATGGGAATTTTGTGCCAAGTGGGGCAGACTCTCAGGAAAATATCTCACCACAGACCTAGACATGGAAAAATCTGCTGCTCCAAGAATCAAGAGGTGTCAAAAATGTAAAATCRCACAGAAATAAATAAGCTTTTGCTCTGGATTTTAAAAACTGGTTTTTTGTGTTGGGTTTTTTTTTGTTTTCTCTCATTTTTTTCTGCCCACAAGGCTTGTTTTTCTCTTCCTTTCGGTATTGTTTTTATAGTCTTTAAATCGAGCTGATARGCTTCTTTCATACTAGCTATATATAAAGGAATACATATGTCAGACACTTGTGTGTAAACTTCTGCTTAAAACCCTAAATGCTCATTTGAATGCTAAAATGCATCATTTGCATGCAGCATTGAGGGARCTGTTCACATAAATGTACAGTTGTGTTGACACTCAGTTTTTTTCTAAAAAGAGCAGGTATTTAAAATCTGGAATTGCCATGGAATATCCTACAAGAAATAATAGAATCTCCACCAATTAATACATTTATTGACTTAGACAATATAAAAACTAATGAGGCTCTGAGGTACAATAAGAATGCAGGTACTATCCTGTTTCATCTAATTCATAAGATTTCTGAATTTTTTCCTAAAATTTGGGAAGTCAGATTTTCCTTTCAGAATAGAATAGTTTGGGGATTAAGACAGTGAAAGTGATCTTCTGAAATCAGTACCAGAAGGGATTTTAATGTACCGAAATAGTGCTTGCCATTTATTTGGTATTCCTCCACCATCCAGTATAAAATAATTCCTTCATGTCTTTTCTTTCCTTAAAAATTCACCAAGCGTATGCGGACCTCACAGATGCAGCTTTAATTGAAAGTAATGTCAAAAACAGTGTTTTGATCTGTTTCCTTCTTTTGACATTCTCTGTTTTTGGAATGTGTTGAGTCTGTACGACCATTCTCTGTTCAGAAATTCATCTAGAAATTTACATATTTTAAAGGCTTCTTGCTCTATAATACAGCTGAGCATAATAGTGCAAGCTACACAGAAATTGAGGTGTGAAAGAGAAATTTCCCAATTTCAGTCCTTAACTGAAATATAAAAACAATTCTTCACCATCTGGGAATTACAATACAAGGCTTTCTTCTTACTAGGCTTGCTAGAGGGATAAAGTTCATATGATCCAGCAATGGATAGGCTGTATCTGGCTAAAAAAAAAAAAAAAAAAAAAAGATTTTTTTGTAAATTCTTTAATTTACAGAGCTATCATTGAAATGCACAGAATGTTTCATACATTCGGAAACATACTGAAATACATTACATCTGAGCAAACCTCTACATTTGTGAAATCCAGTAAATTACATATTATTCTGCAGGATGATAAAGTCTGTCTCTGACGAAGTAAGTAATGTTCCTGATACAGAAAGGTGTAAATCCCAGAGGAAACATTACATATCAAGGATGCTCAGCATTTTACTGGATTATGCCCCAAGAGAAAGAAAGGTAAAATAGAAGAATAAAGTAAGATAGACATTCATAAAGCTTGTCCTTTTTCTTTTGTTCCCCGCCCCAACAAACAGAATCAAGAAAGGTCTTAGTCTCAGAAAAAGGTTGTTAGCTGTATATAATTTTTCTTCAAATGAATTATGAAACCACCTACTGTTAAAAATAAATTGAATCTAAAGGCAGTGTACATGTAGACTGTCATTTAAAGGTAGGACTAATTCTGACAGTTCAGTACCAGATGCTGTGGCTGTGAGCACCTTTCAGATTGTACTGGACTATTTATTCTGCAATAAATCTGCAACAACAGGAGGTATATATAGTCCTCAGATCATGTTGGTATCATCCACTTTTATTAGCTCAATTCATCCTTTCCTAGTTACTGAGCTACAAAGGATGGGGAGGAGACAGGCTTACTAGCAGCTAAAATCTCAAAATAGTCAAAACCGTGAAATAAAGCACTTCTAACAACATCTACTTTGCATAGTCCACCTACAGGGATTACATAAACAATTTGAAAAGCTCTACTTGCAGAAGGAATAGAACCTGTATACAGAAGTCCATAAAAACAACTTGAGCTAGAAGTGCTAAGCATTAGCAAAAAATAGTAGCATAAGCCTGTGTACACAAGTATGAATTTTCTAGATGCATGTGTTCAGGTAAATATAGGCACAGAGCTCAGCTCCTCCTGCCTGTGTGAGTTTGGATGACTGAGGGCACGTCCACRCTAGCTCATGCTCAAATCCAAACTCTCTTAGCACCCAGAAACTGTAGGTGCAAGATTAATCCATAATGCAGGTGGCAGGTTGAGGATCACAAGACCAAGGACATAACTTGCTCTCTGGCCCAGCAATCTAAACTACAATGCAGAGGCAGCCTTGATCTCTCTGATCCCGCTTCTCATTTTGAGCATACTGACAGCTACACTTCCTTACTTCCTTGGGCAGGGGTGTTGGATAAAAGCAGGCTATTTCTTACCACTTGTCAGGCTACTTTGGGTTGACCAAGATTATTTGAAAATCTAGTTGAAATAAGTAATTGTTCAGATAGAAAAAGCCCTGTGAGACAATGATAAATATTAATGTTATGATAGTTGCTTAGGTGCTTTTCAAAATTAAAACTTTCGATTTTGTATTTTGCAGTGATGTTTTCAATACTGTTAAATTTACAAGTTTAAGCATACAAAACAAAACAAAAAATATTGTTAAGTATTCTGTTCAATAAACATTTTTTTCATATATTGAGAGGGGGAAACAGATCCCCTTTGGCTCAAGCTAAATAATTTCCCTATTTACCAAACTGAAAAATCAATATTATTTACGATATATGCATCACACGTAGGAAAGGGATCTCTCGTTGAGATGGTGAGTACCAGATAAGATATTTTAAAAAGCAATATACCACCTTTTGTCCCTTTCTCTGAGGCAGCCGCAACATCTCAGTTAATGGGTTGACTTTGCTTTCTGAATGTAGAAGTTAAACCACTTCAGAGCATAGTATTTGCGCTGCCTTCTTTGTTTTGTTTTGTTGTTTATTTTTTTTTAAATATRTTTAGAAATGCAGTATTTTACCTCTACCGGAGCAGTGTGTAAGTGGCTTGCTCACCGGCTCTGTCCAGTGACCGTTGTCTGATTGTTGGGTTGATCTCACTCCTTCTACACTACTAAGCTGTGACATCTGTCTGCCCTTGCACAAAGTCTCCACTTGTTTGAACTGATCTACTGCGCACCCTACCCCACCGCTGCTGTGCTACGAGAAGGGCTGCGAATGCTGGAGTTCCTCCTGGGCTGCACTGAGAGACGCACGCTTTTAAGGACCAAAGGGGTTGGAGTGGGCTCTTGACTCCGTACGGGTTTTAGGTTGTAACGGGACTCTGCGGGAAGGCACGGTCTTGGCACTTGTCCCAYAAATCAAAGTTGTTCCAGGTGTGAAGCTGTTCTCCTGGTGACCAGGGCTACGCTACTTCTTGGAATAAATTTGTTTACTTTATTTGCAAATGGCTGCTTTCAGTCCAGCGAGCATTAACACAGAGTGGCATTGTGCGTATGTATTCAAAACGATAATCGCAGTGCGTTCTTGCAATGCCTCTTTAGGAATGGTTTTCCTGCGTAATCAGATGAGGCGTATGTCAGGAAGGTGACAATGGAATCCTGTGATGTCATATATATGTTTTTAATAAAAAAGCAGAGGGTTTAATTTTGTTGCTGATATGAGTCTCAGAGTGTGAGGCATTCTTGTGTTTTTCCTGACAAACAGGCGATTCACAGTCTCTGCTTTACACAGGCTACAGCAATTCTGGATGCAGCCTCTCTACACTTTGGCTTTGCCAGTGGCTCATCTACTGATAGGTAGAGTTTGGCATCCCAAGCCTTAGGTACCCTTGTGCTCCACTTCGTCTGTGCCATGTGTGTGCACGTGTGCGTGCATCTGTGGGTGTGTGAGAGATGGAGAGAGAAACACACTGCAATGAAAGATGAAGACTCTGCTGTGATGTTTGGAGTGAGCAAACCAAGCGAACCAAGCGGGCTTTAGGGAAAGCACAGATTCCACTGAGACACGTACGCTTTCCACCCCCTCCATTTTTCCAGACAAGTGTTATTTTTCAATATTTTATTGTGCTAGCAATAGGAGAAATCTTGTAATAAAATCATATCACTGTTTCATCCAAGGCAAGTTTAGATGTTATCACAGTGATATACTTTGTCATAGATTTATTATTAAGTTGTCGCATAATGTAGTTGAATAGAGTTATAACAATTGTACTCTAACAAAGTTTTAGTACAAGATTGTGAAATTTTAACGTGGAATAGATTTCTACAATGACAGACTGTTATTACCTGCAAACTTCCAATGACAAATCAGATGACTTAATGCAAAAAATGCAATTTAACAGGATTTGTTATTATCTGTACAGCTTTATTATTGTCTTTTTATTATATTCATAATCTGAAAATAATGTAAAACAGATATATGGCTGATTGTGTAATGACCAATGGCATATAGTATCTTGTTTAGTAGGTGGCTGTCCTCTTGTCTTATTTGGGAATATATAGTTTAACAAGATACTTGCCATCATTTTCTTAACAGGGATAATAAACAGAACAATTCTGCATAAAAGCTCATATCAGCTTCTTTCATGCCTTTTCTTTTCAGAAGGCTGCCTAAGGGTTTAAGCAATTTAGTTGTCTGACCCGCATCCTTTCTCTGCAGTCTGCAGTTCTTTTGTTTAACATTAGTATGTGGGCAAACAGCATTCAGAGCTGTGCAGAGCTTATCAGCCTGTGCTCAGTCGACCAGAACCCCATTCTGTGTATCTAAGAGGGGCCACGTTTAATGCTTCACAGTAGGAGCATCTGCAGTTTCCAAAAATGACTTGTTTATCAGATAAACTCTGTCCTTGCACTGACACATAGTGGCTCTTCAATATCATGCTCTCCTGTATGAGAACTGAGCAAAACAGGGTATGCACARTGAATAACAAGTGAAATTCATGCACATGGTATGGTGACATAGGTACCCTATAACACCAGGCAGAGTTTCTCTGCATACGTTCAGTAATTACGCTGGGAAACTTCCTCATTACCTTCTGAAAATGTTTTAGTTACTCATTCTCAAGATATTTAGAGCACATGCTCTGAAGCCRGTAAATGTTAATTAATTTACTTGTTTTGCTTGGAATTTAATTAGAAGTAGCACGAGGGGCCTGACTTCTACGGCACAGGCAGAGAGATTCGGAGCAAAGCCTGATGCTGAGGTCTGTGGTGTGGCTGTAGGTGTGGCAGCCTCTGATGGCATAGTTGGGACTTTCACTTTTGAGATGCTGTGTTACCAAAGTATTCCTCCACAGCTCTGTAACTCAATTTTTACAAGCTATATCTGCTCCACATCACTGATTTTTTTTTCAGGAGATCAGTTAGATCCCTGAGCACTAAAACTATAAATATATTCTTTTAAGAATCATKAATTTTGTGTTTAAAATAAAGGCTCACTAAATATTTTAGGTAATATAGAGGTTAGCCAATGATTTAGAAATATATGTGGTATAGAAATATATTTATTAAAACGTCATAATTTA
Organism: Oceanodroma leucorhoa; assembly: GCA_030449065.1. Taxonomy (NCBI): domain Eukaryota; kingdom Metazoa; phylum Chordata; class Aves; order Procellariiformes; genus Oceanodroma; species Oceanodroma leucorhoa. The sequence continues at coordinate 14,480,917 of JASVER010000001.1, forward strand.
AAAACAGGTAGAARCAGCAGCGTAGAGTTGGTGTTTGAGGCTCAAGATCCATTGAGAGCGAAGTGCTGTGAGCTCTTTTCAGGCAGGTGCATCTGGTCCCTCAAATTCTCTATCGGACTGAATGAAGGAAATCTTGTAAGATGAGCTGGCTTTGCAAGATTTCTGGACTGCTCTGGAGTCTTTTCTGAACATGTTGGTGGAAATACCTATTTGACCGGTCATAGAAAGGGTAGGTAGATGGGGTAAGAACCAGAKGTTTGGATCCAAACCCATGCCATCTCCCTGCAATTCAGGCGAGCCTGTATTCTAGAATGATACCCTTGACTAATTATAATGATTTTATTATATGAAATTGATATTACATTGCAAACGGCGATGGCCCAGAAGGAGCCTGATAAAATTGATGTCCTAGACTGTACAATTAAGATTTTTGGTATAAAGATGAGAATACAGTGAGTCTGTCAGCTGTTACACTTTCTATACATACAATGGCTCAATGCTGAAACGGTATGCTGGGAACAGAGGCTTATACCAGGCTTTCACCTTTCTTTCCCTCCCCTCCCCCCCTCATCAGTACATGCTGGCTCGTCAACTAGTCAGAGAAAAATTGTTAATGAGGGTTAAATGGAAGTTATCTATTAAATGTCATTCTAGGATCAAGACATCGGAGCTTTATTTTGAATGATGCCCATATTTTTTCTCTCCTTTATTTTTCCATCTTCTCCCTCCCCCACCTGAAAGAAAATATCCAGTGGATGCCTGGCAGCATCCTCTGATTGCTCGCTGTTTTCCTGACACTAAATCTACTGTGTCATATTCCTTGCATGGGCTGCAGATTTTGGCCTTTTCACCTGCTGTTTTGGTTGGCTTTAGATGCAAAGAGAAGAATATGAAAAGGAGAGGGGGAGGGAGGGAAGTTGGGAATGCTGGAGAAAAAAAAAAAAAGGCAAATGTTTTTAGCGCCTTCATCTAGACATGTGTCCCCTCACTCTGTGACATGGCTGCTCCAATGTTGCCATGGTGAGGATTTCTAATCATCCCTACACATGACAGGCTCCTATTTGTCTGCACTCCCTTGGGTGTAAATTTCTAGGCTTAAAAAAAAAAAATCCATGTGAGCGTATCATCCGCCGTGCAGATGTTTCACTGCTTTAGAATATCAGGCAGCTGCTTGTGCCACCGTCGACAGCTAATTGGAGACTGCATCGCAGGAACAGAGGCGTAATTATGGCATAAATACACATCCTCTGGTGCATCATTGTGTCTCTATTAACAGAAAATTTTAAACAGTGTTCAGAGTGTAATTAGTGTAGTTGATAAAGTTGTAAAACATGTAAATAAGGGAAATAGCAGGTACGTGGCCAATCCACTACCCAGCACTAGGGGATGCAGATTATTGCCTATTTAGAAATAATTAGCAAAGCTGCATTAGCAAAGCCTGTGTCCAACAGAAGCAATGCAAACATTTATTCTGGTAACAGCTCTTTCTGTGCTAGCCATGAAAATCTACTAATATTGGTAATTTAGCCCTCATTACCAGAGGATAAAGCATGAAAAGAGCTCAGACATGAAATATGACAAGTAATATTAATTTTTATTCCAGAGGAAAGGATGCTTTCTTGGGTTGCATGCTGATTTCTCGGCAGGGTCTCGGTAGTGTGTGAGCGAGCTGGTGGTTGAGGATGCGGCTCTGGAGCTGGCTCCCTGCTGGAGGCGTAYCCCGGGGTACCTGTGACAGGAGCTGATGAGGCATGCTGTGGTTAGTGCCCAGCCAAACCTCAGGTCACAGTTCAAAACGAGCGCTCAGGCATTAAGCTTCTCTCCTTATGGACTTGCACCTTTAATTTTGTCCTCGGCCTCGCTCCTCGCCACCCCCAAATGATCTTGCCAAATCACCTGCTCTGCCCCCAGCCGTCCTCCCCAAAATGCGTAACACGCAGCTGTACTGGGCGAGCAGAGAGCTCTGAATCAGTGTGTACGCTGTTACTCTTCAATTTTGTCTTGTGCCCTGGATGAGAAATGATAGCTTCACTCTCACTGTTTATGTTTTAGATTATGTTACGTGAAGAACATTACCCTGTGACCGTAAAAATAAATGCCAAAATTTTGGCTTTGCTTTACAGATGTATTTTCTAATGAAGAAAAATGTGAAAGCCTGGCTGGCACAGCAGGCATAGATCATTTTTTAAAAACAAGAGGATGAGAAGGGCTGAATGTTCTGGAAAGGGAAGGAAAAAAAATGGGTTTTTGCAACATCTCTGATTTCTTCTTTTTTTCTTTCTACTGGGTGTAGAAACAGAATGAATAAAAACTCCAGCTTATAGTGTCAGCTAAGTTCTGCTGCATCCTTAATAAGCGTGCACGTGTGTGTTTACGAGAGAGAGGGGAAAGGGGGAACAAGAGAATTCTGCTTGACAAGTGCCAGTGTTTTAAAAAGAAGTGTAAGAAAGATGTTATCTCTGGCTCAGGCAAATAAATTTCCCCACTTAGCCAGTGTTTCCTGAACATTTTCAGAATTCAGCTCTCACCACAGACTGCATAAAATCCTGCCAAATAAGGGCTGAATTTCATGTAATACAATGCTTAAAAAAGAGTGAAAGAAARAAGAGGGGGAAAAGGTAGAGATGAAAAGAAGCCGGACAAGCTACTGTCTGAAGTATTAAAATGTAAAATAAGCTTTAAAGCTGTAACAGGGGGAAAAGCCTTTTACAGATCCAAAGCGAACACTGTGTATATTTTATCACCTGCAATGACGTGAAAATTGTGAAAACACTGACCTTGTTGATTGAAGTGGGGTTTTTTCCACACTTTGGTGGAGGTTCGGTGCTCATCCCACCACCCTGTTTAGATAAAAAACAAAACTAGAGACGGAAGCTCAGTCTTTTCCCTGTGTTACAACCAAAAGCACACAAAAGCTCAGACAATACCCACCTCATCTGCTCTAATGTGAGCATTCCATTGAGTCCTAGCATGCCAGTTTTTATAACCTTAGCATATATTTTCTGTGCTTAAGATTTATGTAGCTATATGCAGATGTGCATTCCTCTGGCATGCAATAAGTACATCGTTTATGCATATATACACTTTATGGGTAAGCTGTTCTCATGTGGTCAGGATGCCTCGTTAGGTGCATTGGTACTGCTCTGCTCCCGTGGAGCTCAGTGAGGTTGTTACCACAGACTTCCCTGGAAGAAGAGCTGGGCCAGCTTCTGCTGCTTTTCATGATGCTAGCACTGTGTGGCTCTGTGTGAATCCTGCAGCATATTTGTAGGGCTTTATCCGTATACAGATGATGTTGCAGTGTTTGTATGTGCATGTGTAAGTGTGTGCGTGTAGGCACTAATTTGGATATTTGGAGTATGTGTATCTGCATGTGATTATGACTGTTTCATAGTAATAGATTTCCTTGGTAATGTGATGGGACAGGAAAACCTGCTACGCAGTCTGCATGTAAACATATATTCATATATATATATAATGCATTGATATAACATAGACATACACACTTATGTAAAAGAGACATTTTTAATTTATATACTGAATTGAAATACTAAATGATATACTCAAAAAAAATTCAACCTTTTCCAACCCCCGCCCCCCCTCAACTTCATCACCATTATTTATCACAGTGTATTGCTTGGATGTATTTTTCCAGGGTCAGATACTTTGTTGAGCCCCCTGGACTGCCTTCAGAAGTCTTTTATTGCCCATCGACTAGAAAGGAGGAAAAAATGCTGTTCTACATCAGGAGCAGCCATCTCTTTTCCCTCTTTCCTCTTTCCCTTCAAATTACATAAGTTAAGTGCATGTCGTTGGCAAGCATGAACAAATGACAGTGTTGCAGGCAGATCAGGACTGGGTGTGTATGGAGAGGTGCCTGGAGATGGACAGAGTCAGACTTCTGTAAGTAAATATGCACAAGGGGGTCCTGAAATGGTTTTAGGCAGATTAGAAGTAGCTCATTACAGGGTGTCAGGGTCATTGCTCATTCTTTGCTACAGAAAATGACCTGACAGGTCATCTGTAGCTGGAAGTAATTTCAATGTTTGCTGGTTTTTCCTCAATTTAAAAACTTATGTGCTATTGTTTGATATTAATAAACAGGTTTTAATGTTTCAGTGACCTTTTCAATGGGTTGAACACTTACAATATCAGTTTGAAATACAAACGTATTAATTTATATATTTTGAATACATCAGTTTAAGATCACACTTAATATAGTTCCTATGGGCCAAATTTTGTGCTGTGTAAATTAGTTTAGGCCCACTAAAGTTAAGGTGAGTTGCTACCTATCACACTAGTCTAGTATGAAAAACGAATGCTAGCATATGTGGCATTTCTTTCGCACTGAGCAGTGTGCGTAGTGTGACAGAAAAAGTCATATTTCTCCATTTTTGTCTTTGTAGGAGTGTGTCCCATTGCAACTCTGTGGTCTTCAACTGAGGAATAGTAGGAGTACCCATCCCGATGCATCGCTTGCTTTCTGCCTTGTAGCAGAGACCTGAAGCAGTTAAATTAGGGGTGCAAAGTAGCTGGGGTTGGTTAAACAAACCAGTTTGTACAGAATGAAAGCTGATGAATTAACTGGGCCAGAAGGAAATGAAAATCAGAGCTGGGTCTGGAGGCGGAAGAAATGGGGATCTTGCAGATGGTGGGTGTTTTCCTGAAGAATTATAGCCACTTCATAGGTGTGAAGGTTACCATAGCGTTGACCCAAAGTCCATTGAGTTTGGAGATACGCCATTTGGTGAAAAAACAGTAACAGAAGAGAGCGTGGATGGGAAAAGCAATGCAAGAAAAGGTGGTTGTGCTACTGTAGATCTCCTAACCATTCACCTTTCATTTTCTCTTCATTTACGCTACTTCTGTGTGTTCAGCTCTAGGTGGGTATTGAAATAAAATGTTTTATCCATGTTGTATCTTAAAAATAAAGAGGATAATGAGTTGAAACTTATGATTAATTTTTCTTTGAAGCTATTTGACTTCTTCTCTCAGTTCTTTTCCTGCATATACTTCTGCATATGTTTTCAAGGGGGTAAAGCACATGAGGGGAGTGAATGAGCAGCAGGAGGGGCTGTGGCTCACAGAAGCTGTGTTGCCTTTAGCAAGTAGTGTAGCCCAGAAAGAATAGATCTGTAGAGTGAAACTGTTAATGCTGAAGACCTGACTTTCCACGGCAAGTGCCCTGCAAAGGTTTTACTATGTGCTACATCTCATCTGGTCTGGTGAACCGAACATCCAGTAAGAGTTGGAGCAGATAGGTATGTGCTGCCAGTTTACTTGGAAAGCAGCACAGGCACTCTTAGACMACTCCATGATGCAAATCAAAATGCAGCAAGTGGAGAGGTTAGGAGATTCACTTCAGAAGCACATTCCTGCTCTGAACGAAACCATCGGTATGGATGTACCCCATGCGTGGAGGTCTCTGTTCCCTGTTGGCTCTAGTACATTCACTGCTTCAGCAAAAGTAATGCTCTCTGGCTTCTGTGTCCATGAGTACGRTTCCTTTGTCAACAGTCTGTGCTCGGTTACCCTGGTAAGGGTAGGTGAGACACTGTACAAACTTTTGGGAGGAATTCAAACCATTCATGATCCTGAATAGATGAGTTTCTGTCTTAGTTTCACCTTGGTATCCTAATATGCAAACTAAGGATAAAGCAATGAAAACAGCATAAATAAGAGTTATGTATGCCTGAAATATTATTGGGAAGAAAACTTTTCTGTATCACTATATATATTTAGGGCAACTCAGTAAACACTGAACATGGGAAAACCAAGCTTTGTAAGAAATTAGCCCTGATTTCCTTCACTAAAGAGAAGACAGCTTTTTTTGCTATGGATAAGGAGCACACCACCAGGGAAAAACAGGGCACTGAAGCACTCAGTTGTAGTAGCAAGGTCAGTGATTTAGTCACGCATGGGCTCTAGAGCATTTGTTACTGTTATTAAAATGGTACGTTCCTCCCACACTGACGGGTTTGCTTGCTAGCATGGGCAACATCAATATTAATTCTGTAAATGTTTATCTCATGTAATGTATATGATTAAGACTTGTTTGGATGTTTTGTGCTGATTAAACTGAGACCTTTCTATGCCAACAGCCCTGTGGCATTGAGTTACTGTGAGAAAAACAATGTGTGACAATGTTAGGGGAACACAGCTGAACAGAAATACTTTCTCTAGTGCATTGGGTTTTCTCTACTTTTTTTTTCCCTCTAATTTTGAGCCATATACTAAACCAGATTTGGATTGTCAAATGTCAATAGTATATTTTCACTTACTGAGTCTGTAAGTGAAATGCCATTTATGGCATCCTTGGAATAATGTCCATTTCTTTAAGTTACACATTCTGTGAGGTGGTAGATGTTTCCCCCTTGTCTGGTAGCATTAAAATCGCACTTTTGGGCTCATCTGACAAATGTTGTGAAATGCTCACTTTTAGTCAAGTTTCATTTAATGCTGAAAATAGCGGAGGGAATTCACAGGTTCCTCAAAATATTAGCTCTTTTTAGGTGTCTTGGTAAATGAAAACTGCAGTTCTTGGACCAGGCTCACTCTTTGTAAAAGTGTTCATTGAAATTGATGAGAACTGACCTTGATTTCATGGCATGGTCATTACCCTCTGGTAATCTAGAGATGTGAAAGGATTTGGGAGGAAGGAAATATCTCCCACTTTTATACATGTCACGCTGCTGCAGCATACATGAATCGGTAGCCAAGAAAAACATTTTTCTACTTGCCTGCTGAAGTGATATCTAATATAAATTAATTTGTTTTAGCCCTTTTGCCAAACAAGTCATGAAGACTCGTAACCATGAACCATGATGAAGACCAATTGTTCTCACCTGCCATTGAGTGTACACAAATGTTTTGTTGTTCAAGTAAACCACTACCATAATCTAATCCTTTGCATTTTTGAGCCCTTGCTTTCAGAAGAATGGGTTACTCCAGTTTGGGGGAAACTGTGCAATAGTCACTGCATGGGACTGAAGTGGGATTTTTGAGTCCTACTCCTTAGTCTGGCTTGTGGTCTGGGCCTTAATTTATTTATCTGCAGAACTTGCACTTCTCAGATATTTAGTGTTTGTCAAGGATATTGAAATCCTTAAACCTGAAGACAAAGTATGACTGCAAATTCATTTTTATTATTATTATTGCTATCACAATTATTATTAAGGTTTCACAAAGTTAACTGTGACTTAATTTGGGATTTTTTAATTGGTTTTATGGATCATGGTTTTATGAGTAAATTCTTGCTTTAAAATGCAATGACACTTTTGATTTCTGTTTCATCCTTTAGTTACAAATGACACCAGCTATTCTGCATTAGCTATGACCTTTAGAAAAATAACTGATGAACTTATTCATCTCAACAGTTACTGTACATGTCCGGTTTTTATTTGCCCCTGTCTGTTCTGTATAAAAAMACAGTGTATCAGTGTGTGTGTGCATTTGCAGCAACTGGACTTTTTTATTTAGTGATGTGCAGAAACCACCCTGCACTGCAGGTTTATGGGTAAAGAAAGAAAAACCACAGGACTCGGTAACACCTCTAACACTTGTAAGTGTGACCACTGTGCGTGGGTAGGTATGAATGCACTCTTTAATTTAAATTCACCAAATCGTTGATTTTTACCAGCTGTGAGAGCGCCTGTGTAACAGTCTGTCCATCAAAGTGCCACGCGACCAGCCGGTTGCGAGACACGCACCGTGTGCTGTATTGCGGGCAGACACCTCGGTATTTATGGAAGAGCTTTCCTAGAGCCGAAGCCGACTCCGGGATTACAGTTAGCATTTTAAGGCCCACTGTAATAGAAACTGTAAGATCGGCAGAGTAAAATAAGTATATCTCTTAAAATGGCTTTTCATGTTTACTATTCAGGGTGTTTTCCTTGGAGAGTTTGTATTAAACTTTGCCTGTAAAGAATTCAGACTTGCCTAATATTATAGCAGCTCCACTTTCAGAAAAGCTGTGCTGCGAGTGCTTGCAAAGGCGAGCTTGTTGCACCAGATGGTCTTTTCCCATTCCTGAATCTTTTCATGGGTTTATGCACTATCAAAAGTAAAATCCTCTTATCAGCCACCAAAAGGCCCGGTATTATTTTGGCCATTATAACAGGTAGTCATATAATATAGCGTAACTAATATAAGGGAACTTTCACAGAGACCAAAATTTTACTGGATGTTAGGACAGGTGATTAAGGTTAGCTTGTGCCTGTTAGCACACAGTCCCTTTCATCCACGGGATCCCAGAGTGCTATGCAAACCTAGCAAATCGGTATGAAAAACTGTATGGTGATCACTTCATACATGCCTGGAGTGAAATGCAGCAGCTGTTCGACAGCATACAGTAATATCCCCAACCTCTTTAGAGCAGGCAGTGATGAATGCTAAAAAATCAAAGACAGATTTTTTTCAAAATGGGGTGTATTAAAGTTAGCTGCTAAAATACCTTTTTGGCAGCTAAATCTCTGTAGGTGGGCCTGGCTTTCACAGGTGAAGAGGGCTGGCATCTATCCTGAAATCCATAAAAGCTGCAGGAAGTTCAGTATTTCAGAAAAAACAGGATCCCGGCATCCTGAAATTCTGATTGCAACACTGTTAATAACCTTTAACATGACATAATATTCTTCGTAAGATAATTCAGATAACACATTCTGAAAGTTTTAACCTTTCTGTGAAGTTAACATGCACTTTCATGACTGTGTGGAGTTCTTATTAACACTGAAAGCAGCTTTGCCCCAGAAAATACAGGAGCCACAAAAATCCCCTTGGAACATGGTTTCACAGGGCTCCCACTATAAGGGAAGAATGATAATGGGGAAAAAAAGCATATTTTTCTCCCCAGATGAAATCACATTAGGGATTAATAACAGTATTTACTTTGGTAGCTTAGTTTGATATTGATATGCAATACAGCATGAGGAAATAAAAGTCTGTGTTTGCTACCTATCCCCACCAGAGCTGGTGATTCCTCCGTCACCTGGTAAGCCCCATGGTCACGCCGTGCTTCTAGCTCACAGAAGGGACGGGTCTGTTCTCTGGTCTTCCTGAGCGATTTTGAACAGGCAATATCTCCAGTGTTCCAGGAAAATGTCATAGCCGTAGAGATAGGTTATTTTCTCTCTGCTGATGATGTCCCGCTTTGAATCATAGAGGGAGAGAAATTGTTCACTTTATCAATCAGGCAGAGGAAGAAATTTAATACTGGACCTGCTTTGTCTAGATTAACGACTTCCACCACAGTATCCCCTTCCAGTACAACAACGTTTTGTAAGTTTAGCCTTCATTTCCAAGACTCTCATTAAAAGTGCCTAAAAGCGAAGCATTTTCGAAGTGTCACATCAAACTTTTCTTTCCACTTGAAGCGTTTTGTGCCTAGTTAATTATTTCATCATTTTTAAAAAACCCTCTGTCATTTCTGTTTCTGCAGAAGAAATTCAGCAGTTCAGTCTAAAACCAGGAGTAATTCCAGTTGCCTCAACTAAAGGGAGAGCTGAACTCCCCTGGAAGTACACCCGGGCAGGGTCCAGCTACTCCAGGTCTCAAAGAGCCTGAGCTCACCTGAGGGTGGGAGGACATGCATGAAAGAATACAGCTCTGGCGTGTAGGGGGAGAAAGGGAATGTACTGGACTGCCGGGAGCTATTCATCGTGAAGTTTAGTTGTCTCTGCCTGACTAATGATAACTAAGGGACAGAGTCTAATCTGAAATGTGCACTGGTGTGTGTCTTGAGAAATACACTCCAATGAAGGAGTGCATTTATCAATATATTCTTCGTTGTTCACCCTACATTTGGTCTGGGTCCAGCTTATTTTGTGAAAAGATCTAACTAATAAAGATCTGAATATTATTAGTCTGGAATTAGTGAAATAGTTACAAAGCAGGGGACCAGTTAATGGTCTGGTTTACTGATTTATCTTCCTRCAAAATCAATTTTGAGCTCTTTTTATTAACAAAGTGTTCACTTGTAATGAACAATAACCAGTGCCAGCAATACAGTAGTTGAAAGACTATTTTGCAGGCAAAAATAACCTGTAAACATAAGAAATATTATAGCACTTTGATGTAAATAAATTGTTCCCTTAATAATTGATTAGTGGATGATGAGAGAAATACACCTTACAGATGAAATGTTATGACTGACATAGCATATAAGTTCACTACTGTGAATATATCATATATCACTTAATTTTTTAGTCAGTTAGCATCTTCAGAAAGAACTTTCTGTGTGCAAAAATAGCTAATGATCCTCTATGAAGCATTTTAACACAATATTTAGTGGCCAAGGAAAGTAACAAAGTACCATGATGTCTATTTCTACGTGTGTCTCAGTTTAGCTTTTTGTAAAAATTCAAATGTATGACATTCATAGCACTGTAAAATATTTTGTCAGGGACACACTTTAGTAAACATTTTGTCACCCAGAGATGCAGCTGTAATTCTTGGAGAATATTAACACACAGGCTTTATTCTCAAGCCTGGGAGAGTGTCATCCTGACCTCTGTTTACTGCTATTAAACACAGAAGATTTACTTTGAAGCATTCATTTAAGGAAGTGAGTTATTATTCCTTTGCTTGACCTTAGCCTATGGTATATATATCATGAGGTTCCATAAGACCATCATGCGCAAGAAAATTGGTCTACGAAAAGATAAAGTTAAAAACAGTCTTAAAATATTTTAAAAATTGGGGGCAGGCATTATTGCTTATGTCCTCATCACCTGCCAGCTAAATAAGCATCTGTATATGCTGAAAATATATATATTTAAAACTTGTCATTTTATATGTAGCAATCCCTAATACAAGTACCTTGAAATGAATCCTGTTGTTGAAGTTAACATTATGCGAGCTATTGCTTATATTTATTACTGGGAAAACATTATTTTTAAAAGCATATGAAAAAATAGTTTTCAAGCTGTTTCCTTAATGAACTGGAAATAGTAACCCTGTCAAATGTAATACAAAAATAGTGTTATAAGCCTATGGCATCTATTTATTACTGGAGAACAAAAGCCTTCATCCATTTCCTTTAGAGAATGACATTTTTGTAATTCGCTGCCCATTTCATTTGTTCTAAAAGGACTTCGTAGGTTGACAAATATCCCACAGAAATGGCTTCTGATGCTTGATAGGATAATGTGCAGCCCCTTAGGACAAGGGCAAAGGCAGCAAACTTATCATCCTTTAGTTTAGCTTAGCATGGGTCAGTAACAGCGCCAGGGGTGACAGAAGATGTTAAAGTGTGGGAAGCAAGAACTAAGAGCTGTAGGAGGGTAGTTTTTATAGTTTATCCTTTCTTTCACCATGACGCTGCAGAGACAGCTTGAATCACATTGTTGATTTGGTTCACTGCACGCCACACTAACTGCTCCAGTAGGAGGAAGAAAAACACTTACGGGTCATTTTCCCCAATAGTGTGTGACATTTCAGCACTTATCCTATAGAAGGAGGAAACACATGTTTAATATTTCAGCTTGAAGTTCATATTTTAAAGATGCATTATCACACTTGGAGGTCTGGTGTGATAAATTTGAAGATTATTGTAGTTCTACCAACGTGAGGATTTTGGAGGAGAAAGTGTTCTGCATGCTTAATTGTCCCCTACATTTTGTTCTGAATTTTTTTCTCCGGCAAAGCAGGGTAAGAATGAGCATTTGGCTCCTGTGGAGTGCACATTTGAAAAACAAGAAACTAGACTTTAAACCGTGATGATGGCTTTCATTCATCAAGAGCTGAAAACCATTTTAGAAGTGTCATTTTAGAAATGTGTTTAACAGAGTTAGGTCTTCCTCAGTAGTAGATGATTACTCCTCAGTCATAGATCTTGTAAACTTTGGACTGATCTAGCGAGACGTTCCGCGCAAAGACTTGCTGCTAAAGCCAATTAGAGTGACTGAACATAATGAGCAAAGTCATATCCTTGTTCTAAAATTTGCAGCTAGTTTTATACTAACTAGCCCAGCTACCCCTGGAAAATATTTTTCCACTGTCAGGTTCCTTAGTTTCTATTCAGTACTTTGGAGTAATAAAAAGCATACTTATTTTTCCTTCCCCGATTAAAAAAGGAGTTTTCACAAACTGCATCCAAATGCAATTATATTCATAAGGAAAATCTCATACTCCTGTAAATCAACCCTGATTATTTTGGATGAGGATGCATGTAATTATAAAGTATTGTGAACCCAAGCAGCTTGGGTTCAAATCAAAATTCTGTACTTTGGTTTGCAGACATTAGAAGAAAATCAGTCTCAGCCAGTTTACTCACCAATTCAAATATGTTTCGGTTGAATTAAAAAAAAAAAAAAGAAGATAACTGTAACTAACCCTAACAAACATTTCACCATTGGAGCTTTTCTTCCAGGTAGTTTTTTCAAGTGCCCTTAAAGATCTTTTCTGAAATAACTTGAACCCTGAGGTTCTGTGTCACTTGGGCCCCAGCATCCTGAGTGCTGAACACTTGCACAAGCTGCAAACTCCACCAAAATACCTGGAGCTCCTCCTGGAGGGGTGGGACTTGAGGTCTTCTCGAAAAGTCCGTTTTGATTAAATGTGTTTTAGGTTTGTAAGTACCAGGAACACCTCTGATAATGAGATCTAGTTTTCTAAACCACAAAGTAACTTCTGAAAATTTATGTTAACTCTTTTTTTTTAAAATGGCTCTAGAGGCTCCTTTTTGCTGAAGGGAAGAAGTTTTGATAACTCATGCACTGGGGTGGGCGGAACCTGATCTTTGATCATTTTCACAAAACCTCCACTGTTACGGAGCAAAATGGAGGTAACACTTTAACCTACAAACCCAAGGTTCAGACTACGGATTTGTGAATACTTTGTACAATCGTAATAAACCTTTCATACAAATAATGAAATATTTTTATATTTCTACTGTAAGAAATAAATTTCTTCTAGAGGTCTGGCAATAACCATTCTTTAAGTGCTAGCCAGAGAGTACAGCTTGCAAATGCTCCTTGCCTGCAACAGATACACCCACTACACATTAATTACAGAAACTGTCTTCACTGCAATAGCAATTCTGGTTGGATCAGACCTGTTTTACAAAGAAAGTGGAATAATTTGTTGGTGTAATGTATGATCTGAATTAATGTATTTTTAAGAATCAAATTATCCTGGTGTGAGAGCCCCTAAAGGGACTGATACAGTGGAGAAGGACTGAAAGTTTTGACGTGGTTTAATGAGCTGTATGCTAACTCCACCTGAGTAATTAACAGTCTTGACAGTCCTTTTGAACAGTGATATTCTCTGTAAGGTTGTTTAATGCTCTGAGTATCAGCAGTGCAAAAGCCAAGACAGAGGCAGATCTGACTAGGGATTTTTTTGTCAGAGGAGTTTTGACTATATATTTTTTTCTCTTATGAATCATTAAGCACAATACTTTCTGAAGCAGTAGCTAATTTTTCAGTACTTCTATTTTTGAGTACCCAGTTACACAATGCTTTCTCACAAGTTGTAGAGGTGTCAGCTTCTCATTCCTTAAAAATGAAAATATAGAAGCAAAGTGGCCCCATCCARCACAACCATGTGCAAACACTCCTCTGTGAGTAAAAGATAAATGATTCTGTGGCAAGCAATTTCAATTCATGCTTTGTTGTAATTGTTAATATGTGCTAACATGCATATCATCTTATAAATCATTCTTTTAGAATTAAAAGAAATTGTTTTGTACCCAGAAACAATGAGATGATAATATGATTAAATGCAGAGGCCACAGCACTATTAAATTTTTTTCTTAAACAGAGCAATACCCTGAAATGGCAGAGCACAAATAATCTAGGGAGATTTCTAATGAATACCAAGCCTGGATAGACCATTAACAACTGACTAATGTCAAAGCCCAGGTCCCTCAAAATTGCCCATCTTCCAGGTAGCAAAGTCCTGACCAATTCTTTTCCATGCCAACGAAAGGAGAGATGAAGAAAGGCGGAGCCTGTCAGCTGCATAAGATATAGAGATGAACATTAAGAAGGGCCTTTTATTTTTTTCTAGACTTTATTTCTCTTATTTTTCTCCTTTTCCTTAATTTTTGTAAGCTAAAATTCTTGATCGGTTGTATTTGTATATCATGTAAATTTGTACATGTTGATGGTTGTAACTTTTCTGCTTAACAGATTTTACTCCTTACTATGCCTGTCACTGGTTTAAGCAATCTGTGTGTAATTGATTTCTTCAGTAAAACAGATAACATTTGCTTAAAGCTCCTCTGATGGCTTTACAGTCTCTACATTAGCAACAGCACTTCTATCTCCACTGGCATTCTAGTAAAATATAATTATTATATATCCATCACAGACAAAAAGACGAAAAAGTGAGCAGAGAGAGTCAGTTCTGCATTTTCCCTGCATTCAGCACTGCCTGAGTGTCAGATTGTTCAGCTTTTACTGTGGTCACACTAAATGACTGCTAACGTTGTCCCTCTCCCTGGCCCCATGCTGTGTAGTTTTCTATTCACTGATTTAATACCAGAACTGGTGATATTTCTGACTCAGAAATAAATAGGGCTTTAACTGCCTTGCAGGTAAATTGACCTATTTTTAACTTCAGCAGAAACTTTTCTTTAACTGTAAATAAATAAATAAAACAGGATTTATTTTATACAATGTAAAATAATTACTTTTACATGTTCTACCTCAGATAATTAAAAAAAAAATAATATATAAAACCATCCCTAAGGACAAAAGGTTTTGCCTGGAAAGGACGTAAGAAAGGGAAAATAAGACAGATGCATAGAGGAACTTAATTGTACCATACAGAGAAGACACAAGGGACTGCAATGTGGCCTCTCTCCTCTGCTCTCCAGCATCCTGTGGATTGCAGTTAGGCATCAGTGTACTGGTCAGTGGATGCTTCCTACTGAGAAAGGAAAGGCTGCACACAAGAATTTTTAAGTGGTTTTATTATTATATCCAACGCAATCACTACAGACAGATTTCTAAAACAATGAAGTTCCCCAATTTAGCACATATGAAGAAATACTATTTCCACCTTCCATGGATAAACAGACATGCATGAGGGATTTCAGTGACAAGACAGGTCAGGTTGTAACAGAAAGTGCACAAACTGTATTCTCTTTGCTTGCAACCTACTAGCTTTCAAAAAGGGGAAAAGTGGATTTTCCCCTCTTTTCCTTGGAAATCAGAAGTGAGGGAAAACCTTCCTGCCTGATCCTCTTTCTGATCCTAAATTATGAACATACTTGTGATTGGTGAAGGTCATTCTCATGAGCCACAGGATAAAAAGCTCTTGAAAAGTAATACTGCTCCATCTGACCTGAATCCAGGAAAGCACAAAAATACATGCTTAACTTGGGCATACTCCTCGTGGGTATAAATGATTTTCTGGATTGGAGCCAGAGTGCTCAACACCTTACAAGATCTATCCCCAGGTGAATACCCTGAGGGTGATCACCTGAAACTGAATTCTGCTGATAGCCCATTCCCAGCATCTCAGCGTGTTCCTGCTGCTGGGTGCCCCCAGCCTGGGTTGTCCCCTCAGCCACCCCAGGTGTACGCACACAGGGCAGTGATGGAGGCAGGTAGGAGGCAGTTGCTGTGTGTGTGTGTATGCTATGCCAAGAATAAATATTTGCAGCTCAGGGAGTACCCTGCAGAAACACCTTCCCTTCTCCCCCCGCTTTTCCTTTGTTTTTATTTTTCAAATTTGAGCTTTCTCTTCTTGTGTGTGTTTTAAATGAGAGAAAAAACTGTGTGCTGCAAGCCCACAAAGTGATTATTTCTCAAATCTAGGATGTCAGGGGAGAGTGAGGGTTCTAAGCAAGATGAATAAATCAAATATGCAGAATGTTAAAACAAAAAATGGTGTGTTTCATATTGATGTGGCAAAACCAGTCTGGAAAATTTAGATCCCAGTTGAGATCTGACTCTCACATGCGTCTTGTAGATGCACTTTAAGGCAGAGTTACATTTCATTTTCATAGGAACAAATATGTCTGATAAAAACACTTGGAAAAGTCGTTGGGCTGGGAAGTGGATGACGGAGCTAGTCCAGCATGTAGTATTTTAAATTTTGTTTCCGGTTTAATTATTTAACAGTTAATTCACTATTGACAAAGATCTGTGCTGATTAAAACATTAATACTTATACATTAAATAGTAAATTTTTCTTGTCTTTCACTGAAAAGATGACTGATGTGGTTYGGTGTGATACAATTTTACATCCCAAATAACTTCTTAGGGAAATGTTATAGGCTGGTTTAAAATGACAGTACCGAGGATTTTTTTTTTCTTCCCTTCAGCTTGCAGAAGGTGCTAAAACAGTGATCCTCAGCTGTGAGGATCTCAAAACCTCTTGCGCAGAATTAAGATTCATGGCAGTTTAGTGAGAGCAGAAAAGATCTCTGTGTGAGAGGCAGCTGATATTTTTCTCCCACTATAAATCTTGATTTCAAAACTCTGATTTCAGAAGTGGGAAAACTGAAGCCCAAAGAG
Source organism: Oceanodroma leucorhoa (assembly GCA_030449065.1). NCBI lineage: Eukaryota > Metazoa > Chordata > Aves > Procellariiformes > Oceanodroma > Oceanodroma leucorhoa. The sequence continues at coordinate 14,497,380 of JASVER010000001.1, forward strand.
CTTAAGGGGAAAACTTAAAAGCACTTATTTGGCCTAGATTCAACAGTGTTAAACTAGCTTAGATACTTGGGCATCTAAATACCACCAACTCTCAAAGACTTTCATATTATGAGCTCTGAAAAATTAGAATATGCAGATTTCATCATATTGCCCCTTTGGCAAGGAGGATTCAGGCTGAAAGTATGTGAGGGGGAGAAGATGGCCAAGATCTGATCTGAACACATCAGTGTAACTAAAGACGCATTTTAAAACTGATTTAATTATATCAGTTAAAAAACTTGGCACAGTCACTCTTAATTCATCTTGCTTCTATTGATTTAGCTAGAAACTGTAGTCTTAAAGTGTATGGAGCTGTYTGGTGTGGAACCTGCCTGACTTCTCCCTGAGTTTTAACAGATTGCAGAAATGATGCCTCCTGGACCACTGTAGGCGTTGCCCAAGGAGCCAGGCAAGGCTTCCCTCTGCCTCCTTCTCCTTCTGCCTGAAGTGTAAGTAGTGTTGGACTTGCCGTCACTTTATGGTTATGTCAACAGTCCTGAGACAGCAGCAGGTAATGCAGTGATTTGCTCCCTCTCCAGGATGGGAAGGGAGAATAGAGAACCTTTACTGCAGATCTCACATATCAGACCTCACTAGTGTCACTGCCAAAGCATGGCCAAATTTTTACTGATAAAAATAAAGGTGCATCTACAGCTTGGGGATCACTGAGCCACACTGCAGAGCCATACAGTCACTCCGGATTACATCTGGTCCTTGTTTTGGTTTGGTCCTGCTCCGTGTCCTCGTCTGCCGTGCACTCACTCGTCTACCACTCACTCACATGTCTTAGCATTAGCCAGCAAACAACACCCCCAAATCAACAAAATGCTGCAGCTGAGGGTCCTAGGAGGTGAAAGTGTGGGCCCTGTCTAACGTCTATCATCCTTGCTCTATATGTTTTAAAGGGTGTAAGTAGAAGGTGTGAATGTGAGTCATCGATTCTTAAAGATCAAGGATTGTAGTCTATATTGCCCATCAAAAACTAAGAACAACCCTGTTTACAGTGAGGATAAAATTACAGTATCATATCTGAAAGTAACCTGGCACTATGACCACAGACACACTTTTTGAACTGTTTAAAATAGTTTTATTCTCCTTGTTAAAAGACTCCCTAGGCTGGAACGATCAATGTGTATTTTAATCCACAGAGACAATTTTGTAATGGATAGCTGCTATCACTTTTTTTACTCCTATCCCTAAATGGCTTACACAAATCATAGCTGAGGAAAGACATTCTGTGTACGCTAACTTGCACCTGATTCTCACTGCTAAAGAAACACCTTTACTAAAATTTGTGGAGCAAAGCTGTCTCACTGCCTCTGGCTCCCTGCACCAGCAAGAGCTGTTGCTTTCCTTTTTGAAGCAAGGGAAAGAGGCCAAAATATACATGACAACGTGTTTAAATGGGACTCCAAATATGTTTAAGGTCATATCCTCCATTGCTAAATTCTTTCATGAGCCTAGAATCACTACAGAAACAGACATTTAACCTCTCCCTCCTCATTGAGGCATTCAAGAAACATCTTTTCTTAGACCAGGAGTTTTATCGGTCTGTGCAAGGGTCAAAAATGTAGATATTGATGTTCAAGCCCAGTTCCTCTAGAGGACCTGTAGGTAGCGAGCACTTGTTAATGGAGAACCAATACAGTAAATGAAAGTTCTTCAAGTCTGGACACTGTGCAGCTTATTTCCTTCTTGGAAACACACCTGAGAGTTTCCATGAGATTCCCCAACTAATAATGACTCTTTCCCCTTTTCCATTACTTTTCAGGATTGAGTTATTCCAGGTGTCTCATATCTCTTTCATCTCCTTTGTCCTCTCCAGGAATTAAATTAGAAAGCRTAGAGCTATTCATTGTTCTCATACCTAACTGATAGAGGAAATTATGCAGCAGAATCATTAGGAAGAAATTTTATTCCTGTTTTTTTGTCCGAGGGAAAAAATGTCTGATACATTTATTCTATTTAATTTTTAAATTTAGCAAGGAACTTTTTATTTGTTACATGTTTCCCTTAGCAAACCCTGAGTAATGCCTGTGATTCTAGAACCTGTTGCTAGTGTTTCCTTGTCCTCCCTTGTGTCACAACCCTTATTGTCATCATTCACTCTTCTTCACCTGTTACATCATGTTTTTTCAAAGCAGGGACTGACATGTAATGTGGTTTTTTGGTGTCTCATCAAATTGGGCATTTAGCCATAGATAGGAAAGGAATATTAATATTAAATAATAACAAAATTYGGCAGTTCAGCCACTTTTGAATTATCCCCATGGGGAGAGAAAAAAAMCACAACTAGATTTTTTTTTTTACTATGTTGTTCAGAGAAGTTGAGGGAATGAGGATTACTTTTTAATCTTCTCATAAATCCAAAATGACTGAAGGAATTTTGCTCAAACTTTTTAAAAAATCACTTTGGGAACAAGTCAAAGTATGCTTTTTAATAGTAACCATGTAATTTACTGTAAAGAGGTTGACAATTGAATTGAGAAGTGGAATTAAATTTAAAAATGTGTTTGAGTGAGCTATCTTTCTCTGCAATGGCAAGAAATTTTTTCATAGCATATGTCCAATCTTTCACTTAAAAAGGCAACTAGTGTCGAACCTGCTATTTTCTTGATGAATGAAAACAGTTTTCTGCTGTTGAACTGATAATAGGCTTTTATTATACGAACATGAAGACATCTTCACCAAATCTATCAAAAATCCAGTATGTAAGCAGAGTATACAAGCTATCTACTGGCACTTTTCCCAGGAAACTGATTTATCTTTTCAGCAACAAATAGCAACGACTACTGCCTAAGCGGGCAATATTTGTGAAATGACATTTTAATGGGGACACATTCGGTCAGTGTCAGGTGACTTAAGTGATGTTTTAAGTATGAAATTCCATGCTGAGATTCCCACTGACGACTAAAGAAGTGTGGTGTTTCAGCTCTGGTATTTCAAGATGGAAACTAATATTTAACCATAAAAAGAAAGAAATGCAAGACAGAATTGTCTTGGGTTAAACCCTGAAATTTGGCTTAAAGTAAAGGCATGTGTCACAATGCAGAACTGAAGTCTCTTTAATTATCTTTTAAGCATTGTGTGACACAGGCTTTGCTCTGTTTTGTTTTGTTTTAATGCAAGGGCAACTAGCCCAAACAGAGGTGGCTACTTTGGTATATGAAAATTTCACATCTAGCCTAGCTGCCTTTTGTGGATGATATGCTTTTAGGAAAAAAACCAAACCCTATTGACCTTAATGGAAAGGTGAAAAAAACAGATGAAAGATTCTGAAGTCTGTGCTATAATAGATGATCTGATCTTCCCTTCTGATCTTAGAAACGTGTGAATCTGCTCAGATGAGAACATCACATATACTCATCCCAGCATGGCTTTCCAGCTAGCTGTCTGACCTCAAGTTTAAGTGTATTATGGACTCAACCATGCATTGGTGCATCAGTACTCATTTGGCCTGCCTATACAGTTTCTAGCTTCTGTAAAAACTAGGGGAAAAAATGTCTTATGTTCCATAACTGTGAAACAAAGATGAAACCGTCAGGGTTGATTAAAACTCACCTCCTGAGTCTACATTAAAATTGATTAGAAGCTTTCCCAGTCAGGTACTATATCTGAGGTGGCAGGTGATAACAAATGACTAAGCACTGGTCTGCACCTATGGTGTCTTTGGGACTAGCTGTGGTCCCCAGTGCTCTTGCCTCGTGAGCACTGGGCTGCAGCATTAGTGCCCATTAGGCTGCGTGAAGTAGGTACTAGGGTTGGGTAAGTATAACAGACTGAACTGGTCATGCAGACATGATTTCTGACTAGAGACTTTTACAGTTGCTTCTTGTACAGAATGAAAGAAATGTAAATTACCTTATACTAATTAACTTGAGACAGGTGAAACAGGAAATAAACCCGAGCCTATGTGATGAGGATTTGAAGACAGTGCCCTTTCACACAGAGGGAAAATTCACTCTGTTGCAGGCCTCCTCAAAACTGTATTCAACAGTATCACTCTAAGTCTTTCTACAACAGAAGATTTTATATCCCATGACATATTACAGTTCTAGTTGATACTGAAGGGCTAGAGTTAAGGTTGTTGTAAGGATCTTTCATGAATTTTTCTACCCCTTTGATTCCATGAAGAATCAAGATCTTTATCATAACCACCTCCTTAAAGGCTAGAAAATACATTTTATGTTCATAAACTTAATCACACCATGGAAAAAATTCAGGGAGTTTTTTATGCAGGGGGTTAGAATTAGACACACAAAACTGTGATACTTAGACCTTGGGGTTTTTTTCAAAAAAGTTATTAGTTTATCAAAAATATACATGATTAAAATATACTTGCTGTTTGCTGTTTTTTAAAATTTCTCTTAAGGCAGCATTATTCTACAAAGATGCTGTCAAGAACACTAAGTGTTATTAAATAATTCTATAAAATTTGTGACATAGATTATCTCAGTAGAATATTTCATGCTTTGTGTTTTCCCTGCTTCGAATACTCTAAGGTGTACTTGTTAAGATGAATGAAGCCTAATTTTCTAAGTGTTTAGGCTAATGCCACTACTGTATTTTCCATTGTGACAATAGAACTAGTAACACAAAAAAATATTGTTGAACATCAGATCATGAGGCAGAATCTAATGCCGTGAGCTTACACACTAACATGACGGAAGTATAATACTACAGAAACAGTGAACATATTGAAATAAAAACAAATTTTATCCTCATCTTATTATTTTAGGACTTCCTGAGAAGCCCCTGTTAAAGTAAAAAGGCCTACCATGACACTAAAATTGATATCCCTTCTAAAGCCCTTTGTTAGTGTTAACGTGTGTGAGAAAACTTCTTGACGATAGAGGACAATCAAGTCCATAGTATTCAATTTGAACGCTTTACGTAGGCATGTTAAATAAGCTGAAGTATAAACAAATATGGTTATAATTTTTAATAAACCTTTCCTGTGTGAGAGGAGTTGGTTTAATAGCCTAGAGCTATGAAATGGGGTCCTTTCATGCTATTTTTAAGAATGCAGCTTGTGTACTTTGCTTATTTCCACTGATTTTTTTTTAATTCCTGAGAAGAGGAGAATGGAAGAGTTTGGTTTTTCTGATATTTAACCACCAACCAATCAGCCTCATTTTGATCCCTGGGAAAATCATGGAGTAAGTTCTCTTTGAAGACTTTTCTAGGCCCATGAAGGAGAAGGTGGTGACTGAGAATAGTCCGCATGGATTTACCAAGGGTAAATCAGCTCTAACCTCGCTGATTGCCTTCTAAAATGAAATGACTAGGTCTGTGGATGACAGAAGAGTGGTGGGTGTCACCTATCTTCTCTTCACCAAAGCTTTCACCACAGTATCTCACAGCATCCTTGTATCCAAGTTGGGACATTTTGATCTCGATGGATGAACTACAAGATGTGTGAAAAACAGATTGTACTGCTGGCCTCCCAGTGCACAGGTGGAGTTCCTCAGGGRTCTGTCCTGGGACCTATCCTGTTTAATGTCTTTATCATTGACCTGGAGACAGAATGACAGATAGTGCACTCTCACCAAGGCTGCAGACAGAAGCAAACTGGGGTACGAGTTGATCTGCTCAAGAGCAAGGATCCTTTGAATAGGTTGGTGGTAATTCATGCCCTCATGAATTCAACAAGGGCACATCTGGGACGGTAGAACTGCCTGCAGTGCTACGTGGTGGGAACTGGCATGCCTGGAGGGAGGTTTTAGGTGAGGGAGGTTTTGTGTAGATATATGGAATTTCTCTTGTCATGAAGATGACTGAGCGGTGGAGCAGGCTGCCTGGAGAAGTTRTGAAATCTCTGCCCTTGAAGCTTTTCAAGACCCAAAGAGACAAAGTATTGACCATCCTGGTTTATATTCAGTGTTGACTATGCTTTGAGCAGTGGGATGGACTAGGTGACCTCCCAAGGTCTCTTCCAGCATGAATTGCTCAATGCTTCTAATGCTGGAAAATATGGATTTATCATCTTTGGTCCTGATATTTTGGGTTTTTTTTTTTTTTACATTCATGCCTTTCCTCTAATAAGCTGAGATGGAAATGGTGACTCTTCCAGCAGTAAATATCTGGCAGGGACAAGCTTTGTATCTTGAATGATTGTAAGAGCGCAAAATCTAATTATTATGAACTGGTTATGAAAAAAATCTGGTCTGGAAAGTAGAATAAGATTCTATCCCCCTGCTTCAAACTTTGTTGATATCCCAATGATGGTTGAAAAGACTTTTGATATTGATATTTGTTGCAATATTTTAATTCCATGCTTTAGGCTTCAGCAGGTGGCCTGAAAGAGTGAGGAAATAATTCCTTAAGAAGAAAAAATTGTTTTGGTTTGGTGTGGTTTTCTGAAGAAGTAGACCCTGCCTTTGCCTTTACTATTGACACCTTGTATTATGTCTATATGCTCAGAACTAGYCTGGTCAAAAGTTTGAGATGTGAATTCATACTTCTGTCTTCTAGGTCAGGTTGACAGGAACCACTGGGGTTTTTTACTTTTAGCCTTTCCTTACCACGCAGAAGCGGTTAACTTACTGGGATTATCTGTGCATTAACATCTATCAAATTCCCTGTTATCACATGGAAGTAGGATAATGATCTCTCGTCTCCTGTCTTTTTGTGGCAAATTATTATTTGTGGCCTTGGCTCATTTAAGTAAGAAGAAAAAAACCACCTACTTCTTCCCACTGACTGCATAGGGGAATTTAGGCACTTACTTGCTAATGAGGATTCGTACACTGGGCACTTTAAAATTACATTCAAGTTAAGTGCCTAACCTGAATGAACTTGATCCCACACTCAGTCATTAATGGATTATAATGATACTCATTTCACAGAAAAGCTCACTTAGAATGTGTGTTAGCAAATTCTGTCTGAAATTTTTAAAAGCAGCACAAGTTACTTGGACGGCTGTTCTCATTCATTTAAATGAACTCGTAAGCAACTGTCAAAAAATATTCTTCAGGACAGAGGGCATCATTCTTCTGTTTCTACAGTGCCTTGGCAGTGCAGTCCTAATCCGTGACCAGGTCTTCTGTATGTTCTTTGCAATATGTGTAGTACTACGACTCATAGTAAAAATAAGATGATAAATCTGTTCATTAGTGGAGGAAATATTTCCTCCTATCAACTRGCCAGGCAGAAATGGAGAAAGCATATTCTTTAAAAACAGATAGAAGAAGTGCCAATTTTTAGGTCATTAACTTGGTTTTATATTCAGATGATTTAACATTATATTTTCTGTAGTTTGCCATTTGAGAAGCTGAACAGGTCAATTTTGTGTCTGAGGTGGTAAATTAGGCTTCCATACACCTGTAACATAATTTTAAGTAAAATATGACATGCAAAACTAACTTAAAGAACAAAGAGATTAAAATACAAGACACTTAGAAGTTAAGAAATTGCGAACAGTTGTCAATCCAAGCATTCCTCTGAATCTCTAAAAGTATTCTTTGTCATGAAACCATTAGTTTGAACAATCTTACTTTAAAAATTTTCCTTTATTATTGCACAGGTTGGACAATGGCCATTGAAATAAGCTACTTTCCTTGGTTCTTTAATATTTTTTCCTTTGTATACTTTCTTCACTAGTCTCTCATCCAAGGCAGTGGAAGTCAGCTGGAGTCTTTCCACTGGTTTCCAGGGCATCAGATCACCTCCCAAGTGAGATGGTAGTCCAGAAGATGGGACAAGAGACATACACCAGCTGTAGGTCAGGGGAAAAGAGAGGTGAATTACCCTGTTATTTCTTGGAATTTTCTGCATAAGTGATTCTCAGCRTAACATATGTACTCTGGAGCTAGTGTGTCGTTATCATGAATCCATTTGGCGTTCATTGTAATGGCTGTGATCATCAATCCGATTAGTACTCATATAGATGTCAATGATGTTCCATTACAATTTATTATTAGTTAATGAACACCTATATTAGGCTCATATTACACTCATTTTAAAAACTGCTTAAAAGGGTTAGCCATGAAATTTAGTGGCAGCCAAGTTCTGCGTCTCAAATCAATCCTCAGCTTCCTGCAAGGCTTCTCTCCTTGAGTGAAAAGAGAAATCTTAATGCCTGTGAGATCCCTGYTAGGGGACGGAGACAGAGATCTTACAGCCCTGCTTTTGGGCCGGGAACAAAGCAAAGCCCACTCAAACAGTGCTCTCCAGCTCCTGGACTCCTTCTGCCTCCACCCTCTGCCTGCCTGCTTGGCCAGAGGCTACCAGCCTGTGGCCCTGTGCAGTGTTTTTGCATGTAGTGAGAGGCAGGCGAGGGAGGTGTTTCCCAGGAGCAGGGACCAGAAGGACCTTGATTTTGTGCCAGAGGTTCTCCCAGGTATGACCAAGAAGCCAGCTGCTGTGCTCACACAGTATCCAGTCCAGCTCTTGCTGCCATGCCCTTCCTGTTGTAGAAGTCAGGCTGTCACTGACAGAGCCAGGAGATACTGTCTCCAGAGAAGAAAGCTGCTCAGTTTGTCCCTAAGGAGGTACCTGAGTCATAACAGACTTTTCCTCATAGAAAGCAAAGGTCTTGCCAGTCAGCTGGTCAGCACTAGCTTGACTTTACATGGTGCCCTGGCTGCTGCCCCTCTGATAGAGATTGAAAACCAATAACAAAGGACACAATTTTGGATCATTTTTTGAAATAAACCCTCAATTTAGATTCCTTATCCTTACTTTTTTTCTTTCTTTCTTTTTTTTAATAATTTTTTATTATTATTTTCTGTCCTGGGCAGCTACTTTTGGGATCACGGGTCTCTTGCAAAGTCTGTTTTGGGCAATAGTTTTGAATGGAAACATAGGCAAACAAGTTGTCACAAGGATGGTTCGTATATTAAGTTTGTATCAAAACAAATGGCGAAATAATACGTGATGTTTGCATATCACTGCTGATACACAAATCGTTGTGGGTATGTCTGCTGATATTGTACATGAATCACTTCACATGAAATTATTAATGCTCAGAAATCATGACAGTGAAAGCGTCTGTGGTTTTGATAGGGAAGCAGAGGCGTGCATGCTCAGTCACAGCTATAGGGTGAGGCTGTTTCACGGTGCTTGGTCAGGCTGACTCTCGCTGAGCCCAGGGCACTCTGTGTATGTCTCCCCACTGCAGCTTTGCTCTGCTTCCACCAGATCAAGCGCTGGGCCCTTCTGGCTAGCATCCCAGGACTGCAGGGGCTTGCTTATATCCAGGGGATTACCCTACCTACTCCTTCAGTATCCCTTTCTATATTCCGGTTAGTTATATACAGCACTCTTCATTCATTTCCCGCTGTTGTTAACTATTTATTGTGGTTTAACATCATGTTTTAATCCTTGCATACAAGTCTCCTTTTGCCTTTGAACTATTTCTGCCTTACATGTCTCCATCAAAACAATTAAACATGGTCAAAATATTTTTTCCTGAAAACTTTTTCTATGTCCCTTGGTTACCAACACAACCTCCTTTCAAATCAGTGTGTTTGTACCTTTAGACGAGTCCATAACTGTTAGTCCGCTCCCTGCTCCACCCTTTTCACTGTTTCCTCCTTAATTCTCAATTCTAAGGTATAACATTTTATTAGTTAGTGTTGTGTCCAACTTCTTTTGCAGCAATTGTTGGAGCATTCCCCTTTGTGGTTTTCCCAGATCCTGTCAGTTCAAAATACAGCTTTTCAGTTCTCCTTAGGTTATCACCCCAGCCATGCCAATTATCCCTTTTYCCACCCTTCAGTAAAATGTAAACTGCTCCCCATTGCCTTTGAGATCCTTCACAGTCCTTACTGTTGGGTCAGTATCTTGCACCTCCCATCCTCTTTGCTTTGCCACCTTCATTCCCCCTTCCTTGTGTTGCAACCACCTCTGTGCTTTGTGCCTTCTTACACCATGGAGCAATGTCTCAGAGCAGATCCACAAGGCTGCAACTCTAACTTCAGATTCTGATATCTTTTGTAACACTTACCAAAAGGCTTTAGGACCAATACTGAGAGAAGATCAATTTGAATTGACAGTGAATTAGTAGGGGAGGGTGCAATATTGTTCTCTTTTTATTCTGGCTCCTGCAGATATCCTCTCAGAAGGAAATCTCTTTTTTGAGAAGACCATGTCTCCATCATGCATCTGGACACCACCTAGTACATTCTTGGTGCCAATGGAATACAATAACAGCAATAACAATAACCCCTATCCAGAAAACCTTATTAAGGACCTCAGGTATCCCATGAGTTAGATATTGATCCATGTAAAGGATTGCTGTGTCATGCACTTACATGAAAGGCCAGATTTAAATCCTCCAAAAAGCCACAGAAGAGCTCACATTACATCTCCACAAAGAAGCTTGATTAAATGTGAATTTAGTTCAAGGTCTGAAGTGTACATATTAAAACACCAGAGGATCTTTTAATCAAAACTTGGACCCTTTTGCGTGGTTGAATCTGTGATTTTTGGTAGGTGATATTGACACAGATTGTTCACTGATGCATTGTGATTTAATGCCATGTGACCATAATCCTTGCATGCAAATGATTAATTAYAAAGCGTATTTGATCTTTTTAAAGGATTTATCACATTTCCTCCACTTCTGCCTCTGTTTAGATTGCAGTCTAAAAGCCACATGCCTTTCATTTTTTATTTTTATTTGAATTATGTCAGAAGATGTAATAATTCACAAGCTATTTAGCTTTTGGATTAGAACAGGTAATTGTTGTTTGTAAAATATTATGGCTTTAAGTCTATAGCAACTTTAAACATTTCAGTGTTTGCTCCGAGGCATGAGGAGACAGTGACACAGCTCATTTCCTCTGCTGAGCTCTCTTTGCTGCCTTGTACAACACTTATTTCAAAGCACGCCACAGCTTAGAACTGTCGTGATCCCCATTAATATAAAATCATTGACCTCTGCTCCTGCTGGTGCGACTAAATTACATTCTGCTGCTCAGCAGCAGCCGCATATGGGGCCAGCTCTTTTAGTCATGGCCAGGTGCCTTGATGTCAGCGCTGCCCCTCCTACGCTCAGGGTTTTCCTTTAATGAGGATTATGCACCTTCACAGATCAAGGAAACCCACTCCCAGGATGGCAGCATTTCTAACAGCATCTGGTCTTATCGCACACAGTAACTTGGTGTTGTAGGAAGCTGTGGAGAGGCGCTCTATTTTTCCCCCAGTGAGGAATTGTGAGGGGTCATGCTTTGGTAGCTGTGTTCTCCCTCGATCAACAAACCCAGGACACTGTGAACAGAAATATCACATTTTTATGAAGCCCTGTAGTGTTGTGTTAAAACAGTATCCTATATCGTGTCAAAACCCTGGTGGGATTCCTTCCCCCTCCTCTCGCCCTCGTTGTTCATGCTGCACAAAAATAAAGTGCACTTAGCACAGTTTTATAGTCTGCACATTATTGTGTTCTTACAAAAAAAAAAATTTTACAGGATTGATTAGGATTGATACAGCTACTGGGTGGGGTGTGGTCAGCTTTTCTCACTGTGTGGTCTTTCTCGCTCTTTTTTCCCTGACCCTTTTCACCCACCCCCACCCCCTTGAGACACTGTGCTTTGTGAGCCATGGTGCATTTTCGCCTGTAAGCTCTGTTCACTACAAATGGGCCTGAGCAGCAAGTTTTTATACCAAATCTTCCTAAACATGGTGGTGTTCAACATGGAGACATTTTATGTCCTGGTCTTGCAATGAGTTACATATTTTTAGACTTTGGCACCTATCAGAGAGACCAAATACGGATGATAATGACTGGAATAACACTTGAACTGCCACAGAAATTGCCAGTGCACTCGTTTTGGGTCCAGTCCCATCAAGTAGTATTCATCACATTAAGCTTGTAATGATGTCAAAGTGAATTAGCAATGATCATCTACTTCTCGATGGGAGTCAAATTCTTATAGATCTTATCATGTGAGAACAAGTAACAGAAGAATTTGGCACAAAAGGTTTTTATACAAGAAAACCAGAGAATGTTTTGTGGAACGTGTACAAATACATCTTTCTTTTGCTATAAAGTACCTCTGTGTTAAGAACTTTAACATCATTGTTTTCTTTGATAACTATCACTATTTTTTCATACTTTAGGCTACTGCATGATTTTATTTTATTTTAATTTTGCAATTAATTTAAATCTGACACTATTAGTTATTTTTGAAGGACTTATGGAGTTTTGTATTCTCAGTGCAAATAACGGTAAGTGGTGGTGTTGACTGCAGTAACCACATGGTGTATGTTCTTTGCCATATTCTCCCTTGTGCTCCCAGTGAAAGTCAATGCTGACCAAATATGATCTGGAAAGGAAAGCTGAAGATTTAGAAATTTCTTGTTGGTATGTACCAGTAGTCAAATTGCAGATAAATCTTTGTAATGCAAAGGAACAATTCCTGGTTTTTCTTTTGTGTGCACATGTGAGAGGGGGAGGAGGAGGTTTTTAATTGTGTTTTGTTCTTTAAGAAAGGTAACATCTGGATTAACAACTTGCTTCTGAAAGCTGATACCCAAACAGAGTGCTTTCTTTACTGAGAGATGTCCTAACCCCAGTCACACGACTGCTAATTTGGCTTTTCTCTTAATCTCTGCAGAATTTGCTGAACAGAAGCGAAACTATGTGCATGCTAATAGCTCACTTTCTACATACTCCCCTCTCTCCCTCAGAGTGTCTGGTGTGCAAAGCCGAGCTGGAACAAAGATACACTAATTATTCTCCATTAATTTGTCTGCTTGAATGGTCCTAAATACCAGAGTGATTAATTAGCGCAAGGCAGCCAGGGCAGGATGTCACACCCTTCTCTGCGTTTAAGTGTTGGCAAGGTTGTGCTCAAGTGTTGACAACAGCATATCTTTAATTTTCTCCAAGAAGAAAAGTTTAGTCAGTACAATTAATTTGAGCTTGGCTAGCTTGCAGGAATAAATGTAACATGTGGAATAATATTACTGCTGCTTAGGCAATTTTTTGCATCCTTAGGGTATGGTAAAACTTTTTGGCACCTCAGTTATTGAATATTGTTTTTCTATAATTGTTTCAATTTGGTTTAATTACTTTTGTGCATTTTGCAGTTAAAAAGTGGATCATAAAACAGTTAAATTATTATCTTTAATGACTTGTGATGGGGTATACATGAATGGCTTGATATGATAGATGAATTAAAGAAAGATAAATAATGTCAGTTCAGTTTCTGAATTATCTTAATTTAGTGTTTTTTCATGGTCACTTGCCCAAAAACATATGTCAACAACATTAAAAAAATTACAGACTACCTAGTTTGCAGTGCTTTAAGTAAATTAAGTAAAATAACTTGAAATTAAAATAAACGTGGTCCATTTCACCTGAGATCAGCACTCGTGTGMCATTCTGTTTTCACATGCAGCTGTGGAAAGAATAGTTAATAATACAGTTTTCTGAAATTAGCTCCGTAATAATGCTAAGATTTATATATACACATTTGTGGACTGTATAAGAGAATCGTTGTGTTTAGCAAGCACGGTACATAAAATAAATCACCAGTTGTAGTAGCACTGGTAATTGTAAAACTTACTGCATTTGCAAGTCCTTCTGTTTTGTTTTGATTTTTTTAACCATGGCACATGATTTTTTCCTTGGGGGGAGGGGGTATAGATGCAAAAGAGACCCTAGACATTAGACTATGCCTGTGACCTTTTAGCAGCTACCCTCAGATAAACCCCTAAAGGGGCCATACCAGAAGCTACAGAGAGAGCTTCATCTCTCCTTGCATTGTTAGTTGCTATTGTTCTCCTTGTCAATTAATTCCCCATAATAAATGTTTGACCATGTTGTGGCCAATACAAGCTGCTTCAATGTATGTTACTTTCCACCAAAGCTCTTTCTCTTGAACATTCCTTGCTGTGTTTCAACCAACAGTGCATATTTTACTTTATAAGTGAATTCTTTATTCAGCTATGTGAGTGCACAGAAGTTCTGATGTTACAATGAGAGTTTGGGGAGCGGTTTAACTAAATGAGGAAGATTTGTTAGTTGTTTAAATTGGTAGAGCTTATGCATACCAAGTTTTGCAGAAAGATGTATGTGCTAGGATGCATAGTGAAACATCCAACTATTATTAAGTCAGGTAGTGCTACCATTATGGCACCTACATGCAAGAAAACAACAGACAATTCTGACAAAAGCTACCAGTTGCTGGCCCCCTCTAAGGTCAACAAAAATAAGTAGACACAATAGACTGTCAATATGAGCTGAAGGTCTTGGCTGTGAAGTACAGATGATAGAACCTTATTTAAAAAAAAAAGTTAAAGAACAGGTTGTTTAGAAATACCATCATTTTGCTTCTTATATGCGTCTTGAATTTTTCTGCTTGCTGGGTTGCTTAAATAGGATTTTTTTGCATCAGAAGTCTGTGATTGCTCAGTCTCTTCTTTGATCAGTGAATGATGCTGAGAAACTCTTATCCGCAATTCATGGTGTTCTTTTAGTTCCCTTGTCTTAAAAACAATTCACTACATTTTAGGTTCTAGGTCTGTACTGACATATAGTAACTTGTTAAGCTTGCCTTCCTTTCTGCACGGCACCTCATTTCGAAGCCATAACTTCCCCATTTCTTCTCTTTTAATCACCATCTGTCCGCACAAGTCAGCACACATAACACAACTCTGTAATGAGAACATTTCAAGTCAAAATGACTAGACAGGACATCAGGAAAAGAGAAAATCAGCATAATTCAAACTCTTAGGTCGTTGGTTTAACCAGAGAAATGGGACCCAACTATTCACATACACTCCCCACTCTTAAGAGTGAGTATTAACTTTTGAGGTCTGTCCCAACAGCCTTGTCGTAGGCAGTGATCTTCACACTCTCCTACTTAATCAAAAAAACAGCATCCATCAAGCTGTTGTGAAAATGAAGGAGCTGCTTTGTGGGAGAATCAATTCAGTGTACTATTACAGGGCCGTGCTTGTTGGTAGTGATCCAACTTGGATTTCTTGAAAGTTGCTAACTCTACAGCTAGTCCCATTGCTCTCAATGGGACTAAATTTATAAGTCAGAAGTTATTAAGTCTTCTAATGCTGCTACAAATCTTCAGGTGACTACAGAATAAGAGGTGAGTTCGGCAACACATACCTTGCCTCACTATTGTCTGTTGGCTCTAAAATATTATCTATGACAGTGTAGAAAGCAGTTCTCAAATATCATAATTTTCTTAGCATGAACCATATAATCTGTTAATTTTTGTCTTCAGGTGATTCATGATTTTCTTCTTGCCTTTATTTTCAGAGGGCTCTAAGTCCGAGATATTTGTCCAACATAATGAAAATAAGAAATGTATCAAAGGACCTTCTTTGCTGTGTTGATATTGAAAGAAATCTGTTGTATATTTGGTGCACTGGAAATGTTATTTTAAAGTGAGAAAGTTACTCCTGTCATTTTAAAAGGTCAGTACTGGTGTCAGTTTATCTGCTATGTCAGTGCCAGTCAAATGAGTCCTCCCTGCACAGTGAGAGGAGATCCAACCTGTGTAGGTGGCCTGTTAGCTGAACTGTGCTAGCTGTTGCACCTCTTTTCTTTCATCTTCGTGTTCCATTTTCATTTACAACATCCCCCTTCCTCCATATGGCAACCAAGTGAAAAGTCCATTCTACACAGAGAAATATAGGACCAAGTTCAGAGATGCCCAATGTGCATATGGTACAGAATTTCACTAATATTTCCTTTGTAATTAACATTTTATAAGTTGGCTCTCTCCTTATCCCCTAGAAATTGATCTTAATTATTTGCTGGAGACTGTGGTAAATCAAAGGCAAAATGCAGCTGTTGTTCTGGAGGATATCTGAAGTGCATCCTAACATTTGGCTGATTAAAAAGCCACAGACTTCTGTAGTATAGCAAAGTATAAATGTGAAGCATGGGCAAGACAGGTTAGTCCTTCAGTTTACAGATCACCCACCGATAAGGAACATCTAAATATGAAGCAGAATTCCAGTGCAAATTGGCATAGCTTCATTGACTGCAGAGAAACTGCATTGATTAGCAATACCTGTTGAGCCCACACCTGCATGAGATCTCTGTTTATCACAGCAGGAAGATTTTGTGTATATGCACTTCAGTTGAGTGAGTTCTGGGGGCTCGAAAAAATAACTGCAGTTATCTCTCTTGTTTTATTCAAAGCCAGGCTCAGGGGCTACTTAGAATCAGCAGGTCCAGCTGGACTTCCCTCAAAATTAGGGACTGAGCATAGTTTCTCTCCTTKCAACATCTCCATTAATCTGTGAAATCCGTTGTCACCAGTTTTCCCTGAAGATCCTAACTAGGGGGTCCGGTCCTTCTGTGCTAAACTCACACAAAGTTAAAAAGAGTCCTTAGAGCAAACGTTTCAAATTCATAAGGAAATGTGACAAAGTACAGTATGTAAGCCATGGGGGGGGGGGGGAAGTAATAGCAGTACAGTATTGCAGACTTTCTTTTAATTCCTAGGTGTTCTGCTAATGACTGAAAGACTGGCATTCAGAAGCCATCCTGTCTTGTTGTTTGTAGCCAGAGCTATAACTACGCAATGAGTCACCTTTCCTAAGTAAATGCCAACCCTTAGTCTGCAACTGTGTGGAAATGTGTAGGTGCAGTAGCTCAAGGCATCACCCTTCAAAGTGTTGAGCACCTCTATAAGAATTTCTGTTGCCACCCATGGAAATTGCAGGTTCTTATCTCATTATGGGAGAATAGATGACTTAATGTGGATGTGGACATTAGTTTGATCTCTTCCTTTCATGAAATTTATATTTTTTCACATGTACCATCCTAATTTTTAGCAAGCTGTAGTCTTTAAATAAATGTTGTTGTTGACCTCCCCCACCATCATTTACCCGCTACCCACTGTTCACTAACATTTGTTTTCTGATAATGCTTGCAAGATGGAAATTACTTTCAATCCTATTTCTGGAACAGAGCCTGAAGTGTTCTTAGCTTTATCAGAGGAACATGTGTATTTCTTATTATTCCGAAGGTCTAATTCTGAAAAATTATGCCAAGTAAAACCAAAACACTATGCTAACAAGCTGTGAAAGCCTATGGGAGAGAAAAATGGGTTCTCCTGAATTTCTGAATATTTGATGCTGTCATTTCTGAAGGGCACAAGTGCAGTAGCCTCAGAAACTTCCCTGTCAATAGAAAGCATTTGGGTGAGCTCTTGGTCCAAGAGCTTCATCTCTGAGAGAGAAGAAAAGGTGGTTTTGGTAATATATTAGCTTCTCTGATTACAACACATACTCACGTAAAGGAGAAAGAAAGAGATCAAACCCTTTTCCGTCATGTTATTTGTAACATCCACATATCACAAAAGTAATTTGGACAGGATTTGATTCTTATGCAAGGTTACATTAGAGAAATACTAAAAAATGTATCTAGTTCCTGTTACCTATTTGCAATCCTTTTATCCTCCTTTGTCATAAGACAATACTAAATAGATACGATTGTATGAACTATAAATCTTTAAAATAAGATTTTATGTATTCTTTAAGAATTCCCTATAATAATAGGAATTTGCATAAGAGCTGATTTTTTTCTCAGAAATTGCTGCATTACAAAAATTCAAAGATGTAATTAGGAAAATTACTTTTAATATTGATGCAGAAGCTGAGGGCGGGGTAGATCATCCAAGTTTCTAGGACCATAATGGAGAATGTATACAGAGGAAAGCAGAGTACTTACATACACAGGTCGATGACACAGCAGGTTCGAGCCTAGCACGTCCTCTTGGCAGCATGTAACTTTGACCACGGCGTTAGTCCCATTCCCTTCAAAAGGGAAATTCAAAAGTCATTAGGATCTGACTAAATTGTTCTGGTGGCTCCCAGCCTTCTGTAGGATAGAAGTGCTGGGCTGAATCATGTGGACATGGCCAGACATTCTCACACATGTGCACACACGTACACATGCACGTGCACGCACCTGCACACACACACGCACAAGGAGCAGACCTTGCAGCATCCTAAGGAGGTAAAGGTCTGCTCCAAATCCTGGCAAAACTGGTAACACTCTTTCTGCTGCCCTCAGTAGGTATTTCTAGGCTGTCAACCCATTTATTTACCCCCCAGTATGTGCTGTCACTCCTGATCACTTAGTCACAAAGTGCTTTCAGAAAGATGTTTACAGAAGAACCTCGTTCTGACTTTCGTATTAGTGCAAATTAGTGGGAGTACTTTCCTTGGAAGTGCTCTTGGGAGCCATTTTGGAAAGCTCTTGTTATTTGCTTGCTACTGTAAATTAATCCTGAATGTTTGTATATTATTCATGACCCTGAAACTCAAACAAGCCCTCTCCCACTAACTCTGTGTTTATATAGTTTCCACAACCAGTTAAATTGAACAAAAATAAGACCTGGGATGTAGCCCCACAAATCCATTACCGCATAAGGGAATAGGTTGACTTTGCTCTATAGTTTACCACACTTTTGCCACTTAGTTAATGTGAGATATTTCCCTTACCTTTACAAATAGGAAAGCTATGCCATAGTTATGGCAGGATAGGAGTAGCTTGTTCACTGTGTATTGACAGTCTTGGTAACTTTCTGTTGTGCTGTGCTCATCTGCCACACTGTTAGAGGATTAAATGTAGGCACAGATAATAATAAGGTAAATACTTAAATGGGTGGTTTTGGCAATATGGCCAAAACAAGGGAAATTGTTTTTCAGACTGAACCAAAATCCTGAGAGCAAACTTTTGATAAGAATATGCACAAACTCTGCTGCATGTCTGAGCCACTCTGAATATGGTAATGCAAGAATATACCTGTTAAAATGAATACTCTGAGTGGTCATCAAAGGGAAAAAAGCATCTTTGCGCTGTTGTGCTATGTAGTGATCATTACGCACAGAAGTTAAACTGAAAGTCTGTGGAGTTTTTAAAATTTGGGGTTTACTTCAGCAAGATGAATTGCAGAGGAAGAAGAGAGCGTGAGCTGCATCATTCTGACAAAAGTTCTCATGGAAGTAATGCCGCTACCAGATGAGAAACTAAATAGAAATGCTCAATAAAACATGTGTGCATCTGCACAATAGAATAGTTCTTATATTTTACATTGAGCTACTTCAGGGTCATGGAAGGTGTTTTATTAGCTCAGTCAACAATAATAGCATGATTTTTATTAGTAGGAAAAGATAGAGTGAGAGACTCCTAATTATTTTTCAGCCTGAGGGGCATTTTTCCTGAAATGACTGTTAATTTGATCATTGTTGTGCAGTTCACAGATTTACATGAACTTATTTCAGTGCGACACATGGTTAAGAACTAGACTAAAAATGTTGCTTTATTAATGGTTTTCAGCGAATGTATTAGAAAGTGCTAACCATGTGGGTATAGGGATGATATTGAGAGTACTCAGAAGGTTGAATCTTTTTGGAAGCAGCTAGCCCGAAGCTCTTTCCGTGTGATATTTTTTGTTCATGCAGTGAGATATTAAGCCTACAAGAATGAAATAAAATCCCAGTGAAATAAGAATTTGTTGGTGTTGTGCAGTGATTTTGTTAGACATATTAATTTTTTTCTTTTTTTTTAAACTGATCTGGCAGGTCTAGGAGCCAATTACTTTTTTAGGTAATTATTTAATCAATACATATGGCCTAGATGTTTATGTATGTATGTACGCATGTATAAATATAAACACACTCTTAATGAATCTTCCACTTGAAGCAGCAAAAAATCCTGGAAATACATTCCAGGTTTTAGCATTTTTAAACACTCCAGCATTTTTCTTACCTCAGCTGTCTCCTCGCCCTTTCAGCCCACATACACACATCCTTTCAATCCTGAGGAGAGTCATATATGCAATCTGAAAGGCCTTTAGTTTAGATTAAGAGAAACTGCAAGATGAAAAGGAACAAAGGCAGAGTCTTCGCAAGGACAAATAGTTTGCATCTCCTTTGTCATATGCTGCCTTCACTTTTCCCTACAAGTGATATCTTCCCTTGCCAATGGGGACTTTTTGGAAATATAAAACTTCAGCGTGCAGCAATCAGTCACCATTGCTGTGTGCAACTGTCCGGTGCGTTGCACAGCTGCATCTTTCAGCCTGCTGTGCATCTTCCGTCCTGCTGTGGCAGACTCCCACACGTGATACGAGTGAAGTACTCTCACATGGTCATATGAACATTACCTGAGCTGCAAGCTGAACAATTTGAGCTTTTTAAAATTTATTTCCATTGCTAGCTGTGGCAAAAATGGTAGAAGAAACTCACAGACTGGGACAGTAAGAGGTTCCAGTGAGCTGTCAGAATATTTTCCTACTTTTCTCTTCAAGACCATGCGTGTTTTGTCAGTATTCACCTTCCCGCGTGTGGGAGAGCACTGGCAACAGTGTTCCCCAGGCTGAGAGGTGGCTCTAGCCGAGGACATTCACCTTCTTTTCCCAAATGTCTTATTGACTTGCACTTCAGTCCGAATTAGAGGGTGTAAAGCAAATTTTTGCCTCCCTTAATGCTCTAGATTGCTAATTCCCCCCACCCCTCACCCCCCAGATCTCTAGCTCGTGTAGATAACTGCTCTCTTTTTGACTGCTTTGAGGTCCTAGTTTTGGTCCTGCCTGCCTCCAATCACTGTCTGCTCCTCAGCAGACCCAAAAGTAACGTTTCCTCTTTGTGGTTCTCAAGGCTTATTAGATTCTAATTGCTTCTCACAGTAGCAAGAGACAGAAGTATTTTTATCTGCCTTTTTCAATTGAGATTTGGTGAGGAAGGGGAACACAATTATGCAAAATAATGTTTCTCAAATTCCCTACTCCTAACAGAAAAAATTTCACAGACGCAACTATGTTTTCCAATTATACTGTGTAACTATGAGTTCCTATCAGAGATTTTAATCGGATTTATAAAATCTTTTAACTGAGATACTTGAGATATTATGGTTTATTATAAGATGGATGGTCAGGTCTCAGGTTCCGATGCATTAATGTCAGAAACCTGCCCTAAGCCTCTGTCTGGAAATATACTCAGACAGAAAGATTACAAGTAGGCAGAGAGCCAAAGGATAAACTCCTGTGAGCCTGTTGCAGGAGCAAATAACAGAGGGATCCACAGAAGCAAAGGAAAATACAATAGGCCAAACCTACTGGGCTAGCACAAAGAGGCAGCACCCTTCTTAATGGTGCCTGACCCTTACTAACACCTTTACTTTGCTGTGGGTCTTACTTCTGAAGAATCAGGGTGATGAAAACGTGATTTAGAGTTGCCTTTTCTTCCGTCTCTTCTTCTGCCCTAAGTCTACCTTTGTGACAGATGAAAATTTTGGTTGGTCATCTTTTCAAGTTCATTGTGGGTACCCACTGTTATCTGAATTTTATACAGACTTATTCATCTGCCTTTTGGCTACTGATGCCTTAACCATCAGACTGAGATGGGACAGCCTTAACAGGAACCTTTTTGCTGAGAGTGGGTGATAAGCTATTGGTCAGAATGACTGTCATCATTTTGCTTTATAACAGTTTTGTTCATGATAGAAATTATTTATCTCAGTCATGCAGAACTGGAAAGCTAACCTGAGTCCAGCTATTACGTCAATCTGCAGAAAGCAAAAGTAAGAAGGCCAGGAGAGAAACAGGCACAATCAGGCATAACTAGGACTGGAGGATAGTTAACATGACTTCTCCATTTCTTGTGTTATGGTCATTCTTTAAGGACTCTCTATGAGGTACCAATAGATCCTGACATGCAGCTTCATATCCTAGACTTTGAACTGTCCTATCATCTATAGTAGCCATCGTAATTATACACAGGCTTTTCTCTGATACATAAGACCTAAATAGCAAGGTCCCATCTGAACCTTTCAGATACACCTTTTTCTAAGATACTTTTCTTCAAATAAATTAGATCCCTTAGGATTTGAACTGTATTATTTTTAAGGAGTGTTATCACCACAGAATTGTGATATACTAATAAGTATTTCATTTTTAGTAACTTCTTAGTCTATTTTATGTATATTGAAAAAAGTTAAAGATCTTATTTCAAGAAAAGAAAATCAATTTTTTAAACTCTTTTATTTACAGCTTTTATTGCTCTCTTCCAAGAATTTGAAAGAGAGACAAAACTAAAGACTGAATATTGGGAAAATAAAATATATTTATTTTCATCCAAAAGGAAACCAAAAGCCCATTGTCCCAATAGCTATAGCCCTTCAACTGTGCTTGAAATTAAAATAGCATTTTTAAAACCAAATAAATAAATTTGAGTTGCATCACACATCTGTTGAAGTAAGCCTTAATAAGCCTATAAGACTGATATCACACATTTTTATACTATCCATAGCATAAAAATCTCTCTGTAACATTTTCTTCAAAACCCCTTTTCTGTTAATATATACAGAAATGGAAGGGAATTAAATGAAATTGATCTTTATAATGGGTTTTCCTGTCTATTTTGAAAACCCATGGAAAACTGAAAATCCTATTGCCTTAAACTAAAAATAATCCTACTGTCTTTAACCAAAAAGAAGGAATATAACAAACACATAGCTAAAATTTCACTGAATTTGCTTTTTTTTCTGATTCAGGACATGAGGAAACACAGTTAAAGGAGCAAAATGGCACTCTTCATCCAACCATACTTTGATTTTATCACTACTTGCTTTCACATTAATCTAACGTAAGGTATAGTTCTACAGTAACCTCTGTACTTTTGTGATACGTTTCCATTTTATAGCTAAAATAGCTCTAGAGTATTATGGAGGAGTTATGAGTGGAAGTGATAGGGCAGGAGATATCTGATAGGTCTGACCCTGTGAAACTGCTGGACATTTCTACCATTTCTACTTTGTCCAAGACAACTGCAGCCTGAATACCGTAAATTAAATTGGAACAGAACCATTAAATTTTAAAGGAGAAAATAAATGTGTCTCATTAAAAATGTTATAGCTGAGTAGACTTGAGGCTGTGCAAGATTGTTTTTAACAGAAGTCTCTTGGCTGGAATCTAAAAATGTGGAACAATTTCATGCAACTAAACAAGAAGGAAATGATTATACAAGAATCAAAATAATATTGCTGTTTGGATGTTCTTTAAAGTTGTGAATAGCCACCTTTGCTTTAAAATTCACATTTTTGAACTTTGAAAAAGGTTCTTGAAGACAATTTGGTGCTGTTTTTTCCCTCCAAAGCCATATGGTTGAGAGAATTAAGCACTGTCCTGGGAATCAGGACATTCTCACTCCTTGTCTCATCTTTACTGCTGATGGGTCTTAATACTTTCTACTTCTTTAAACTTTGGAAATGCTATTTAATTATGCTATGCAACAACCCAGTTTGCAAACATTAATTAAGCCTCATAGCTCCCTTGTGGTCTGAGACAGGTAAAATACCATTCGTCTCAGATAATAGGGAAAATAAGGCTCAGAGGGGTTAAGTGGCATGCCCAAAGTCACAGAAGCAGTAGTATTTGGATCAGGATTATAATTCAAATTGTCTCTTAATCTACAATGACTCTCAAGCAAGGCCCACATAGCAATGCAAGTTCCTTGAGTCAAAAAGCAAGAAACAAGCATTTTAACTGTTCTGAAAATTCAGTACCTTTAGGTTGAAGTCACCTCCAAGTGAGTATTCAGCTGAGCTTTACTGATTAATAAACAACCACATGCACAGACCACCTCAATCCTGGGGAAGATGAGCAGACAATACAAACAGCATCTTCTTAAAGAAGTTTCTAAGACATGGAGGGGTGTAAAATTATGTAGAGAGCATGATCCCAAGGGCAGGCTGCGGGGCTGGTGTTTCAGAGTGCAGACCACCCAGGAACCAGTGGGCTTCCAGCTGCTGCTCAGCCCAGGGAAACACAAAGTGATCTGGCTGGGAGGGGTTGGGGAAGGTTTCCCATCCCGTCAGCTAATCCGGGTGACACAGGAAGGTAAAAGAGGCTGCACTCCTGCTCTGTGTGGGTCACCAGGTGCATAGCAAGGGGACCCCATCTGCAGAGGAGCTTTGCTGTGTACCCACTCCTTAGAGATGAGTCCCAGCTGCACCTGGTCTCCATGCCTATGGCTCCCTGCAGAGAACCAAAACCAAGAATTGACAGAGCAGAATAATAAGCTTTGCCTGGGACTCCACAAGCAAAGGAGGAGCAAGGATATCCAGTGTTCAGAGTAACATATTAACATCAACCGTGAAGAACAAAGATCTGAAACAGCTCAATAACTGGGGTATTTACTCAGAATGATATACCATCCTCTCTTCAAGCACTGCTACATATTCAGGTGACCATGAGAGAGTATTCTGGAAAAATGCAAAGAAACCCTGACTAGACACCTAACTACATACATATCTAATTTCCCATCTACTATCTCCAAACGTTGGCACATATCCTCATTGTAAGACTATATAAGAAGGAATAGTACACTTGTTTCCTACATGAACTATTAAATATAATCTTTTCTACAATTCATAAGCATATGTGGGTTTTTTATCCAATGTATTTTCTATATAGATTCCACTTCTGCCTGTGTTCAGTCAACCAGTTCCTAAGGTGTGCGGGGCCTGTGCTCGTGCCTTGTGAACAGCCTGCCCTGGCTGGGCAAGACTATCTTCATGTGCCGGGACAGAAGGAGTTGAGGTGGGCCTTCACTGTCCTTCTGTTCTTCTTCCTGCCTGTGCTCACGAGTTAGATCTTTACAGGGTCTGTGGTGCCTATACCAGCTTCCTGAAGTTCTCTGGATGCCCTTCTTCAATAGCCAAAGCCAAATCCGACAAGTCAAAGATGAAGATACAGATAACCTTGTTAGTGGCAGCAGTCTGAGGTCCCACTTAGGGTTAGGAGACAGATGACATGTCAGAATGCAGTATGCAGTTTCAAAAATACATGCAAGCAGATTCAAGCAAGTGAAGATATTTTCTGGAACAGTGACATTCCTCTGGTATTTCCTTTGCTTAACTTTAGGTCTTCAGGACATTCTAGCAGACCAACTTAGCAGAGACATCTCAAGTAATCACAAGGAACTCCTCAAATATCTCATCCTCCAAATGTCAAGCAAGACACAGAATTGTTTGTGACATGCCATAACCGTTAATGAGAGACAGTACTACTCCAGAGGAACTGGAAGAGTTGGACCATTGTATGTATGTTCATTACATATATTTTTTTTACAAGTACCCAGAATCCATCTGCCCTTGGGAAAGCTGACCAGGCTCTAGTGCTGTCATTCTAATGGCTCCACCTTGTGCCAGGTACTTCTACAAATCTAATCCAAATGGAAACCATTCCTTAATAGATTTGAACAAGAGTACTTGGTACATCTTCAAGTGATGATATTTGTTCCCACTGAAGCCCTCAGCACTGCCTCTCAGCTTGATTATGGTTCCTCTGACCGCACCTCACCACATTTCCTGGGATGCGGCCACATTGCATTTCTGCCAAGTTATGGGGAARAAATTCTTGAAATGAGTAACACTTGCTTTTCTGCCAGCAGGCTCTGGCTAGCTGCTTAATCCTTCCATCATCTTTCAATAGATACTGCGTTCCTGGTTGCTGTATTACCAGCCAAGAAGCTGTAATAACCACAAGGAATTCCTCAAATTAGACCTCCAGATATTTCCTCCTTCCAATCTTCACATACTGTCTTTCCCAAAAGTTGTTCTTGAACCACGTCCACAAGTACAGCTTAAAGACGTCTCATACTTTTGATAATTAAAACCTTTTTTGTCCTTTTTCTTTACTGGCCAAGGCTAAACTTCATGTCCTGAATGCAATTAGCACATTTTCTTTTCTCCCTGACAGTGTGGTATTAATTCAAGCCTTGTTGAGACTAAGTTTATGGCACAGATGAGAGGTTTTTGACAGTTTTCCAGTGAGTGTCCAAGTGGGTTTCTGATTTGTACCTACTACATTTTATCAAAGAAAGACCCACTCTGTTTTGTTCAATTTGAACCAATACGATCTCTTTCACTCTTTGAACAGCAACCTTTAAAGATTTATAGGGCAGCAGCTTGGAGTTCACTAACTATACCAGAGACACATGAAATTACAGTTCTGATAGAAGGTGTGAATTCTGACAGCATCGGAAGTTTCAGAATTCAGAACGAGGAATTTCACTTAAATCCTCAGATTTTTAAATTCCCAGATTGAAATGGAGTGAAAGAAATGGTCACTGGAGCTAAGACAAGCCTTCCTTCCACTGTGGGATTTATCTACAGGGCAAAGTGCTTTCCTTGAGACATAGCTAGCAGAGAAAGGTGGAGAAGCAGCCAGAAGCACCCCACTCATACGTTACCAGGCATCTTCTTTCTACAGTAAAGAACATAATTAGAAATAAACACTGAAGGTAGGATGAATTCTTGTTTCATGTTGAAGATAGATACAATTTGTAATTAGGGGAATCTCTTCTGGTAGTTTTTTAGTTGCAAAGGCTAGTTTTTACAGGGAAGATTCAGACGAAGTCTCTAAATGTATACATCTTTTCCATCTATCATTCATTTAGCTCAGGTAGGTCAGAATGAGTTTGAACATTCCCTCCTTCTCCACATTTCTCACACTGGGGAAGCGGGTGATCCAGGAGGGGCAAAAAAAAGGAGGCATTTGACACACTTTGATTCTGTCATGGATTTTGCTTCAATGTCTGTCACAGGCACAGTAAAACCATCCACTTCCTTCTTACAACTTTGAATTTGGTTTTGTCTTACAGGTTTTCTTGTATGAGAACTGATCACCAGAACAGAAAGCAACCCACCCTGCCTCTTGTGCAGCTTGGCTAAATCAAAATAACAGYATCCTGGCAAACATTTGGTAGAGAGAGTGTAATAATTATTGGTTTGGTTTTCGTTAACCTCTTTTTGTTTAGTCAACATTAAGTCAATCCACCTGGAGCTTAATACTGTATGTTACTATAGTAACTTTACAGCCTATTTGATTGTGACAAAGGGCTTCATCTCGTCCATTTCATGCTCCTGTGTCGACCTACTCCCTCCCAGTGTTTTATTATATCTGTCTTTAAGAGTATCTGCAGGAGCCACAGCTGCTGTGCTTTTGTAGCAGAAAGCAGCTTTCACTGTGTGAAATACTCTGCTTTAAAAGGTCTTATGGGCTGATGGCATTATTGAATTTCAAAGCAAAGACAAACAACATTAAATTGTTTAAAGCTAATATTCATGTTTTGCCGTACACCATGTATTATTTTTTGCAGAATGGAACAGTATATAATCACTGGTTGGTGCCCTTGAGAACAAAACCACAAAATAAAGCAATGTAGAATACAAAAAGACTTGAAAGTAATTCAGTTTTCAAAACAGAACAAAACAAAATGTGTTGGGGGCTCAGGAAAAACACTAACTCCGAGAGCCAGAGTTAGCAGTTTGTAAAATGAAAAATTGTATAATGCTCTATAAAAGGGCCAAATCCTTCCCTGTTAAACCACTGTGAAGCCATTGATTTTAATGGCATTACTCCCAAATTTATAGTGGTAAGAGGCTGAGTAGTACATGACCCACGAGTGCAAAATGTTTAAGACTTTCCAACTGTCGCCTGTTCATTTTACAACCTGGTTGTTCTCTAATACTCTAACCAGCCATGTGGATGATTGTAACAAGCCACTACGCAGCTATTGTTTGAATTACCAGTGCCACAGAACTCTTTCATTACATTGTTTGTTCCTGCTGTTGTTTAAATTTACCTTACTCTAGCTTCTCAACACAATTTATTCCTTACTGGAGCTCCCCCTCTGCTCTACAGACGCTGGCCTCGTGCATGAAAATACTTTACAGATCTATTTTTCTTGAGTCCATTCAGTTTTGCTGCATATTGCTAATATTTATCCGCATATTTGATTTGAGAATAAAACATGTTCTCTGCCCTACTTTCTCTCACTCCTCGCATGTTGTTACGGATGCTTCTGAATAAAGATCTGTGCATCTCTTTGTCGCCAGTGCAAGGGCGATGCGGCGAGGTTCCTCCCGCATTTCAGTGGAGCCCTGCTCCAGTTGTGTTAATTGTTGGGCTGGGAGGGCAGCGAGAGCTGAATGCCGCCTTGTTAACTTGCTAAGCAGCTGGTCAGCAGGGTAGTTTGATTCCAGCAAGGCTCTTGACACCTCTGCCAAGGGTTATTGATACCTCACACACCCCAGCTGAGACAGATTGTTTTAGTCGTGCTTCATATCCATAGCACAGCCTGTAGTTAGGAAAAAAAGTGATTGACAGCTCACACCTCCTGGGCCCTTCTTACTACCAGACACAACATCTGCTATGCCCTGTGGAGCAGTGAACCAACACACACTGAGAGAACTGTTTCTAGTATTGTCAGGGTTGATTTTGTTTAACCCTTTCTGGCTGCTCTCTGGAGATGCACATAGGGGTTTCTGTAATCCTTTACATGTGCTTAAAAGGCGTGGAATATTTGACCAAGTGAACACTGGAGAAGACGGTGCTAGTGATGGCGAGGAAACTGGTCAGAGGTTCTTCCGCAGTAAGGTGACTGGCACTTTCTGGATTGCAAAACAGAAGCTGGGTTATCCCAATAGTAGCATTGCTTATTTCCAAACAGCRCCGCAGATGCAACCAAAGAGGAGTGCAGCTCTGAAACGTGGCCTCTAACTCTCCTGGTGCAATTTCACTGAGTGTGCATCGATACACTGGGGAGGGGGCACAACCACAAGGTTAAGCAAGTCTGTTTGCTAACTAGTTACCTAGGTCAAAGCACGCTCTGGTTAAAGGTTAGGTTATATTTACAAATACCAGAGGGATATAGCTTTTTGACAGACAGTAGAGAGATAAATGGTACTATTTGCTGCCTTCAGAAAACTAGCCTGTAATAGACTTGGCAACTACAACATCCTCACCACAAATGATCGCATGTTTGATTACAAATATGGGTCATTAAATATACATGCAAGAAGCTTTTGTAAACTGTCCTCAATATGTGAAAAAATGGTAAGAAATGTTTTAAAGATTCCTAAAAGCAAACTGATAATTTTAAAATACATCATCTGACATGTTTGAAGGACTGATTTGTCTTAGTTTTGGACAGGTTCTTTTCAATTATTTCCCCCTAAAATAACACCAGAAGTATTGTTGAAGCCTAGAATTAATATTTTTATAAATCTTATTTGCTTTCAGGTCAGTGAAACTTTCATAGAAAATGCTATGCTAAGCTACAGAAGCCATATAGTAACAGATCAAAAGGACATTTTGGTCCTTTTATTTTCATTTGGCTACAGACTGGCTTCCCACCATGCTGTCATGGTTTAGAACTGATGCTTGCCAGCTATATTATCTGTGTTTACAATGCCATAAGGATGTGTTATGCTACAGAGGAACTAATAGCATTATTTATTATATCTTTATTATAGCGATGTAATTAGCAATATTATTATTGCTAAGCATCACTATCACCTCTTGTCAGCACCATGTAACTCCAACATAAGTCACTGTGTATTTTATATCCTGGACAAAATTATTGGCTGAGTTTGCATGATGCTGTCTTGCTCGTACTTCACGGGATTATATGGCTGTGTTCTGCTCGTAGATTGAGGATTTTTATTACAGTACACCAGCATTATGACTACATGACTTTCTGCACACAASTCTCACTTCTGGTGGTTGTCTATCCTTTGTTCCAGATGACACCACAAACTGAGCCCACTATGGAGTAAACAGGTGACCTTCAAGAACCTGAACTGTACTTTCCAATGATTTTAAAACTTAGAGCAACCTCAGTGTGGATTACATAAAAAAGCCAGAATATCAAATTAGTGAAAAGTTATTTTTGTTTCTGGACTTGCATAGTTACTATAACTGCATTTGCTGTAAAGGTTCCTTTAGCCCACTCCTGAAACAAAATAATATGTATAAACTGAGGTATGGCCAGAAGTCAGATGCATGGCAAAGTCAGGCTTTGAGTTACATCCTTTTTCTGCAATAGTTGTCCCCTCTAGAGGTCATATTTGTTTAAAAGAATACCACATTTCCTCCATATGAGCAGTGTGTAGGTTATTTTGAAATAACCAAATATATTTCAAAATATATTTGAAATATAACTGATGAGAAAGAACTCAAGTTCCTTTTCTTTGAAGTTAGCATCAAATTTGAAAGTGCTTCACAAACATGGAGCTCCCAAGTAGACTTTCATATAAATGAATGGCAGTCCCACTTCTCCTAAAACCATGTTTATTTCTATTGTTCATTTCTAATGCTCCGGTGATAAGGGAGATGCTGCAAACTCAGCAAGTCCGAATAATTATCTTTTATTTGTTGTCTAAATCCACCAGAAATGGAGAAATCAACTACACTTGCAGCCAATGGGAGAACATGGCAACATCTTGAACCCACAGCCCCTTGGCACTTACCAGGCAAAGAGCAAGCAAAGCCAGACAGATAAGACTTCAGGAAGAGGCTCTGGCACCAGTGAAACTCACCCCAGACAACCTTCTTCAACATCAGAGATTTAGTTCCTGGTACTGATAAAGTAAGTAATGAAAAGCAAAATCCGATATATATTTGCAGAATATATAAAAATATGCACAGGTCAAAATAACTATATTATCAGTAACTGATGTCACTACAAGTAACTGACATCAGTACAGTGAGCTGACTTGTCCATCAGTAACAAACCGATCAACACCTCAGATCACCTATTGCCCAGATGTGGCATCTTTCTCTTGGCGAAAACTGAAACCATCAAGTCAACTCAGCAACAAAGAATGGGCAGAAGTTTGGGAGAATGTTGGGTTCATGTTCATCATGTGACCCTTATTCCTGTGTGACACGGACACCTTTGAAAAGAAGGGAGAACTCCTCTAAATCAAACAAATCGTAATGCAATAACCTGAGAAAGTGGGACAGTATAGCTGGATTACAAAGAACTTCATCAAAGCGGTAGGAAAGAATCATGGACATCATGAAACAAAACCAAAACCAGGTATAGTGGAAAACAACAGAACAGTCCTTTCTTAATCACTTTTTAAGGTTCGCAGTAAACTAGCTGTATCAGGTTTTCCCTGTCCCTTGTCTGTTGGCGTGTCAGAATGCATAAAAGAGTTAATGTTGAGTAAGGAGGATGATGTGGCACATCAAACATAATTATCTCCAGGATCTACATTTCATTCTTTTTTTTCCTGAGGAGGCAATCTTATTGTTTACTCTGAAAGGCAAAATCAAGGGTCAACACAGAAGCAACTGCATGAAAGCCTATGGCTTCTGCTATGTAGAAGACTCAGACTACGCAAACTAAAGGTCTTTTCTGCTCCTGAAATCTAACATACTTGAAAGAAAGAAGGTCTTAGTTAAGCTCTTATAACTGCAGGGAAGTATTTCATATTAGTTTGACTCCTATGTTCTGTTTGTGCATGTGTGTGTGCTTGTTTTTGTTACAGGAGAGCATCTCAGTAGAGCAATCAAAGCAAATACAGTCCTGTATGTCTACACATGTACCTACCTCTCTCTGATAGCTTTGGCATTACATTCCTGAATAATCATTGAGATGTCTGGGTCATAATGTAACCTAAATAATTAGAAACAATAATATAATGGGAGTGTTTCTCTATGTTCCTTTCTTCCAGKAGCCAATTCAGCCTTATGAGGCTGGGTTTGTTTCTTGAGCAGAAGGAACTGTAGAGAAAGGATATGTGTAACCAGATTTAATTTCCTTCTGTGGCTTCTTATTGAACAGGACATATTATAACATATTTCAGAAGAATTTTCTTTTTTTTTTTTTTTTTTGTTAATTAAAATGCTACCTCACTACCTGTCATGCTCCACCCTCTTGGACTGCAGATGCAATTTATATCAGTGGCTGACAACAAAGCATAATGTACAGCACTGATACAAATTTTTAAAATAAATTTTAAAACTCTCTGGGAAGCCTTATATTCACATATATCATTTCCTCTTTCATTGGGTCCCAAATGAATGGGCTGGCACTGCAGGAAAATAAAATCAAATGAAACATTTAGCTCTGGATTTTTCTCTTCAAGTGGCAGGAAATTGGGATTTGGAGACTACTGTCAGGCAGCTTTTTGGAGGACACTTCTTCCTCCTTCCACTGCTATGAGTCCCTCCACTCCACAGCCTCTGGCCACCTCAACCTGATCAAAACTAAAACAAGGCAATATTAATTATTCAGTATCAGTTATTGGATAATACAATAACTTCCAATGTCATGCAAATGCTGGGAAATATATATTTTCACAGTATTTGCTTTTACTAAAGGAGTACTTGGCTTTCACAGGAATCCTTTTCTGTAAAGCCTCTTTAAAACAAAAACCCAGTCTCCAGTATTATGTTTGACCAAATACCGCTTTATTCAACCATCTTTGCRATGTTGATATAAAAATTCAAGAATGGCCTGTTGTGTGGCCAAATCAGGCCAGTTCTCTGAGCATCCCTGTATCCAGTAGGTCATTAAAAGCAGCTGTACATATTACTTTAGGTGGCAGTTCAGTTTCTCTTGGGACAACCCAGAGGACACCTTTCCCTGATCCGTTCTGCTCCCTGACCTGCTGGGGTCTCTTTCAAAGTTTAGCCTTGCTGTCCMCTGCGCTTCTGTTGCCCTCTTTTCCGTGCTTCTGTTAAGCCTATGAGTAAAATTGATGAAGTCGGCTCAGTCTGTGGTGATGTTTTCCAGTGGATGCAAACAGAATTATTGCTTTGTTCATTCAGTCTTGGGGTAGGTTTCTTGAGTGGAAGCCAGCTGTGATCCTGAAATGTGGAAGGCAGCATTTTTAGGAACTGATTAAGTCTGTTGTCTCCCTGAGCTAAGGATGACATGCCTATTCAGGATCTCAGTTCATATCAGACTCTTCTGTCCTTCAGATAGCAGTGACTGGAAACATTTTGTTTTATCATCTCAGCTGGCGCATTTTCTTCTTAAATGCATACTTTGTTACAGTGATCCATAACTGAGAATCCCTTCAGGCTTGTCTACTACATTGCACTCTATCAGATTCAAAGTGTGAAGAATCCTTGAAATCTCCAGTTCCTGTAGAATGCAGTTGCCTTCCCTCAAAAACACTGTACTAGCAAGAACATATCACAACTCTGCTCCACAGGCTATGTTCAACACTGGAAAATCGGGGTGCAAAAAAAGATCTTAAAAGGCCTGCAGTCAGCTATAAGAAAGAGGGCATCTGTGAACGTGGAAATCTTAATCCAAATCCCAGGGACATTCAAGAGAGTCAGAATAGGGATGTGCTGGTTACAGCTCTTGAAGTGACCCCTTCTTGATTGCACATGGGTCCCAACCCTGGATACTTCGAAATAACTTTTAGTTGCCGAGGCTCTTCAGTTGCTACCAGTTCTTAACACTTGGCACTTAATTCTAATAGTTATGCATTTGCTGCCATGGGGGTTATATGTGAGTAAAATTACTGTCCTGAAGGGCCTCTACTTTGGAGCCTTGTGTTTTTAAACCCCCTAATATAGATATTCTGCGATGTTGTGAATGGAGCATGCAAGGATCATCTTTGTGAACTTTGCACTGCACAATAAGGGGACCAACTGCTCAGATACTGTTTACAGTTACTTTTTACTTCTACCTACCTAATGCTGAATAAACCCTGCACTAATCCATCCTTAGAGGGTGGAAGGGAAGAGTTGGCAAAAATTCCTCCTCCCTTGTGCTGTTTGGCTACTTATATTTAGCGGCAGTGCAGTTCAATGGTAAGTCACTGAACCAGATACAGGCTCTGACCTTTTGCGTGACCTTGGGCCACTCACCTCCCTGTGCCTCTCTTTTGCTTCCCCTCTTTGTTGTTTCCTTTAAATGCACAGCATAAAATTATGCAGAGCTGATTCTGTCTTTGGAGAGCGTTTTCTGTCCTAGCAGGACCCCACCCCTGGCTGTTAATTCCAGGATCTTAGGCTCATGATTAAGTTACTGCAGTGTAACAAGGTACCTTACATCTGTTGCTCATTAGGGGGAATTGTCTGAGCCAGGGTAAATGACTACATCTGAACTAGTCATCTTGACTTTCTCTGTAGTCAGGGAAAAAAATTTGTCACTCTTAGGTTGCGTTCTGCAGTAGACATCTAACATATATCAGATGAATCGTATCACCAGAATGCCTATTCCTCTCCGTTGATTATGAAGAGTGTATAGAAGAAATAGCTGAGATGAAGATTTCCACACTGCGGTAGTCTAAAGTTACATGGAAATTACTCTCCTAGTAGATGCTCATACATGTGCTCTTTATCCCAAACAAAAGTGAACTACTTTGATGCAACATACAACTGACTTTATATGAGCTAGGTCAAATTATCTTACATTTACTCTGAGCTAAAGACATACATGCAATCAACATGGCTCAGCTGATACATGTTAAGTGGATCACGCATTCACTTGCCTACTTTTTCTAAACACCCCATTCTATTACATTTGTTTACCATCAGCCTACTTTGTGACCAAGTCTTTTTAAAGCCTCACCTTTTTCTCCTCTCTTTGACTGTACAGACTGAGGGCAAGGTCACTCTTTCTACTGGCTTGCCATATTTATCTTACTGTCTCAAGCAGAGTAACCTTGGTTTACACCTCTTTCTGAGCTTTCCTTTTCCTTTACTCATAAGATCCCTTCTTTCTATGCAGCCTTCTCAATGCTCCCTATGAAGGACACTGTAAAAATGAACTGAATTTTAATACCTAAGTCCTGGAAAAATTTAAAATGCAGACTGTAGGCATGAGTGTAAACTATTTTTTAAATCAGCAGCCTTACAATTTTTAAACCAGGCTGTAGTATGAATATAAGATTGCTTTAAAGCAAATACTTGTAAAGATGCAAACAGCTAGAAAGGCACCCTTGAAAATATTTTTCGTAGTGTGTCTTTGGGAGGTAGTATTCCCAAGCAAAATCTCTTTTTGTTGTTGTTGTAGCTGCATGTGGAAACAACAGAGCTGTTTCTAAAATGTAAACAGATTTTTATGTAAATTTCCAAATACCCATCTAAGACTTTTTTATTGAAATATGGTTGTTTACCTATGGTATAGAAATTACAGAGATATACAACATAAGTTTGATGTCTATTGTATACACTTCCGACCGAATCAAATATTTAATACCTGGTATTGTTAGGGATTTGTTAGCATCTCCTTTAAAACTTGCCTGCGGCAGTTACAAGATGGAATGTAAAAAATGGTTTTGATTATCGTTTTGGATTGTCACCTTGACAGCTTGGGTTGGGTTTTATAGGCATGGAGAAAGAACACACACAGATGCACACAAGTGCTCCTTTTCACTTTGCATCCCTTTCCCAGTGGACAATGCTCTACAGAAATGGCTCAGGAGCAGACATGAAAGGATTACCAAGTATTTGAGGGAAACCTGGTTCAATATTATTTGGAGACAGGAATACGTAAGTGGCCAGTTTCATCTATAAATTGTTATTGCTAGGGGATCGCAAATAGACCTTAGCGGGTATCTGAGTGGTCAAGTCAAATAGACCGCTGCCAACAAAAACAGAGGGTGGGAAAAAGCAAGTGGAAGGAAAGAGAAGAGGGAATAGAAATAAAAAAAGCAAGAGAGGAAAAGTGAAGTATCTTTAGATTTTCTTGCCCATTGAATGAATAGGAAATGTTTAACACCAAGAGAAGTCTAAGGTCATTGCTTTAATTTTTAATCCAAGCTGGAGGATACAAGAAGAGTGCTAACGTGCCTGTGTATATGTTTCCTTTAAAAGAGAAAACTGCTCTATCTGCTGTTTTGAGCACCTCACCAGCTATTAGCTTGCAGGTCCCATTTATGATGAAGGCTGCACTTGGCCACGCTGTACCAGCAGTGCCTGTCAATCCCATTTTGTCCACTGGGTGAAAGATGTTTTGTCAGGAGTGAATATCTTACCTGAGCATCAGACAGTGGGTGACAGGGTTCCAATAACTATTTATTTGTAGCTGGGCTTTGTGTTTGTTTTGATGCAGAGTAGAGGCTGCCGTTTGCACGGTAATTGAGCAGGCTGGTCTGGGCACTGAATCTCAGGCACAAGGAAGACTCAGATGAGTGATTTTATCACGAGGGAAGTAGAGGGAAGCACCAGTGATAGGTGCAGCACTGTGTTTCTTCTTTCAGACTCTTTCACAGTATGACTGCAAGTTGAGTTTCTGAGATTTCTGTAAATGACACCTAAGCATCATAATGAATTGAGTATATTAACATCCGCCCTCGCATTGAGTCTACACATAGCTGAAATCCACAAACCTTTGTGAAGCATACAGATTTTTTTTTTTCATTTAAGTCCTTTTATTACTGTGGTGCCAGCTATTGCTGCTATCATTAAATGTCTGTCAGCATTTCCATTATAAACCTTATTTTCAAGGGATTTATAACCTAASCCTTTTACTTCATGTTGTTCTGAAACTTGCCATAGAAAATTTTCAACATGGAGTAGATGGCACTATCTTTCCTTGCAACATTTGATTGAAACACATATAGCTGTTCTGGACTGACTGTTGCAAAAGGTGAAGGAGGATCTCAGGTAATATAATTTTCCTACAAAATAAAACTTGAGCAGGATGTAAGGCAAAGCATGAATTTTGCAATTTGGAAAAAAATGGCAGAAATTTTTATTTTACAAATAAAATTTATCAGACAGTCATGACTGCACAGTGTGTTGATAAGGAAAGGATATTTTTCCTCACCAAAAATAAAAACATAATCTTGAATACCATATTTCGTGCATAGCTATACTTTCAACATTTATTCCTATAAGAAATCCTGTAATTCCTATTTATTCCTAACACTTAAGAACGCACAGAAATAGTCTTTAAAAAATATAGAGAAGTGCTTTCAGTCGCAGGTAATTATGTAGTTCTGTGACAAATCATCAGCTGTACTGTTGTCATAATACAAAAAATCCTTCCCATTGGCTTCCCCCTATTGCTGTAGCCGAAGGAGTTACAATATTACTCTTACGCAGAAATCTGGGCAATGACATCTTATTGACTTAATGCCTAATCCAAAACCTAATGAGGTAAAAGGAATATTTCCTTCAACTTCAGTAGTCATTGGAGCCTCATGGCTCATTCTAACAGTTCTCTCATACCCTAATAACTGAGATAATCAGCTGCAAATAGAAAGCCTGTAAAATATTTTGGGTCTTTGTTACATGGAGCTTTACCAGTTTTTATTCTGGCCAACTCACTCCTGTATCAGAAGACAAAACATCTTTTGTATAAAAAGTGTGTAAACATGTAAAAAGTGTGAAAATTTGGTGGGTACGAGAGATGGGTAAACTGTGTTTTCCTGAGTTTATTTTGCTTTTAGATAATCTCAGTGCATAAGTCACGGAAGAGGGGAAGCTGCCATTCATGTCAGTACTCAAAGAAAGAAAAAGGAGAAGAAAATCTGGAAACATAAATCTTTTCTTAAGGGAAAGTTGGCAATTTTAACAAAATTCAGGATTCATTTTCCTTCTAAAAGACATTGTAATATACTACAATTTAATCTGCTTGTTTGCTTTCCTAGGCGTATGTTAGTGTAGTTTGTATATTACTTACTATTGCATTTTGATGTGCTTCAGCCACTGCATTGGAAATCATATCCATTTTGCTACAGAGTTTGGAACGGCATTAGCTTACGCGGCTTGGCTTCTGAGGCAGTTTACTACCATCCAGCAACTGCTCTAAT
Source organism: Oceanodroma leucorhoa (assembly GCA_030449065.1). Taxonomy (NCBI): domain Eukaryota; kingdom Metazoa; phylum Chordata; class Aves; order Procellariiformes; genus Oceanodroma; species Oceanodroma leucorhoa. The sequence goes on from JASVER010000001.1 coordinate 14,534,932, forward strand.
GGAAAGAGTATATTTTGGGCAAAACTTGTTTTACTGTGAGCTGGCAATGTTCTCCTGTTCTTTTACCGTGTCTCAAATACKGAGATTTCACACCTATAGTAGCCTTTGTAGTGTGAATTCACCTTTGGAATGTGAATAACAGTGACCGAGTAAATGTGCAGACTCCACCCTTCAGCAAAGTAAAAAGGCAAATCTCACATAACAGACCTCATTGCAACTGGTTCAAAAAAAATGCCAAGCTTCCAGCTGCAAATGGCTGGCATTTTAGAATATAAAGTAAAAATTTTGTAGAGAAAGGCCTGTTCAGGAGGTGGTTTTGTGGGGGAAAAAAACCCAAACTAATTCCTAGAAATAAAAAGTCTAAAAATCTTATAATATTCAGGCAAATTAGAAAAATGTTTTGTTTTTAACAAATGGATTAATTTTAAAGATATTGCTTTGCATTTTGAAGCTCAAATAACTAACAGCATCGTAGTTTCAAAATATTTCAAAAATAAGATTTTCTTATTTATTTGGGTTTTTGTGATTAGACCAAAGGAACCACATAGTTATATTTAGTTGAATAGTAGACTATTTGGTAGCAACATACTTTGGTCAGGAATACAATTGCACTGTGCTGGATACAATTTCTATGCAGACTTAAATGTTTACGACAGGAGTTGTGTTATTTTAGTCTGAAAGTAGCAGTTAAAATAAAGGAGGACAAAAACGTTCCATAAAGGAAGCCATGGAGCTGCTTCACTCTCTACATTTGCCCACTAACGATAATCCCAAGGGCTCAAAAACATACTTTACCACAATTACAATAAGCACAACGTATTTTCTTTATTGAGAGAAGGCTAAATGGTGACATGATTTTGTTCTGTAAGAATCTGGAGTTGGAGGAGGTTTCTAATCAGAGAGGGCTCTTTATTCTAGCAGAGAGGTAATGAGACTTCAATGGCTGGAATCTGAGGCTAGTTATGTTCAGATCAGAAATGAACAGTAGATTTTTAACACTAAGGATTGTTAGCCAGTTGCATGTATTACCAAAGGATGTGGTTGACAGTGTTTTATTGTTTTAAATCAAGTTTGTGTGGCCTTTGGAAAAAGAAGTTATAGTTCAGCCACAAGGTGTTAGTTCTGATGCAACAATTATTGGGTGAAAATTTGTATTTTGTGTCATAAGATAATGATGACAGTGGATTTTGAACATCAAAATCTATGAATTGCTGACAGTCAGGTGACTTTCTTGTATTGAAAGACTCAGATCAAAGTAGTCAGCCTCATGGGTACCTCACTCAGTGTTGTGCATATTAGATATGCCATCCAAATGTTATCAAAGTGGTATAGGAAAATGTTTGCCAACAGTTGCTGCATTCATTCTGACTAGGTGTATGGAGCCTTTTAAAAATTATTTTATTTGTACAAATATATGAATGTCATTTAGTGCTTTGTTTAAACCAACTGTATTTTTCTAATGTGTTATCGTACGACAAAGCCCTGGCTCCAAATAAATTAATGGGCCCAGATTTTCACTTAAACTGTACTCTTTAAGTATTATAGAGCATGTGTATCTATCCTTCACACAAATAATATTCTGAAAATTCTACATTTATCAGATATAATGAAGCTATGTTCTGAAAAAATATGAATGCAGCAAGGAAGAATGTTGTCTTCAACACACAGCTTTGATTTACTGGTGTTCTCTGGAGAACTTCACGTTACAGAATGTCATTCCACGATATTCTTTCTAAGCACTCCCTGTAACTACACAAAGCACAGGACATGCCACATTTTCCTTCTCCTTTACTGTAAACTTTGGATAAGTAATTATAATTTATATTTGATAGATTTATCTTATTTATTAATCCATAGCAATTTCAACAAATTAATGACCCAAAGTTCAGGTAAGTAATTTAAATAAATATCTTCATTCAATCTTCTCTGACAGTTTACATATGTATTTTGGAATATATCTGTAGGTTGATACTTGAAGAGAATTCTTCAATGGAACAAGTAGATAAATTTTCAATTTTTGCAGGCTGAAGGGATTATTTGTTGATTATATGAAATATTATGTGGTTTTAAACAATACAATATGGCACAAATCTCAAATATTCTGTTGCTTTAGAAGTCAGTAAAGCAAGCACATTTTTATATGTCACAATACATATACAATACATGTACATATTACAGTACATGTACAACACAATACATTTTTACTTGTCTATATTGCAAGTGTCAGGCTATCAAGCTGGTGAGAAGATTAAATATGTCACTTTTTGGTTTAGGACACGTGTAGCTCATCTAAGGAGTCAGAATCTTTAGTTTTGCTTCTGAAATTTATTTTGGTTTAGAGTTCCTAGAATAAAGTTGTTGTCAGTGGTTAGCCTGGGCAAATGATGAATCACAGTATAACACCAGAGAACAACAGTTACAGACTGCTGCCTATAGACCTAGGCAGCAGGTGACCTGTATAGACCTATAGAGCTTCCCCATGTCTTTTTATTATTTTCTTCCCTACAGAATTTTGTCTCAACAACCTACCTCTGTCTGTAACGTTGCCTTTGTCACCCCTCTGGAGGCTTCTTCACAGCCCTTTTCCAGCAGCCTGAGCGAAGTGACACACCTGGGCCATGTCAGAGCTGGACCACGGGTCCCTGGTGTGCGGGCAGCCAACCCCCCTGCCTGTCCCCCGACTGTTGGGGCAGGAGCTTACAGCAGGGGCTGAGAGGGTTGCAGGATGAATATGAGTTTGACATCCCCAGTAATGTCCAGCACAGTTCTGCATGGCCAGGAATCTTTCCTCATTAAAAAATACTGAGACTCCTTTGTTCTGATGCTCTTTCCTAAGCTTCTGCAATTATCTACTTTTAGAGACAAATAGGATAAATAGGACTTTCTTCTGGCTCATTATAGGCATTCTTAGGTGTAGGTAATTTTTTATCTCTAGATACATTTTAAAATGTCAGTCAAATATCAGATATGTTTCCAAGACAGTTATGCTTCTTCTAATACAATGTGGTTTGACCTCATTGTCTTCCCCCTGCTCGCACAGCACCTAAAGAAGCAAGAGGTAGGAATATCATGTTTACTAGATGGAGAACTGAGTCATGGAAAGTTAAGTATCAAAGAATAGAAGATAYTTCAATGGAACAAGTAGATAAATTTCAGGTAMCTGCGGTCCCAGTATAGTGGTCTAGTGCCTCTGTCAAACAATTCTCAGTCAAACAGAAACAGGTTATGTCTGTTTCACTGATGACAGGCTGTAGTACACTGATGACAGGCAATATTAAAGCCTTTGAAGCTTTTCATTTCAACGTGAACTTACAGCATCTTCTAATTTTCTTTAACCACAGTCTAGGTTGAGTAAAAAAAAAGTAGAAAGAGAAAATAAAATGTTCATAGTATGTTTAATATCTCCTTATTCATACATAGTGTTATACATATAATAATATATGCACATGATGGCTTATCTCCCTTATGACATTCATCTTCACCTGTGAGGAGAGAAATAATAAGTCACTGGTGACTATTGCACTTGACTTATCCTTCCACATCAGAGAAGATAAATGCCAATAGAGAGATCAAGCCTTTTGTATTCTTTTCTAGGGGAGAGGGAATTTATCATAGGGATATTGGAATTTATCTTGATCAGATATAGATGATTTCATCACGGTAATGAGGGAATCCTTACTGCATGCAGACAACGTCTGTGGTTTCATTTTTTATATACTGTTTAGTGTATAAAACAGACTCCTACTCTTAATTCAATGCAGGTTGGAGCTCTCAATTCCTACTGAACTCTACTGGGGCTGAATTATTTGGTTAAATGGAGAAAGGAGCAGAAATAAAAGAACGAATGGGAAGGAGAGCAAATATAAGAATTTATGTTAAAGGAAATCAGTTGGTATACTACTGAGGCATTTGTTGTCATGCACATAAAATGCAACATATCATTTTAAATTGCACACTTCCCAACTCCTGCTAATTTAACACCATTTTAACACAGCTTTTATGCATGAAGGTAATATCTATTGTAGATAGAACTGCAACAGAGCAGCTTTTCCAGATACTGTATYTGAAAAATACAAGCAAACTTTCCTTCATAGTAATATTTCACTGGTTCTTTTTATAACCTGTCTGTATTTCCTTCTTTACTCCATTTTTAGTAACAAAGGCGTTTTCACTAAAAACATAGGCCCTGTTTCTAGATACATTGCTGTGGCTTCATTCCGTGCTCCAGCACCAGGAAGAACTGAATTCAGCCCCTAGAAAATGTCCTGATGATATCCCGGAAAAGGAATTTGATCAGCATTTGATCAGAGAGATCGGAGTCCAGTTCTTTAGAGGTCTGCTCAGTGGAAACTGTTTTGCGAACAACCCCCATACACTTCAGCTGCCATAATAATCTCTTTGGGCTGGAAAGGCTGAGAGACACCTACAAAAATTACAGTGTGACTTCACTGACAGCAACCATGAGGTGGAGCAGGTTAATTAGAAGGAAATCAAAATGCTTGTTTATGCTCAATAAATATGATAGTACAGGAATACTGTAAAAGGAATGCAGTAAAATAAACAGTAATGTTGTGACTGTATGCAGTGAATTACATTACATTTGTTAATATTGGCTGGACTGTTTATAAGGAAATCTTAGTCTATCAGAAAAAACTCTAGGCTCATATTGCAGAGAATTCTGATTTGTGAAAGGTTCATATTATAGATTCTTCAAGTATCAGCATTGCCTGATGTTGCAATATAGAACATTTTACAGTGACATGCCCCGCTGTTTGTCACTTTGCATCATGATGCTATATCTCAAAAATCACAGCCCCACCTAACCTCTCCACTTCTCTTTTTTATTTATGGAAAGCAACCAGACACAGAATAACTCTGGAAAGCAAGGGTTTCCAAAGATCAGGAACTTGGAAGCAATTTTTAAATTGATGTTTCATGGACTAAATAGGTAGAACTTTGACTGCTTAARTTGGTATTTTAAAAAGGAAGGAATACCTTTAATTTCAGGAACTCACTTTAATAAATATACTCATCAATATAGTTTAGAAAATATTTCCACCTTTGTTTTATACAAATAACTCTACWTTTTTGAAACAATATAACAATAAGTTCATCAATGAATCTATCTGCATATCACAGATATCCATTTCTGTGTCTAAGTATTTCACATAAATGTCATAAAGTTATCTTAGGGAATATGTAAATTCATCTGCAAGTGTTATCTAAATAAATACTTTGTGTATACTTTTAAGTTCATATTTGTGTTGAGACTAATATACTGCAACCTTGAGCACAGTGGGAGCTATGAGAATCAGGGGAGCCATCAACCAGGCTGATTAGACTGCCCACTGAGCACAAGTGATATCAAAACAAGCAAGCTTTGGCCAGCATTAAAAGCAGAATGCAGCAGGAACTGCAGGCATGTTATACAAAGTGGGATGCTGTTGGCGCTTATAAAATAGCAAGATGTTGCAAAAATGGACCAATCACCCCAAAATGCAGCCCTGAGTGATCAGTGGGTCTCAAGGGAATGATGGGACACCGCTAGTGGAATTGAAAACTAAATCACAGCCTTCACTGTGCACACAGTTATGGATACACATGTTTATATATAATCTGTCCACATATCTGTCAACATTACTATTCATGACTGCTGTGGCACCTTGGTATGCTGGTGATATTTCAGTGAAAGAAAGCAACTTTTTTTTTCCTTGTAAAAGAATTGCATCTGCATGTAAACAGATTTGCAAAAACTGAAGGAGTACATTCTCAAAGCATTGAATACAATTTTAGTATCATGGGCTGCTACAGGTCTGTAAATCAAGCTCTGTACAACTTCCGACAGAATTCTAAAATAAATTTATAGCTATTTTTGTTTTTGGAAATACATACATATAGACATACAGTATTTTGCCTGTGATGCTCCTGTCAGTGAAGGAAACATTACAGATTTCTTAATCTGGGGAGAGAACAGGTGGAAGGGCAGATACTTCTTGCTTGGGAGCTAAAGAAATTCTGCAATATTTTTTTCTTCTTAAAAGAGATTTAAAGCATTTCCTGCTATCCATGGCTATGGTGGATCATTCATTTTGTGGGCATCTTGCGCACCCAAGGCTGAGGTTCTCTGTATTCACAAAAGGTCTGAGGCGGCTTTACAAGTGACCCTTTCTACTAATGAGGGGCATGAACATTATATTTGTGCTGACTGCAGGTGGAAGGAGGAGGGGTTAGCAACTGAACCACAGCAAATCTATAAATATGGGACTCCAAAGGCTCTAAAAAAACCTGTTTGTTTTGTTTTGTTTAGAAACATTTTGAGTTGCTATGAGAAATTAGACAGGCAAGGCAGTTAGTGTCTGGTTAGAAAAACTATCTGCTTCCTCCATCTATTGCTCTGTCCCCACCCAGAAGCATATTTTACAATTCGGTTACTTAGAAATTTGGTAATTTCTCCTCAGTATAAAGTTACTTAGAATACCAGCACTCTGTTGCATACAGTCCAGTGTCCTTCACTTTCTTGTGTCACTTGAGGAACATACTCAAATCACCAATATACTTATTTTTGACAGAAATCATTTGTTCCCTCATTTTTACACAAGAAATCTTTTAAAAATACAAAGTTAAAAAATGAAGGTATATGGGAAAATTATCCACAGCATTTTAAATCTCCTGCATGGAATAATACTTTTCTGTCCCTCAGTTTGTGGGGGGCATCAGTTAGTGTTTGCAATCATTAAATGCTTTTCACAGCTTTCACAAAAAGTGTTTTGATGAAGTTTGATCTTATCCCTACAATAGACAATGATTTGTGTCAACTTATATGTGAAATGAAACAATGAAATCTTTGCCATGAAAACTAAACTTTAAAGAGGATGTCATTCACCACCTGAAATTTTCGCAGTTTGGAGTATAGACTTTGTGAAATATGGAAATGGTTACAAAAATAAAACTGACAACCCCCTCAACCATCAGAACTGAACTTCTTGGGCCCTTAGCGGTGTATCCAGCTAGAAGGAGTTACAATTTCAATATAAACTTGTGTACTTGAAGACTGGAGACTGTCGATAAAGAGAATTTTATAGACTGCTTGGGAAACCTATCAGACTCTTTGTAGCCTAAATCTGATTCCAGCTATTGACTTCTTCAACAAAGAGGATCACAGTAAAATATGTTATTTAAAATAATCTTCATTCTGCTCRGCCATAGCACAGGCTGCTGTTCTTAGGGAGTTCCTCATTATAAATATCAGTTTCCTAAGCCTTCAGTCCTTAATCAGTATTCAAATGAAATATGGTCCACAGTAAATCGTATGTCCCACCATGCTTTTCAAGTGTCAGTAAAACATATGTACAGAGTACATGATGTAGGTCTACTAGTGAAGGCTCAGCAGATATCTTCTTCCCATTTCTCCATGTTACCATGATCCCATGGTGTTTCACATAAGAAAACAGTTATTTTACTTCAGTTCAATAGTGTTTGTGTGCAGTCCTAACTAGCTTTTCATATTCTGAATGTAAACCTGTTCTGATGGATATATGTACGTTTTATAGAACCAAAATGTCAGTGGTCTTTGGTCSAAGTAATAAAATCAGGTCTTACACAGAAACAAGGAGTACTGTTAAGGCTTTAAACATCATTGTAAACTATCATGAGTCACTCAGTACATCATCTTCAGGTACAAGATCTTTTGGTGCATTCTTACCAGCATCCATCAATCAAAGTTTATAGGCTCACAAATTGCTTGGCCAACACTCAGTAGTAATATTTTAGCCATATCTACACTGCAAATAAAATCCACAGAGAAAATATAAGGTGAATGTCTGGTGTTTGGTTTGGTTTGCTTTCTTAATTTATCAAGAAAATTGATGCATTTCCCTCTTTGTGAAAGTACTTACTTCTTTGGATGTAGGTGTCTCAGATTCATCCATATCTGTAGCCAAGGCTACTCTATTATATCTCCCTCTCTCATGGAGATCACAACCGAATCTAGATAAATGACGTATTAGTTCTGCTCCTTTTGCTTCATGAGTTTTGTACATTTTAAATTTAACAAATATTTTTTTCAAACAGTGATTTATCTTGATGGCAAGAATGACAGAAAAGGCACATGAAAATGAATTTTCTGCCTTCCTTGGCCAGTGTAGTCTCATCAGCCTTGTTACACAAACAAGCAATTTCTGAAAAAAAAAACAAACAAACCAAAAAAAAACCCAAAACAAAACACTTGGCCTTTATGGACAGACATATAGCTGAAAATCTAAGCATTATAAGACTGCAGATTCTGAATCTAAGAAAGCGCACACAAGGTCAAGGGCAATGCATCCGAAGAGATTACTACCATGCTTATAGTCCAGGTTCAAGGGTATTGGATGCTTTGGAAAGGAAAGTGACTACTGTAATTATGTGAAGATTATCATGTCAATTATACCATGCTGGAAGTTGCCCCAAAAATCTTGGGTTTTGGTGTGACTATTGTAATACCCCATGTTCTGTAATAACTTGTAATATCATTTTTATTTTGCTTCATTCATCACAAGCATTTGTTTTTTCTTTCTCAAAACCTCCCCCAAATGTGTATTCCTCTGTGGTTTAGTATGTATGTTAATAAAGAATGTACATCATCCCAGCACTGTCATATAATACATACACTATCAATTACTTGCATACGCAGAGTGAGCAATGCCCTTTAATAAGCTGCTCTGAAATAAAATAGCCTTTTAATTAGCTTATAAATGTGATCAGCACAGGGTATTTCAAACTCTTCCTTTCAAGTCACCAACCCAACACTATCTCAACTTTGAGGGATAACCAAATAGCAAAAGTGGTACTTGGAATATAAAGTTCTTAGGTAAAGCCTAGGAGAAGATTTTTGTTCTTAAAAAGTCAATATATCTCAAACGTCTCTCTGCCTCAGATTTCAAAAGTAATAATTTGCTCTGTTAAGACTGGTATAAAGAGACTTTTACATTAGTGTTTCCTGTGTTGTAACTAAATGCCCTGCTCTAGCTCTTAAAATTATCTTGCTGCTGAGTAGAGCATTTTTACCTTGGATTCCCAAACTAACTTTTCATTAGATATTTAGGTCTGATGATAAATCAATATCAATAGGTTCTGATCTAAACAGAAAGTCATAACAGCGGGAAAGAGTCTCAGTAACCCATAACAGCAATGGAAACTCTGAGGCATGCAGGTATAAAAAGAGTAAGGCAGTTCTGCAATGAATGCAATCTCTAACCTCTCCTAAAATAATCATGTTTAAAAGTATAAGTGGCTTCTAGCATTAATACATTGGGAATATTTATTTAACATTGGAAGGAAGTAGATGTGTGAAAAGGTAGATGATTTTTGATTTGTGATTCATCAAAAAGATATTTTGAAGGAAAGGGGAGGGAAGTCAAATTTTTTTTTAAGTCTCTTTAGAAATTATAATCTAAAACATGAAGTTGGAAGTTGGTCTTTGGAAAACTGTTTAGCACTTCCTAAATATGTTTCATTTGTGCCCTGTGGGTCAGCATAAGTTAGAATGGTTCAGAATAGAGCTAAAGTGGCATGAAACTATGATTACAGTTTTAATGTTCCTCCTCAACTCAGCCAGCAGGAAAAAAAGAATGTGCTTATGTCTAGAAAGTGCTTAAGCACCTGCTTAACATTATATGCGTGATTCATTATAAGGACTGGCACTTTAAAGCTAAAAGGCATCATTAAATCATCTCGTTTGGTCTCCTAACTAAATAATTACTTTGCTGGAGAGTGAAAATGAAAATATAGTTGCAAATTTCAAAATCTCCCTAAAGCACCAAAAAATGCCTTTCTTTTCTTGATGGGATATGTAATGCAGTTAAGTTTTCAAGACTGTGATATATCTTGAGAAACTTTCTGTGAATAACTGCTGATCTTGCACAATTACAAGTAAATTTATAAAGCTGTCAGTTTTCAAACATTTCAGATTTTTATTTAGTTAAATATTATAAATAAATGGAATTTTAAACTGAATGGCATGCTGACTAGTGCACCGTCATTTAACTTTGTATAGGTTTATAAAGAATATATACATCTAACGCTTTGGCTCATTATGATAGATAATTTGCAATAAAAATTAGGTGGTCTAAATACTTTTTTAATAAAATGGAATTAGAGTGAAACAGTTTTTTTAGAACAAATAATACTTGTGATACTGTATTTTGACTTATTAATAAATATATTTGAAAATACTTTAGGTCTGTTTGCTCTTGTTTAACAAAATGTATAAGTGAAATGTTAAGCTACCAGACAGTTTAGCAATTTTTTTGCCTTAAAAAATGTGTTTAATGAAAAGAACAGGCAGCCAAAATATTTCTCCATTTCTTAGGGTATACAAAACGTACAAACCAAATATTTTACAATGGATCCCTACATGCAAATAAGGCTATTTATAATGTATTTCATAAATGCTAATTTCCTTTGTAAGTCTCTCAGACTGATTAAGCACTGACTTTGGAGTGAGTTATTGTATGCTTAAGTTAATTACATCCACAAATATTTGCAAAATCCAGGGAAGAGGTTTTACCTAATATTAGTAAAAGCAGCAGAATCTAACCCATTGTTAACTTTACTTAGTAAAACTACATACATTATGTCTTTGTTTTCTTTTTGTTTTACTGACAGGCAACGGGTAATAAGATAAAACTGAAATACCRGTATGTGGAAAAAATTAACCTTTTAATAGATAAGCCTGGAAATATCACAAGAAACATGGCTGTGATTTTTGGCCATTCTATCCATGTGTCAAATGAGTTAATTCTATCACAGCAAATACAAGTATGCACAAATTGTATGCTTTAGAAACAGTATTGACTCTTTGGTGGAATCTCTATTTTAAAAATCACTAACACTTTTGATTGTTTTTGAAGTCTGTAAATATCAACTCTGCAAATCATATCCTTAGGAAGGTCTCAGATTGTAAAGATTACAAACACTTTTGCATTAGCTTTGAAAGGTCAGTGCATGTGGATACCTTGTGTTAACAAAAGTGCCTGTCACTCGAACATTGTCCATTCTTTTGAAAGCTATTGTCCAAAGAAGGAAAAGTAGCGTCTTCCCATTTTCTTTTCTCTTTTTTTTTTTTTTCTGATTTGGTTTTGTTTTGTTTTGACTCTTCCCTTTGTCTTTCCCTTTGTTTTTTTCATATTTTGGAAAATAAAAAAGTTTTTGATTGTTGACTTAGTGTTCAGTTATAATAACATTTAAAAGTAAGGTTCATCACACAAATTAATTTCATTCCTGATCATATAAACATAGCTTATCGATAAAGAGATAACCAAGTCTAAACTATTTCCAGTACTACAAGTCCAGGCATTGACTGGGACATGAGTAGTGTGTGTGTGTTGAGTCAAGCAGCAGGGGAGTTTGTGATTGATGATCACAGGGCTCTCTAGGAGCTATCGCTGCATTGGAAATGATAGCACAGCGTTTGGGAGATAAAAGGATAATCACCATAGCAAAAAAAAAAAMCAAAATAAAGTGCAAACAGTCACAAATAACTTTAAACTTAACCAAAAAAAACCTGTTCTTGGGTTGTAAACAGCAAAAAAGATTGTTTCTGGATTTCAGTCTCTGGAAATGACGCGGAGGTAAGTGATCTTTTTGCCCAAATGAGTATCTACTCTTTTGCCATTGACCATTGCACGGTCAGGCCACCTTCAAGCCCTGTCCATATTCATTCTTAATTCTTGTTCTAGAATGCATAAAGGCAGTTTTTGAGAAAAGTTGTAATTTTAAGTAGGTAGACAATAGTCACAAAATTGCACACCATAGTCCAAATATTTTTCAGAACTCGCCAGGCATGAAAGCCACAAAATATTTACTCCCAGCTCTCAGTCTCTGCATTTCTTCCTCCCTTCCCACAAAATAGCAGAGCTGGAATGGTCTTAATTTAATCTTAATTTTTACAGTTCCTGTAAAGGAAGATTTTCATGTGGAGTGGTAAGTTAGGAACTTATGCAATTTCCATCCTTTTATTGATTTCAGCTACAGAAAAAGAGAAGGAGCTGACAACATGACTTGAACCAATGCTTCAGTAACTCTTTCATGTCTTTCATGCTATCTATCTCTTGCAGGTCTTTGAGTCCGTTGTCATGACAGACCAAACAGAATAAAATAATTAAAAATTACGATAGTTTTCATGCCCTTTCATTTGACACTAATACGACTGGGGCCTAAAAATTAAAAATATCACCAAGAAGCTGACAAAGTTGCTGGTCACTCTTTGTCCTCCCAGTTGGACTTAAAGTGTTTAGGGAATCCTCAAAACCAGATAAGAAAGGAGAGGGGTGGAACGGGTATGCAGCTGTGGTGCAATTGAGCACCACACAGCCACTTGCTCACCAGCCCCGCAGCAGGATAGGGGAGAGAATAGGAAGAGCTGAAGCAAGAAAACTCATGGTTTGAGATAAAGATAGCTTAATAAGCAAAAGAAAGAAGAAGAAAAAAAAAAAAAAATTATACAAAGGCAATCACTCGCCACCTCCCACAAGTAGACTGACGTCTAGCCAGCCTCAATGCAATTACTACCTCCCCAAAATGTCCGTTCACCCAGTTTTTATGGCTGAGCATGACATTATATGATATAGAMTATCCCTTTGGTCAATCTGAGTCTGCTGTCCAGGTTGTGCCCCCTCCCAGTTTCTTGCCCACCCCTGGCCTACTCACTGCTGGGGACAGAGYGGGAAAAAGAGAAAGCCTTGACGCTGTGCAAGTAGTCCTCAGCAACAGGCAAAACACTGACGTGTTAACAACACTGCTTTAGTCACAAATCCAGAACACAGCACCATACAGGCTGCTCTGAAGAAAATTAACTCCATCCAAGCCAGACCTAATCCAACAGTTCAGAGCAAAAGTTTAGAAAGTAGATGGACAAGGTTGGTAACAAAGTGGTTAAAAAGAAAGAAAAAAGCACATAGTCTTATACATTTTATGTATGAGTACTGACATATTTAGACTGCGAAATAAAGAAGGTATTTATAGGTCACAGTACAAGGAGGATAATATGATCTGCTTCACCTATTTAAGTGAATAAATTAGTACAGAGAGAAATAGAGAAGCTTGATAAGTTGATTCAACARCCTAAGAGAAAGGTCTAAAGAACATCACTCTGCGGAGTGAAAAATGAAGGAGATTTCATAAATTTTCTAGTATTAATACCATGTGAAAAAAGATGGCATTAATAAGCATCTGAAAATATTTTTTAGGCCTGATGAGACTTAAAACCCTTCTTGCYATCCTCTTAGGGCAATACATCAGTATGCTATCCCTTACAATAAACTGTATTTGCAGCACAGACTTTACGCTACGTTTGCGATTAGAAAATCACAAGAAAGATTTTGAAACCACCATTTTTTTAAAATCAGATCAAACTTTGCTTTGCTGAAAACAGACAAAAAGCAGACTGCTCAGTTTTTATAGGCAATTAGATTATTCCTTTTCAGTTGTAGTGTTTGTTATTGAACTAATCATGTCCTAACGCTCGCAACCTTACTTCTACATATTGCTATCAAAACATATACATATTGTAACTAAGCAGCTATTTTTGGCTCACGTTGATCAAGCATTTTCAAGTGAACTTGTTTTCATGTGTATAGAACATGCTGATTTCTTGAAGCCAGAACATTTCACACCATTGTGAAGGGTTTTATGGCATTATTTTAACATGGGTATTTTTGGCCCAGGATAGAAGTTGAGGCAGGCAGGAAGGCCAAATGGAAGCAGAAACTCAGTTCCCAGAACTTCCCAGAATATCTAAGACCCTAGTGGTCAAGGCTGTCTTGGGATAAAGTCTCTGATTCAGCACAGGATGTGCATGTCCATCATCCGAGGTGAATGTCCTATGCACCAAGCTCTTATGAAGCAGGTGCTTGCACTATCTTCTCCAGAATCTTTCCAACAATTGCATATTCTTTCCAGATAACTGAAGGAGCTATAGTCAGTACTATGGCAGCCACCTGTCCTGTACAAGACTTGAAATAAGAGTTGAAGTTACCAAGTGTTGTCACGTAGCTTAGTTTTGGGCATTAACCTTAGGAGGCAGTTGCCCTATCCGCACTATGGTGAAAGCCCATAGGGAACCTAGGGAGAGGAGAATACAGGACTAACCTTGGTAATGGTGTGAGTGTGTCACCTCCAAGTTTCAGAATGACCTTGCTAGTGGCTTCTTGGCTATCATGAGCTAGAGCTTTTCTTTCTTCTTCAGGCTGTTGGACTTCTGAACCCTTCTCTCTCAAAATATTCCCCAATGTTGCCCACTGTCAGCTGCTACACCCAGTGATGTCCCCACCTTGTGCTGTAGTCCCTGGACTTAACGCCCCGGTACCTAGTCCATGCTGCAAAGGTGCCTCTTCTGAAGAACCATCTTTTCTTCTACACCTGTGACTCTGTAGTTTTTGGTGATGTTGCTCTGTGAAACCCTCCCTTATGCAGGAAGAGTGAAAATAACTTCTGTTTTAAACTCTAACAAATAAATTTTAGAAGCCTGATAATTATTCTGGCTCTTAACTTTCCTTAGTCTACCTTATCTCATTTTAGCTTTTTGTTTTGCCGCAGAAATTAATTTGAACAGTGGGGAAGTAAAAAACATTTTAAAAAATTGCTTGCACTGAAAATCAATTTGCTGTGGCATTTTCTTCTAAAAAAGTTAATTTGAGGAGAAAACATTTAGTTTTAAAAAAATGTACAGCTCTAATTGTGATTTTGGAAGAAAACTGAGCAATATATAGGAACAGACTTCTCAGATTGTATGAACTCACTCTGTTCCTATCCCACTCAAAGACTTGCTAAACCGGTGACACTGCACACCCATACACCTCAACCTCATCTTTTTTCCAAGTTACCTGTTCTCATAGGTTTCCTCAGAAGTCTCTAACTCTTTCTTTCTACCTGTGCAGAAGGTGACACAGACTTCTCATACTCCGTCAGAATTAACAGGCTACACCTACAGAATTGAGTCAGCACAACTTTCTCGCTATTTTAATGCAGGTTCCTACACTTGCTAATAGCTTGGGTCAACAGATGAGCCCTGCATTCCTATGCAGGGGCATAGATCGTACTATCCTGATACAAATGTCAAATAAATTACCAAGCCGTTAGTTCCTTGGCCATACTGTTTGGGGAAATAAATAAGGCGGTGACCTAAGCTATTGTTTATGAGTCAGGTCTTCATCATGTGGTAGGTATTATTGTGCATGAGAAATAAGAGCACAAGCAGAAAGATCCCAAAATTTTGCTGTGTGGTTGCACTTACTACGTGGTATATTAAAATATAATGCAAATATATTATGTTACGTGATATAAAATAATGTCAAATAGAGGAAAATGCAAGCAGGCTCCTGACTGAATAAATCAGGGAGAATACGCAAGGCAATAAATTTCAGTCAGTTTCCTCGCTGTGTGGGCAAAAGGGGATTAAACAAGGCAGTGGCTTAAATTTATAGTAGCTCTTATTTATGAGTCAGGCCTCAATCATGTASCAGAGACACTAGGCCTATAATAATGGCACAGGCAAAACAGAGCTGATTCTCAGAGGGCAGATGCCTTCAGGACATGGAAGTGTGCTACTGCACAATGTAGAAATAGAAAATGAAGGCAGAGACGGAGATCTGAACAACACCGTCACCATATTTCTCTGCAATGGAGGGCAATAACCCCAAGATTTTCCTCTTCTGTTGCCTTGCTTCCTTACCTCCTCCCCTTCCCCATTGCCACGCTTTTATTTTCTTCAAATAGCGTGAATCAGGAAAATAACAGAAGGGCTTTCTGCCGAGTCCAGAGTGTATGGGAAGCTGGAGTCGCTCCCTCTGTCAGCTGTCTCACCAGAACAGCTCTCTTTCTCCCCATCTTCTACATACTTGTGACAATCTTATATAATTGGGCAAAGTATCTGAAAAAAAGCCTGTCATTTGCTTGTAAAACACAGGGATACACATGTAAAGCAGCAATGCCTCACAAAAGAGCTGGGATGATAGTAGCTACCAAATTAAACATGAGCTTGCTTTTTGATCCGAGCTGAAAAATCCACTACAATTTTTGGCGGTGTATGCAGAGTCATCGTAATGGATTGGCAACACACGACTCTCTGCAAGCCACTGAGTGAGCTCCAGCCACTTCGGTACAAGGGAGATGTCAAAACAAACTGGTGGCAATTTGAAGCGGAACACTCCTTTCCACTCTCCTCCCTTCACGCCTACCCGCCTCCGAACATCTGACGAGGCTGGAAGAACTGCTACATCCGGAGCCTTTTAAATATAGAACTTGTGAATGGTTTGTACTGATTCATATATGCATCACTGACACGGTGCTGGCAGCAGCACAGCGATGAGTGCAGCATAAAATCTATGTGAAACAGAAGAGGATATAACTTTTTGTTTATGTCAGTCAGACTTTGGTTCAGTAGATACCGGTTGGTTAAACCAAATTTATATGTGGGACATATAGCTGTGCTATATTAAGAGTGTTTTGGCCGAAGAGGTATTGCCAAAGGAAGAAGTAGTCTGTCAAGAGTGACATGCGCTGCTGGTGTGTACCAGTTTGGCACAAATTTGTTTGTGAAAGGTTTCTTGGGTGCAGGCTAGAAAGTTCAGTCTGGCAAGAGGGAGGTTACAGAGTAGCTCATAGTCTGACGGTCCTGCTGACTTGGGATGTAAGAGMGGCCAAATCAACTCCCCCCATCTAATGGTTCACTCTGGGGGCTTGTATTCAAACTTTCACATTACAGGTGAGTGCTCTGACCACCAGTTTATTTCCTCTTGGAGATCTGCTCTGCAAAAATAAACACAAGATGGAGTCTCTAGCCAAACAGCTTTTGATTATTTACTGGGATGTAGGAGACCCAGGTTTGAATTCTTGGGACAATAAGTGCTAATTTATGCAGAAGTTTGTAGTCTCTCTTGAAAGAGAGCCATCCCAAAATAGCAAAGAACAGTGGCTGAGGCACACGTGAACAGCGGCTAAGGCACACATGGGAAAGAGAAAGCAAGACAGAAGCAGAAGTAAAGTGAGGTGAAGGGAAGTGAATCTAGTTTCCCCTACAACACACATGGGAGCTCTAACTATTGAGGGGCATTTCCCATATTCATCTTCCTTCTTATTAAATCTTCAAAAGGTCTTAATTTTCATCCTAAATGGAAAGGAAACCTTASAAAATCCCAATATTCTTGCGTAAGGGAAAAGGACAATGGGAACCTGCTACCAGTCTGGTTGATAGAAGTATTAGAAGTATCAACAAATATTGAACAAAGAAGAGGAATAGCAGTAGGCAGAAATGGTGTAACTACAGTAAGTGTCAAAAAAAGCATATACCACTTGGGTTACTGAGGCAATGATGAAATCTCTTTGCAATTAAGCTGTACAGGCTGGACAGAGGGGTGGGGGAAAAGTTGAGGAGAACAGGACTTTATAGATGGAGGATGGACAAAAAGCCTCACAATTATTTTTCTTAATTCCTTTTGTTTTGTTTAAGAGCCCACATCTCTAGCAACGTATAAGCATTCTATCTTAATTCCTCCAGCTGAAATATTTTTTAAGCATAATCTCAGAAGAAAGCAGGGTTTAAATTGCAAGGAGAAACAAGTAAATGTTTTACATTCTGTAGCATTCCATAGAGATAGAAATGCATCATGGCCAGGTTTTTCTCAGATTATGTGTTATTTTCTAGTGCTGTTATATGTTTTACAAGACACAATATTGATTTAATGCAGTAGTTGGTTCTCTTGTTGTGCCTTCCAGGCACTATTCATTAAAAAAAAAAACAAAAACAAAACAAACAAAAAAAACCACTACAAAACCCTCACACTTAGCAAAAAAATACTATATACTGCACTGCCCTGTTTGTAGCCTTAGAGACTGTGGTTTTTACGCCACTAATACAAGTGAGGTGTAAACTGAGACAAATAATACTCCAAAATCTGCAAAATGCCACTCTCAAGTCTGTTCAGGTTATGGTTTATTCCATTAGTTGTTTGGAATTTACTAGTAAGTACTGAAAATCTGATAGGAGAAGTTACTTATATTTGTGGAAATTATGCTTCTCTGGATACTTATAATTATGTGATCTGATTTTCTGTTCATTCCTAATGGTTTGGGGATCATGTTCTTCATGATTATGCCTCCTCTGATGTGGATCTTCTGAAATCCAATTTCCCTTTTTTTCATCTGTGGGGCAAATGTGTTGCCTGCAAGTAGGTTGTTTTGTGCCCTTCTGAACTAAGATCTCCTTCACAACCTTCTCAAATAGCTCAAAGCTTAAAGGAGCAAAAGTAAATGTATTTTTCTTACTCTCTAACTGTATTTAGTTTAGGTTGTCTGCTACCCTGCCTGCAGCACTGCTAGTGTTCCCAGAGCTCATGAACCTATTTACTTTCCATCCACTGCTTGCTGCAGAAGGCTTTGTTCCTGTCTGTCACAGTGGGGAAAAATGTTCACAGCTTTCCAGATCTTATCATAGCAGTTGCAAGTAGACAAGAAATATAAACAGGCTCAGGAGATCTAGGTCTGAGGGTGGAATAAGGTGATTCCTGAGGTAATTTTAACTTTCAGGATCAAATACTTGGACAAGACTTTGCCAGGACCTGTTGTGGCAGCTGAGAGATGTTGGAAAAGAGGAAAAGTCTGTTTACATCTTCTTCCTTTAAAGGAGTCCATCTTGTTCCTTTCCTGTTGTGGACTGCTTAGCATTAAAATGGCAAAAGCAGTTGGGATTGGAAATTCTCAAGTTGTGATTAGGTGATGAGCCTCAACTACCACTCCACAATTTGCAAACTAATTATGGGAATGTCCAGGGTTGGGGTTTTTTTGTTGCTGTTGGTTGGTTGGGGTTTTTTAAGACAGGAAAAGGAATAAGGGTCTTTGCAGAGAGGAAAACTAGAGGAAAGAGAAAATTTGAGGTTAAGTTCTTTAATTCAGAAGATTTCTATTAAGGAGAAGCTACATGCTGCCAAGTATGTGAGATGCCTATTGCAATCTCTTGGGCCGTTTACAATACATTAATTTTACTGTGTTTAATCTAAGAAATTCAATGAAGATACTAGAATGAACTCCTGAAGTGGCCAGGGAAAACCAGGAGCAGTCCTTCCTGAGAAAAAGGGGGTAACTAAGGAGACATTATGAAGTCTGTGGGCAATCTTTGTGAGCTTCATCTGTCACAAATGTTGCATGTCTGATATCATCTTCTGTCACTTTTTATTTCGTTTGTTTACAAACTGGATTTTTTTTTTCCCCTCAAAAATATGTCCAGGGAATTTTCTTCCAAGTGTTTATCAAACAGTTGACCTTGAAAATGGAATAACTTGTAAATGAATAGAGAACAAGCTAAGACAATAAAAGCATTKTAAAAATAGTCTTTTTTTCCTCTTTTCTTATTCATTCAAGCCATGATGTCAATATTGTGACTGAGCAACAGAAATGGTCTGTTTCTACATTTGCAAGAACAGAGTTGATCAATGCAATGAGTTTTATAAGTTTTTTMCTAGTGAAAAAAGAACTGTATATCTAATGAAAAAACAGAATCTTTACCTTCTAGTCTTTCTTTATTCTGTTTGCTAAACGGAGACAGGAAGGGACTTTTCTCCTATGTTTCTGCAGAGTACAGCATCACAGGAACAGTAGCAGTTCATAACTAAGGCATTGGCGTTACTTTAATACATTCACTACTTACCTCCCTGGTTTAAAGATCACACACACATGAAGTGCTACCAAAAATATCTTTTGGCCAACTTATGTAGGAAAGTCTTCTTGCCATCTTTCCCCATTAAAAAAATTATAGCAACAATCACATGTGATTTGCAAACTAAATGAGCACCTCCATCTTTCATGTGRTAGTTTCATAACTTCTACTTTTATTTGGAAGTTCAAATGGCTTGGGCTATCCCAGCCCCAAATCCACCCTGCCTTTTGGCATAACTGCAACTAACTCACATTCCCCACAGCAGCATGAGGGCAACATCAGCCAAAAGCACTTCCCTCTTCTGTGACTGCTGGSTCGATGGGCTAATCTAGTAGCTAGGCAACAGGAAGGAGAGGAGCTTGGGACCAGGGAAGGAAGTTTTCGGCAAGGAAGGCTGCCTGGCTGCATGAAGGAAGTCTACATAATTTCCTTACAGAACAGACTCCCTGCATGATAACATAGCATAGTAAATCGTGATTGCAAGTGCTGTTTGAATGGGGTCAAGGTTTGCTAAGGGTAGAATACCCACATCTAAAATTAACTCAGCAGTCTTCCCCAAGTGTCCCACTTTCTCATTCTACTAGACATATTTTGACAGTCCATGCTCAGTGTTAACTAATTTTATGCAAAGCAGTAAATTTGGAGAAATATATTCCTTTGCACAGAGTTGCTAATCTATGTAGAATTCAACAGACAATACTGTAGTTGTTGCAATGGTAATCTGAGCCAATGAAACATTTTGCCCTGCCTATATTAGATAATTTTATTTCAGAGAATGAAGGCAGTTTTAAAAAGAATAGCTTTCTCTTCTGTACACTTTCTGTATTATCCAGTGAAGAAGTATGCAGAATCTGGTCTAAATTTGCTTTGTTTATATGCAGCGTGTACATATTTATGTGTGCTTCATGTATTTTTTCATTTCAATTTCTCTCTTTTCCCCTCACTAACTCCTTTTATCATAGTGTGTCCTAAGTGAAAGGCAAACTCAATTAATCATCAACCAGCTTGTATTTCCATGGCATCTGTCTCCCTGATATCTAAGCATTATTTAAGTTCGTGTTGAATTTTGTGTTCAAATTTGCCCATCCTTGCTAGAAAGAGGCATGAGGCGATTTCAAGAGCAATTTACAAGGAGCTTTTTTCCTCCTCTGTATGAGAGCAGCAATTCCTCTGATTCACAGGTTGACAGGAGCACATCACTCTGGTGCTCAGATCAGTGCACGAGCTGCCCATCGAATAGCAGATCAAGTTTAAAGTCCTAAGGGCAAATTCTGCTGTCAGTTACACAGGTGAACATGTAACTATAAGAGCAGAATTTGGCCCCTAGTCTTGATCTTCAAGTCTCTCAGTGGGAAACTTGATTACCGTGTTTAGGACAAAGTGTAAGAATGCTTTGTAAAGAGCTTGATACACACATACCGTGAGACACAAGTCTCTTTTTCTGGTTACCTTTTGATAGCACTTGGGAAATTCTGGAATTACAACAGCTCTTAGGCTGCATGTTGTACTGTTGTATTCATTTAAAGAAGAATCATTTGCCTTGAGCCCTGATATGCAGGACAGTAAATGTAGCATTGATAAAAGCTTCATTGCCGTATTTTCATGAAAGCATTAGCTAGGAAAATTGGAAGTTGTGATTAAAMACCCAGCCTCTAAGATAATGTGTAGTTAATTTTTTCCCTCCCTCTTCCTTCTCCTTTCACCAGACCTCCTGAACAGTGTCCTGGGTTTCTTTAGCACTTGAAACAATCTGGATTTCCCAATTCCTTCATAACACATGCCTGTAGGCGCTTCTGACAGAAGCTGGATAATGCCACAAATCTGGGCACTCTGTTCTGTGTAATTTAAAATTTCCCTAAATGCATCTTTCTCTGAGGTTCAGTTTAGACTTATCTAAGTGCTTGAGTGATTGTTAGGTGCTTCCTCCCAGGATGTGACTTCRCCCACAGGAGCAGCTCTCTGACCTACCAAGTGAGCCAGAAGACAACCCACAAGGAGAACGTGCTCAGAGCAGTACTGCAGCGCTTCTTTTTTTGTTTGTTTGTTTGTTCCCTGACAGTGTGAAAGACAGGCTTTTCTTCATGTTTTTCCGAAGGGCCTCATGAAAATAAACCAATACTTTCTGGATTCGGTGTCTCACACTGTGGTCACAAGGAAGTGGGGGCTCTCAGGTTTTTCAGAGATCGTTTCCTTATGGCATGAAGACTGACACTGGATCCAGGYGCTTCAGCAGAGGACCCCTAAACTCCATGCACCTCTTGGTTTCCTTGTCCCACCTCCTCACAGCTCTGGTCAAACGAATACATCAGAGTCCACCAGATGGCAGCATGCCATATCGAAAATCAACTACTTAAATCAATATTTAGGCATCTAATTTTTATTTTGTTCTATTTTTTCAAGACGCTCCATTAAATCTAATAAAAACTCATGACATCAGAAATTCAGGCGACCCACTTCAGGCACATCAGCTGCTGCCCAGAGGATCCAGTGGGTGGGAGGACAGTGTCTTAACATTGCGCCCACACTTCCCAGCCCACTTTTGGGATGGCAGAGGAAAAGAAAGACACAATGGGGCAACTGTCCCTCCTCAAGACCTCCAAGGGATGTCTCTGCTCTCTGGGGTTACTGCTTGGCACATACTTGGACATCACAGCTACAAGGACTGCATGAGCGGCTGCAGGGTGTAAGAGCTTGATGGACCACAAGTGCCACCAAGACCTCCCTCGCAGGGACCTTTCCTGCCACCTGGTGACCTGGGCGGCAAGCACRCACGGCAGCACCTTGCTGCGGCTGCTGCTGGCCTGGAGGAGCCACGTCCAGGCGCCAGGGCGCTGCTGCCAGAGGCCTGCGGGAAGGAAAGGTCCAAACTCCTTCTACTACAGGAGCCAGGCAGAACTGGACGGCTTGGAAGAGAGTTTCAGAGCAGTCACGAGAGGAGGGGGAGGAGGAAACACTTTGCATTCAGGGCTGTGTGTGTGTGTGTGCAAGATGGGGAAGTCCACCTCCCATTAAAATCTGCTCTTAGCAATGTTAAGAATATGACCACAATGGTTGTGTAGGCTTCAATGTGGCAATGATGTTTGCAATACCACCAGATCATAGATATGTAAAACCATGAAAGTGGTCATTTTTATCATGAACATTGATTCATAGTTGCATAACTAATCATGACAACTTTATTAATTGCTTATTACCAAGGGTTTTCTCTTTTATTAGAGAACAAGTGACTTCCTTCCCTTGTAGTGGTGTGTATTTCTCTGTGTGATAGAGATTAATGCATAAAGCTTTGCAGGAAACTGCCTCATTGATTTTGTTGCCTTTGTATTTGTCTTCCTTAGGTGACTTCCAGTAACACAGATAGAGGGGACACAATGAATTTCACTGGGACATCAAATACTGTTCTTACGGCAACTTGAATTTTGGGCTTCATTTGGAAACCCCGTAAGCAGTAGGTCCATTTTTCTCTGTTGTAATTTTTCCTTCAGTTTTATTGACTTATTAGAAAATGTGTTGTTAATTCAAATCTAACAGTACGTAATGGCAAGTTATTTCGACCTGTATTGGTTTTGCATAATGTATAATTACCATAATGCACTCAAGAACGACTTCTATAGCTTTTTGCAAAACATAGTTTTGTATGCATATATGTAATTGAATGTACTTTTGCATGAGACTTTATACGTTTTGCCTTTATATATGTCTCTGTGTGTATGAATGTATTTTATCAGCATTTTAGACATACTCTGGAAAACTGAAGATTTCTGTTGTTAGTGTTTAACCTTATGACTCTGCTGTGTGTTGAATGAACAATTACTATAGGACCATTTCACCCTGCACAGTAGTGGCATATATTGCATTCACTGAAGCTAAGAAGAAACTTTACTTTAGATCCGAAAACCTTCAGCAAAGAGAAGTCTTATATCAGTACTTTCGAAAGCCTATAGCTTGGGGATAGTGTACATGAAAGAATGCAAGAGAGCTGATGGGGTACTTTTAAAAAATGTCCTGACAGAGTCAAGGTGATGGCCATTTTTAGCTGCCCTGCTATCCATCACCTCTTTCAGCCAGGCATACTCCATCATATGCAACAGCCTCATGAATTTATGCATCAAGCTGTGCAGCCAGTCGTGCCGAGGGCTCTGGTGACAAGTGAAATTGCTGTGCGCCTCATTTAGCTGTTTATTGCGCCTGAGTACGTGTTGCAGCTGTCATCTTACGATGGGATGATAGTGCTCGTTAATAGACAAGACAGGCAAATAATGATGGAGACTATAGCAAGAGATGCTCATCTGCCAATAGGCTCTCAGCAATATCACAAACATTCACAAAGTTTTCAATCAAAAACAACACAGCAAGAAAATACTGAGGGGAGCATCTGGTTTTTTATGTGACTAGCAGTACAGATTAAACTTCTGAGAAACTGCAGCCCAGTCTACCCCGTAACTTAACTTCTTGACATTTTACCCTTTTTTTTCTGTATTTTGTAATGCCTTTTGAAAGGAATGATTAGTACATGGAAAATAACCCAGTCTGTTCTTTCCACTTTTCTGGTCCTTTAGCTACAACTCTGCCTGCTGTAACTAGAGTTTTTCCTCCTTGTTTGAGCGGTGTGTCTGTTGCAAGCATCGCTTCAAGATTCTGGCAAAAGTTTTGCTTAATAAATTTCAGTTGCCTAGTTATGCTATTGTCCATTAGCCTGCCTGTATACCTCCCCTGGAAAAAAAAAAAAACAACTCTGTTTTTGTGGCATGCAGAATAATTTCAATAGAAAAAAGAACACCTGTGAAGCCCAGATTTCTTTCTGTGAAACAGCAGATATGACGCATGCAAATTCACCTTTATAAAACTCTCTCAGTAAAGATGGTGCCGTATTCTGCCTTTCGCCTCTACATTAAAATTTGTGACGTGCTGCAATTTGCAACATTTTCTTTTCTGTGGTTTGCAAAATTCTTTGCTCAGAGTAATAGCTTTATAGACTGTAGTATGAATTTTCTAACTTATTTACAAGGAAATCAATTTTGTTTCATAAGTAAAGCCTTCCATTAAAAAGGGAGGTAAAGGGTTAATGTGTTTAATGTAATTAGAGGAAGTATTTGTGTATGTTAGATGAAGAAACTTTATGTAAATCCTCCTGGAATTTTCTGGGAAAGGTACTTTTAAATATTTTGTATGTGTACTTGATAGACATTTTACTGAATGTTAAGTCAAAGCTAACACTTAAAATAATACAGCATTAAATAATACAAAACTCTCTCACACTTGCAAACAAACACACAAAACCACACAAAAAGCATGACTGCAATAAAATGCATTTTGTATAATATGCAATAACACTACAGAGCAGTTGTGCAGGAATACAATACTACAGAAAAAATCAAAATGAATGTATAGTAGTTATTCATGTAATAAGTATTTTCCACATGTAACTGACATGTTTTTCAAGATTATTATTGCATAATAAAATCTTTAAAAAGGAAAAAAACCTGGAAAAGCAGCCACAGTTTGTAATGTAATTTATGTGTCCTTTCAGTTGCTATCACTGTAATATTGAGTAGGCAAAAATGAATCTATGGGAGGTTTATGACACTTTGAAACCGTATATGTCACAGGATGATCTAAAACTGTTTTGCGAAGGGATAAACATTATCCTCATTTTACAGATGAAGATACTGAGGAAAGAGAAATTTCCTGGTCCAAATCAATATTAAATAAAATACACATGCTATATGACTTGGTCTTGCAAAAGTCTAAATAAGTTGAGGAATTTATTGTGCAAGGACTCTAAAGCCAACTTAAGACCAGCAAGCTTAGAGTAGGTTTCCTCTAAGCGAGCATCAGCCGCCTGACAACCCCAAAATAGCGGCACGCTCTATGCGAGTTGCCTGGAGTCTTTCTGTAGAGACCAAATAAAAGAGACCGAAGTCAAAGCCCTGCGTGTCCTGCTCTGATGGGAGTGCAAATGAAGAGGCCCTCTTGCAGTGTCTGTTGCTCTCCTCTGGCTCCTGACAAGTGCTTTAATTTTAGAGAAACCTGATTTTTTTGAAAACGAAAGTGAAATCAGATAACCCAACCTGTACAGCCTAACCAATATATCTCTAATGATATTTTACTAATGAAAATCTGAGACACAGAGGGAGGATGTGATCTGGCAGAGATCACACAAAAAGTTTATGTAAGACCTGGCTCTTTCCCACCGGTGCTTTTATTTCTATGAATAAACTCCGTAGCATCTTTCAGAGGCTGGCTCCTCGCTGTGAGATGAATGAGTCATTTTCTTCCTTCATAGGGAACATTAAAATAAATATCAAAAAGCTGTAACACTGATGGTTACACTAACCAACACTAACCATCACTAACCAACCAGGGTTTTTTTGTATGAAACTAAGTTGTCATGAGTGAAAAACTGGCATGTAATAGTGTGGCTTTAATGCCTGTGTGGATGTGGGCAGAGTTAAGGTTGAGCAGACGGTCTTAACGTCAGAAAACTCTTGTCATTTGAACGCTTCACTTCATGGTCTTTATTCTTACACATAGTTTGTCTGTAACTGTATGTTTGTATACATGTAAATAAATATACATATAAATATACTTATAGGTAAATATAAACTTGTGTGTATTTCCACACATGAGTTTCTGTGTCTATTTGTTATGATAAGAGACTGACTTTGAGGAAGCATTTAAATAAGGTAGTCAACAAAGAAACAGATTTTGTAACCAAATAAGAACATGTTTTGTGACATGTCTTTCCTGTCTGCAAAATGTATTTTCTCTGGTTAAAGAGGTGTCAGTATTTTTCTGAGGAAGATATTTTTGTTGAAAAGATGTTTGGTTGCTTTTCCAAAGCAAAAATGTAGTTGGAAATTTTGGTTTAAAGAAAAATGGACCATTACCCCAACAGAAGTGGAAAATGTAATGTCAGTGCAACTTTTTTTGTCTTTTTCCCTGTGTTTTCTCTTTCTCTGTTTCCTTTTTACATTCATTCCTTTATCTAGTCATAAACTAGATACTGAAGACATAAAAAGGAGAAAAAGACAAGGAATTGCAGCAAGACAGGATGGGAGGAAGGAAACAAAAACAAAAAAAAAGGGGAAATGAACTTTTTTCCCCCATATTTTTGTAAATTCTTTTATACTTGCAGAATAGATCTCTGCTGGAAATTTTCAAAACTTTTGCATTTTTCACATGATACTTAGATGTAATTGGGCCAATGCTGATGATAGCTGACTACAGGCATATAGTTGTATGTATGCATTCCACTATCCCAAGTAGGTCACTACATTTATTCTCTCTTCTATTCATTTACACCAGCTTTATGTTGATATTAATTCCAATTAATTCTCTAATTTATACCAGTAAAAGCAAGAGAAGAATCAATTCCAATGAAGCATATATCATTACTAACTATAATTACATACAAAACCAGTATATGTGCACACATGCACACACATAATAGTCTATTCTGATTTATGAGATGACATTGCAGTACGATATGGCAAATCCATGTACAGTTTGTTTGTCTCTTCCAATTTGTGCTGAAATTATTGTGAAGCCAAATATAGTCTACCCACCACAGTGGTACTGCATTAAAAATAATCTTTCATTTGTTTTTGTCATTTACAGAGCTAATGGTCAGCAAATTTGTACATCCTGCCTTTTTTTTTCTTAATGAAATGGAAAAGGGATGTGTGCTACATAAAAAAGAAGTTTTATTAATGTTTCATAAAATGGTTGCTACAATCAAAGGAACTGCTATGAAAATTAAATTACTGGGCTGACTCTGAAAATCAGCATAATATGCTCTGTTTAATTCAGTCATGCTAAGATGTTAGATTCTCCTTCATTCTCTCAGCTTTCTCTCTCCTTCACCTGGGGGCATCTGCTGATGAGTCTCTTCTAGAGGTTGTTTAATGACTGTTTTACAGCAACTGTCAGCTTTCTAAAGCCCAGTGGCACTGGGCATCACTGTATTACCAGCCTTTTTACACAATTTGCCTAACTGTAAATCTGAGCTTTAAAAGTACAAGAAAAGCTCTTATTTGATTTAATGACTGGCTGATGGGGGTCGATTAATCTTTTTATGCTTAGATGTTTTACTCATAAAGGTCATCTGTTTGTTTACTCTTTGCTTCTCCTCTCATAGCCAATGAAAATGAGGTGAGAAATTTAAAGTATCACGTAATTGGAGCTGAGTGGCTTGGAGAATAGTGTTGTTCACGGGCAGGATTGTTACTGTATATAATTGATATCACAGGAAATTCCGAAGGCACTCTTCAGAATCAGGGCCCCATTGTTCTAATCACTGTATAAATTCCCAGGGATACATGGTGCAGTCTCTGGGGTATGGATGATCTAATTTATGAGAAGGCGCAATGGATGTGCTGTAATGATACAAAGGAGAGCAAGAAGACAAGGACACCCAGTGAGAGAAACACTCACAGAGTTTCTGTATAGTTTTTAAGATAACATGAAATAGATAAAGTTTAAAATAGATTCTCCTTTAACCACCAAGGATGATTAACCAGGAAATAAAAGGCCATGAATACACCATAAGTAATATTTCCATAAGCACTGAATTTCCATTTTCCAAAGTGACTTAGGTACTTAGGAGCATAAATTTCTTCTACGTTCATTGAGACTAAAGTACATTTTCCAAAAGTTGTGCATGGAATAGAAAAACGGATCTTATTTTTAAAAACAGTTATGATTCTTTGTCTCATTGAAAATCAGAGGGCCTTAAGCTCTTATTGGGTACAATTCTTCAAAAGCCTATAAATACGATAACCTGGCATCTATAAAGCAAAAAGATGAAGAGCTATATATAGTTCTATATAACTAGCTTCTTCAGCTAAGACAATGATTACTGGGACAAACTGGTAGAAAAGGCATCTCTTTGTACAAGAATCTCTCTTCATTTCAACAGTCCTATTTCTCCAATGCCACTATCAATTTCTTCCATGTAACAGGCTTGGTGATACTGTCTTTCCTTTTGCTTTTGAAATGGTGCACGGTCCTTTCTGACACTTCAGTGGGTTCAATGAGAATAGCACATAAACAGCTATTTCCTCCTTTAATTTTATGTCTTATCAACTCTACTGGGTGGATTGTAAACCTTTCTGTCTCATATATAGTATGAAACCCACTCTTGACGCTTAACTCATAGCCTTGGCGACATGTACCATGCAAGTGTGAAAAAGTAGAATTGGCTGATCCTTCTATAGCAACTGAATTTTCATGCAACTAGTAAGGGAGGTGAATTAAGTTTTATCACCTTGATACTTAGAGGGTTTATATAATGATTTGTCATGCTATTTAGAACAGAAGGTGAACATCACAGGCTACCTTGATGCCAGCACTGGAAAAGCCCTCAAAGCAGGACTCTTCCCTTGTTGTCAGTGGTTAGTTGTGTCATTGTGTCAGTTGGATGTAACATGATTCAGTGCAGACAGGCTTTACTGTTTGAAATGTCATACTTTTTTAGATGACAAGTTTAATGAAAGTTTGCTTAATTCCATAACTTTTTGCAGATTTGCAGTAGAGAGAAAATTGTGAGTGTTGAGGAGAAGGTAGACTGCAGCTTTCTCTGGAATTTTTCTTGATTCATTGCTTTCGTGTACCACAAATCTTCCTCCTTAGCCTTCCCTCCTCTTTAACTTTGTTTCCAGTCTTTCCCTCTTTTCTTTGATTTGACTTGATTTCTAGTAAAACTGAAGTAGTTCACATCAGGAAAACAAACTGTGACTAAAGGGCAAGTGGCAGGGTAATGTAAAAATGACAAGGGAAAGCTGGTAGCATCTGACACCATGTGAGGCTTGATGGCCCTCTTGGAAGTCGGGCAAAGCACACTAGTCTTAACATGCACTGTGAGAAGACTAAAGACAGCAACAGATAGAACTGGTTCTAGGAGGTGAAAAACACAGAAATAAATTTACTTCAAATAAATTGGACTCCAAGTTCCACTGGGAAATGGCTGTTCCAACTYGTGGAAAATGTCATGGCTTCAACATTTTGTTTCTGCTTTGGTATAGAAGGAGAAGGGATACCTGTCAGCATCCATCCCAACCAAAAGTCTCATCATCTRGGTACAAGCAGGATCTGGAAACCTGTAGTTTCTGTTCACTGCTAAGACTGAGCAAGAGCTGGGATGTGACCCTGGCTCTTTAATGTTGCCACACCTCTAAACTATCTAATTGATGTGTGTCTGTCTCTATCACTACTCTCTGTTCTCTCACATCTGTGTAAAAAGAAACACATGCAGCAAAAGAAAGTGAGAGATTTTCTACATAAACTCATACTTCAGACATTAGGCATTACATTTTAGCTATTCTGCAGTGAGAAGTCTTTTCTGTCTTTATCTTTCTCTGGTTTTAATCAGAAGTTTTATTCTAGACTTGAGACCCTTTCCCAGTCAAAGTTTTGTTGAACTCGATGAGCTCCAATAATCGTTTAGTTCAATGCATCAGCATTTTTCAGTGAAAAAATCCTCATCAGTAAAATCCTGCTCAGCTTCAGCATCTTTGTCTCTCTCTCGTTTGTGCTGAGATGATTCTGTATCAGAAGAGGAAAATCATTGAACTAATTTAAGATTTGCAAAATTAATTTGAATGCAAACAACTTTTGGCCTATAATTTTAAAAGACTATTTATAATGGCTGAATTATTTTAGTAATAATTCAAGAGGAAGCTTGTAGAACAATTTAGATTTGGAAGAAATCCCTGGAGCTTCTCACTGGCCAGAAGTTTCTAACTTCTATTCGATTTATACTGGTATTCAACAAATTTCTTCTTGAGCTAAAATCTTTTTCTCTATATATTTTCCTGTCTCTTTTCTCTTTTTTATTTTCACAGTCTTCCACAAAAAGTAAAGAAATCTTTTCTTCCTCTCCATTGTACCCCTCAAATTTTTGTCAGTTTTATCTTCTCTTCCTTTCAGTGCTGCTTTTTTTACGAACATTTCTTAAGGTCAGCGAACATTTCACTAATACCTGACTTCTAAATTCATATAGGGAGAGAACTCAAGCAGTGCTAAATTCAATTTTCTATTGACTTCATTCCTTCTGTTGTGCAACTGTTGGATGGTCAGTTCAGAGCATCAATCAGTAAAAGTTCCTTAATAGGTGGTTAATGGATATATCTGGAAACTGGAGTACAAGAGTTTCAAGCAATGTGAGCAAAAAAATGCACTTTCTCTATGTTAAACAGGGAGCTTAATGATGAAAGCCTACCAGGTWTGTGCTCTGTGATGGTCCTTATTCAGAAGCCTGCGCTGCCAGTCTGCAAGACCAAATATGTATTTTTTGTTCACAACGTGAGGCATGAAAAAGTTTTTTAAAAATCTGGCTCTGCACCATTATAGTTACCCTGGAATTAGAGAACTGTCACAGCCAGGGTGCGGGAAAGTAGGAGGCAAGTCTGGCTGATCTGCGTAGCCGGAGACCATACATTGCTACATAAAGTACAAGCCAGAACAGTGGAGATCTGACACATGTCTATCTTACTGTTTTGCCTTGCTTTGAGCCACATTCTGCCATACATCATATGCTAACTGCTAAATAGCAAATCTAATCTCATGTCCTTCATATTAGTAAATGGTCCCATGGAATCACTTATTCAGCCACATAAAAAATAGCCTATGGAGATTCCAAATAATCCCCTGTTTTATGCATCAAGTTCATCCTTTCATGCAGTGTAAACTCCATTTTGGTCACTGAAACCATGGTGTAGAAAAATTTTAACAACGGCCCCTATGTTCTTTCTGCAATTCCCAGTGTTAAGGAATCACATTTCTTTGAGAAGCCTGATGCTTCCAGTTACTTTTGTAACTGTACTTTCACTCCACAGGCAAATTAATCTGAAGTGGATCTGTAAATCTCTGACGAAAGGGTAGGAGATGTTTAGGCTTGATAATTTGATATGTTTGCTATCAGTACCACACCTGGGACTTGACACGCAGATTCTTCCAGTGGTCTTACTTCCCTTTTATTCTTCTAGTGGTCTTCCCTTTTAAAGACTGTTTCACTAACTAAATACAGTTCTGGAACTCTACCCTTCTGCTTGTAGATATATGTTCTGGTTTCCCATGTACATATGATTTCATCTTTCTGATCCCTATAATTTTGCAGACTTAGGCTGGAGATACTGGAGCTGTGTAGATTCCTGTTTTTCTTGTAACCATTTTGGCAGGCATGTGTCAGTTTGATCGATAATGATGTCTGGATTAGGCAGTCCCAGTGGCAAAAACGGACTCTTCTTAGGCTTATTGCCAGATTTTGAAAGCCGCTATAATGACATTCTGCCAAGCAAGCAAGATCTGAATGCTGATTGAACCCCTTTTAAAAAAGTGCAGACTAATAGGCGTTATTGCGTGAATAATAATTAGCACAATTAAGTGGCTGGCGCTTTGCCTGTGAAATTTTCGAAGCACACAATTAAAAAGCTCTCAGAGTTTTGTTGACTATTGTTGAGTATAAAATAATGGAAAGAAGGAATTACCAAGAATGATGCAATCTTGAAGTTCATTCATCTATAGCGTAGAAAAAATTAAGGACGAAAGTTTCAACAGAACATATTTGAAGGCTAGACAATAACGGCAAATCTTGGAAGGAAGTGTCCTGTGAATCCTCTGATGCATAGTTTTTTAAAGGAAGATAAAATCTTGCAGATGCAAATTTTGCAGTCCTCAAAGGTTTCCCTCACATTATGAAGCTGTTTTGTTGGGGTTTTTTTTAACTTTCTTAAAGTTCTTGCAGAGTGTGAAGGGGTTAGATTAGGACACTGAAAGGAGTTAATCATCTTTTGTTCTTCCTGAAGTTTATGGGCTGAAGGAATGATGCACTTTCTAAGTCACTTTTGACTTCACTGAATCATCTCTGAAGGAGTAAGTTAGGCGTAAGCGCTGAGTACATTTTCTATCTAGATAAAAATACAAATGGTCCCTCTAGTTCCAGAGATATCTTCATGACTAGCTATCAAATAAAGATTATTTTCTTACCAAGTCCTCTAGTTCAGCCTTATTTGACATATATATAGTTTGGTATGAACTATATCTAGCATAGTAATATATTAGCTTAACATCAGCTCAGGCAAAATAGTTAAAATTTGTGTGGGATTTAATAAGGAATTAATAGATATGAATGGCTTTATAGAAAATAAAGTCTATCAAACAAACCTAACCTTAAAAAAAATAAAAATTACATGTTACCTTGTAAAAATAAATGTAGACTTTTATATGGCTTTTAGCTTAGATACATATGATCTTCTGGCTGAACTTTAGTACTAAACATTAATAACACATTATAAGGATTAAAAACTGGGAAGCTAGTGGGTCTCTAAAGGTAGCTGTCAATGAGACTGTCATTTTGAAGGGAGTGGTTTTAACAGGGTGCTCCAGAGATCAGTACTTCCCCCAGCACTATTCAATATTTTCATCAGGGGTTGGGAAGTAAGTATAAAATTGCTGCTGATAAAATTGGCAGGTGACACAAAGATTGGCAAAGTGGTACATAATGATGAAGATGTCAGTCATACCAACTGAACTGAATTGCATAGTAAACTGTGCCTTATTCAAAGAAACTACATCTTAATATCGGGAAGTACAAAGTTGCGATCCTAGGAACAAGGCATGTAGGGATATATATGCAGGCGGAAGGGCTACATCATTAACGTGGTGACTCCAAAAAAGGTTTATGGTTAATTGTAGATAACAACTCATATCAAGCTCCCAGTGCAATGTGGTGGTTAAAAGGACTAATGCAATCAGTGAATTCATAAACAGGGAAGTATTAACAAGACGTACGGTGTTTCTGCTTTTCTATAAGACAACAGTAAGACTGATATTAGAATACTACAGAAGTTAACATGGTCCACATTTAAACCTTTAAAAGGCTTATTAGAAAACTGGAATTGCAGCAAAGCTCCAGAAAATGTTTGAATTTTTGAAATAAACTTTCCAGGAGGAAACTGGAGGAATTCAGCTCTTGAGGTAAGCTATTTACAGAACATTGGTATTTCCACGTGAAGAAAATAATGGGTATTGCAGGGTTCTGAAATGCACTAAAAAATGGCRTAAGATGAACTTGTGGTTGGCAACTGGAGCGACCTGAATGCGCCTGAAAACCTGGCCACATTTTTTTTAATAGCATGGACAGTTAACCAGCACAACAAAATACCAGTGAAAATCATGGCCTCTCCAGCTCTGGTATTTTCCTGATATGAAAACTGACTGTCTACTGGGGAGACAGAATTTAGCCAAACATGTCACTGGCCTCAGTTTTGAGTTAAAGGGGGAAAATTGCAGAAACTGTGGGACTACATGAAACAGCTCTCCTATTTTGCCTCATGCATCATGTAGTTTTGACTTTTAGGAACATTTCTTCTTTCCATCTTCCAGCCATTTTAAAGAATTGAGAACAAATGGAAGGGCACTAAGTGAGAAATTCCTAAATGTTTGACCTGTTTTAGCTATTTACTGCTAACTAGTAATCTGTTTTATGACTGATCTTTTTTGTCTTGATGGACATTCAATAATAGCTTCATTATGCTAATAGAAAAATACACGCAAAATAGTATTCTTCTACTCCACAGCGCTTTTGTTGCTATTGAAAAATAAGACCCTCAAAGCAGATATAACTTAAAAGTGAAAAATGGGGTTTTACATTTTTTTGCTGTTGCTGTTGTAGCTGTGGCTGTAAATCTGCTACTTAGTTTAATGGAAGATCATAAGGAGACCATATGGCTTTCCATGAGCTGATTCTGCTTCTGTTTAAAACTTCCAAATTGGCTCAGTCCATGAGAGTAAGTGTCATGCTTCATTTACATACATAGAAGCGATTGACTGAAAATATACTAAAACAAATACTCTTCACCTAGTTCGATTTAATACATTAGATATACTGAAAAGGTGCTAATCATTTTTTAACTTTTTATAGAGGTCTAAATGTCCATTGGAACACAGTAAAGATTTCCTTCTAAAAATAGTTGTTTCTTCTGCTTACATCAGGCAATGACTTGATGATCATATGGTAGATGCTGACATCTTAATGGTGGCTACTGTATTTTTTGTAGCTACTAGTTTCTCTGTTGTTGAAGTAGGTTTTTTTCAAGAGTGATTTTATATGGAACCAAAGCCAAGCATATTAAATTAATTAATGGGGACCCACTCCTTATAATATACATACAAATTTCCAAAGTGCTTATTTGGTTAATAAACGTGAAAAGAGTTTGTACCCTGTTCTTTACTCCTAGTCTTTGAAAGCATGACCCTACCTGCAAACACTTTGGGGGATAAAAAGACTGGAAAAACAAAAGGATGTCACTGGAATAGTAATAAAAATAATGTAACTGACAGACAATGTCAGAACATTAAATGGCAGATAGTAAGTAGTGAAAAACAAATTTATGCAAAACAAGGAAAGAACATCAAAGAGAGAACCTCTCACAAAGTTAAAGGCAGTGAGTCACTTCATGATGAAAGAGCTAGTTACAGTATGAATGCAGTTTACGAAACATTAGCAATCCCCCCACTAAGATGCAATCAAATCTTGAGTATGCAGTATATGTTTGTAGTGACAGTGAATAAGAAATATTCTGAAATCTTTTGACATATACACAAGTCATAAACATTAAGTAATCTACTTCAGAAAGCTTTAAATTAAAGAACCATGTAAAACCTCCTTGTGCCTTACCTTCATTATATAACGTGCATGTACTAGTCTCATAGGAATTTCAGAAGCTCATCAATATTTGTTAATCTGCAAGTTCCTGATGAAAAGTGGTATGTGGTATTTCAGCACACCTGAAGTAGCAGAAGCATTAAGTACCACTTACAAAATTCAAGATTATAATATTTTCCCTCACACACAGAAAGAAGAAAATATTATGAAAGCTGTGAAAAAAACAAAGGCAAAAAAAAAATAGCCCTTTGGATCTACTATTACCTTTTCTCTTTTACCTGTCTGTCATAAACATGGTATAGTTAAAAAAAAAGCATAGCATGTCAATCCACATTTGTAATCAATACAAGCAGAAAGTTTAGCCACTTGTGAAATGGAAGAACCTTAATCATCATATACAATCACAAATTAAAGTGAATTGAAACTCAGTCATTAGAGTGAAACTCAGGACCAGAAACGTTCAATAGCACATGATGTACAGCTTCCTCAAGAGAAAGTAACGTCCTAGCTTGGAAAAGGAAAGGTCGGAGTAAAGTTTCACCTCAGCAGGCTGGAAGATGGAAAGACAAAATAGTTCCTAGGAAGGGGTAGAAGACTAAGAAGAACAAATCCTGTAAGGTTTCAGCTCTAAATTGGCCAAGGGTTGAAAAAAAGAGATGATGGAAATGTAAAGGAAAATGTAAAGCTCCGGCTACTCCCAAGAGATTTAATCATGGCAAATCAAAAATGTGATGCTAAACATTGTGTCCCAGTGTCATTCCACTTTCTTTAAACAAGAAAATTAGCCATCTCATTTAAGGAAGGATCCCTCTCTAATCCTGGCAGAAAGGGGGAGGGGGATTTTTCTCAGTCATCCATCTCAGATAAGATGAATCCCGCTCTCGGGTCTCTATTTCTCTCTATGGACTATAGAGGGAGCTTGAATTAATAGTTTAAGCTTGATGACAGTTAAACTTTTAGACAGCTAAAGTCAGGTGAGATGAATCCTACCCTTTGTTTTCAGCCCATCACTTCCAGCTGCTTGGAGGGAAGAGGAATATCTGCCTATCGATACTACAGTGGAGTCCAGATCCTGGCTGACTTACCTGGCACTAGAAATTAGAAGCCTTGCGTCCTGGACACAGCAGACTGAATAATATTGTCAAGTGTTGCACTTGCTTTCCATTTTTTAAATGTTTGAATCTTATTTTTTCCCATTATTCATCTAGTACTAGCCAGAATTATCAGTAAAGGTGGGAATGGCTTGTCCTGAAGCTAAAAAGCAGCTCTCCTGAACCATTTTCACCTCTCGACTCTGCTTTATGTGGCTCTGTCAGGGAGACCTGCAAAGCTCCTCCTACCCTATAGTAACATTTCAAGCTATGCCTAGGGGTATTCTTCACTTTTGAGCAGGGTTTGGCRGTAATAAAGCATTACTCATTTCCCTGCTTGCTTTCTCTTAGCCACAAGAGCAAACATATAGTCAGTGATAGCTCTGCTGAAATGTTACTGTATAAAATAAGTGAGCATGGCTTGCATACATTATCCCATCAGAGAAAGGGAATAATTTGCTTGGGCACTATAAGAATATAAATTAAATGCAGAATTTGCTTTTACATATTTAATACAATTTGAAATAAATTACTATTTGTTTGGTTATGATGTTCTCACACTTTTTTTAAATATAGAAACTAAATTGTTTCTTTAAATTATCAGAATTTTATTCTTACAAGATAATGAACCAAATTTTACAGGGGAGTTATTTGTTACCCTAATCCAGTGTCTCCCATGAGAAAAGATAGCTAAAAAATCACCGTCATAACACTGTGAACATTGCAATTTCTCCCGATGAGTAAAATTGGAGAAATTTCTCCTTGAGAGCAAAAAGGCAAGCTGATTAAGTCAAAGAGGTGTTATAAACCCCAAGGGAAAACAACGTGCTTTATTTTTGAAGTATTCCCAGCAGAAGTCTGGGAAATCTTACATGTCCTCTCACCACGATCCATCATTATAACTTAGCTGTTTGCAAATCCTCAGCAGGTCATCATATTTTACACTTGCTAACCATGTAAACACAACTGGGGACTCCTAATTACTGCAGATAATCTCAAAAACTTTCCACTTTCGTAAAGCATACAGAAAAGGCTGGGAATAGACTGTTTCCCATGTCGCTGTGTTTTGCTCATGTATATTTGTATAGCTGTCACTTTTCTGGATCTCTGACTGCAAGTGTAAACCATCTTTTTCATACACATATAATAGCTCATAACAACCTTGGAGATGCTCAGTTCTTGTTCCGCATACAGCAGGTGGGTTTGCTGTGCTTTTGCTAAATTGTTTAATCAAAGTGCTTCATACTGAAGGGTCCATGAATAAATATTGTAAACATCATCAGGGGAAGTGATTTATATTTACTTCAATTTTGCCAGGAGAAAACCTAGATTATCTTGAATTAGCAGCTGAAGTTTTTGTATATTAGAGTTTGTCAAATATATTAAGGAGAGCATCGTGTGCAAAAAAGACAGCAGTTTCTCAGGTCTGGAGGCGCATGCTTCCCAAAACAGAATAAAAAATGCTAATTATTTATTCTTCTATTTAGGTGAAATTTACACCACTATGGCTTATGACCCTGGCTCTGGAAATGCATGTTCAGAAGGGTCTCAAAGTTACCAGCACCACTGAACAATTGCATTTTTCTGCCCCAAAGTTGAGCATCTGGAGCCACACCAAAGCAGGCTATTCTTTCCCCAGTGAGGGAGATGTTATGGGCAGACTCAAGGCAAAGAGCCTGGGGGAAGCCCCATAGGGCCAGGCCGGGTTCTCCAAGCCGGGAGGAAGGATGGGGATGAGAACAGCCACTGCATCCCAGCGGTGGCCTCTGCTGTATAACTGCCAGGACCTTATGGGAGCRCTGACCGGCACCCGTCTGCAGGGCCCAGGCATGGGGAAAATTAATGGGAGGGTGAGGTGTCATGGCTGTTCTTCTGTCCCACCCTGCCTGCTGTCATGGGCAGCCGCCTACTTCACCTCTGCCTGCAGTTTGCCTGCTGCATATCAGATTTTACCTGCAGAATGGTCCCTAGATGTGGTTATTATTTATTTATATACTAGGTAGCAGAATCAAGGGTACGGTAATTATCACTTCTTATAAGGATGTTTTAGGGAAACAGATGAATATACATTTATTATACATACATGTCTTACCAGGGTAATAGTTTAATCTGATCAAACCTGAGGTGTGAAGTATGATGCATGTTAGGACAAGAAGGAAGAGTTTACTACTGGCAGATCAAATTTACTTTGCTAGGGTGTTGAATGCATTCTTGTAGGTAGAGCATGGCTCGGCATAGGGGATCGCTACACCGTTCTGAGTAACTGCACTGCAGAAATCACGTTTTTAATGGCAACTATAGTGCTAATGGTCATGTTTTAGTTATTCTCAAATTATTTTCATAAGGTTAAGAAAAAATTATACGGAAGCATCTGCTCATCTGTTATCTGTGGTTTCACCTAATGAATTTTGTGGCAGCAGAGTTTGTTTTAGAAGTTCTTCCACCCTCTGGACCATTGAACTGTTTCTGCTGATTCCTCACAACTTACCCCCAGTGGAGGTTACTGTCACCTTGACTGTGTTCATTACATGCACATAGAAATACACATATGCATATATATATGCATATGTGTGTAAGTATATATGCATATATATATGCATATGTGTGTAAGTATACGGACATGAGTATTTGTACATATACACATAAATATATGTGTGTGGCTATTTCTGCGTTTAACTAGAACTGTGAAATGATCTGTCTTGCTTGTTTGCTTGTTTCTAATAGACAGAAGAGAAAGGATGGTAGCTTTCATGGAGAAGAGAGGGTGGGATAGGGTTAGGCTATGGGAGCTGGGGGACAGGGAAGGGCAAGAAATCTGTTCAATTAATTTTGCTGCTGGATGATTCATAATACGGCCTCTTTCGGGGAGGGCGAGGGTTATGTAGCATGGAGCAAACACAGCAATCACACGCTCAGAGGACACACTGTAAGTTTTACAAGGAGTGTCTATGTTATAATACATATCGATATTCCAGGCCAGATTCTGCTTTTCAAGTACCTATCTTTTTACTGTGATTCAAGACAGCTATTTGTATGAATGGTAGAGGCAGAATAAGAATCTCTACTTCTTCATCTGCCTTTCTTTTCAGCTCAGCAACAGAAACTTCACCGCTAAGGTTTTGCTCTGTTCAAACCCGCCTGTGATGAAAAGATTTATATTTGCATTTAGAAATCCAGAAACATATGGTGAATGTGAGAGCTGGTCAGCAATCAAGAGTGATTGATTCAAGTTTGGTCTATCAATTAAGTGACAGAGCAGTTTTAATCTTTTTTTTTTATTATTTTATTTTAAGCTTGGGACTTCACTGGAATATTATAACTCCCTTAACCATGCCCATGACAGCTGACTTGTACCCATAAACTTTGGTGCATTGATCTATTAGTTCAGCTACTTCAATACATCTTCTTTTCCATAAATATGTCTGAGCTGYGACTTTTTTCCAACCTCACCAGCGGTATCCTTATTTGGAGTGATCTAATATGTACAATGGTATCTGCACACGCACTCTAATATCTGCTTTGAATAGCCATACATAATTCACAGGGAGCAGTATGGCTGCGCGGTAGCCTACAGTTAAGTGACTTAGTATTGAAGCATTTCCCTACTCGCAGAAGAAAGAGGCACTGGTTAATAAGAGTTCCCCTCTTTTTTTCCCAGGGGAAGGGGGATGGGAGGGAGCAGTGGAGGACATCTAGATTGCTGCATCAAAAAAAAAACAAAGGAAAAAAAAAAAGAAAAAGAAAAAGCAAAGCTTCTTCCTTGTTCACATTTTTAGCTTATGTCTTTTGGATTCATTCCCTACCTTGTGTCAGTTTTCTGTACTGACAGCAATTCTTGTACACAGTCGCATGGCAAGATTAACTTTAAATCCTCCCCTCCTCCTTCTCCCTCCAGCCCCTGCCTGTCATTGTCTGCTCTTGAGTAAGCAAAGTGAATGTGGTCAGAGCAGTGTGGGACTGTGTTTTTCCATTCTCAAGGGCAGCCACCCTTCTCATCAGCAAATCCATGCTAGCTGCTAGAGCTTCATATATTAAACTGATTTTCAGTCGCGAGGTTAGTTTCTCACTGGTGAAGCACTCAGCATAATAATACTTTACACCTTGTACTTCAGCAGTCCTTTCTAAACACTGATTTAGCCTCACATCCCTCTCTGAGGTAGGTCAGTATTATCCCACCATATGAATGGGGAAGCAGAAGCCCACAGAGGTTAAGTGACCTATCCAGAGTCATGCAAGAAATGAGTAGCAATGCAGAGAACAGAAAACAAAGCCTCCCTGGCTCATAGGCTTGCACGGTGCAGTTGGAAAAATTATCAGGTGTTCAAACAAGGTTTGTGGCAAAAGAAAATAGAATAAAAATTAAAAATAAACCCTCCTGGGGGAAAAGGGGACACTTTATATTCACTGTTTTCAGATGAGGGAACCGAGGTTAGAGAAGAGTTAAGTGATTTGCTTGAGATCCCATAGGCAATTCTTACCGAACATAGAAATTATGTGTGTAGTGAAGGCAAGAAGAGAGACTGTAATTAAATAAGTGACTTCTCTGATTGTGTTATTAAACACAAAGAAACAAGAAGACAAAAGGAGTGTAACACTGTGTCGAACTTTTAGAAATCCAAAGTCAGTTGCCGTTTTTATTTGATCATAGTTCCTTTGTTTGATTTTACTTTTACTTTACTCATTTATTTTCTTTCACTTGTCCTTTTGTTTTCTTTTGACAGTAGATATTTTAATTATTAAATTCCTTGTTTTCTTTAAGGATGTCAATTCTCTTAATCATTCTGTTTTGTTGCTTCTCTGTTTTTATCTGATTTCTATTCCTCATCAATACCCAGTTTCTGATTTTACAATGTCTCATATATTTACTCATATTTTCTGCCTCTCTAATTCTTCATTGTGTATTGATCCTCAGTTCCGGTCTCTATCATTGGTTGTTGAATTCTGGAGAACCATCCCTCTTCAGTATATTTTAACTTAATTATGTTTGTTATTTCTAGTCTCTCTCTGCCAGTTTGGACTGACATTACTGAAAATTAAAAAAATTTAACTCTGAGATTATGTCTGTACAGAAGTTGAACCTTCCTTAAAAGACTATATTCTACTCCTGTTTCTCACAAGAAGTCTCAGGAGACTCATGCAAGATTTGTATATGATATTATGCTTATTATATTATATTATACTATTATTACGTAGTGTTCRTAGTATTGTATCTTCTTTTTGACACAAAGCCTGAACTCCATTCCTAGGAAAATGGCATACAAGTTCTATAATCAGCTATCATGTCTTAAAAAAAAATATTTTGCACGAATCTATGGGGTTTAGCTGTTCACCATAGTGCATTTTATTTCTGTCCACTTAATGAACAGCTGTTAAGCATCATTATGAATCTGAAATCACATTCATGCCTTTCCAATTTCGCTAATATTTTGGTTCAATAATATCCCATGAGAGTTCCACAACTGAACTTTTTGTTAAATGTAAAAGTACTTCCTTTTTATTGACTTCAAAATTTTCATTGTTTCACTTTTTACTTTTGATGCCAGAAAGAAGAAAAAGAGTGTTTATGGTTGTTTTTTTCATATGTATATACTTTTTTTTTTTTACTGTTCTTTTGAGTCTTTTTATATGATGGTCTACTCCTGTCTTAAACATATTGCCCAAACTTTCTCAATTTGTCCTAAAGTGAGTTTTTTCCAAGCCCTTCCACCACTTTGCTACTTAAAAAAAAAAAAAAAAAAAAGGAGGTAACAGTATGCATAATTATAATTGTATGAGCATAAGATTGTAATGACATTACGTAAACCAATACTTCCAATAGCAATCGCTATCTTTTCCTTAATGCAACTGAAAAGCTTGTT
This sequence comes from Oceanodroma leucorhoa, assembly GCA_030449065.1. Classification (NCBI taxonomy): domain Eukaryota; kingdom Metazoa; phylum Chordata; class Aves; order Procellariiformes; genus Oceanodroma; species Oceanodroma leucorhoa. Next base: position 14,577,235 of record JASVER010000001.1, read on the forward strand.
TGCTTCTTTGACCCTAAGAGAAAATCAAGTGCAGAGCCAAGCTTAGATCTCCAATATTCCTGTCCTAGTCCTCCACTTAGCTCACTAGGTCATGACTCATATGATAACCAAGATCTCAAAGAGCTAGTCATTAGTTCCAGCTGGTACCTAAATATAACAAACTGTTTTGATACAACAGAGCGATGAGTTTATGGCAGATCTGTGGGGTACGTTCCGCCATCAGCTCCCAAACACAAAACTACCCATTGACTGTGTGTGGAGCATCCCTCAGCAGACTGTTGGCACGCTGTGGCTCCCCAGTGATTCCACAGTGGAAGAAATTCAAGGAATTTGTCTCTGACCACAGAATTTATGAGGCCATGCAGAAGTCCTTCATGAACGGCGGGGAGCAGGGAAACAATTCAGAGCCTGTTGGGTTTCTTCCTTTCTTTTTGTTTTGTTTGTTCTCTTTTGGGACTTCACATGGGAAGAAGAAAGAGTTGAGAGGGAATTCTGGAAAGTTTTCAGCTCTGGCCTACCTCTGCTTCCACTGAAATACAGGACTAAACTCCTGCTATCCTCAATGGGAACCGAGGCAAATGCTGAGTATTTTCTCATTGTTACAGAGGGGGTTTTTTTGCATGTTCAGGTATGTTAATGTTCAATTCAATAGAATTTTTAGTAATACATTTTTAAAACGTACTTTGTGCTGCTATAAAAGAGCATTTTGCTCAAGACTAAAACATTGCTTTTATGCTGAAGAAGAAAGATTGTTGTTGCCTACAGGGTGTGAATTCATAGCCAAAGCACACAGGAAGTTTGCGGCTATCTTCTTTGGTGGTAGTACTGCTTTGCTTCTATATATTACTTCCATCAAAAGATCTCAAACTGTTTTCAAGCAATGTTTCTCAACCTGTAATCTGTAGGGTATTTGTGATCCAGGAAACATTGGAAAGTAGTCCAGAAAAAAGCAGTAATCCTCCTCCTCTGCATTACTGTTTGATTGCAGAAGAGAAATATATGACAGAACAAATGCTATAGACACTCATTCTTACACACCTGAGCTAGAAAACAAAATGGGGCGAAAAATACAAGTGAGAAAGGGGAACTTCACGTTTAATCTTCCTTTTATTTGATTGTGAAAGTAAATCATTGCAGCAACATTAGACAAGGTGGGCATTATATCTGAATTTTTTTGCTTTTCTAAGGAAAGTTTAGTCCAGCGTAGTAATAAAAATATTGAGGAGCAGTTCTCCTAAAGAAATCAGTGTCATTATTCTTATTTTACAGGTGACAATAATGAAATTCAATGAAAAATGAAGGACATGAACTTAAAAAGTAACTGCTTTCAACATACATCTTAAATGGAAATGGGACAGTTTTCACAGTTTAAAACTTGTATTTGAAGCAGTGTTATGAGGATAAACAAACGTGTGCATTTCAGGACTATTTTTGCAGTCAGCCACTATGTTTTATAACTTCAGGCTTATAATTTATTCCATTTAACCTCAGGCAATCTCGCTGCAGGGCTGTATGAGGAGCAGAGCCACCGCAGCGTATGGGGTTGCTGCATCTGGCAAGCTGATAGAGGAGAGGTGAGCTCTGTGCCCCCAGGTCCAGCCAGTAGTGAGTCTGAGTGTGTATTCCCAGTAGGTACACACACACATACACCCAATGCATATATACACACACACACGGCTGGCCACGTGGATCAACCTGGACAGAACACAGCATTCAGGCAAACACAAACAGCACTGATGGTCTCATCCTGTTCCCCTCTCTGGCTGAGCAGAATGAAAGGCAGTAGAAACTACATATGAATATATACAATATGGTATGCTCCAGCAGACAGTCCATCTGGTAGCTGCCACTGGATCCCAGTCCCCTCAGTTGCTGGCACCTGGACATACAAGCCCCTTGGGTCCACAGCCTCACTCCAGTAGCCAGTACAGACCCCCTCACTCACAGATACACACACACACACAGAGCATCCCTCCAGCAACTGGCCTTAAAAAYCCAGCTTAACCAGTAGTTGGTCCCTGGATCACCTGGTGTCCCAGTTGCCCCACACTCAGGGCCACACACAGGCAAACAGGTCTCCCTGGTAGCTGGCTTCGGTGACATACTGTTCTGGACCCTCTATGCCCACTTCTCTATACCGGAGAATCACATATTTTCACTACAATTCAAGTGCTTCACATCTGCAAATGCTGCTCCTATATATTTTAATTTCTTCCATATCAGTCACAAAGTCTTTTACAAAATCCAGAATAAACATGACACACATCTAAGAATCAAAAGTGCCATCTGCTTTGGTGCTGTGTTGCTTTTTGGTGTGTCAAGAAGGTGATTTTTTTTTTTCTTCTGAAAGATCAATGATATTGGGATATTCACCTAAACATGTTACAGGCTTGGCAATCTTGAACAGGGAAGTTTTCACAGTTCAGTGTTTTATTTGAAACATTATATATGGGATGCTACGCAAGTCTGCATGGATTTCAGGAGGATTAGTGTAATCAATGTTACATTTTATAGTTTTGCTACTTAAGCTCATGTCCTCAGACAGCTCACATCCAGACAAGAAGACACATGCATTTGCTCTCAAATAAGAATCCAGTTTATTTTTCTTCTTATCCGATGATGTGGGCCAGAAAGTTTGAACCCATTTCTCACACCTATGAGAAGCCACTTGTGCAGGTAGTCCCAGGGAGAAAAATGAATGAGATTACTTTCTGAGGTAAAAGTTCACCCATGATTATAAAATATCCCAATATATTGCTTGATTCAGTCCTAAATCAGAAGATAAAATCTAGTCTTATTTTTAGTTTTTCAAATTCATTTTAATTTTTATCCCTTCTCCGTTGTCCCTGACTGTCTTTTCATATTTTTATTGTTTTAATTCAACCATTCTTCTCTCATTTAATTCTCATTTATTTTTATTGTTTCTGTTTTCTTGAGTTTTGTTTTCTTTTGACACAGTATTCATCTACCAGATATAATTGTTAAATATGAATTCAAAAGTGATTGAAATCAAGTGTGTCAAGGCCACAGGAAATATCTGTGGGATTTGTTATACCGTATCGAAGGAAACTCACATAATGTAGTAAGAAAATTCTCTGCATCCTGAACCTGAGGTTCATATAAATGCCATCCAGAGCTGTTTCTGTCATTATTATATACTTTCCTTTAGCACAGGCCTTGTTTTCATAGTAATGACAGCCTTGTCATTACAGCACAGAGCAGGAAATAGCAAGGTTTGAACTCCACTGCTTTCTCTTCCATACATCCTCAAATGAGTCACTAAGACCTCTTTTATAATGTGGTCAAGAAGCATATGGTTACTTTGGTTTGAGAATTCAATCTGAATTCCTACCACTCCATTATCCAAAATTTATCAACATTTTTGGAAAAAGCCTAAGCTTTCTTTTTCTGTTTTCCTTGTCTGAAAAACAGAGGTGATGGTAATAAGTACCACGAAAGGACTGAAAGCTAAACCAGAGTCTTACAGACATGCTCAGCTAGGTTGAACTGTTGATATATTTTTCTGGACATGAAGGCAATGACATTTTGTTCATTTTCAAAGATTTTGTTCAAAATCTATATTTTTGCTCAAAGATTTTCTAAATACAAACTACTGTATTTCCTAAAACCACATCTTTTGTCCTTGTCTAAAATAAGGGCACTAGTGATCAATACTTACTGGTTAATTTCAGAAATTAGAAAGATTTAATCTTCTTAAAACTGCTATAGAAACATTCTGTCAAAGCTTTTATAATGCTGGTATCAATTAATAGTTTCATCCCAAGAAACAATTTGTAGGAAAATTTGGTCTCATAATTACCCTGTCTATAGGCAAGAAATAAAGAAATTTAAACAAACTATGAATCTTCCCATTAGATGATGCTAGATCCCAGCTCAGTTCTATTATACTGTGTCAGGAGCTCAAGGTTAATTTCTCTCTCATAGCTTGACCGGAGAAGGTGGACATATTCTGTTCGATGTCAGAAACACAAATTAGCATGACTGGGCAAAATCAATAATTTGTGCTAAGGAAAGCTCAAGGCAAGGATAACAAGACTGAAGGTGTGTTGGCAGAATGAAGTAGGAATCTTAGTTTGTCAGTCCTCACTGTTCAATTTTGAACATCAGCATAATAAAAACCATAACGTACACTAATATAGCATACGTTTAACTAGATACTACAGACTTCATAGACCAGAAGATGGGAAATATTACAGAAGATGGGAAATATTACAGATGGCAGAGTGAATGATGAGGGGCTGGATATTGTGTGATCAGGTGCTAAAATACTCATAATTTTGTACAGTAAAAACCAGAAACCAGCAAATGTCAAGCACTTGAGTAGCGTGACAGAGTGTGCAAAGACAGGCTGCTGTAGAGTTTTGGAAGAGCTTTACAGGTTGTGCTCTTCATATTGTATCCATTAGTCATAAGAAATACATAAACTTAACTTGATCAAGTAAGGTCCTTTTCCCTGTATGCTTCTAAAACATGAGTTTTACTTTTTACGTCAGTAAACTTAACTCCTGTAGATCCATGCATACTGTGTCTTGTTCAGCTTGTCCAGCTCTGCCACTCCTAATTCCTCCCAACAGATTAGTGATGAAGATTTTTCCTCTCAGTGGTGAGTCAGAGCATCCAAGCTCACATCACATGGGCTACAAAATCACATAGACAGCCCTACACAGCTGCAGGGACTGATGCCAACTTTATCCTCTTTCACGGTAATCTCATTAGTACCTAGCTGTGAGAACATACATCTCAGATATGGAGCGTGGAACATGGGTAACTAGACAAGAAAATGACTAAGAATTTATCTTGAYAGATGACACGTCATACCTAGTCCAACTAATGTTAACTTGCTTCTACTTTTTTTTGGAGAATAAAGAAAAGTGAAATATGAGCTTTTTAAAAATGTTAATTGAGATTCCCATGGAAGCAGAGAACAAATCAATGGACAAATTCAGAGTAAATTTGGCTTTTGAAACCTTGTGTTTGATTTTCATTTTGAAGCTTCTTGTAGAATGTGATTGATAGCAACTGGATCTGAAGCATTGATATGTTAGCAACATGTCAGTATACAAGGATCACCTGTCTCTTCCAGACATCTACCTGCAAAAAATCAACTCTTCATAAAAGTCTAGTGGGTTTGGGATTTTGGGGGGTGTTGTGCAGGGGTTTTTATCCCAGATCATATTGTATCCTAAGAATAAAGGCTAAAGGTTTTGAACTGTTATTTGAACTGATCCCCAGCATCTATAGGTTATCCTTCACTAAAAAGCTGCCTCAGAAAATGGAGAACTGGCAGTGTCATAAAACCAGAATAAACTCTCATAGACCAAGACCTCAAGCAAGTACTTAAGTCCTTTCTTTCTCAATACAGCACCAAGCAGAAACTTAAAGCTTTTCACATCTTTAGATTAATGGATTTTTAGCCTATGAAAGCTGAACTTAATCTGATATTTTACCTGCATCTGAGCCTATATGATGAGGTAAGAAAGAAGGATTTTAATAGTTACTATGCATCAATTTACAAAAACCTATGGAGATGCTCCAGGAAACCTTATCTTTTGAAAGCATCAGACTACACAGCTGTGAAGAGACTCATTTTGTTTACAAGTTTTCACACAACTCTCAACTTTAAAAGAACATCAACTTGCATTCCACTATTATTCACATTCCCAATGTTCCTGTCCTTGTGTCCACAGGAGCTAGCACCATGTCTACAGATACAGGTACATGTGTTCTGATACACTGCAGAGCCCTTAAAAAGTGTAAATACCTGGGACAGACAAGCCTCCCTGCTGTGTGTAAATACTAAATAATGTCAGTAAGTTCAGCTTGCTAGAGGGATTTATTCTGTTTTACCAGACCACGATTGACTAAAAATAACACTTCAATGGCTGAAAAAAATAACCTTTCATAGCTAGAATATCTCATAAAGACAAGTGTTTGTTTTGTGCTGCTTTGTGAAAGTCCGAGACCCAGAAAACCATCTGGAAACATTTGTCCAAATATATATATTGATAAATTTAGAGTGAGTTTTTGCTGCCAAATGTTCCTCTTTGACAAAATTTTTCCATAATAACCAACAGAAGAACCTCTTTATCCAGTAAAAACAGTAAATAAACAAAAAGCTCTAGCAAACAAAACCACTCAAATTCTTCTTCCCGGACATGTGAGTCTCACCATATGGGCTTCACCATGCAGATTCTAGTGAGGTGAATTATTTCTTTGAAATAACTTGTAACTGAACAGGCACAACACAAAATCTTTAAGTAAATAATTAATGGCTACTTTTTCGTATAGAAACGCATTTGTGTTTCACTAGGATGCTTTGTTTCTCTTTTTTGGTTAAGGTAGTTTTCAAAAAGGAGAGTGAAACCACACCTTGTAAAAATCAGGATGAACACTGCCATGTCTATGAATTAGCATTTGTAGACTAAGATTTAAACATATTTTTAATGAAGTGGAGGAATTCTGAGACTTTCCTTTTGGCATTCCAGCCCACAGATTAATTCAGTTACAGTAATCATCCTTAAAAAGTTAACTCCTTCCCACATACCTTACAGCGTTATGATTCAAAGCCTTTCATGAAAGCTGTTATTTAAATCTGTCCAATTCAAAAAAGAAACTGAGCAATGATCTTTTTTATACCCTCATGAAATACTGTTACCAAGAAGATACTGATCAAAATTATGGTACCTTTTTTCCTCAATAAATTTATGACTCTAATTTAGAAGAAAAAAAAGTTCTACCCTAACGAATCCTAAAAACTAAATTCAATGTATACACTTTGGGAWCATAGTCAGAACTATATTATTAACACAGACAAAAAATAATCTATTTTTAATTCAAATCTTTCAAGGACTTTCAAAATCCTTAGAAAGGCTTACAGAATCAATGACTTCTAGATCATTTTAGGGAAGTGAAATACTACTCTTATTATTAGTGAAGTTAGCTAATCTAGAAGACCAAAATAAAACATGGAAAGATTTTTCACTTCACAGGGCTTTTCAGAGGAAGTAGTACTGTTTTGTATTTCCACTGAATATTTATTCTGTTCATTTTTAATATTTTATACAGGAAAAATCTCAACTTTGGTCAATATACTTCTGACTGCAYCTCTGGTCACCCAAAGTTTTTTGTGTTTTTATTTCTCTAGGTGATTGGTCCAGAAACGCACTGGAAGTCTTTGATATATTCCTGGGTAGAATGACAGCCTCATATTTTAAGTAAGTGCCTTAAATGCAGCTTTGACAGCAAAATTTCAATTTAAGAGCAATGATTGAAAAAAATGCAACCAAAACGCAACCAGACCTTAGATACCATTTTAGTTCAAAGTTCTGAGGATGAAATTCAGCCCTTCTCAGTGGTAAAGAAAGGAAAAGATGCATATTGCCTAATTTCTAGATGTCTAAAAGTCAGTTGTCTGAGTTACTTACTTCGTGCTCCCCTTTATAATCAGTGGAGAGAAGCGGGTAACTCTAAAGAGCAATTCATCTTTTTCTGAGATAGGAAGGATAAAAGCCTTTTAGGTGTGCCTATTTCTCTCTGCTGACTTTGAGGGTAGTCAGGGATGACTAACTCAGGTGAATAATTTTTAGATGTCTAAAGTTAACTGAGATGAATCCCACCCAATAAGTGTACACATCCTTTTCCTCCTGTTTCATGTCTTTTTCAAGGACTTAATGGTAATGTCTCCCTTGGACAGAATGTAGTAATTGGGGGTGGTGGTGTTTGAAATAAGAATGCTCTTGACACATTTATATGGGTAGATCTTCCCTCTCTTTCTCACACTGTCAAGGCATCAGCTCTTCCCAGCCTCACCCCACTACTTCCTTAATGGGCCTGCAAACCCCACAAAGTATTCGTTCCTCATCCGACAGGACAATCAGTGAGCAGGTGAAAAACAGATGCAGGAGCGGAAGATGAAGGGGCTGGACTACACAAAACATCGAGTGTGAAAGAGAAAAACTGCTTTTTTGGTCCTGAAATCTGAGAAGAAACACTTGCTGTTTGAGGGAGGTTGTAAACCTGAGGCATGGAGGGTGTCTGCAAGGCAGGACCAAGATGGGTCTTAATGGCTATGTGAGGCAGCCACCTGAGGTTTCTCAGACACATCTGTAGATAAATTGAGGGAAATTGAAGGGTTCTTCTCTACTTAGTCTCTTCCAGATGTAAATATGTTTCCAAAACACAGCTTTCAAAAGAACCCAATAGCTAATGGCAGAAACAACACATAATGAATGTTCTAATTATTTTATCCATATTTAAATAATGTACTAAATCTTAAATAGGTGTGAAAATGGGAATAAACAATAAACTTCACACTCTTGCAGATATACCATTCATATGTTCATTGAACAATCTGAGTTATTTGACACTAAAAGTCTAATGGTCTGTTTGTTTCAAATTTGGTGCTTTAAAAAAGAAATTGTAATGAATGACATTTAGTTTGATGACAAAAGATGGAATTTACAGAATGAAAGTGTATGATTCATTCTTTTTCTTTGCTGTTTTCATAGGAGCAGTAATTCCCTATTAATGTTTTAATAAAATGTAAAATCACTATTATTATAAAGACATTATCATTATGCCAATAGTACTGTAAAAGAATCACTTCTCTGGTATGTATGTTAAATAAACCCTGTGGGAAAAGAAATGGAGGCCGAATTGCTGCCATATGTCAAATGAAATCACCTGGGTGACCTTGTAAGAATGGCTAAGACCATGTTCCAGACCCTGTGACTTGCTGAGTAGTAGGGCTGAATTTAGTTATTATTAATATAAGGTTTTAATAAAGTTGCCTGACCATGGTTAATTTGCTCTTTTGAGTCTTTCAAAAAAAATTTCCATAATTACCAAAGCTCATAGGCCGTAGGGCTTAAAAATGACCTCTTGTTTGTTTTTAGTGAAAAACTGTAGAGGCAGGGAATCAATTTAAATCAATATTTTCAGTAGAATTGAATAGAGAATTTGCCAGAATGCCTTCTCATTCTTGCCTTTTTATATCTGGGGTCCCAAGTGCACTTGCATATATGCAAACCCACGTCCTCATAACTTTAGCAAGGTGTGCCAATTAAATCTAAGCTGGCTGTAGGGAGTCCAGCTACACTCCTAATCAACTTGAGGAAAGGTTTTCCACTGACTTCAATGATGACAACACTAGTTCTACATTGCACAAACTGCTTACCAAGTCCTCAGTTTGACAAAGCACTGAGCAACTCCAGGAAAAAAAAAATCCCTGAGTGCTCTCTTTTTGTAATTAACCCAGCCACAGCATTGCACTGTACCTTTCAGGATCTAGATCGAAAGTCTTAGTTCTGTTAGACACTAAGTCTCCTAAATTTATTTAGGGCTCACTGAGACCAGAGGAAGGGGAAGTTGGGAAGAGGGGTGTGGGTCGCAAACAGCTGGCCCAGTCTTCAACATTATTTCCTGTCCTTAAAGTTGTATTCTTTTATGTTTTCATCAGCAGCAGTTTGCTGTGGCATCCTAAAAGAAGTTGTTGTGAATGGGGGAAAAGAAAGCATTCAGCTAATTGAAATGATGTTCAACATTTAAAAGGAATTGTCTTATTCAGTACTGAGAAATAACTAACAAATACTCAACTTAATTACTCAGTATTCCAAAATGTCCTTTGAATAATGGTAGTGCTCTAGGGCCTTGAGTTTAGGCCATTAAAGTGCCCTTTCTGCCCAACTACCCAATGAATGCTTTAGGGAGACTCCTATTTYTACTGATTAACAAACCTCTATAATCTATTTGAGAATACAAGCAACATCCTTCTTTGAGTATCCAGGACCCATGACCTCAGGGAGATGTGCTGTGTCACAGGCTTGACTGATAGAAAGGCAATATTCCTCCTTCAGACTCTAATTGGAACTACTCAGTGCAGCTGAAGAATTGAGCAACTCCTTATTATTCCATTTAATGGCCTTTTTGCATTTACAAATCATTTATCAGAATCATTCCCAAATGAAAAATGATAATAATAGCAAAGATATTTGGCACAATATGTTTGGCTTGTTATCCAAAGGCTTTGTACGGAGGCATCGAAGTACAGGGGATGATGTCATACCCTGGAGCGGGTGCAAAAGGGGAATCATTCTTAATTTCTGGCTGACTTCCCAGGCTTTCTCTTGGTTCTCTTCTACCGGAATTTGTCACAGCGCTTTCTGTCACAGTTGTAAAATACTTTCGGAGAAACATAAAGTTTTTATGAGAAGAATGATAAAAGAGATGACTTATTCTAGGGCTGGGGGTTAATATTTGCACTTGTGGGCTGACTTTGAGAATTAAAAATAAAAAAAGATTGAGGAAGAAAGTCAGAGTCCTTTATTTCCCCTTGCAGTTATTCAGAAGAGACAGTAGCAGCTGCACATGCTCTCCTATACAAAATTTAAGGTGCTGAGCTACTGTCATGGGATTCTGAGCATGGTGGGTTTATTGGTGGATAGACTCCACTGCTGATGATTTCCCTTTTAAAATTTTAAAGGAAAGAAAGGAAGAAAGGAAG
>JASVER010000001.1:14588336-14679659 GCA_030449065.1 Oceanodroma leucorhoa
AAAGAAAGAAAGAAAGAAAGAAAGAAAGAAAGAAAGAAAGAAAGAAAGAAAGAAAGAAAGAAAGAAAGAAAGAAAGAAAGAAAGAAAGAAAGAAAAAGAAAGAGAAAGAAAGAAAGAAAGAAAGAAGAAAAAGAAAAAGAAAGAAAGAAAGAACAAATGCTGTGTTTAAAATTTCAATGTATTTTATTTCAAATTCTGACACTAATGATGAGAGATCTCCTAACCCTCGAAGACACTGGGTATACCAGCTCATACCTTCTGGCTTAACTCACACAGCAGCCTGTACAGAATGACTTATTCTTTTTTAACAAACAGGACTGTCTCAGAGACAGAATACTTTTCCTCCATGTGTTTGCCCTTTTCGTATATTTACTTAGAGCCACCTAATGGGAAATGTCATTGAGGTTTTGAGTATCTTCTGAAGAATGGGAACATTAAGATACTAAAACTGCATGCTGTCAAAAACTATCTTAAGTGGTCTGGTTCATCAAGTAATACTGTAAGTAGAATTGAATTTAGAGGACTTTTTATGTTACAATGAACAAGGAAAGACTTTAATACCTGTGATACACTTGGCTTTTTTTTTTGAGGAAGGACAGTCTCCTAGTTCTTGAAGTTTATTAAAGCTTTAAGCTGTCAGGTTATTACTGTCAGTTTCAAGAAAGGAAAGAGCTACTGATGTAAAATTAATTTATCGAATAGAATTGTTTTGCCCCAGGGGAATAACATCACCATTTAATTTAATTTCCCCATCATATTGTCTCATTTGCAGAGGAAAAAAAATAACTTTCCTTTTTAACAGAGCAAAGTATGTTATGCTGAATGGTGAATTTGTCCTTACAGTTTTTCCTTGTTCTAGATTATCAGTTGTCATAAGAATATTTCAGACTCCCTGTGGCTTCTACTTACTGCCTTTTTTGAAAATACTGAATTGTAAGAGTTTTCTCAAAGGTCCAGTCCTGAGCCTCTTGGCTGATGGATGCACTTGGCCTCAAGTTGTGCCAGGGAAGGTTTAGATTGGATATTAGGAAAAATTTCTTCACAGAAAGGGTTGTCAAGCATTGGAACAGGCTGCCCAGGGAAGTGGTGGAGTCACCATCACTGGCGGTATTTAAAAGACATGTAGATGTGGTGCTTAGGGACATGGTTTAGTGGTGGACTTGGCAGTGCTAGGTTAACGGTTGGACTTAATGATCTTAGAGGTCTTTTCCAACCTAAACAATTCTACAATTTTACGATTCTACTTCCATTGACACATTTTGGTTTGGATCAAGCCAAAGGGGAGGAGAAAATGGAAAACAGAATGTATTAAGTATTAGAAAATACAGCTGGACCATTTACCAGTCTGTCCAGGATACCTTCAGTATCCCAGGCACCCTGACCTTGTTTATCTAATGAAATTAGCAGGCCCAGATGGGAGATTGCTGCTGAACAGTTCAGTGGGATGGGATTTATTTATCACAATTTTAGAGCTACTCTGACAAATCGATACATTGCCAGGTCCAGCCTCAATGGAGGCAGAGGGCTTGTAGTTACCACCTTTCTACCACCTGTTTGGTCAAAGTATTGTTTCACACATTTTAAGCAGTTAAATTGTATGTATCTCCTCAGAAGACATACAATTGTTACTGTCTTTACTCGATTTATTAAAAGAAAAACGCTTTGCATTTCAGTTAACTACCCCTATAAGGAGTAAAACTGTGGAAATAATTTAGGGCAGAGTTTGGTTGAGCAACTTCTTAGCATTGTTCCAGTCTTCTCAGTTCCTTCCTTCTTTCTGACAGTGTCACTGTACCTTGCAGAGGTTATTAAAAGCAGAACACGATGTCCGTGACCTATTAGTCTCTTCAGTAGTTAGAATTCCCAGAGAAAGGAAAATGCAACAGAATGGGAGGTTTGCAATATGATCCTATGTACACTGTGAACCTGACACATTTTGTTATAAAAGTTGATATTCTTGYTTTGGTACCTGACCCACACCAACTTCAAAGCTAGAAGTGACAGTTGTCAGAAAATCTTTTACCAYAGGTCCAAAGGGCTGAACAGTTTTAGGTATCTGCTGCATGCCTGCAGAGCGTTACAGTAAAGTTAAGGTGAAGCACCAAGAGCCAAGATGAATTAATCAAGCCTTAATACTTGAACTTTAAGAGAATTTAATCACAGTACAGTCAAAAGCTAATATATCTACTTAGAAGACTAATTGCTGTACAGACTTTGTGTGCCTAATAGCTGTAGATTCAAAGGTACCCATGAGAGAACTTGCTGGCCTGCGAACGCGTGCAGTGGGACAGGGAAGGGTCCCTGTGCTCTGAAGTGTTCCCATACGCTCCCTAAACTAGAGTTTAGACATGAGGAGAGATAAACTAAGGGGAATYAAGACCTGGGAGATATCCTTGTGTTGGTCAGGGAAGTTGAGGGCAAACATAGGAGTCCCTTTGGGAGTCTGGTTCCCTGAAACAAAGCCAACTGTGCTACCTATCAGTGACGATGATAAGAAGCAGAGGTCAACCTCTCTCTGAGAAGTGGCTGCCAAGGGAAAGGTCTCTCTTCTGGAAAAAAGAAGCTTTAGAAATCTTTAGGGCAAAACAGAGAACCAGCCCTTGCCTTTTAAGTTGCTCCTGTTTGTTAGCTCTCTGCTTTGGTTATTTCAAGTAACAAGGACAAAGGCAGTGATTACAGTCTGTAAATATAACCATTCTTTTTTCAAAATTCATGCCAAACAATAGAGACAACTCTGAGGAGTTTTGGGTCTGTTGTTGTTGTTTGKTTTTTTTTTAACAACCAACCTCTGGCATTTTTTAATGGTAGAACTGGAGTCCAGGTRCCAAGCCAGTCATAAACGCTCTATTTGAGTTTATTAGAGAACATATAATTTTTTTCCAGGTTTATCTCCCTACATCACACAAATAAGAACAATTACCAGTGAACCTCTTAATTTCTTTAAACTGTTTCTTTGTTTTTAATAACACTTTACTATTTACTGAAGCAAATTAGACTCTTGCGAGGCCCCCCAAGAGGAGCCGCATCAGGGGCCAGCACTCCCACTGCAATGGGGGAAGGTGCTGTGCACCGCTGAGACCATGGCTGTTCAGTTGATCGCCTGTGTGTGGAAGGACAGGCTGATCAGCCCTGATCTCCTGTGTGTGGAAGGACAGCTTTGCCCTAAGCAGAATTAATGGAATGGCCTCCACCTTGGCTGACATCAGGGGCCTTCAGAGGTAAAAGCTTGAGAATAACATTTTCAGAAGCACCTAAATAAACTCCAGGGCAGCTTTTGAGCAGTGTCTAAGGACAAAGCTAAAGGATCAGAATCTGTGGTTGGCATTATATATATCCGATTTGGTTGAACACAGAAAGCGTGTATGTCACACCCAATGGCAGGGTACAGCTTATTGCACAGATTATGTCACTCATCTTCAGGAAGGACAAGAAGAAGCACCCAGGGAACTACAGGCCAGTCATCTCAATCCTGGGGAAGATGATGCAGCAATTAATTCTGGAAATCATTTCAAGGCACATGAAGGACAAGAAAGTGATTGGGAGTAGTCAGCATAGATTTACAAAGAGGAAATCATGCCTGACGGACTTGATAGCCTTCTACAATTAGTTGGCTGGCTTAGTGGATTAGGAAAGAGCAAATTATATTGTCTGTTTTGACTTCCGCAAGGCCTTTGACACTGTCTCCCATAATATCCTCATAGACAAACTGATGAAGTGTGATCTAGATAAGGGGACAGTGAGGCRTATTAAAAACTGGCTGAATGTCCGGGCTCAGAGGCTTCTGATCAGCGCCACAAAGCCCAGATGGAGATCAGCCACTAGAATTTGTGTATTCCAGGAGCTTATACTCAGCAAGACTGATTAAAATCTTCATTAATGACCTGGATAATGGGACAGGTGCACCCTCAGCAAGTTTGCAGATGATACAAAACTGGGAGGACTGGTTGATACACTGAGTCGCTGTGCTGCCATTCAAAAGGACCTGGACAGGCTGGAGAAGTGGGCTGACAAAGATCTCATGAAATTTAACAGAGGAAAATGCAAAGTCCTGCCCCTGGGGAGAGGTCATACCATCTGGAAAGCAGCTTTGCAGAAAAGGACTTGGAGGTCCTTGTGGACAACAAGTCCAGCAATGATGATCCAGCAATGCACTCTTGCAGTAAAGAGGGCCAACAACCTTGTAGGCTGCAGTATGATTAGCAGGTCGAGGGCAGTGATCCTTCCCCTCTATTCAGCCCTGGTGAGGCACATCAGGAGCACTGGGTCCAGGTCTGGGCTCCCCAGTAGAAGGGAGACAGGGACATACTGCAGTATATCCAGAGAAGGGCCACAGAAGCATTGAAGGGATAGAAGCATGTGACATACAAGGACAGGCTGAGAGAGCTGGACTTGTTCAGCGTGGAGAAGAGAAGGCTCAGGGGGATCTGATCAATATGTATAAATATCAACTGAGACGATGTAAAAAGGTAAAGCCAGACTCCCCTCAGTGGTGTCCAGTGACAGATCAAGAGTTAGTGGGCACAGATTGAAAGACAGGAAATTCCATTTAAAAAAAAAAAAAAAATATATATATATATATATATCTCGAGGGTGACTGAGCACAGAAACAGGTTGTCCAGAGAGGCTGCGGAGTCTCCTTACTTGGAGATATTCAAAATCTGATAGAATGCAGCTCTGGGCAACCTGCTTTACGTGACCCTGCTTTGAGCAGGTAGGTGGGCAAGAGATCTCCAGAGGTCTCTTCCCATCTCAGCCAATTTATTGTTATTCTCTCACAGATGGCTCATTTGTCTTTAGCAACTTGAATTTCTTAAGCTTATACGTAAATGTAACTGATAAAACATACATGGCTGTCTCTCAAGCGTTATTGATAACGCAGTGTCAGTTACAGAGTTCGTTTCATTCCTTGGTCCCCCTGTTGCAGTCTGAAACATCTCTGTATGGGTACTAAAAGTAATGGGAGATACTGAACAGCTCCTGTCAGTGTTAAAATACAACCATCGCCACTGACAAGGTTTCTTTGTTTCTTTGTGTATCATAGCCAAGGGAGTCTTTGGCTATGATATACAGATACTTCTTGTATAACCTTCTGTCTGCCCTCTCACGGATGGTGGATGTCTCTTCTGTTAGGAGCTACCCTTTGTACACACATGGGCAACTTGTGTCCATGGAAGCATCCATTGTGTCTAAAAGTGGTTTGAATACGGAATGTGCTTGAAGAAGTAAGAGTATAGTGAAGACAAATTGGTGCGGTTTCTATTCAGCAATAAAACAAAGCTCTGTCACCTGTACTGCAAAGTAAACTCTTCAACAAAGTAAAAAGAGGACCTTCAAAGCAGTTATTAGCATCTGAAATAGGAAGGAGCAAAGTTCTGGAGCACTACAAGTGAAAGTATCTCCTAGAAATGTACTTCAGGGGGAAAAAAAATCAGAATCTTGAACTTGCAAATACCAAAGCTCAATATTTAACACAATAGGGGGGGGGGGAAAGGGGGGAGGAAGGGGGAGCTAATATAATATATTTCCAAAAGTTAAGCTGAAAATTTTAGAGGGATAGATGGTGTGAGTTCATACCCATTTGGAGACAGCAGGGAAAATTAGCTTCAAAAGTACAGTGGGGCTAGTTACTGGTTATTGCTGAAATGAAATTACTCTTAAGCAGCACTAAGAGCTTCAGTTAAAAATTTCATTGTGTTTAAATGGACAACTAAAGCTTCAGAGAAATTTGGTTCAAGTAAATGGAGAGGTTCCCAGCTGTGTTCACTGGCAGATCACCAGTGTCAGAAAGAAGGGAAAGATTACCATTTGTACATTGCATTAAATTGCATAATGTCAAATTGTCCCGATCTTATCCCAAAAGAAAGATGTTGAAGAGAGACAGAGTGGGCTTTTATCACGGCATCTAGTTTAAGGAGTAAAGRTATGATTCATACTGAACAGAAAGGTGGGGGAAAGGTAATGCATTATGCATTTAATATGGAGGTTGCTAGCCCACTGAGGTGACGTTAGTCATATACATTAATAAAATTATGCATRCACCTTGCCCAGTTGTGTGGAGTGAAATTGCTTCTAGAAATATTATCAGATAAGATTGCACGCTGCAAGGTAAACTTCTGTGAAGGCTTTGGTTTGCACAGGAAAAGAGCTCTACTTTCCACAGGATGCAGAGTTCTGCTCATTGGTGGGGTTGCCATTGAAATTGCTATTTAATTTTTGTTTACTTAGTTATTTTTCAGCCAAGGTGGAAGTACCCGTGCTTTCAATAGAGACCCTTCTTTTTTTTGCACTAATCTAAGTAAATAAATGAAACTACTTTCTGTGCAACTGGTTTAAAACTAACAAGGATGTTAGTGTAAGTCACTATATGAGAGACATCATTTTCTTAGCTAAAGCAAGAGCAGCATTATATAGGAAAATTTTATGGCAGTAAAGATCCAGAGAAAATTTAAATTGTTTGCTCTTGGTCTGTTATTCTTGCTCTTCTTTTTCTCTCCTGGAAGAAAGACTAGATTGTGTTGGTAGCATTAGTTTAGCACTGTAATGTAATCAGTAAGATTTCCTCTGCTGTGTCCCTGTTTTTCTAATTCACTAATCAGTGAGGATAAAATGCTATGATTAAACTATTTTCATCGCATCTCTAAAGAAAAGAATTGTCAGTGGACTGCGCTGGAACTATCCTATATTTCTATGATGGAAAATACAAATGATATAGTATCTCAAGTTTTTCTTCTTTCTCCCATTAAAACTTAAATGTACTTTTGAACCAGGCAGGACTGGACTGAACTATTGCTATTCCTCAGGCAAAATCAGTTTTATTTGTCTACTTACTAAACAAAGCAAAGAACCTGCTGGACTTTTTCTGCTTCCCTGTCTGGGGAGCGAAGTACAGTACAGATATAGTCAGCAAGGTCTAATTTGCACACTTCATCACAACAGAGCCAAGAGGTGATATTCACTTTATTCAGAACTAGTATGGATACCAAATCAAAATAGCAGTGTTACCTTGGATCTCCATATTTTCTAGCTCTGCACAGCTCTGAATTGTCAACGTTAGAGGGATAAGCACATACTTACTGAAGAAAAGGGACAGCTGAAGGACTGGGAAGCAATCTTTTGCTCAACTTACACTCCCACTTGCAGATGCAACATGTCTGCAAATAGTTCTTTCAATTAAGAATGGCTTTAGCTTTATAAGCCTGGAGTGCTCTCATGCTAAAGCCAGGATGGGGTACACAGAACAGTACTCCACCCCGCATGAACCTGCAAAGCACGTTGGCATGGTTGTGGGTCTAAACCAAGTCTTACGCATCATAACTGTCTCATATGGCCAAAATTAGACTAAGTCTTTCTAATGTTACTGAATTTATATATAAATCTGTGTGAGTTTATGCATGTGTATCTGGTGTAAGTTCAGAGAAAATACTATAATGACAATAAACCTGTTCTTTCAGGCAGGATAATCTTGGGGATTTTAAAAAAATTTCCAGCTTGTGTCTTGTAATTATTATCAAACAATTGAGGAGCCAGTAGTTCCCAATGGTGGGGTTTGTGAGCATTTGACAGCAACCACTTCCATTTTCACTAAGAGATTAACAAAGCATTCCTTCYGGAGTCTGGAGCTGCCATTGCACATTGGCAAATATTAAATCACAGAAAAGTTAACGAGCAATAGCCACCTTCACTGTATCAAATGTTTTTCACATATTTTTCCCTTTATTCAAAAGCATTATTATTTCAGTACATAAGGTATTAAATTACTGTATTAATTCTTTTCTTAATTTGTATATATTTGATATAGTATCTATTTTTAATTATCAGAAGACTTATTTAATTTTGACTTCATTAAAAATTACATATGGAATTGTACACATACTCATCTCTTCTACATGCGAGAAGATGCAATATTTTGTTAGCTGGAAATAGTTAATTAAAATGTTCAATGCATAAACACAAGAATGTTTTCCCTTATCAAAGATAATACAGAAGAAGGATGGTCTTGTGTTTAAAATGTTCAGTGCATAAATACAAAACACTGCTTCTCAACAAATATAACAGAGAAACCTTATGATTAAACAGAGGGAGGTAAGCCATCACAGCTGCATTCCTGGCCCTGCTAGAAATTTCTGATATGGCTTGTGGCAAGTTATGTGCAGAAGATTTTCAAGTAGAGGTGATACAGGTGCCATGCTGGGAACATGAGTGCTATTATTTTCTAGAAACAGCAGAGTATGAGGAAATTTTCAACACKGCTCTGCTGGATTTCTGAGCGTTCATTGCTGTCTTGGTGCACTGATGTCACCTGTATGGCGGTTGAGGGGCTTTTGGGAAGGTAGCAGAAAGTCCCCTGTTGATAGACATACATAGTCCTTCACATCTCTTAGGACCTCTGAGTGCTGAGGGAGCTGGGCTTGGTCTTTGTGGTCCTTGAGATAAAAAAGAAGTTCTATCAATAGTTGCTGAGCTAATGGCTTCACACAACAGTAATTTGCTATTGCCCTGCACTGTTGACTGCAATAACCCTGCTCTCTCCTCTTGCTCCCTGAGGAGCCCTTGCCTTCCACACACATGTGCACACAGATTTCTCTTAGGTCCCAACGTCTCCGTAAGGTACTTCAGCACCCTCCCTTTTCCCTAGTGAGAGGCAGCATGTGCCACTCCTGGATCCCAGATTTGTGGGGCAGGAGGCCACAGGCGACAGTAACAGCTGAGTTGTCTGCGTCCCTCCTGCTCCCCTGCTCCTAATTTTCACAGGATTCATAGGATTTTAAAATCTTTTAGAGTTACTGGGGGCAACGCAGAGGTAGACAGACAGACATAGATGATCTTTTTTCCAGTCTCTATCCACCCATTGAATTGCACTTACTTGATGTGCTGCTTGTCTGCAATTAATTGTATAGGCCTTCCAAATACAAACGCAGGTGTCTCCAGGGCTGAACTCTCCCTCACTGTGGTTCTGGTTCATGTGAAGTGAGAATAAGTACAGGAATAAAAGATTAAAGAGAGGACTTGGGTGTCCTTCTGTTTCTTAATGTTAGAGTTTAAAAGAGGGGGATAAGCAATGAAGTGGTCAAATGACAAACAAAGTGGGTTTTTTCTCACGTAGAAGCCACCTTTAACTTTTTAGAAAAATGTATAGGCAAAAAGGTATCTCCAGGTCAGCTTAATTACCTCTAATCCAAGCAAAGGTTTTGGATAGTAATCTTGTATTGACATGGCTCAGTCAAACTTCAGGCACCCAAATCCTTTACTGGATCTAGCGATAGGTTCCAGCCACTTGCTCTTGGCTATCCATGGTGGTATGGCAACGCTGTACCTGGACTAATCTCACTCCAAAGTGAAATTGCTGGTGTTAGATATCTGTAATAGGTTCCTTCATGGAGAGGGACCTGGCATCAGACTGCCTGCAGATTCATGTGCTGCTTATTGTATAGTTTGGCTTAGCTTAACTTTTTTTTAAGTACAATGATTTGAGAGTTAGTTACTTTTGATAAAAATGAGCCTGAGTGTCCAGAGGAAAGAAATAACTAAAATATATATAAAAATATATTTTAGTTATTTCTTTCAAACTTTTTTATAGTAATTGGTTACCATCATGCGCGGATGCACAGACATGTAGTTCAAGACCTCAGAAATGCATATGCAGGCACTTCCCTTTCTCCCAATGTGACTGCTTTTGCCAGCTGCGAGAGAAATTGTAAAAAAAGGACAGTGCATTAAGAAAATGATTGCTATAGCATATTTTGACATTGCCAGTAAGAATGCCAGACTTTATGCCAAACTCCACAGCATCRCAGCTGGATGAACATGAAACAGTACCAGGAGACAGACATAGCTATGTTAAGATGACTTCAGGTTTGGGATCTGCATACCAGAAGGAAAAGTAATGAGAAATAAGTTTGAATTTTTCAGGGAACAGGAAACTTACTGAATAATGTTTGATAGGACCAAAACTGTTCAAGAATTTACACGGAATTCAAAGAGTGATTTTGTCAAAAGAAAAAAGCTTTTCTTTATATTATTTTTTTTCCAGAACTGCTGAAAGATTTCATCATTTTCCTAGCAATATGTTTCAGCTACTCCTTTTGGAATAGCATTTGTCATTTCAAAAGTTGACCTTAAAAAAGGAAAAAAAAAAAAAGACAAAGGACTTCAAAACTGAACAAGTCAAAATATTGAATTTTAGACCAGATGACATTTTTGGGCAAGTCCCAAATTACTCTTTTATTTCCCCAAAGGAAATCTGGTTTGGTTTGTTCAAACTAATTGGTTTTTTCCTTCTGCTTTTTGCCAGTTTCATAAAGCAAAATAATTTTTTTTTCAGCTTTATTGTGGCCCTTTTTGACAAGAGAGAGAGAGATTTTCAAAATTTGCTTTGATAGGAAATAAAGATCTGAATCTGGTGTGCTGATTGTCACATTCATTTCTCTGCTTTAGAAATAACCAAAAGCTTTAAAACTTGCCAATTTACAACTGTAAAAGTCTCCTTAACTATTGCTGCCATTTATCTAGAATAAAGCTAGTTAGTTTTTTATATTGATCAAGTATAGGCTGGAAATTAAACACCTGCTTTTCAAATGTGTTCGTCCTTCTAACCGTTCCCATGATACTACTTAAAATTACTATAGGAAATACTGCATGTTTGCACAGGCAGATTAAGATATGTTGAACACACTTTTTTCCTAATCATTGAGCATGCTTTCTAATAAAACCAAATCCTTAGCAATTCTTATAACCTTGTTATGGGCAGGCAGAAACATTGCAAAAGAGCGATGTTAGAGATCTCTTTCCAGAAGAACAGTTTCTTTCCATTCTACATGCACAGTGTTTCATCCCTGAAGCAAYGTTTTCCTTATATATGTTATATACTCTACCCTACAAGCTGTACCTCATGGTCTATCCCTGGGTTAAAATCACACTTACAGGACATTGCCTGAACCATGCTGCTAAAGATTAACTCTGAAAACATTTTTGAGAAGATGCTTATGTTTAGGAGTACCTGAGTGCACAAACATCTCTGTTAGCTACATTTCAACTGATGATACATAAACACACTCCAAGGTTAATTGCTCAGATTACTGCATTAACCAGAAACATGTGAGTTTTCTTACATTAAAGCAAACTATTATATACTTGTTCCCTTCTTATCTCCAGGGCCCAAATATTCTATAATCTGTCACAGAAATTTACAAAGATTTAGCAAGTTCTTTCGAAGGTATAATTAGTTTTTATTTTATACCCATTATTGCAAAGAGCTTGCCGTACACAACAAATATCAAAGTGTAGTCAACAAAGACTGTCTTATGCTGATAAAAGTACAAGAAATTCCTTGCTAATTCTGGAACCGTCATTTTGTCAGCTTGATGAATCTAAACTTCAGATCTAATTCTAACAAAATGTTGATTTAGTTATTTTTTCATACAATCCTATGGATTCTTTCACAATATTGAAACCTTGGTAAACAACAAAGTACTACTAAAATTCATTCTATTAATTGAGACACAATAAATTCCACATAGTAAATGGTGTTCCTCATACAGTATTAATCTATATTTACCAGCAACTGAGCTGTGCTGAGTGAGGAGGCTGTTTGAAGCGTGAGCTGGATGAAGAAGGTATTATTTTCAGAGAGTAACTGTGTTTTATGTAACAGTTCCTTTGGTATTAATTTGCTTTTTCTTTTCTTTATCAGGGCATTTTAGTGTCTTCAGCGTATTTCAAATCTCAGCACTAAAGAAAAGCTACAAATTTTGTTTGATACACTGGTATTTTTTTGAGAAAAACACAAACTTCCTGGTTCAGATCTGAGGCTGAAAAAGAGAGGCAGAGGTCCTTGTGTTAATGACACTGTTATCCTGATACTTCACACAGGTTATCATTCCCTAGAGCACAGGCTAGAGTTTTCTATCCAGTTAGATGTACGGTTTTTTTTTTTTTTAAAAAAAAAAAAAAAAGAATAAACGACTAAATAGAAAGGTAAAATTCCCTTAGAGGACCTGGCTGCAGTCAATGCTTTAAATCTCTTTTTTCTCTAAATTCATAACTCCCACCACTGCTAGTGAATGAAGACCGGTAAAACTGAACACAGCTATTCTTGTGGCATAATTCTGCTTCTAACTGACAGAAGAAGAAACTGAATACAGAGGTTGAAGGAAGTGTCTATGAAACATCTTCCTTTCGAAGACGTCCAACTGTTTACAACCACTCTGCGACTTTAAGGGTACGCATTAAACCCTCCAAGTCTTATTTGTGAAATAAGGGCATACTTTCTGTAACTCAGAGGCTTACCACAGTATCTTATTGATCAATGAGATGTGCTGAGATTTTTTCTGAGATACCAGGAGGCTGTATTACTGTCTTCATGTCATTATAGTGGAGCTAACTATCTTGTGTGAGGTGACCCAATAACTTCATTGTGCGTTACTTATAAATATTGGCCAATAACTAACTAGGTTCTCCAGGATCCAGCAAGGGTTATTCATCCATTTGTAACTTAAACATTAAGTTTCTCTCCATCAATTTCTGTAATTTTCAAGGAAGAATGTCAAAGATGAGCAGAAAATAATGTGCTGTACTCTATGGCTTGACAACAGGTTAAGGAGTAGTAACGGATAAACATAAACAAATCAGCATCTTTCATTGGTTTAAAGAAATCTTAACATTCAGAAGTGAAATCTTGAATATGCTGGAGTTAGGAACAAAACTTTTAGAGACTACAGTGAAGCAGGGTCACCTTTAGGCAAACAGTCTCTTTGACTGGCAAATTGAGGGTAGAAACTTATGAGAAGATTTTTCAGTTTATCAGCCCTTGCCTTGTGTATTGTTTCCCAGGCAGTGGCATACTCCCAAAAAACAGGCCAGGAATGGACATGGCACAAAACCCAGGGTATGAACTCTGTTGGACTTGTGCTGGAGAAACAGCAGAGGTCTGAGAGTTCAGAAGCAAGGAGCAGGATGGGCATAAAAAGACAATTATTCTATGTGAGATGAAGATGACGAGCAATCCTGGGTGAGAAAATGACATCATAGAAAAAAGACAGTAACTGCAGGGAAGAAAAGATTTGAGATCACTTCCCTTTTCCTTAGCTTTGAAGGGCTGGAGCATCAATAAAAAAATTGCAAATCTGTGTTAGATTGACTTGTCTTTCTGTGCTTGTGATATAGTTGGATAGTCTCTGGTAAGTGATGAGTATTTGGCTTATGTTAGGGTAGGTGGCTAGAAAGCTTCTGTGTCAGCATCTCCTGAAACAAGGGAACGCTTCTACATATAATGTAGCCTGCTTTGATTATTTCCTAATTCTGCCTAGATTAGACCAAGGAAATAGTTTGTGTGCAAGGTCATGTAAAACTCCAGTGACTGGCTACACAGAAAGAAATGGAAAAGCTTAGTTCAAACCTAGGATTCTGCCACACAGTAATTAAATAAAGAAACAGCAAAATGCAGATAGGTGAAAGCTGTTTAAACTGTGAGAAAATGTGACATGGCGCCAACTTCCTTGTGTCTGTAAGGGTTTCACTTAAACAAGTTGTTTCACCTGTCCTAGAGGTATTAATTGGATATTTATAATGTTTTAGGAATCTCTTGTGATTATATTTATGTACAACATTGCTGGAATGATTTAAAACTTAAACTTCAAAACTTCCATTCCCTTCCCCTTTGAAAAAGCAGGTGCAGATTTAAGAAAAAAGGCTAAATGAGCAACTGAAGTGAAGAGATCAATACTAAGGAATTCAATTAAATTTCCCTCACAGGGGGTTTGCTCCAAATCTCATTGAAGTCAACAGAAAGATTCCCACTGACTTCAGTGGGGTTTTGATGAGACCCAGGGGACACAGCCAGAGAGGGCCCTGTCAGTGTTTTGCTGACTTAGAGCCCTTCCTCTGAGTCACCTTCTTTTTTTTTTTTTTTTTTTCCAAAAGAACCTATTTTTTTCTTTTCTCAGACTTGCACTTTGGGTCTGCAGAAACCCTTTGTGCCCTGAACTTCTTCTGGTGATTAAATCTCCCCAAATCTTCTCAGGAGTACTGGACAAACAGTGCAGAAAGATTTCTTAATCACCTTCCCTGTTTCTCATGCATCCTGGTCTGTTCTAGCCCCAAACAAGATTCCCATGTTTATGCAAAATATTAGCTGGCTTTATTTTTATTAAGGRCATGCTTTATTAATCTTAATAAATCAGTTTGTCGCTTGCTTTCTGACTGCCTCTCAAGTAAAACGGGGATTGACTGTGCGGTAACACTGTTTATGTCATGCCTGAATAGTTTAAGGTGAGGCTTTGAGTAGTTTTATTGCTTTTGTTTATATAGGTAAACCCAATCTGCGCGTTTGAAATGATTGATGAAGTGCAGTCCCACTTGGAGTGTTTGTCATCATTCATGTGCTGAAGTGACATTTCTTTATGTATTTTGGCATAAACATATGCAACTACTGGCAAAGCATTTGACCCTGGAGTCTGACTATTTGTCATTCTAATCTTTTTTTTCTACCCCAAAGTCAGGCAAGTTACTGTATATTCTATCTGCATTCATGTTGCTAATTATTCAAGAGACAGTAAAACAGTCCTGTGGCTGGAATTGCATAAGTTGCTGAATGTGCATTCTTTTTTTCACCACTTAGGTACTTTGCTGCAATATAAATAAAGTTGGGATGTGTGTAAATGTCAAGAGCAACAGCTACACTGAGCTACAGTAGCTTTTCAGTAAAATCTGAAGCCTATGCTTTGTCAATAGAATAAAGCAAAACATTATGCATGGAATTTAGCAAATCAAATGTGAGCAGAGATTAAGTAAAATACATTAAATATATCTTGGAATATAATTTTCCAATAACACAGTTACAATGAAAAGCAAGTAACCAATAATTCACATTATGTGGACAGAGATAAATGGATGGTGCCTTAACCTCCAGGCTCAGGGTTCAGACTCGGTGTTGTCTTGTTGGAAAACAGCTGATTATTTATTGGGGAAAATGTCAGAAAAAAAATTAAACTGTAAAGTAATTTTCCCTGGAAAGCAATCACATGTCATTTATAAAATATACCAACTTTTTTTAACCAAGAGTCATAAAAATGTGATACCTCCTCAAAACTTATTCATCTAAATAACAATTCTGAATATTGCATATGTATATACAATAACTGATAGATTTAGATATTTGGATATAGAAAGCAAATTATGAATGCGATTGATAGAAAATCAGTCCCAATCCTTAGATCAAAGAAGATGTGTTCTGAAATTATATATTTAAATGGCTTTCATTCTAAACTTGGATAGTACTTTCTAGATTTGCACTAGCATGATATGAAAGTGTCTTTTTAAAAAGTGATATAAGTATCAATTTTGCTGGTTTTGCCCCAGATTTCCACACATTTCTATTAAGAGAAGCACCATAGAAATTCTTCAGAAATACAGTTTATATTGATGAAAGTTTAAGTCTTGGTTTCAAATGTTTACCTAGAAGGACAGAAGACAAAAGGAAGCTAGGCAGGATACTCAGCTGCGCATGAGATGACACAAGATGTCTATGCATAGTTGAGTCCATATCTAGAAGATGGTTAGCTCTAGAGTGGCTGCGGAGCTCTAGTTTCCACTGACAGGATTGGCTAAGGGCTGGTTCATTTGCCCGCATATAAACATCTCAAGATCCTTGAGATCTCCAGTGGTCTCCAGCTGCAAGGGAGCTGTAKTACTTCAGTGCAGGGATCAGCCGTAGGGCATGTGGCATTTCTGCCACTCCTGAATGGATGCCTCAGACACCATAAGACATCTCAGATGGCACTAGGTACTCTGTGTGTGCAGCTCAGTTAAGTCTTAGGTCACCAGTGAGTGTAAGAGAAGTTCAAATGCCTAGGATCCATGGAGCTAGAGATACATACAGTCACCTACATTTAATATATTAGGGCTTAACTCAGTTGCTGAAATATGAGCATTTGGTGTCTTTAGACACATCCTAGTGTCTTTCCCCTGGCTTTCAGATGGTGCTGCAGAAAGTTGCAGATATGCCTTCATATTTGTTAGCCCCATATAGATGCCTCAGATTCCACTGGATATGTAAAAAGGTACTAAAAAGGTATTTGGATTTAGTCTTGAATCAAATTCCATGCTCACACAGGGAAAAAAAATCCACRAGAGTAAGGTACCTTTGCTATATATCTTTCAATTCATATTAGGCCATGAATTCAGATTCTATGTAATATATAGGGTATTAATAAAATATCTGTTATAGATGTAACATAATATATTCTATTGGTACCAATACCTGTACACAAGACTTCTGCATAAAACCATATTATTTAAGGTATTTCTTTCTGATATTTTCCAGAAGTTTCTGAAAGACAGGAAAGCTAAGTATTTAGACCTACATCCATTCTCCATGCTCTGAGACTAATAACCATGGCCATTTGCATTTCCCTTCCCTTCTCCTCTTCTTTTTTATCTATACAAAGATAGCTTTATATAGTTTTTTCTTATTACACTTGTCAAGGACTTTGATTTCCTCATAGTTTCCTCTATTAAAATTTTACTACGTTTCACTCACAGTGTTAAATAGAATCTATTTCGAGCATTCTTCAAGTACCAAAAAAACAGACAAAGGTTACCATCATGTTCACAGAAATAGTTTTATTCTCCTTCTCCCCCTCAGAATAAACCTGGCATAAAAAAAGGAGAAAAGATGAGAAATGGTTTGGATTTTTGCATAGGGAATACTTGCGCTTTCAATGACGACACATTTCTTTGTACTTTTTGTTATAGGAAATGACGTATAGTTGGAAAAATCTCTGAGAAGAGAAATGCTTCTCATTATCAAATCATTGTATGCAGTAAACGTGTCATGGCACTGCTAAAACCCATGATACAAACTAACCATTTCTGTAAGGGAAGATTAGCAAACAATATGCTGCAAGTGCGCTGTTGTCTTACCTCTGGCTTTTTTTCTGGAATAGAGCTCACATAAATGATGCATCAAAATATTTGTGGGCTGAGGGGGAAAGAGGGGGTTACTTGTCAGGCTTGTCTCTATTTCTGTCTGGCTTTTTTTCTCAAGTTTGACTCCTTCTGGATGTCGCTGTTTTGGAATATGTGATAATGTTGCATTAGATATGCAACAAGTCATGTGTAAAGCAAATACAGTACCACTTTAAGTGAATGTCTCTCTTGATAAAAGAATGTATTCCAATTACATTAATCCATTAATGGTTCATTTCCTCAGATAATTGGCTACTTACGTGCATCTTTATTTGCATCCGCTAAATACATAGCCTAGAGTTACCAGTATCTATGTTAAGGCTAATGATTTCATCCTAGGTTAGCACTTCCAAGCCAGGACCAGTTAAAACAACATAACTTCAATCAATAGATTCACCAAAAAAATAAATTTTGTTCATTGACTGATTTCCTGCCTTCCAGCTTATAGCTAATTCTGCAGGCTTTTGAATTCCTCTTTAAGAACAGTATGTAAAAAAAGGCAAAGTCTCCTTTGGCTACCGCATCAAAAGCGCAACCCTAAAATATAATTTGTCGTTAGTATTTTCTATCAGTGAATAAATGTTGAAACTAATAAAAATCACTGTTTTCTCATTTAGATATTGAATTTGGTACATGTTACTAGGGAATACTGTAATTTTTCAGTGAAATATTAGATTTATTCCAATATGAGAAAAATCTCTCGTACTCACTCTTTCACAGATATATGGTCTGGTATATTAGAAATAAACTCCAGGTCCCACCTTTCAGAAATTGTCGTAAAGTTTGAACTCAGTCTCCAAGTTTTGACTTATTTATAGTTTTCAAAATTTGGTTTATATGTGTCTATCAGTTGCTGATTACAACACATAGGTGCACTGATAATTGTTGATTGATTATCCCTTGACAAAGCTTAATTATTCAAAAACATCTGAATAAATAAAGGGGAAAAAAAAATTCCCTTATTTTGCAATGTAAGAATCCCCAGATTTCCTCCCCTTCTCTCTTCCCCTTTTTTCTCCATCTCATTTACACCTTCATTTTAGTTTATTTTTCATCCTTTTGGCAGAGTTTTCTACTGTCCCAAGTATTGATCAAGCCTCCTCAAATTTTGGCAATGTCATTCTCCTGAAGCTCCATGGATGTCTCAGTGTCCAGAATCCCAGAGATGCTATCCTCCATCTTCTACAAGTGCAACAAAAAGATGAGGGTGTGTTTCTCTTTCTCACATTGAGTTATGCACTATGGGTTGAATGTGGAATTAAGCCTTCCCTGTTAAAACAGAAAAATTAAATTCTTCTTTTTAAAAAAGCGTGTTTTCTGCAGAACATTTTAGTATTTGCGTTTTGGTCATTTGCTTGTTTGAAAAAAACAAACGACCAAAGCTCCAGAGTGTTTCAGCTCTTAGTAAAGTTCAGGGAAGAAATTAAAACAAGTCTCGCGACTCGTATTGTGGAGGCCTTCAAATCAAGTAATCACAGTCACCCCCTCTGGCTTTAGAAATCTGTGGAGCGCCAAGTGCTCCAGTGCGCAGTAGCCTCTTGTAGGAGTTCAGATTCAATGGCTGCTTCTTGTTTCAGGCACCGGCTCACTTCTGAAGAATGAAAGGTCTACCGAGTCATACTTTCTGCTGTGAGACAAAGAAAAGAGATGCAACATTTGATCTCAAAATTTCTGCCTGCCCAGAAAAATGGAATTGCTGAAGAGAATTGAATCTCTTTTCCTGAGTATATAGTGTTTTTCTTGCACAGTTACATGAACCTAATAACCATATCAATCAGGGTTCTTGAAAGTAAGGCAATGTATTCTGCTGAAGTGTATGAGGAGATGTTGAGGTTAAGAATGTGTTTGAATTTCTGGATGGATGACAAGGTTGTTTTTGTTTCAAAGTTAACTGGGAATATGAAGAAGCTGAGAAATACTAGGCAAAGTATACTCAGAGAAATAACTGAAGTTTGCAAAAAGAAGGAGAATCGCTTACATGGAAGACCTTACATTACAAGTGCTCCTGGATTTACACATACATAGATAAGTCTATGTAGATTAGTAGCAAGGGTGATATGAGTGCAGCAGTTGCACTCGTTTGGTATATTTGGAATTGAAAATGCAGCAGTGGCAGGAACACTGTGAAGTTTCATTATGTTCACGAGCTAGAGGCATAGCTCTGATATGTCATTCTCTCAAAACCAGCAAAAACCATGCACTCTGGCAAGAAAAGAGCCTGAAAGATGGAAACACCTAGGAAAACAGGAAGAGAATGACAAATTGATGTCCAGCCCATGGCTTCATAGGGGCTTACAATGACTCTTGGATAATAAAAAGAAATTTCATCCAAAAAAATAAATTGAATGTAGTCTTTGGCCTCAAGTTCTTCAAACTAACACTGTGACTACTTGAGACATTGCTATTTCATGCTCCTGATTTCCTTTTCATTGCTAATATGGAACTACCCGTTGTTCTTCTGGATTTTTAGCTTCTTTGGTGAATTTGCTCTTCCCATTCAAATTCCCTAAACAGAGGGGATCACTGTCCCTGCAAATCCTATTGAATGACTCTAAAGTTAATATACCATCTGTCTCAGCTCTCTTCAGGGTAAGGCTGCACAAGAATGTTGAACATTTTGAGACATAACAATAGGAGTATTCAGGGTTCAGTCTCCAARCTTTCAAACCAACGGGTTGCCCAAGTATAAAAGTTATTGAAGTGCTCAAGTTATTTGCAGCTCACACTGCCTCAATTCCCACTTGCAGCGATTCTCAAAAGTATCTCCCTAAGAACAGGTGTTACTTCAATATAAAACTGCAGAAGGAAGAGGATCACTTTGCTTTCAGTCTTGCAGAGTGGAAAGAACTGAAAGTTGCCCACCTTTACCAAAAAGTGTTCACTTTTATGTTGTTGCTTAGATAACAGCTATTGATACATTGACAGGAAGCATTTATCATTCAACCTTCAGAAAAGAGTGTGGAAATTTGCCTTTGATGGCTCTTTCTGAAATGGTAGGTGAGAAACTGTGCAGAGGCGCTTTTTAGGACTTGCTAGCCCAAGGATGAATAAAAAGGATTGACAATATGGCCAAAACTGAGAACATGAAATCCTGAAAGCTGCTTTGCATTAAATGCCACAAGCAAAAAGAAGCAAAAGCCGGTATCTAATTTGTAAGATGAACACCTAGAGAAGACTGAGCCACTGGAAATCAAGTTTCAAGCAGTTACACAAAGCAGAGCAACTGCAACAGAAGATGCTCTGAYTGTGTCATCACTTCTGTTGCGACATGCCAGGAAGTTCACRTCCTTGATGTTTCAGAAAAACATGTATTTGGACTGTTTCACAGCTCCTTTCTGGGGTAAGCCACTGTGTTTTCTTTCTGTGGAAACCTGGTGTTGCTCAGGATTTCACAATGACACAGAGTTGAGGAACAGTTTGGGCAAAGACAGGCAGATGTGGGCAGAGGGAAGTGTTTCCTGATGCGGCAGTATAGACAAGGACTGAGGCAGCCTTGGACTTACCACTGGGCA
Source organism: Oceanodroma leucorhoa (assembly GCA_030449065.1). Taxonomy (NCBI): domain Eukaryota; kingdom Metazoa; phylum Chordata; class Aves; order Procellariiformes; genus Oceanodroma; species Oceanodroma leucorhoa. The sequence goes on from JASVER010000001.1 coordinate 14,608,811, forward strand.
ATGATAAACCAGATTCAAGTATCTGCTTCAGATCAATCACATGAGAAAGTAATCCTCTTTCCCCAGCCGTGAGGTTATTAGGTGCATTCCTTTCGGTTTTCATCAAAAGCTCCAGACATGAGCTTATCTTAATGTAGAAGGAGAAACTTTCAGATATGTCAAAAATGTTTGTGGAATGGTAAGTCTTTCCACTGTAGCTTCAAATGACATCCCTGTATTAAAATATTTTAGGCATTTTTCATATTAAACCAATTACAAAACAAATAATCTGTTTTGTTTATATAAAGGTCTATAGTAGTGTTTGATATTGTAAAAGATAAGAACAAACACTCCAGCGCTTTTATCTGTTCACAGGTTGCAGTCCTTGCCAGCCTCTCCCAATCTCTAATCTGAACAGAGCTGGTATCTTCATACAGTGGCTATGTCTGCATTAACAAGTAATTGAGCACAACAGGGGTAGATCGGTAGGCCAAAGTCAGTGATGATGAGGTCCTCACACTGGTTATATGCATTTCAGGAGTTCTACTTCACACAAGATTTAATCTTGTCCCCTAGGCTGAACATCCCAACCATGCATATAGTTTAATGCTGTTCAGAGAAGCAGCCACTGGTGTTTCTGTTAGTGACTGCATCACACTTCGTGCACACCTGAGTTCTCCAAAAGGAATCCAGCTCGTTCATCAAAATGACTCTGTGAAGCAAAGCAACCTTCAGTTAGTGGAGATATTCAGGAGTTTTATTTCAAAAATAGATTACTGCTTGAACCAAGATATTAATGCAGACACAACCTGCGTGACTTTATGGAGAAGCTGAATATTTGAGAATGTGAGTGTGAATCTTGAATTAAACATTAGCACTGAACACAACTCAGAACTTCCTGTATTTGAAAGTGTACATAAGGAATTAGAATGCATTTTTAAAACTTTGAGGAAGCAACAAGATGCTTCAGCACGCTGCATACAAAGTGTTTGTTGGAGATTAATAAAATATTTGGCAAGTGTCAAAAAAATAATGAAAATTTGTCTGTGTTATCTAACTCATTTTGAGTGAAACTTTAGAATATTTCTGAAGGTTTTTTTTCCATCCTGTGACAGGTGTTAAGAGGGCACTGACTTTTCATAACATTTTTGCCTAAGGTTGGATAAGACCTTTGTGTGTTTTGAGATCAGGTTCACTTTGAAAAAGCACCCAAAAGTTCAAATGCGTGTTTGGAACTCCAGAAAACCCTCCCACTCCATACCACATACTTCTCTTCCCCGTCCAAACAAGCCCATGACTTTTGCTTCTCCTCCAGCAGTCCAAATTTAAAGTACATCTCGCGTCATCTTTGGAGAGATTGTGTAGGCTGATTACCTTACCCGCTCATCAAGAGATGGGCAGATTACCTTTTTGTCCTAATTCTTTTTGATAAGTCTGACACGTCTCTCTCCAGACCCTCCTTTCTCTCCTCAAAGTGTATCTGCAYGTTGGCATTTTTTTCTTAGCATGCCCATAATTATTCCTCTGGGTCTCGCTATCRTTCCTTTCAGCCTTTAAAGTGGCCTGGGACACAACACAGTGTGCTAAAATTATCTTTCATACAAGACTGTAGAAAGAAATGTCTAAAAATTTCAAACCAGAAAAATTAACCTGATCTAAAACAAACCTTAATGTTGTTCGAAGTGTTTAGAGAATAGAAGGCAAATAGCCTGATCCTTTCCAGACACAGAACAGAAGTCCATTAAAATCCCTGATTCCATTCAAGAAGCTGCTGGAAATCTCAGTTCAGAACCTGAACTGGAAAGAAAACAAACTTTAAGCTTCTGAACAGAAGGGGGAAGGTTGGATTTTTCCCCCCTAATGGAAACAAGGATCTTAGTGGACTTCTGTTTGGTATCTGGAAAAGAAAAACCTGTCTGTCTTCTATCTTTTAAGTGCTTTGAAGTAGGAATTTGTTGGGTTTTTCAAAGTGAAATGAGTTTTAGGGAAGGGAACTTCTTGCAATGTGTTAGTAACTTTCATTGGCTTTTTACAGTGAAAATTAAAAATTCCTTGTCTGGTCCCTAACCATTTTAAAGCACTGTTTCCTTTTGGCAGCTGCACATAGCTGAATTCAGTCTCTTTTGYCTCTTCCATTTCTTGTATTCAAATGACACAAGTTCACTATCGTTGTTATTAAAACAAACCCAACCAATCCTTAAGAACATATAGTTGTAAATTAATGTCAGAATTTGTTTTACTTGAAGGGCACCAAAGAGCCCCTTATTCACATCAGTCTTCTGCGTTCATGAGTGGTGACCTGACTGGTGTGTGCACTAAGGCACTACTGACTAATTTTTCTAACAGAAGATACAAATGTAGGTTATACAGCATGTGCTAATGGTTTATAGTGGTATATTTTGCTTTTCTGTTTAGAGAATTGTGTTTAAACAAGAGACTCAAGAACTTGTGTTTTGCACTCTGTATCTTTGTTCAAAAGCTATTTGTATTTGCAGGTTCTTCCTACCAATCTCTCTCCTCATTAATATTTTCTTAGCAGATGCTGAGAAGTGGTGATCACTCTTGTACTGCCTGTATTATAAATAGAAAAGTCACATAATAAGAGTCTAAAAACTGAGAATCAGAATCTTTATTCTGACATTTAACCATTTCATAGTTTCCTGAAATAAATCAGATTATATCCTCTTCTGTTTACGTTTGTATGTCTCCTTTGGATATTTAATAAGAAGCAAAAGAAACATAACATTTATTTCCCCCAAATTTGCTGCAGGCTGAACTTGGTCCTGATAAAACAAATGTGGAGTTTATAAGAAGTAGCATTAAATTGCTGAAAGCTTCCACTAGAGTTGCATAAAGAACAGYACAGGAAAAATCAAAGCTCTTGATGTGATTTTCTCTGGCCCTAACATTCTCATGAACTTCCCTGTCTAGCCTTTAGCTTGATATGATTTGATTTTTAGATGCTGTTCTTTATGTGTCTACCTTAATGCAGCTGTATGAAGACTATTTCATTTAACACAAAATTTGAAAGATATGACCTTCTAGCATAATGCTACATTTGAGTGGTTCAGAAAGTTTTCCGTTTAAATTTTCCTTTGCCAAAAGTATCCAACCTGTGCACATTCACACATGCATATACACCCTCACACACCCTTTAGAAGATATGAATGTAGTTTAAGCAGTACCTTAGGGTACAAAATTAGTTTTTTTCAGAATATGGCACTACCATAGTTTCCTTCGGTGATACAATAGCAAACAATTGAACTGCTTAAGAGACAGACTTCCATGTTGGTGGGAGAAGGGTGTGCAGTCTCTGTGAAAGTTTTCAAGACCTGACAGGACACAGCCCTGAGCAATGTGGTCTGTTCTTGGAGCTGACCCTGCTGTGAGCAAGAGGTGGGACTAAAGACTTCCTGAGGTACCTTCCAACCTGAATTGTCCTGTGAGTTAACATCCACCATTCTTCTTTGCCTCTGATTATCTCAATTCCTTCTGTTTTTCTAAACTTGTAAATACTTCTCCTTTATTAGGGGGAAAAAAAAAAAAAAAAGCAACCAAACTTGCATGTCTTTCTAGATCTTCCATTGTCACAGAGAGGTAACACAGCGTTAATTCACCTTCATTCAAAATGGTGTGAACACCCTAGAGCACACAGTTTGCCAAAGCTCCACATGTGGAGGAGCTGGACTCCCCTACTGTGTGCTACCCCTAACCCAATCAGTATGCCAAACCACTAGCCCTCATTTTCCCCGCAAGGTTTCTTTCCACTTACCTCAAAGACTCYACCTCATTTCATTCCCCCATAGATCCAAGTTACTAACTCTGTACCCCCATACTCAGCCCTCCTCGGTGCAGCTCTACTGTCTTAGTTTGAGGTGGACATCCCTCCTGGATTACTTCAGCTGGTGTAATTACTGCAGCAAAGCCAGAAGGGGAGAAGGGAAAAGCCTGTAGCCCAAGGCAGCAGGTTACCACTGATCACCTGCCTGGAAGGTACTGTCACTGTTAGGTGAGAACTGCCTCTGTGAAGACTTTTACCCCACAACTCAGAAAACACATTTAGGAAGGTTTTGGGAACTTTTAATTAATACTCATTTTTTACCCTTGACTGTAATCCTCAGTAAATACCACCCTCTGCATTCATGTTTGGTTTTATTTACATATTCTGTTTCACAATACCAATAAAAGACTCTAGAACAGTGGATTTCTGAAGGCATACTATTTTTTCAATTGTATCTTTCAAGAGCTGGTAGTCACTTGGCCTTTAGCTTCATGTCTTATAACGCTACCCAAGGCTTTCTCTAATTGCCACAACACAATACTCTGTGGCTTAGTTAAATGATACGTTAAAGAGTGACTAAACTGTAGTGATTAATACTGCTCATGGCAGCATTATTGCCTTGAACTGAGGTGGTCTGGCTCTTTTGAGCAGTATGTGTATATGTACACATTGGTGCAATAAGTCCTGAGACTTACTAGAGAGTATTGCACTGCCAGGTGGCATGGCCTGAAATCGAAACCCACCTATTGTTGGATTGTTTCAAAGGAATTTGAGATAAGTGGAAAGCTGCTGCTAGAGATGTTCATTTTGTTCTGCCCTTTGTAAATTTCTTGTGATGTTATTCTTGTTCAAATACCCTCCCTGGGCTACAGCTAATGGAGAAATAAAAGGAACTTTCTTTGGCTTTTTGATTGGTCTTCCTGGTTTTCATTCAGGGATATCTTTATGATTCTCCTGTATTCATTCTTCAAGGTTGTCTCCACAATTATGACACATTATTGAGGCAATTCAAAATAATATATAGACTTTTTAGCATTTCCTCTCTACTGATGGCTTCCTTGTCCTTTCTCTTTCTTTTTTTTCTGATGATGAAATACAGTTAAAAGCAGGCTGAGCTTATTCAGTTTTGTACATGTTCTCTGACTTACCATCTCAGTATCATTCTTGATTTAGTGAAGTATAGGATGCAAGGCTGTTTATGAATATTTCTTTTCACAGTACACAAAAAGGAACAAATATCAAACCAGCAAAAGCATAGGCTAAGGTACAGAAGAAGGCTGGGTTTCTTTTTTCCTCCCTATTCTTATGAAACAGAAGGAACCAGCTCAGCTGGGTATCACTCATCACAAGACTCTGGTTTGATTTCTGCAGGTGGCAGAGGTAAAAGGCTTAGCTATGCAGGGCCTGGGGATTCAAAGGAAGAAATTGGTCAGAAGTTCTTTCATTTCATCAAATTCTAATGGGGAATGAGTACAATGTTACCAGACTTACTGGTATCTGGTTCTTTCTGTTACTCTCTTGCAACCTAGAGTATTATCAGATAAYAGGAAACCACTGACCAAAGTGTACAGGCTGAAAAGCCTCATGTTGACCACCTATATGCTTACTAGGGATGCTTATGACATGCAAATCCTGGGTTTTTTTGCAAGAATTATAGGATGTTCATCATCTCTGAAGATGCCTTCATTGCTCATATATGAATCGAGATGATAATTTTAAGGGACCGTTAAATCTCTTCTTTAGAAGAACAAGAAACTTGACTTACAAATAAGATCAAGAGAAGCAGAATTAAAATAGTACCTTAAAGGTAAATATTTCTACTTCCCATGAAGCACAATCTTACAGTTCTGGAATTCTAACAAATATATACAATGTTTTCTGAAAATAATAAGATGAGAGACATGGTAAAGGAAAAACAATATAGTGGTGAACCATCTATCTCAGAAGCTGAAAAGTAAGAATATCATCTGTGGTCTGGAAAACTAAGGGGAATGAAACTGATTTTCTAATTATTATCTTTGCAAACATCTTAATGAAATATAAATGAATATGCAAGGGATTCTGCAACAAATATACTAAATTAATGCAAAGGAAAAATACATGAAAGGTGTTATTTCTCCAGTAAACAGCGCATGTCAGTAAATGAGGATTAAGTGATATACCTTGTATCTTACTTTTTAAGAGTATCACTGCAATTTCAATACCCAGTTTCAATTCATACGCTACAAATCAGCAGAATTTTTTATTTTTTAATGAAGCATGATTAACCATTACCTAATGTTCAGACTGACTTCTTGAAACACCTTCTCTCTTAAATGGAAATAATGAAAGAGAAGACTAAGACAAACAGGAGACAAGTGATTGTAAACCTTTTCAGAAACATCTCTATTAAAAATAAATCTTTCTGATACTTGGTTCCCTTATGAAAAGAGGATATGGACAATTGTTGAAAACTGTGTAGTAATTGGTAAGAAGCGTAATTGTTTAGCAGAGTGAAAGGCTCAAATCTATTTTATTATTCACCTCTCTGTGATTAGACCCAGGCTTCTGAGGTGGAAGTGCAACAACTTAGAGTGACACTTAGCACCTTTAGAATGAAAACCAGGGGTTTTGCCCCTGTTTCTATATTAGCTCTATATTAGCTCCTGGAAAACTTTCARAGTTGTATGTAACTCAACAGACCCTCACATTATACGACGGAATAGTCCGTTAGCCATGTGTTAGAATAGTGAGAGTCTCTTAAGCCCRTAGTTCCTTCTTGAACTTCAAAAGCTTTGTAGAATAGTGTGAAAGGCAGAGAGAGGCCTGAACATTGTATTTAGTGTAGATTCTTTCACTGCCTTATCCTATCTTTCTCTGTAAAGAATTTGCTGCTTCTGTTGTCTAATCAACAATATTTTAACTGGGATCTGACAAGGACATGCTTGAGCTCTTTTCACTTAGAATCATGTTTCATAAAATGTGAACTTAAAATCGTAATGACTTGTATATATATATATATATTTTAATACTTGTTTTCAGAATATCCTTGTATTTTTCCAGTATGTTTCCTGTGTGATGTAAGGGTCTCTGGTACTCTAACTGCTTATTTAGTAGTCAAAGGAAACTGTATTCTGTTTCTAAACAACATTTCTACACTGTCTGCATTTCAGTACAATGCTTCTGGCTTGAGCTGCTTCAAGTCTGTTGAAATACATTTTTAGAAGTTGAAAAAGAAATGTAGTTGTTCCAAGATTTAGCAAACATTTTAAAATTGGTAATGCAGCATGTTTTCTTATAGATATCAGTGATCAAATGTTTTGTCCTTATGGAAAGAAAAAAGGAATCATCTTAATGAATCCCCATAGACAAGCATTCAAACTATTTCATTTTTGGTTTTCAACCCCTACTGTAAATCTGGATTTATCTCCTAAAGGATATAAGAGTTAATGTTACTTGTGTCTGATGGATATCTCAACTGGAGAACAACTGCTTTTGCTTTTCTCACCTGTTTCTCACCTGTTGCATGTTTTTGTAACTTCTTTCCTCATAAAATATTAAAATAACATATGTTAGGACAGATCGTCTTCATGTTGTTGGTTTTTTACTTTTCAGGATATTCTGAGATACTATCCAGCTTGACTAGCATGTTATATTCTTAACTTATGTATGGAACTCCAATTAGCATAACTGGGAGTTGCATACTAAGTACAGGAGAGAAAATATGCCATCACAGTACAACACCAGCTTTCTAAATGACATGAACGTTGGCAGATATGAAGTAAGATGTTAAGCTATAGAGAAAACTTTTGCTGGTTACAGTGTAAATTTTCCTTATTTGTTAGTAAATCAGTCTTTTAAGTTTTAGTTATTTGCTTCTTGGATGCCCTCTCCAACACCCCTGCCGTGGGCAGGGACATCTTTCACTAGACCAGGTTGCTCAAAGCCCCGTCCAACCTGACCTTGAACACTTCCATGGATGGAGCACCCACAACATCTCTGGGCAACATGTTCCAGTGCCTCACCACCCTCATCATGAAAAATGTCTTCCTTGTGTCCAGTCTAAACCTGCCCTCTTTCAGTTTAAAACAATTACCCCTTGTCCTGACACTACAGGCCTTGGTAAAAAGAAGAAGGAAAAGAAGAAAGAAAAGGAAAGCCGGAAAAGATAATTCCTGCCTTTTACAGAGAGTGCAGCACCATCATCTGTTTGTTCTGCTTGGCATAAGGAAACAGGGACCTGAGGAGTCTCCTCACCATGGCATGGTTTGCATGAGAATCTGCACTCTCTTCACAGCCACTCCACACTTAAGACTTTGCTACTGTTTTAAACATGTGAAATTACTTAAGGGAACCGGAGCTAAAGAGTGTTGACTTTTATAACCTTCGTAATAGAAATTATACATAGTAGCTGTTCTTAACTGTAATAGATGGTAGTGTGCCTTGGCTCCTTTCTGCATACTGTGCAAGATTAAGGTCATACAGAGGTAAATTGTAATAAACAAAGGGATCTGTAATGAAAACTGTGGTCTAAGTGAGTTTTTTTTTTAAAGGCAGGAAATCCTGAACTATGGTTCCTGCTCTACATACATTTCTCTGTCTCTCTGATCAAGTCAATTTGCATTCACTTCATCAAACCAAGGGCAAAGATTTCTAGAAACTTGCTCTTTTTGGAAAAGCAAGGCAATCAAAAAACTGAGAGAGAATTGGGATAGTCTCCCAGCAAACGGGAATGCTCAGCAAAATACAGGATAAATCTGATAGATCCTATGACTCAGATTTCTGTTTTCCATTGCTGTTGGATAAATTTGTTGTTATGAAAATGAATTCCCTGGTAAAAAGTTGCTTAGTGGTATGTATCATCCTATATTTGCTCCTTTTTCACTCAGGTATCCTGACTACCACTAGCTACAGCAGGCACTGTAACAACTCAGTTTTTCTAAACATGATCTACCTGACCTAGTAAGGTATGACAATTAGCTATATTTTCATAGACATGGATTTATTTAACCAGTTTGCATGGAAGTATGTAAATAGACAGGTAAACTTTGCTCTCACACCCTCAATCTAGAAGATTAAAGATACAGAAACACACTGTTAAAAGAAGAAAGCTGCATTGTCATACTATAAGGCATTAAGAAATTGCAAAGTGGTAGCAACAGAACCAGGGGTTGTCATCTGCTCAAATTTTATTCAACAGAAAAGGTAACACAGGAAAGTCTGTACTGTAAGAAGCTGATGTCAGAGACTTTATCAGATATATAAATAAATATGAAAAGCAAAAGCTCTTATTATTTGAATATTGCTCTAAGCATATCCAGAATGGCAACAATGGTCACAAGCAACAGGAGAGTCGGAAGAGTCATTTGTGACAACATCCCCAAACTACAGAAGGCAAAGAAGCAACGAGCATTAATTCAACCATTAATTCAACTTTTTGGTAAGGTTTCAGACAGGAAACAGCTAGCAAATCTGGGCTGGCCATGCCTCAAGGTGTAGCACAACCAGAAATAACACCAATATCTGACAGCATTTTAAGTGTTTGTGAGGGTATTAGTAGGTCTACATAATGACACTAGGCACTGCAGGTGCTACTTGAAATCCACTTTTAGCTTAGTTATTAGGACATTTCAAAGCATCTGTAAGTCTGTGTTATGCTGATATTGATTCTTAATTCTTAAGTTTATTTAGGAAAGGAGGACGTGAGGAAGTGAACCTGTAAGATACTCTTTCTAAGGCAATTAGGGCTGGTTGTTTCCCTGTGTAGAAGCTGCTATTTCACAGAATATTGATCAGCTGGAACTAGATAAAGCAGAACTGATGACTAAATAATATATATGGATTTAATATATATGAAAATATATAGGCACAGTATGTGGACTAGGTAGAACCCAAAAGCAGCYGTTGAGCTTCTACAGAAACTTGAATCTTCATTCAGCTGCAGATCCTTGCTTTCATAACCCTAACAACCTGTGATAGTTTACAGCATGGTTTACAGCTGCATTTTCAATGCAATGCTAGGTACTCGCACCCATTTTTTATTTGTATGACTGAAATGTGTGTAACTATGAGCATGTATGTCAAATGTCAGGCCATAATTCTCTTCCTCAGTCTCCTTATTTGTATCATCAACAAATATTTCCTTACATAATTCACAACCATTTTATAAACCTTAGCAAATCGCTGACAAACCACCAAGAAAACGAAAATCACCACAAATTTTAACCCTGCATCAATTGCAAGTGTGAAATGTAAACAATTTGTAAAAAATTATAAATAAATAAATATTTCTGAAATTTATATACATGTACAACTACACACAAAAATAACAGCTTTGTTTAATAACAGGCTTGTTCTTTCCCCAAATTCTTTGCTCACTGGTGATTCACCTAACATCTTTGCAAAACTGTCCCCCAGTGTGCTCTAAAAACCAGTGACTATAGTAACTAAGAATTAAATTAGTGCGGGAAAAAGTATCATAATGAAATCTGAATATTTTTCTACTTCTCAGACATTTGTTAACCCAAGAGTGCTGAAACATTTAAAAAAAAAAAAAAAACAACACTTATTCTGATTTAACAGTGTAATTTTATTGGCTACCAAAGAGCTACTCCTGATTTATACCACAGAGATCAAAATCAGACCCAGTTCCTCTATAATATTCTTCCTAACATATCCTGTATGGATGAAAATCTAAGAAGTAAGATTGTAGGGATTTATTCACGCATATTTGGCAGCCTTTTCGTATTTATTGGTCTAGCAGATATCATTTGAATTTGGTGCCTTTTTGCTAAAGAGTCAAATAAGTTATTTGCTGTATGAGTAAGTATTTGATAGCAGTTCAGACAAAGATAAGGTGTGAGGTATGACTTTGCAGATGCAATAAAATGACTAAAAGGCCAATTTATCCCTCATGTAACATTGCTGAAGTCAATGAATTTGATCTGTATGTTGAAAATCCCATTTCACACTTAAATAGGATATTTATATCAGAATTGTTTGGGTTTTGTTTAGCACTAGCTCTTGTAAGAATACCCTGTAAGATGAGACCAATTAGATATTCAGTTGTAACTTTTACACATGCAACACACAGTCTGTTTTTTCCAAATATATCACCCCAACTCATGTCAAGGAAATTCCAATGTAGTTGCACAGTACCTATAATTAGTGATCATTAGTCCAATTAGTGAACATTAGGGATTTAGATGAGATATGACACTTGAGCTAGAGAGAATTCAGAGAAATCAAAAAGCTGCACTGATGCCAGGAACTGTGAGGAAATATCGTTCTGAAAATGGCAAAACCACAGGATCACCAAAACAAAGCAGAAGGAAATTGGACTAAGCCAAAGGCTAGAGGAAAAACTCTTTGAGCAGAGAACAGTGAGCTGTTCCATACTATAAAACAGTGAGTAGGCTAAGGCAGGTTGGTGCATATGGGTCAGCAAGATTTAGGGAACAAGGATGTGCAACTAGGCAGAAGGAGCACAGTGATACAGCAACAAGCCCAGAGGTACACTGATGAGCCAAAAGCAAGTGGGGAAATGGGTACAAGAAGAAAGTAGTCTTTCTGTCTTCTGCACCTGGGCTCTGAGCCACAGTGAAAGCTTTGAGCAGCTGCAGGTCACTGTTCCCATCTCCAGATTCTCAGTCTCCAACACGTCTATCAATAAAGTCTTTGAGTTCTTTCTCCATTAAATACTGCATAAGTTTCACCTTGCTCTTCAAACTGCTCCTGCACCTATTCCTTCTGGAACATCCTCAGACTGTTTCTCCCCAAATGTTTTCAGCTAGAGAGTCCTTGTGGGTGAACGGGCAAAACACATAGTTTGGATTTACTCCAACTCTTTCAGAGATGCAGGATTTAGAGGTATTACCTATAGCAATTCATGTCTCTTTATATGACTCTTAATGTTCATGCATTTTAATCAGAGGTGGTCAAAATATTTCAAATGAAGAGTGAAGATTTAGGGCTCCAGTACTGATCTTTCTGTACACTGAAAAATGTTCTGGCATTCTTCATTTTCCGCAAGTTCTTTTTCAAATCTGGTTTGGATTGGTCTTACATCTAAACAGTAACCTATTTCAGAGTGCTGGGATATTATTCAGAACTGAGTAAGGTCTCTAGAGTGCAGGTAGGTTTTTCTTGTGGTGCAAAGAAATTGCYTCTCTTGTGCAGTCTGCTTTTGTAAAAAGATACCTTGTTAAAATCCTTCACAGTCCACCAAAGTCACAAACACCTGATTTCTTGGAGAAGCCAAGCCTTCGTGGTTTTGAAAAATTCCAAGAGATAAAGTTAAGTTCATTCTGTTTTGCAGTGTTTGGAAGCTTACCACCTGCCAAATAAGAAGTTGTGTTACCACATACGCTATACAATGGTTTGGATTTATTTAGTTTCCAGTGCAGTGCCAGAGTACAAGTCAGTTGTCCAAACCCAAGCCAAGTGTCTAGATTACCTCTATAGACAGTGGAGAGAAAGAGGAACCTCCAGGTGGTAATTCCTGTTAAAATGTGATTTATCAAAACTTTTTTGAAATCCATGTTAACCATATTGACAAATGCAGACGAATCCATATGTCTGTTGATTTCTTTGAAGAACTCTAGTGGCATTGACTTCCAACTACAAAATCAGTATTGACTCTTCTTCACATTTATCCACACTAAGTGTCTTCTTTGCCATGACTTGAAGTAATCTACTGGCTTGGAGTCAGATAGTCTGTGTTCCCAASTGTCCCCTGAGACCTTTAAAAATTGTCTGCACATTTGTAACTTCTCTCCCACCAAGGAAATTTAAGCAACAGTTTGAACAACGCAGTTAGCTTACCTCAAAGTTAGTAATCTAGCAATTTCACATTTGTGCTCATTTAAAAATTTAGAATTAATAACTTCAGTGCAAAATGCATTAAGCTCRAAATTTCGTTTCCTGATGTGGAACCCTTATTGCTATTAACCATTTTACATTTCCTCCTTGCCCCTATCGCTGATGTTGTTTTTACTGGAAACAAATGTTTGTTTAATTGTGAGGCCCTACCTGGATTATTTTTAATCCTGACTACATCCTAATTAATTAACAATGCTGTATCTTCTTTAGCTGCTCTCTTTTTACATAGCTACACATGAAATATTTGGTTTAACTTCCTAATTAGGCAACAGTGCAAAGAATTTTGAAAAGTTTTATTTTATCCCTATTCTTACTGACTCAGCTGGCTTTTTCCAGTGAGTTCCTTCTTTTACTCTCCCTGGGCTGATTGTACCTTCCCAATATCCCATTTTAGGTGACTGCTTCCATGACATGGTCTTGCACACTGCAATACCAGGATTTCTTTTTGTTTGGAGCAGACATGACCATGTCTCCACCTTTGATATAAAGCATTCAGTTTGATGATGTCTGCACAATTAGCCAGCTTTCTGGTGACTTGAATATCTGTATGTCTAAAGGAATGTCTAAAGGTAGCCTGGCAGGAAAACCACCTTTTGCCTGAGAGTATACCCATCTGCAAATAGTCTGATGTCCCCTTCATGCAGTTCCAATTGCTTTGAAATCCACGTAAAAGCTGATGTCATCTTGAAGGCAGAAAACAGAGAGACAGAGGGTATGAAAAACATGTATAATTAGCAGGGAAATTAACTTAATGCTGAGAGGCAACAGGTGCCTAATCGAGCATCAAAGCAATCTCCTCATTTTTATATCTTTTGGGGTTTTTTTCCTTGTTAAATGACAGATGAGAGGTAATGATGATATTGATGAAAAAGAATCAGCTAAAAATCCTAAGGAAATCCCGTGAATAAGCTAGAAACAGCCAGAAGACTGGCAAGCCTGCTCTCAGCAGCAATCAGAGAAGGCTCTATGTTGATAAGCAACACAAAAAAGGAGAGAAGGGCACCATCTGGCATTACCCTTCCCACAGAAAGGTCAGACTCTTCTCTTGCCCTGGAAATACCCAACCAGCCACGCACCAAGGCTAGGAGACCCCAGAGTGAGAGTCCTGGGAAATGGCATGTCCAGGCAAGCAGCTTTCCAAGGTAATGCATTTTTCCTTCATTATCGCCAGTATTTTAGGGCCAAATTCATACGCAAAAAAGAAGTGTCTGTAGAGGCAGCTGCTCTAATCCCATGGCAGTGTTAGGAAGAGAGTGCTTTGTCCAGTCTTTCAGTTTTCTCTCCCATTTCATACTCCTTGCCTCCCTAATCCCTGAAAAGCACAAGCACTCTGGGTAGGTAAAGGCTTCTTGATTTCAGGAAAAGTGCAGCAATGTTTCTAATAAGGATGTATGTCATTTTAGACTTGAAACAACGTGCATTTTTTCAAGCCATTCAAAACATTTATAGCCATTGCACTTTTTACACACCCCAAGTTTTGCATTCTTTGCAGAGCACCCTTATTTGGCGTGTAATGATTTCAGAGCTGTTAAATCTTTACGTTATCCCAACAACATGTCAATTAAGGGAGGCATTTTATACAGATTACAAAGATTTGTCTGAGGTGGCCACAGCTTTGTTAAAGCTGTTTTGTGGACATCTTCATAATTAATGGAAAAATCATTAGGAATTCAGTCTTTATTAACCCCTGTAGCTGCAGGGGCCCATTTCATCTTAATTGCATTCATTTGGCACTGGCAGTATTATACAGCATAATCACTAATAAATGATCTTTTAATTTGTACCAATCAAGAGAGCTTGCTTTCATGCCAATATTCCTGTTTCTTTGATGTTGACCTGTCTTGATTTTTGATCATTTGAACTTAAGATGATTTACTGGAAAATCAATATCAATAGCAAATCTGCCGTATTCATACATCTGTGGTTAAGTTCAATTTGACTGTATTTTGATTGAAATAAGTAGTGCTTGATTATCCATTCAGATTTTATGAAATAATCAGGTCGGGAAATCTAGTCCTGTTTTCTTATTCAAAGGCAAATAATTAGAAACTGTAGGAAAACTGCAGAGCTGGGACAGCATTMGAAGTAACACTTCAGATCCCACTAATTAACCAACTTTGTCTGTAATCTCCTAAAGGCCTCCACCAATAGAGTAATATGCTATTACCCGTTTAGCAGGGCCAACGGGGGCTTTGGCTACACTTGTTAATAAGAAAATCTGAGACAGTTTCTCTCATTATACCCCCTGTCAGCACTGTCGCTGCAGTATAAAATAGCCATCATTGTTCTATTGGTCAGTTAACCAGAAACAAGACTACTGTAAAAAAATACTTTACAGCTAATTGAAAATGACTGAAACATTCCCTTATCAACCAGTTGCTTTGTGCTATTTGAAGAAAATATAAATGTTGGTGAGGGAGGGCAAACACAAAGTTCAGTCTTTTTAATTAATACCCTCTACTTGAACTAGAATTACGGACTTAGCTAAAGACAAAAAACCCTTACAGCTATTACTTCAGCCTCTTAGTTATGAATTAAAAGGGAAAAAAATACATTATATCTTTCCTAATATTACAGTACTTACTCACTAAGTACTTAATTAATTTATTGAGAATTTACAAGTAAATCTGTTAATTACTATGAGCAATACGAGGCCTTGTCTGAACTATTACTGCACTGTTACACTGTGATACAGCTCCACTGCTGGCTGTGAAATAAATAAATAATGTAGCTCATTCTGAGGTGGGGGGAACGAGCTGGACCACTACAGCTGCATCACGGTRGGGACTGTAAGGGTTCCTCCTACTCTTGTGTCACTGCCTCAACCCTTGCTGTTTTGCCTGCAGGTACTGTARATGACTGACCTCCTTCCTTAAGTCTTTGGTAATTTTGGGCAGCTGGGTCTGGAACAATCATAGAATCATAGAATGGTTGGGTTGGATGGGACCTTAAAGATCATCTAGTTCCAACCCCCCTGCCATAGGAAGGAACACCTTCCACTAGACCGGCTTGCTCAAAACCTCATCCAACCTGGCCCTGAACACTTCCAAGGATGCAGCATCCACAGCTTCTCTGGGCAACATGTTCCAATGCCTCACCACCCTCAGAGTGAAGAATTTCTTCCTTATATCTAATCTAAATCTACCCTCTTTCAGTTTAAAGVCATTRYCCCTTGTCCCATCACTACATGCCCTTGTAAAAAGTCCCTCTCCAGATTTCTTGTAGGTCCCCTTCAGGTACTGGAAGGCTGCTGTAAGGTCTTCTCGGAACCTTCTGTTCTCCAGGCTGAACAACCCCAGCTCTCTCAGCCTGTCTTCATAGGAGAGGTGCTTGCTCCAGCCGTCTGATCATCTTCAGGGCCCTCCTCTGGACTCGCTCGGACAGGTCCGTGTCCTTCTTATGCTGGGGGCCCCAGAGCTGAACGCAGTACTCCAGGTGAGTAATCTCCAGTTACAAAGGGGAGATAAAGTTGACTGTGCGCACATGTGCAAGTTAGATGACATTTCGTTTTACGTCACTCCAATTTTCAGTGCAAATATTATAAATCCATGAAATGAATAAGCAGAATTAAACAATTGATCTCCAGTTGTTGAGACACATACATGAAGGMAGCAAATAAAACAGCTTTAGCGCTGCTGTGCAGTGACATCTCACAGGAAACCCTTCAGGTTTGGGGGACAGAGAGGGACGCAGAAAATACTTTAATCTGAAACTGCAAGCATGAAATTGCTTCCATTAAGCTTGACTTCCTGATTATTGTATAGCATTATCAAAAGGCACACTTAGGGCTGTTTTGGAGCCGTAAATATACATTACCATACCTAAACAAATTTAAAATTAATAATGACTACCCTTGATGTATAATGCCTGTTTAGTTACTGTGGGATTTCTTTTTTTACAGGAGTTCCGTGAAGTCATCTATCCTAAAAGATGGATCAGTAATCTCACCTCTAAAATCATTATACCGGAGCTACTTATTTGGGAATTTTGACAGATGGATATTTATAATAGCAGCTTACACTTCTTCCAACCTGTTTCTGGCAATTCCAGCTGCCGAGGAGGTTGCCTGAGACCCCCACAGTGTGAGCTTTATGTATAGCTTCCAGAAAAACCACTGACCTTATTTCTGTACAGGAAGGAAGACAACGTTCACTCCAATAATTAATTATTCACATTCCGGTGTATTGATAGAAACACACCAAAATTATTAAACTAAAATAACAGGGGGGCAAAATCACCTTTACCAGTAAATGTCATAGCTCACAATTACTAACATCTGTTTGGGCACTTTTTCAGATTCCTAACTCTTCAAGTTTTTCTGCTTTTTCTACACTGACAACTCTAATTTCCCTTTAAGGGTGGGGTGGGTAGTTGTTGKTTTTTTTTATTTTATGACCATGCATTTTCAAAATTACAGAAATATTGCCTCTAATCCAGTGCATCTTTATGCACTAATCTTTATCCAGCTGCTTGTATTTGTCTTATTTGGACTCTGGAGAACTGATTTCTCCAGTTGACCTCAAATGTACTGAGTTACCTTGGTTTTTTGGTCTAATAGTTATACTTATTCACTCTTCTGTCTTTCAATGCTCACCTCAGTGGAAATCCCAGACTCTTTCTAATATTTTAATACATTATTTTAATAGCATGGATTTAAAAACTTTCCTTGCTTGCCAACAGTCTTTTGGGTAAACAGTAGCACATAAATAAATAGAGTGCATCACCGTATATTTTATATTTTCTCGTGTAATCTCATGGCAAGGACTATACATGCATACATTCCTTGTTTATTATGAYGTTTATTACCATGTGTTATGTGATTGGATATATTTTATTCTGATTAAGATTATTAATGGTTTTCTTAGAGATTTTTTCCAGCAATGAATACACAYATATACAAAATTGCCTTGAAATCTTAACTTTTCTTATCAGTTAGAGAAGTCTCTAATACCTTGTTTTAAAAAAATGTGTAGGGTATGTGTTCACTTTTATAGTCACTCAAGAGAAAAAAATCTCTGTCCTAAAGAATCACATGCAGTAGCATGTATATAACTATTGTATAGTTCTGCATATAATTTTATTTGATTTGGTCCTACATGTTATAAAGTCCTTCCCAGGAAAGGCTTAACAAAGATTCAAGGTAAAATTTGAAGAACTGAATGGGAAGAAGAATATCTTCCATGCCACTCTCTGCATGAAGGTTGCTTGTAGCTTTCAGGGTGAGCTTGGGACCTCACAGGACTAAACCCTAAAAATTAACTTGACATAAATAAGAGCAATGAAATACCTTTGAACTCTAGGACTATTTTTAAGTTGGATTTAATTTTAATAAGATGAAAAGTTAATAAGAGAAGCATAGTGGTTTTATTCACCAGCATACGCCTCTACTATTTGACTGCAGAACAGCCACTGCACGTCCCATCAGAATGAAACCAGCTCTTTTGCCTCCAATTCTCACTAGCCATGCCAATTTCTTGCATGTTTATTATTCTCATCATGGATGAGTACTTGTGTCTGTTCTGAATTTGTTCTCCTTTAATTTCCATTTATGTTCCTCTTGTCCTACCTTCTTGTGCTGGTCTGCACATGTTGACATTATCTGGTCCATTTAAAATTTTAAATACTTAATTAAATCACCTCTTAAGTGATTTTTCTTTCTAGACTTCATAGATTTAGATRTTCAGCTTGCCCTCAGAACTTATACTTTCAACCTTGCCACCTTTTCAATAATAGCAATATCACATTCGTAATATATATCAAAGGTAACATTGTGCAGCTTGAATGTTGTCTCTAACTTTCTTAAACATATATATTCTGCTGCCCTGACTAACTGTCCTAGATAGCATGTCTTTGGAATCACTTTTTAAAGGTTCTTGTCAAAGTCAGCTGCATTAGTTATATTCTATTAGCCTTTAAATATGCTTTATATTTGTGAGACCACAGCTTGGCTATTATTTTTTTAATAACATTAGTTCTTATAATCATGTAAATACCCATTTAGTAGATGGAGCAAATTTTTTTAAATTTAACTTTAATGTTATTCATTACTATTTATCCTCTATATTTGGAATTGCCTTTCTTAATATGCTTTATTTTTATAGAAACCTACCAATTTTTAATTTGCAGTTCTTAGACTTGTAGTTACGCACCTTCACATCTTCCCATGCTATTTCCAATTCAGATACAAGTCTCCCAGTAAAGTACTGCTAGAGGCACATTTTCAGATTTTACAGCAAATAGTTTAKGCAGAACATAATTTGTAAAAATACTGTAATAAATTAGAGGGCTTATTGCAGAGTGCTATTTTCATTTCAATATCCAACCAGCAGAGGACTGTTTTAATTTCCATAGTGTAGGAAAGATTCAGAACAAGCATGGAAATTATCCAAGGACAGCAACTTGGCTGCGGAGAAAATATCAAATAGCAGGTAACTCAAGTGACGTCTTCTTTCTTTGGTGTGCTGTAATCATGAACATGTGCCTCAGATGCTTKTATCTTTTTTTTCCTGGCAGCCCTACTAAAAAAATAAATATCTTACCTGAAGTGTGTACATGTCCTTGGAGACTGTCTAAGGACTAGAACATCGTTGTGGTTTAACCCTAGCCTGCAACTAAACACCACACAGCCACTTGCTCACTCCCCCGCTCTGGTGGGATGGGGGAGAGAATCGGGAGGGTAGAAGTGASAAAACTCATGGGTTGAGATAAAGACAGTTTAATAATTGAAATAAAATAAAGTAAAATAACAATAATGATAACAGTAATAACAGAATCTACAAAGCAAGTGATGCACGATGCAATTGCTCACCACCTGCTGACCGATGCCCAGCCAGTCCCTGAGCAGCAGTCGCTGCTCCCCAGTCCCTCTCCCCCAGTTTATATACTGAGCATGACATCATATGGAATACCCTGTTGGTCAGTTGGGTCAGCTGTCCTGGCTATGCTCCCTCCCAGCTTCTTGTGCACCTGGCAGAGCATGGGAAGCTGAAAAGTCTTTGACTAGTCTAAGCACTACTTAGCAACAACTAAAACATCAGTGTGTTATCAACATTATTCTCACACTAAACACAAAACACAGCACTATACCAGCTACCAGGAAGAAAATTAACTCTATCCCGGACAAAACCAGAACAAACGTGAAATTTCCATTGTCTGGAGCTTCTACAGTGCTTGCTTATGGCTTTCTACTACATTGATGTAAGCAAATATCCAGGGTGTTGGTGCCCTACACTTCTAGGGAATTAGTCTCTGGCAGGGTCTTGTACCTAAGGAATAGTTGGTGGAAAGGAATTTCTGGGATAGAAAGATGAAGAAGGAAGACAAAGAGCTGGGACATGGGAATTCTGCATCAGTTTGGCTCCAGACCTTCTGTATGACTTTGGCAAGTGATCGTGATGAGATGGGGCATAGCAAATCATGGAAGCTTTACCACTGACTTTAACAAAAAGAGGATCTGATTTAGTTACAGCCGACTCCTCTTTTTCTCATCTGTCAAACAGGATAATTATCCTTACTTAATTCTCTGGTGTGCTACAAAAAACACAATGGATTTCTCCCATAGGAGTCATTATGAAACACAGCACCTTGGAAAGATACCTGAGCTGGCTCTGAGCGAAGCAGCTCCAGAGCTGGCAGCACAGCAGCCTCCTCAGCTGAGACACGTGGTTCATTAGTGCAGATGGAATGCCTTGCTAATGACTTTGACTGTTTCCTGGAGCTCAGCTGGTTTCTTTGTAGAGTTTTGCCATGCTTCGTAAGCATACCAGCTTGCTAAGACCTAGCATAAGACCCGTTGCAGAGCACTGTGCTGCACGATGTAGGCACATATGCCTAATCCTCAGGTGCAGTCATGGCGTGCGTGGAACAGAGCCTGGGACAGGGCAAAAAGGCTCAGGGACCTTAATTCACCCACGGTGAATCTCCAACCCACTTCCCAATTTAGAGGAATCCTGAGTATCAGTAACTTGTTGCTGGCAGACGGGTCAGTTGGTAACTGAGTCTGGTAGCCTTCTTTTCACAGCATCCTGCTCACTCYCATAAGCTGGGGAAGACACAGCACGAGCCAGTGAAGAGCCAGTCACGAGCTCCATCACCACAATTTCTCTACATAAAAGCAAAACATTCCATTTCTCAATCTGGAGTTGCTCAGTAAAGCAGACTGAATGGAGGCCAGGATCTGTCCCCTAAAATGTGTGGTTATTTTCTTCATCATTTAAACTAAATATGGAGACAGACATATTTACATGAAAATTAATTTTAAAAAGAGATAAAGTATTCAAAAATGAAAATATTGTTGTCATATAGTTCTGTTGCCTGCAAAATGGATGAGAGATTTTGTTTCGCATTTCTCTTGTGACACACTGCAAGGCACAAGAAATGTATTGGATTTGTTTAAAAGTTGCAGTCGTGTGATTTGGAAAAGTCTTTTAAAACTTGGTTTTAATAAAAAGGAATCCCATCTTACAACTAGCCTTCACAGTGTGCTCTTGGGCACCCTTTTTGGCATTGTGCTGTCAGTGCATTTGATTTGCTATCTGCATGTGATGTTATGTGCCATATTGTCACAACTTAGGAAGAAGCAGTAAATTGAAGTCGAGTCCTCATTGGAATGAAACTCCCATTTTAAGGAGAAATTCAGATCTATTCAGTTTGACCTTGGAACTTGAATTAAATCTTTAGAAACTCAACTTTCTCGAGGGAAGTATGAGGTTTGTATGAGTCTGGATATATTAAAAGCTTGTATAGCTCTAGTATAGTGTACGTGCCAGGGTGGTTAATTTTTAATTTAGAGGACAATGAGAAAATCAAAGGGTTTCACCTGAACTAATTTTCACTGAGTTAATCTTTTATACTCAAAGCTGGTTTATAAGCATTTAACAATCCATTAAAAGCAGTATTAAAAGCTCAGTTGTGATTTCTACTGAAACATTTTTGTATGTTTAACCTGATTTCTGAATGGAATTTTTATAGTKTGGGGTGGTATCATAAAAATGCACATAAGTCTAGTCCGAATTCCAATTTTGTATTGTAATAAGCAGCATTTTATGTATGGTCTGTATGYACATTCAACAAATCATTCAGAAAGAAAAATCAAGTGGATGTGGTTATTGAAGATGAGGATAGCATTTACCTGCTTGAAATTTGATGCATATAATACATAAGGGGATGTCCTTGTTTCAGTCATAAAACTAATCCATTTAGATTGTCAAGTCAGGGAGTTGGACACAATAGGCTTTTGCAAGACTACAGCATGCCRTCACCTGACTGTAGCAGAGCAGCACCCACACAGGAAAGCAAAGTCAGAACCCTTGCTTCTGCCCTACCTGCAGCAGCAGAAGACAATTACTAAATCCTCTCTCAGGATTGGGAAAATAATTTTGCCCTGCTTCCACRCAGAGGCAACACCTAAGATTTCTAAAATGGCCAAATGTTTTGCACCTTCTTGCTATCTTTGCTGAGTAAATGCTGACTTATCTTCATTAAATCTGCATGCAGCAAATCAATAAGAAGTTGGGGTGCTTGTTTGTAGAAGTAACGGAATCATTTTGGCATGTTAAGATGTTGGTGACTCATTCTAGTGTGACTTCAGTAGTTGCCAAGAAATATTGCTAAGCTAATCTAAGTCTCGGCAATGCAGAAATGATACGCATGCTGCGACCCATGTGTCAGAGTAAAAGGAAAGGAAAATAAAAATCCCCCGGTGCCCACAATTCCTTGCACCACAGTAAGATGTGGGTTTTAGGCTTAACTGCATTTTATGTCTGTGCTTTCCCAGGGAAAAAAAATGGACCAGAGTAGTTTTCTCACAGTAAGGAATGCAGAAGGCTAACCCCAGAAGTTCCTCCATTTCTACAAAGTAGCAGATGGTCAATGTACCATTTGTGATGTGCAATGCTCTGTGAGTGTTGCGCTTTTGTGCCCTGGAGAGTAGGAACATGGTGGAGGAGAGAAACTACCCACAAGGACTGAGGTGGTGGGAACAGGTGGAAGTGCAGTGCAGGACGCACAATACCTGTTTTTACAAGTTGGGGAAAATCACATAGTATGGCTGGCCTGGAAAAACACTGCCTMACTATTTTTTCAGAGCTTTCTCTTGTTTGGCTTTTAGGCATACTGCAAGGTGGGAAACAAAATCCTTCATATATTTTATGGAGTCCCACCTGCAACATGGTGCTGAATARCACACCATGAGCATGGATTCCTCTGCTAACTTGCAGAGGAATAACAGCATGACCAGTATCAGTGGCCAGGCCCGTAATTCAAACCTTCTTCTCAAATGATGGCCTCTCCTGGGCACGGAGGGAGTTCAGCCCTGGCAGCCCCTCTCCCTTGGATGCCAAAAGAGCATCCGTGTATRCTATTTGCGGTAGTTTCTGTCTTTCGTGGACTTTTTTCCATCAGCCTCAAAGATAAAGCATCAGATAGGTGATACTGAACCAGGGACCTGGGAGCTGAAGTCTCTGAATACTCTCAAACTAAGCTATGCTCCTGAGTTGCTTTCCCTCTTAAGGGAGTGATAATATACACACAAATGTGCCAATTAAAATATGTGGGGTACCCTGGGACAAAAGAATTATTGTACAAATTATTTGTGACTTTTGAAGTTCACAATAATAGCCACAGGAGCAAAGTATTTTTAAAAGTACTGCAGAACTCCAGTAATTTATGCACCTCTCTTCTGAGAAGTTGTTATTATTATATGATCATTTTCCATATGTAATTAGCTTTGTCTTTTTCTGCTGATTCACCCATTTCCTCTTAAACCCTTCATGAGTGTGATTGAGGAGTGTCAACTTGCACATGGGGAAGGGGGAAAAGATATAATCAAGCTATACATCTGATCTGTAAGTCTGATSTTTTAGTCAATAGAGGCAGTTTCTGGTCTTTGTCACTAGCAGAGGAAGGGGAAAAAATTCACTGAAACAACCAGTGATTTTTTTGATGGGAGAAAAGTCGGAAGGGGATGGGGAAGGACACTGAGAATAGGAGCCTTTGTTCAGTGAAACAAATGTTAACACCAGAATACAGATAAAACTTTATGTATTATTAAAGAATACATTTTGCTGTTGGAAAAATGTAATGCAACCTAGAATCATTTATTCAAACTGGTAATTCTTTTCATGTTGTCACATTACAAAAAGTCTTGACGTGTCTTGCGTCTGACTGAAAATATAAAACACTGTGGTAAAGGCAACTAATAAGAAGGACTACATTCTCTTTAGCCTGAAAGCCACTGCAGAAAGAAATTCAAAAAAAAAAAAAAAAAAAAACAAAAAACCACCACACATAATTTGATGGGAAAGGAGAAGGGGAAAAAAAGCAAAGATATTCTGATAGGTCATTTTTTTTTCATACATGAGCATTTAGTCTACAGTAATCTACCAGGACTGTCAAATTTGATTGAAAGATAATGCAAGATTTTTTTTCTTGCCACAATTTATAGCATGTATCCATTAGGAATAATTATGGTTGCATGATTTTGCTAGCTGTTATCTCTACAAGTGTTACTAATGGTTTTATCAATTACTCCCTGTCCAATAACTGCATGGTTGTAACCTAATTTAAAGA
Source organism: Oceanodroma leucorhoa (assembly GCA_030449065.1). Taxonomy (NCBI): domain Eukaryota; kingdom Metazoa; phylum Chordata; class Aves; order Procellariiformes; genus Oceanodroma; species Oceanodroma leucorhoa. The sequence goes on from JASVER010000001.1 coordinate 14,632,998, forward strand.
CACTCTATCACTAGGCTGATTTGTGTAGTAGTAAATGACAGCATTTGAGACACCAGCCAAACGACTCACTTCAGTGACTTAGTTAGTCTCTAATAATTAACAATTAGTAGGTACCTAGGAAAAACTCAAGAGACTAGAGCTTCCATGTTTCCCTTTCTTATCTAAACACAAGAAGTTACCAAGACTGTCTCCTGTAAATATAACCCTGTAAATAAAATCTCCTTCTTCTGTGTGCTTTAATAAAGGCTAACATCTGAGGAATAAAACAGAACCGAACTTTAGGATCCGTGGTTGTAAGACCGCACATACTGGAAACCTAAGGAGGAGATACAGGATTATACTTTGTGGTTTTGCTGTTAGTGCTATAGTTCAAAGGCAAAGCCAGTGTGCTAAAAGGGGAATAGTGCTGGCAAAATTGTGCTATTTTCTTGAACTTTAGAGCAAAAATGCTGGATGTGCAAAAAGAAGCACTTCATTACAGATCATTAGTGAGGTTTTATGTACAGCTCAGAAAGGTATTGCCTGCTCAGAACAGACTGGAAAGAAGTCTGAAATCTATTTCAAATGAGTGTAAAAGATGGTATTCCTCCAAGGATGTTATCTCTGAGGATTTTAAAGAATTTTTCCATTAAAAAATCTCTCTTCCTAAATAAGACTTTGAACTTTAGGTTTAAAGCAGCATCTTGTACTCTTCAAGTAACTATTTCTTTGTAGGCACAAAGACATTTAAAATAACAGTGAGCGAACGGGGGTTGAGGTTTTTGCAGTGCACAGTCCTGTGCACAGTCCATTAGTATATTTGAATTTAGCTTGATGGGGCAAAATTGCCTGGAATAATTCATCATTTGGGTTATTGTGTCAGATCTTAGTACATCATCTCTTTCAGATTATCCAAGATCCCAAAGTAACAATCTTTCCCCAGGAGCCTTGAGGGTTGTATGTTTATAAAATGCTGCACTTTACCCACTCAACAGTATGATGACATTTTCAGGCTTACATGCAAAACCAATATCTGCTATGAAGCTTGCACACTCTTCGTAGGAACATAGGAGCTGCCACACTGGATTAGATCAGCGATCCATCTAGCTTGGTCCCCTGTCCCTGACAGATGCCAAATCCCGACTGCTTTAGAGGAAGGTGTGAGAAACCTTGTCAGAAAAAAACTGTAGAAACACCTGCCTGTAAAGGGAGTTGCTTCTTAAACCCTTAGTAAGTGGCTGGTTTATGCCCTAAAGCATGACTGCATATATGCTTTAAAAAGTACAGGGGTTTTCTTATAATTACAGGAGCTGTCACTATCCTTATATTTGTATTACATTCTTGATCTCAAGGCTATGTCTAGATTGCACAGCACGGTCCCACTTCCCTGATCATTATCCAGGTTGAGGGCTGACCCAGACAGGCTGTACTTCGCTTTTGGGCAATGTGGCCAAGTTTCTTTCTCCCGGGAGCAAAGTCCTGGCTAGAGATGGGGGGACATGGAGAATGTCTAATTCCCAATCTGACGTGGGCTCTCAGCTCACACAGTTTAAACGTAGTCACAGAAACCAAGTTGCAATTAATTAGTTCAATTGGGTTTGTTTGGGCATTTTTTAAGCCTCTTTTGTTGCATTTCAGTTTTCTTCCTTTTTTGTTGACCCTATGCTTTTGATTCTTAGRAAGAGTAAATAGAGAGCCTCCTTTTTTCCCACTGTACATTTGTTATCTTCAATACTCTTACCATTTTCTGCTATTCACCCCTGCTCTAAAGCAAGCAATTTCAGTTCTTTTTTCTTTTTTTCTTACCCTACATTGATTCATCTAAGCATTTCATTGCCATTTTGGACGGTCTTTATTTTCTGAGATGCACTACACAGAGCGTACTGMGGGTGTACCATTCATTTATCTAATGCCATGAAAATAATTTTGGTTTTGTTCTCTGCCTCTAAATGCTTCCCTAATGTAAATATTATTTAATAATGCTAAATGACAAAATTCATGCCTCTGATTTTAGCTTAATCCGATGATGATATTCATCAGATAACAGAGCATTTGTCCATTCAATGAGCTAATAAAACAATTTCAAGTCTGGGTTGCTAAAGCCAGAGATGATCTTCAAAATGCAGTTTTAACCTCAACCACCCTTCTTGGTTCATCTGCATATTCTTTTGAAAACCACTCACTGAGTATCTGTAGCCCAAATGATGTCATCAGGCACAGCATGCAGCCACTACAAGTGGGACAATTATAATTTTTGTAGCTGATTAATCATCATGAAAAAGTAACAGTCAATTGACTCAATCATACATCCATGGTGATTAATCACACTTCACTTGTGTTTTTTACAAGTATTTTACCGACAGTGCAGATGTTGGATGATTTTTCTCCTTGAGCCTTTTCCTTGGTCACAGATGTTAAGTAATCACCTTGTCCTGATACTTGACTTAACTAATTTTTTTTCTGCAGGCCCTTAAAAACAAATATGTTTCTTATGTAGAAAGAAAATGTTAAACTAGTTGTTAATTCTTTTACAGTTTAATTAATATCAGAAATCACCCCAACTGTCATCTGTAGTTGTAGGTGTTTTCAATAGCCACATTACTCTTGAATTTGTTCTCTGTTGCACACGACAGCAGGAGCGCTGATAAAACACTGACAGAGGCAGGTAGCAGAGTCCATCTTATGTTTACACCACGGTTAGAGCTTCTAATCAAAGTTCATGAAAAGACTTACTTGATTGTAACTAATTGGCATACAGGCATACAAACAAGCAAACACGAATCTTCTGGCACCAAAATATTGAGGTTCATAGATACTCACACGGCCTGGTAGTCTTCAATCTTAACCTTGATTAGAACAGCAAGGGAAATTGCTAAGATGTCACAGCAGACAAAAGTGTCTTAGTGTATTGCTAAAACACTGGTAATGATATTTTCTATGGAGTTACATCCATAGTGATGAAACCATGAGCATCTACAACTGCTGTCTGTCCTATAACTATTACATTCTACTGCTTCATATCATATGTGCATATAGAGAACTGATTTTGTAAATGTTTTTAGGAGTGCAAGTTGATTTCTAGGTGATTTTCAAAGATTTATTTCAGAAATAAAATCTGTATAATATTTCCCAGGCTGCCCTCAATATTGCAAATGGAAATGTTCTGTTCTGTAGGGCAAATAAGGTGTTTACTTCAAATGATGCAAGCCTCACTGACTCCAACCATGTTTCACCCTTCAGAAAAAGCCAAAGATCCCCATTTTATTTAGGAAAAAGATTGTATCAACGTCTTTGCCCATACTTAGRTCACTGTTAAGATCAATGCATACAATGGAAATTTCTTTCGTGAAAAGATGACACAGCTGCGTTGAATTCTGCACTAGACTCCAGTCTTGATACTGTTAATAAAGAGCCTAAGGTTGGGTATAATTGTTAATACACTAATTCTAAAAATCCACTCAAATGTCACTTATAATCAGGATTTTCTCCTGTGCTAGGACCCCTGGGGAAACCTTTGAAGCTGTGAATGGTGTACACGATGACAGGGATGAACATAAGAAGGTACAAGGCCACCGATGCTGTATAGCTTACTTGTATAAAACTATCACGTATGTAGAAGCTTAGAAATACTGGCAGCTAGGAAGATGGGAAAGCAAAGTGTGAGATGGAGAAAACACCCAGATCCAGGAGGAAAAGCTTTACACTAAACCCAGTTATTTCAAAGCATTAGGGGGACAGGTGAAGAAACCGTATGGCTTGTAATTTACAGTAGAAGTACCAAGGCAGCAAAGACATTATAAAAGCATTTCATCGAGAAGACATCCATGACATGAAACTATTTAAAACAATAAATCAAAAAAACTTAGTTATTTTAATAGTAGTAGAGATGAACCTTACATCAGATGTGAAAAAGCGGGATGGTTATGAAACCTTTAAAAGGAGAATGAGAGTAACTAAGTAACTTAATATGTCATATCAAAAAAACTCTGAACGTAAGTAAATGATTATATATTAATTGGCTTTTAAGTTTATTAAAGCTGTGCACACTTATTGGCTCATTTTATTATGTCTTTGATATTATTATGCATAACATTTTGAAAGGTAACTTTGTGTACTTCTTTGCAGTGCTAGTTGCACTTTATTTATGATTAGTGCTTGGGCTGCTGTGAAGTGAATGCATATCCCTCAATAATGAAGTACAGAAGAGTTGGGTGGATTTTTCAGTCACAAGGCCTGCCGTAAAAAATTCCTCATTAATCTTTTACAGTTATAAGTAGCCTGGCGTTGGTAATAGCTCTACTACTCTGGGAAGTTTGGCGGAAAATGTTTTTTAAAAGCTTCTGAGAAAAGGAGGATGTCAGGATTTATGTGTGGTGGTGCTGGGAASAGTTGTTTTCAGCAAGGGTAAGTTTTCTCAGCTTTCCTTTGGAATAACTGACTGCCACAGATAATAGCAGCTTGCTCTGCTTCCTACTTGTAGTCAACACAGGGTTTTCTCACACTCCCACCTGACTCTATTTTTTGCACATCAGAGTATTTAATCTGAGCTGTAGGTTGCTCTCTCATTACTCACTTGCATGGATTTCTTTAATTATTCACACTAAGTTTAATCATACGCTAAACATAGACAATTCTTCTTTGGAGCTGTATTTCTCTTAAAGACAAGGACAGTAGTCTTTGTAAAAAAGGATGTGTCTTTTCCAGCGCCTGTGAGTACGAACCCAAATTTGCTAAGGCATCAATCTTTTACAAAAAAAAAGAAATCACACATAGGAAAGAGAGAGTCACTAGGATTAGTTGCTAGGATGCGACACTGCCAGTACTGCCCCTGACCAGGTGTGGAAGCGGCTTTCTGGGGAGGTTTCCATGGAGGGACCAGGGGCCAGGCTGGGAGCTTCTCTCCCAAGCTTCCTCTTTCGTTGGAGTRCAGACCACACAGGGGATTTCAAACCATTTTGTTGATGGCAGAAGACGAGGACAGCAAAGAGAGAAAGAAACTGATGCTGGACTGCAGYTGAAGGAGGGAGAGATGCCGTCCTACTCTACAAAGGTGCAGGAAGAAAGAAAGAGGAGATTGAGAAGAGCCAGGAGAGAGGAGGTGAAGACTTGTGAGGGCAGGAGATTAGGACAGGAATGAGACACTTAGAGAGTGGCAACTAGGACTAGTTAAATTGGGATTGTGGGACTGGGAAAAGACATGAGAAGAAAAACATGGTGAGAGGGGAACAGGAAAAGCCCTTAATGTTGAGGAGAGGCTGAGCCCACAAGAGCCTATCCTCTTCTGAGGTCGAAATGCAAATGAGGTTTTCTGAATGTCGCTGCTCCTCTACTCTTGGTAGGTATATAGCTGTGAAACTTGCTGCCACCGCGACTTGTCCTCTTCTAGGACCAGCACCCTAGTGACCCAGGTCACGGGCAGTGGCAGTCCTTCAGCTCACGAAGCAAAGGGCTGAGTGGTGGGTCACTTTCCAGCCCTCCTAACATCAGTGCGATACCAAACAATGGGACCTTTTGCTGTAGGATGAAAGGGGAGCAGGATTCAGTTTACGCCTAAGCAACAAAACAAAAAAAGCAGCAGGTTAGCTTGGGAAATTAAGCAAGTACATGCAAGCTTTCCAGAACCAGCTAAAACTGTACGTTCTCCCTCCTTCCTAGTTATATCTCGTAACTTTGGGGGTGCTGTTACATGCCTGAGGAGCCAGTCCTGGAGCCAGGACCTCTGAGACCTGTCCCAAGCCTACCTTGTACCCAGGTGAGTGAATTAGCATGGCCCAGGCAGTCTGTTCAGCAATAATCTGCTGGTTAAAATCTTCACGTCCATGCAGACTGTTTTCACTTTCAGCAGAATATATTTTCCAAAAATGTACTGATCAGCTCTAATTATCAAGGTTACAAACTGAATCACTCAAAAGGTAAGAAATGCCAGAATCCATGCTGCCTGGGTAACCTTAACGCTCGCATGCACACCCCTTTGTACATGCATTATGATACAGTCTTTAATTATCTGATTGCTTGTTATTTTTTCCCCTGTATCGTTGGAGGCATAGGATGCACCTGCAGCAGGGATGAATCAGAGTTAAGTAATGAAGGTGGTTGCTCTCCTTAGACATCCTGTTTTGGATAGTGCAAAGATGTGTAGGCTGAAGTAGAGACAGCAGGAAAAGGGTAAGGCATGAATTATGGCAAAAAATGCTGATGAGGAAACCTAATTCTGTCCAAGCCTCTGCCACAGGATTCCTCCAAGGTGCCGGTCAAGTCACTTAAGCTAAACTTTGGACAGGTGATCCTTTAGGGGAGACCCAAACTGCTCTGAAAAACAATACTCTCACGGGGAGGTGAAGGAGGTTTGTGAAGCTGGGGAATACCACTCTTATTTTATGCTTTCTGGGTACCTCAGTTTAGACCTTGGGTTTTGATTTACAGAGCTTTGGGGAAACAAAYTGTCACAGATTTTCAGTTCATACACTCAGGCTTTAGGACTGCCCAAGTGTTATTCTTTTCCTGAAGGCAACATGGAAACATAGGGCTGACACAAGCTTGGCACTGGGTGCTCTGCCTACTTTAACATTAATGTTATTTTGCCACCACACTTGATTTGGATCCAGTTTGAACTGCTAGGTGTATATATATTGCAATGCTAATGCCTCTGGGGGGGAACGTAACACAGGTCCTAAACATTACCTTGCCTTTGTCTACTTGACTTTGCAACCTTAATAAAGTTTTCAGACCTTTCCTCTACTCTTCTCTGTTACATGGAGGTTTGTGTAAAGCTGCTTGCAAGGGTCCCCAGCACAAAAGAAGCAAAATTAATGTACTTGCACCAATGTAGTCAGCAGATAGCTTCATTCGCTATCTATTAAAAATCATCTATAGGTACAATTTATATTCTCAAACGTAAAGTCAACTTTTTTATAGTATTTCAATTGTATTACTATTTAGATTTTGTCTGGTGTCTAAAATAAGTCCATAAGGATAAAAAAATTGCCTTATATAAACCAAATCCATTTTTATCCTAGCTTTAAAAACATTTGTATACTGCAAAATAGACTGCAAAATTCCAAAATAACTTTATCGTGCTGCAGCTGTGGTTAGGTAATTATTTTTCGAGGTATAAGAAATTTTGAAAAACTTTCAAGATACAATTTTATTTTTTTTGGCTGATGGCTCTTTGGAGACACGGATCTCTTTTCTTTTTGCCTGTTGAGAACATCCATTATTCTGAATACTCCTTCTGATCAGAAACAACTTGAATGTGTTTTTTTCCCAGAAATATTGACACTTTTTTTTTAATTTTCATTTTGCAGATAGCCATACTTAGAACAGTAAAAATCTGGAAACAACATTTATTGTTATTCTTGATGAAAATCTTCAAAGTTTTCTCTTTTTGCCAAATTCAAAATTTTCAACAACAAAAATTCATTTTAAAGCTTGAAATACTTTCTTGTCCTATCTTTCCTCATTCAGTACAAAACTGCTCTGTGCCAAAAATGAATTTAATCTCCCAAAGCCAAAACTTCGAGTCAGTTTTTAACCACATTGCACATTCAAGCCCTGAAACAGCAAAGACAGAAACAGAACAGCATTTCAGTAGGCAGCTACCATCAGGACGTTGTGGCACACTCTAGTTTGTTGAAAAAATATAATATAATATCAAACTGAGGAAAAATCTGTTCAGTTCCTTGGGTACATGAATTACTGAATTAGACAATGCAAGAGGGATGGAGGCTGCTCTAACTTTTCTCATTGCTTATGTTGAATCCCTTGTACCTGTGAACTGGTAAAATATTAGATCTAATTATCTAAACTTTGTCCTTTTCCCAACTAACATAGCACTAATTTTGACTGAGAAATTGAGCTGCTAGAGTGGTCTATCACAAAAGATAAGGAGGCCATTTGATCTTGTTGCAGCATCGTAAAAYGTTCTTTAAATATACATAACTTTAATCTATACCTACTCTATAGCCATTTTCACTGCCAATTAGCCAACAGAAGCTTTCCTACCAAGGAGAACCAGGCCCACAGTGTTTTTTTCCAGTAACTTCCAGAGCCATCAATTGATAATGCTTTTACTGACCTTTCTGAACATGAAGAGGGTGCTCCCGCGGTGGGCGAAGGCTTGCTGCCACTCCTTGGGCAACAAACCGGGAAGCCCAAGAACTGCCCAGAAGACTGCCTGTAGCTCCAGGAGACCAAAGAGCCGTGCAGGAGGAGAGAGGCAGTGCTCAGTGTTTGTGGAGGAAAAGTGTCAGCAGGCTGCTCTCTGAAGAGCAAATGCACGTTCACCTGTGTTCCCGCTGATCCYTTTCCTTCCCCTTTTCTTCTGGGCATGTTGAACCAAAAAACATCAGACAGACCTTTCTTCTGAAAAAGATCTTTGCAAATACAGTGATCTGTACAGCAATTTGTTTTCATTGTGTTGATGATTTCAGTTTAAAGCTGTATTTAGTTGAAAAGCAGTTAAAAGCACTTGACAATGGCACCGTTCAAGATCCTGCCATGACTTGTTAACATCAGTCCTTTTCAGGATGCAGAAGAAAGGACTGTTCTCTCAAATAATTTGGTTTCCTGCAAAATATTTTCATATATTTTCAGCTAAAAAAGGGTCCCAGTGGAGTAATTCATTAATTTAACACTACTCATACATCTAAAATCAAGCACAAATGTTTTTAGAGTATATAAAATGTAGACTTCATGGAACTCCCTGGCCAAAAAGAGGGTGAAATGGGGCTCTGACAGTGCAATTTAAAGCCTTAAAGTGCTCAGCACAAGTAATCAAGTTCAAGGCCTGAACTGGAGGAAGTTACAGGAAATAAACATAATGGATCTTGCAGTTGGACTAGATGATTGTTGTAGGTCCCTTCCAATTAAAATATTCTATTCTATTTTCTATTCTATTCTATTCTATTCTATTCTATTCTATTCTATTCTTCTATTCTATTCTATTCCATTCTATTCTATTCTATTCTATTCTATTCTATTCTATTCTATTCTATTCCATTCCATTCCATTCCATTCCATTCCATTCCATTCCATTCTATCTTTCTAAGCAGAAAAATCTCCATGGAGAAGATTCACACAGAATTTATCTCTCTCAGATATCAGTTAAGTAGCTTTCTTAGTTTACTTTTCATTCTTTCCTGTTCTCTACTACTGAATTTTATTTGCACATCTTATTTATGCATTAAATTCTTATAATCAAGTGTTAATATGTGCCACGAGTACGTATAAAGTGCTTTTTTCCTCCATTAGGCTTTTGGTTCTGGAAACTCAGCAAGAAAAAAATCAGAACTTCAACAGTTGACTAATTTACTGGCATTAATATTCCTTTGTATATATTTGGATTTATACTTTGTGTGTTTCATTTTTTGCTTTGTTGTTTTGCTGTGTTGGCTGGAAAGACTCTGCTAAAATTCACCTGCCACTCAGTTTAATTTCTTGTGTTTAGGGCTGTACAACGTTCCATGTAAAGTTAATCAATACAAGGATTTATGAAACATCGAAACAGAACAGTCTAAAGGAGGAAATTATAGTCAGTTCTAGTTATTAAAGATTTCCTATACTAAATTTAGCAAGTGAGAATCCTTATACATCTTCTTTTAAGATATTTGTCAAGTGCATAGACTGAAGAAACAATTGTGGTTGGTTCCACTGCCATGTGTCTTTATTTGTTGCTTGCTATTTAATGCTAGCTGGAAGGAAGCAAACCATGTCATGCAGAGGTGAAATACTGATTCCATTTTAGTCACTAGCAGCTCTTCCATTAATTTCTTCTGAAATTTTACCTGATGTGCAAAACGCTGTGCGATAGAAAAAGAAACAGCACATTTTATAAGATGCTAGGGTGAAAACATAAATTACTCTGTATCCTTCCTGTATTCAACTGTCTCACATTGCAAGCTAGCGTACATACACATGTACATATGTATTCATACATATATGCATATATATGCATTTATATACAGTATATATGTATAAAAGGAAAGAGTGAGTGAAAGAGATTTCCTTACATCATTATTTCATTTAAATGCAGGATTTGTAGTTGAATATATTTGTTTCTTTCCTGGATTAAGAATACACTTCCTAACCTTCTTTGTTTACCTTCAACATGTATCAAAGACTTTTGCCTCTACTTTCATTCTTTCTCATGACCAATTATAATGTTTTATAGTGACAGCAAATTTTATGAACATATCGTGTCTCAGAGCATTCTGACTACCTAAAACTTAGACACTTTCAAATACTTATTTTCAGGAACACTTGAAGATATTCCCTATTTTGTTGTTTGTCTTGTCATTGACAGGTGAGCAATTACTTTGTTTTTTTAAAAAATAAAATTACATGCAGATGATGAATTGTCCATCAACACTATATATATGTACATATATACATATACACAGATACATATATTTGTACTCATACCTGCACAAGGACACACACACACACTCCATAAAGTTTGGTTACCTAATGATATAATAACATTAAACATAGTTATAACAAAGCACTCCTCTATCACAATATATACAATCTGTACCATTTATAAACCAATATGTAAATAACATTTCTATATAGAAACATGCAGATCTCTTCTAAACACTTAAAACAAGAAAATTGCATGCATATGTAAATACAAGTCCAGCTACTTGGCTAACTTGCCCACTACTGTAGGCACTGASTTGCAGTTTTTTAGAGCACTTCATTTTTTTGGTCTCTCCAAGTGTAACTTGAAGTCTTGATGAGTTATTTGTTTTGCTCTTGCGAACAATGTCTCAAGCCAAAAATTATATTCTASCTTCTATTGTTTCGCTCACAGTTGACAAATATTTCTCTGGTACTTCATGGCACATTAGTAAGCAAGTGAGTTGCTACTGAGTCATTCATGATTTAAAATATTTTCTCCTGAGGTTCTGATTTGCAGACAGCTCCCCTTGCCTCTCACCCTTTCTTCACTTACAAACTGTAACATAATGGGACCTGCAAAGAGCAAATAATAAGCAATAAAAAGCTCATTTCATTTGGCTATAGACCACCTAGAAAATTAGCTTACACAAAAGGCACAGGGCACAAACCATACAATTTCCTTTCAACATGGCAAGAAACAGTTTACAATCTCATTTTTAACAAAAAATTTTAGAAACAGTGAGTATGATAACAAACCCCAAAGAAACAGGAGAACGAGGTTTGGTTCAGTTTTTGTCGCCTCTTGTTTCTACCAGACATTGGTCAGCGGGCAAAAGGCAAGATTTCAAGGGTTCCAGTTCGTTCACTTTCAGTACTACCCTTGTTCCTCCAAATGACTCTGCTTTACAGGAAGTTTCCTTGGAAACGATTGTCAGCTGCATTGTGGAGTTTAACTTGTACACAAATGACCAAAATAGACATTTTATCACTGAAATTCATATACATCTACAAATGTGATCTACTATTAATTGCATCAAACAGTTTATGACAATAAAATATTGACTGTAGCCAAAGCTGGTTTGCTCATGAAAAGGAGTTATTTTAGGGCTAAGCAATAATATATGTTTCAGCCCTCATTCAAAAAAAATGTGCAGTTTTTATCCTGTTAGTTTCTATTTTCAAATCTTTATATTTCCCCCTGGGACATGGGATATGGGAACCTGAGATAGGCAAAATAACAATAAAAAGAAAAGATTATATAGCAGCGAACATTTCCAGAGAGTGAAACTGCAGAATAAGATGACCAAGATGTGGTGAAATCTGTTTCTGATGACATAAGAAATAAGCTGAGAAGTACTTAAAAGCTTTAATAGGGATGAGACCCTGTCTTTATAGCTGGACAGGATCAGGCTCCTTTTTGGGCTCACTCAGTATGTGCTGTAAGTATTCAATGCCAATATTCAAGACACAATCCTGTAATGTCATTACAAGGTCCCATCACAGTCACTTGCACATTTCCTTTGGCACAGCAGATTTTTTTTTTGATGGGGGACAGGGTCAACAGTCAAGAAATCCCTGCCCTCTAATAAGACAGCAGGAGAAGAAAAATACTTGCTAAGCACTTCAGCTGTTCTCAGATTCATAAAAAATATCATGTTGTGGAAGTTATAATGTTTCTTTTTCCTGTTGGTCAGCTGCTAGAAAACCTTTGGGAATTTGCTAGGTAAAAGCTCCAGGAACTCTGCAGCGCTTCCTGCTCTCACCTCAGCAGAATAGCTACGGCAGAACTTCTACTGCCATATATTCCATCACAGGCAACATTTTACACTATGCTGGAGGGCTCTAGAGGCAGGATGGGAGCAGCAGTCCTCTCCCAATCATTATAACTCAAAAACAATAAAGAAAGCTCTTCAGGTATTAAGAATGCTGATGGAGAGCACAAAAAACAAGATGAAGTAGAGGAGAGTGGCAAGACACTGATGCCTCCAAGAAGGGGAAGGAATCTGGGACCAGAGGAGAGACGGCATCTGGATTATTCGCTCTGGAAGTTTGGGTTGGACTTAAACTCACGCTCAAACCCGCACCCCCTGGGAATGAGCGCAGCACGTTTCAGTTTGGGCATTACACTAACAAAATCTCACAGTTCTGCTTTTTCTCTAATTTTGCACCCTTCATACTGCAGGAGAGTCTTTTTATCAATCTTAGTCTGTATCCCAACCTTCTTGCGCAAAGGTTAAAAAGAATGTATTGATTATACTGTGAAGTGTGCCAATGACATTTCTAAGGTTGTGTAGTACAAATCTATAGATAGCTAGGGAGTGTTCATGCTTGATCAAGTTCTTGTTATTACTGGGAGAAGCTCAAACCTTAGCAGATGAAAGATGTTTCTCAAATTACCTAGCTCTGTAAAATATTTTTCCTGATTCAGAGCATTTTAACTTCCCCTTGCTATTAACATAACACAAATCACAGATGAGTCTACAGAAAAGAACCAGGATGAAATCCTGGTTATGGGAGATCTGTCACCAGCTTCAGAGTGGTCAGTATTTCACTTCAGGTTCTTGATATAAACAAGGAATATAAATCTTTGTTTGTAAGCAAACATTAATCAAGGTAGTTGTGTCAGATCTGCTCCTGGGCTTTTTTTCTGCCTGTTTTGCAGCTGCCACGTCACCCCTCAAGCTATTCTCCTCTCTGCTTCCGCAACGGGACAAGAAATTCTGGAGCTTAGCGCCCTACTGCTATCTTACTGTGCATTAGTAGGTCCAGGAGAAGTGGCACCAGTGAAGCTTGGCTTCTCACGGATTCGTGTGCTATGGTCAGATCTCCCAGTGCCTCACCATGGACGAGCTGTGACTGATGCTCTTCATGCTGTTGGGGCATCACAGCGCTTCTCCTCCTGGTCAGGTTCTCTGGTTTGACAAGGATTTCRCTGCCTCTGAAATTTTTCTCTCAGGTTGACATAAGAAAGTCTCCCCTCTCCCAGCAGTCTATTTTCATGAATTTTTTAGGAATCTTACAAGTGTTAAAACTGCCAGCCAGCTGAAAATCTCCTTTAAAACTTGTCTGGTCAGATAGATACATGTACACAGGCTGGCAGACACAAACGCTTAAGACTTGCTTTTGTAGAAAGACAAGTTAAAAAGAATTGGACTTTAAGCACATTTCTGACAGGATTCCTCTGTAGGTATACAGGCTTTAGTCACAAGAGCTCAGAAACTTTCATCAACCCTGTCCACCCAGGAACTGCTCAGCTCCATGCAGTTTTTTTTGCTGTTACAAGTCATTCTGGAGCCTACTGACAAAAGGAGAAAAAACATGCAATAACCCTTCAAGGGAATAAACAAATCAGCCTTTGAGTCTCAAATGAGTGCTGAGACACAGGTCTCAGGGCTGACACTTGAGCTCCAGACTTTAAAATCTGCTCTGCCCGTGTGTCAGCCGTGGCTGTGAATACCGAAAGGCTAAATGGCTTTCTTGCCGACAGGAATCGCGTATGCCAGAGAGCCGTTCGGTTCATGAGTCATTGGCTAAGCAGATGTCAGAAAGCATGATACCTAGAGTTGATTTCTGACAGAAATATCAAAAGAGGTGTCTCAAATGCTGAAGTCACTTCTCAGTGATGGCTTGCTACTGGTTCATAACCGCTTTCTGCTCTACCTCCATCTACCATGAAAGCTGCTGTGGTACTACCTTGCATCTGTGCTCAGACAGAACTAGACTAGATCCTTTTAAATTAACTGTATAAGCTAGTCACCTAACCAAAACTGACCTTTAGGTTTTGGGCAGGACTAGTAGTGTACTGAAACTACTACTCCTTCGACATGGGCTAAATATAAGAGTTTGGAAATATAAAGGATGCTTTATGCGTAGGAGGAGAACTCATGCTTCAAGATTTGTCCCTAGAAGTGATTCCCTCCATAAGGTCCTGAGTGATTTCTATCAAAAAACATTACCCTACAAACACAAATTTGACCTTATTCCCAGACCCCCATCTCAAAACCTGAAGCATAGAGTCAAGTTCACTAGGGGCCTGCTACTTATTAGGAGTTCAAGAGACTTTGATCCAGGACAAAAAGATGTCTGCAAGATTTGCGTATAAAGGAAATGCTTTTTCTTCCTCTCTATTCAGAGGTATAGTCAATCTTCTGAACTTTTGTTCTCCATTTTTAATTTTTTTTCTGTCGAGTAACTAGTTATTATCTCTGAAATATCTCAATCAGTTCAAGTAATAATAATAATAATAATGCCACGCTTTGATATTGTCCCTTTTATTCGGAGATCTTGAAACACTTCATACAAAGTGATCATTATTAGCTTCCTTTTATACATTTGGAGTCCAAAGCATAGAACATTAAAGTAACTTTTCCAAAGCTACTCTGTGGAGCTAAGAATGGAACCAAGTTTTCTTTTGTCCTGGTTCTCTGTACCACCCTAATTCCATAAAATATTGACAAGTTATATGATAAAGCATACATATATCTCATATTCAAATATAAAATGCAGGAGTAAACAAGCTGAAAGAATTGAGAAATCTTCCWCAGTAAATTCTATGGCACATGCTAGGATCCATGTCAGTTCTACTAGAATGTATTTTCTCTGCTGTTCGCACAAATTTCCGCAGGTTAAGATATTTTGCACATCACCATATTCAGATTTCTTTTTAAAAATTCACATATTTTTATCTGTTCTATCTGGAATTTAATATTGTGGTGTTTTTCCTCTTTCTGAACTTATCATTTCATCACCTCTCAAAATAGCTGCACTTGCAGTAGTTATCACTTCATCTTGCAGAATGTGCAAAATGCAGACTTTGGTAGGTCCCTCATCAGCTTATTCCCTATGGTCCAGAATTTTTTTTGTTAAAATTGTTTCAGGTTTTTATTCAAATAAATTTATACATTTGCCAGTATTTTTCCCAAGCTTCATGACTCTCCCACAGAGACTGAACTTCATACACTTGATGTTCTTAGAGCTATGTCCTTTCATCTTTCTAGAACAAAGCCATTTTGAAAATCTCTCAGGCTTTTTGTAGCTTTTGGTAATAAATCCAGGGGGATTTTTTTTTCTTCCCAGAGGCTCTCAAAGGGGTTTCAAATTGTATGAGGGTCTCACACGCATTGTCCCTCCCCTCTCAATTAGGGCTCACTTTACTGAGGCTCAAGCAACATCTGTAGCTTGTTTTAGGGGAATCCCTACTTCTGCGCTGTGCAGGGCAGTTCAGTTCATATACTCACCAGGCATTGCTTCAGGATAAGAACTTCTAGATGAGGTCCCCTGGAGTTGTTAATTAGACAAACATTTTATTGCCTGTCTTCTTGTGAGGTAATTGGTAGTTGCCTACAGAGGGATCCAGGTGGACCTCCACTGCTGGAGGAAGAGAGATTATCTTATGATAAAGTTCTCTGAGATGCTTTTGGGTAGCTAGATCCCATACTGCCTTTCCTTCCCCACTGGTGCAGAGTCCTTTAACCAACACTTGTATAGAAACACCACTAGGAAACTGAGACTACTTTGCCTTTTATGTCCTGCGTTATGACATATAAGCATTTACAGCTCTGGTAGACACATCTGGCTTAGAAGATAGGAGTATGTATTTGTGAGGTATACACACAAGTATGTAATGAGATCATGTGGCCAAAAGCATTACAAAGATGACTTAATAGTCATGCCATAAAGTCATGCTACCAGCACACCAGTTCCTGGTGACCTTGGGCAATATACCTCCTATGTTCTGTTTTACTGATTTGGTTGGTTCTGTTTATTTTTCTACAAAATGGACTTACGGGAAAAATCAAAACATGCAAAGTCTGTATTCTAACGTGTACACAGAGTTCAGGTCTGCATTTCATTTATATGAGCTGTTCATGGCGTTGTATGTTGAGTTGTTCATTTAGCTGCTTGCTTTTGTCCCTTTAGTGTTCTTTTAACCTCGATTTGTTTATGACTTAGTACTCAGTATCATGCGGTCTTTAATGTGTTAAAGACTGAGCTTTAGGATAGGCATATCATTACAGCCAAAATGGCTCGATCCCTCAAGAGGATATCAGGGACAATATTAAGACTTTTTGCTTTATGCAAGAAATTACTGATTTGACCAACTCCACTGTAACCAGTAAAGAAAAAAGCTGGGTCTCAGGTCTGCCTGCTCCCAAAATCTCTGCACATTTTTAATAGTGAATATATACATTTTTTAGCCTTTTATAACCTTTATATGCTTTTTGCATGCATCCAGGTTCTGTGTCTTCTAAGCCAGAAGTGTGACAGGATTAACTGTTATGCTAGTATTTTTATGTAAAATTATATGTCACAGTTCTAGACCTTTTTGAGAGAGTCTAATTTCAGGAAATTTCCTTCTCATCAGAGGAATGAGTCATTTGAATAACCATATGAATTCTATACATTTATCTCAGCTAAACTAAACATCTTAACATCTTAAAGTCAATTTGTGAGACTGGACAGCAGATGACTTGGAGTTGAATATGAGACTTAAATGAGCACGAAAGGGATGAAAGAGGGTGACTTTCCTTAAACAAGTGCATGAGTACCCTTTTCATCAGGGAAACATATTTTTTTATAAGACCAGGTATCTAGTGTTGCTATTTACTCTGTTTACATTTTGGTCAGCAAGGCACAGCTGGAGGGGAACCACGGTTCTCTAAAAGATTCCTCTCTCCCCCATCCCACCAAGTCCAAATCAATATAGCAGATTCAGTACCAGAGAAGAAATAGGCTCCCAAAAAGAACAGTGTAATTTCCCTAGAGGACTAAGGAAGAAGGAAGATTGCTATGACTATATGGCACTGACTATTGGGAGATCCCTCTGACACAGCTGCGCTTTGGTCTTYATGCATGGTTAGGAAAAAAAAGTGTAGTCAGCCACTTGTGTTCCTAAACTATTTAGCGTACAAAATCACAGCTTCAGAAAAAATATGATGGGGTGGAGCATTTTTTACAGTGCAATGTATCTGACACACATCTAGGCCATTAATTAGAGAGAGAGTCTTTCTATTGCAGTTGATTTACAGGATCTAAACATTAATATAGTTCAGAAGTCAGAGGTGGAAAAGATCTGGTGAATTGTCAGTTTCTTGCCAATGCAAGGTGCTTGTGAGCTAAAGGATCTAACTGATAATGGATAACCTTTTCTGGGTTCTGTTCTTATTTGCCAAATTAGAGAYGAGGAATAGGAAATAAGACTTGAGGTGACATTTGAGCCATGAGTCTTAAAAAAAAAGAAAAACGATTATTAAAGACAACAACTGTGTCGTGTGGGAAAGGTCATGATTTAATTGCAAGATTGTGAAATCAGGATGCCAAGCACTGGGGTAACAGGTTCGAGAGACACATTCAGCTAAATGGCTCAATAGAATAGAGGACATTCCTTTTCATTTTCTGGATAAAATAACATTTCAAAACTCTTGATGCAAAAAAAAACCAACCCAAACCTGATTTACCTGAGTAAATCTGATGTTTTTTAAATGATAAATTACATCTATAGGACCCTTCAGAAAAAAAAATCTTCTTACTTAAAATAACTCTTACAATATCAAGCCTTCAAAATTTGATCCTGAAATATTTACCTTTTCTTGATTTTATCAGAATCAATTTGTATAAAAAGTGATCGGTGAAACCCAAATAATTTTAGCAACTGACTAGCACACAGACAGCCGTTCTTGACAAACATGTTAATCAAAAAGACAATGCTGAACCTGTAATTATGAAAGAATGTTATATTCTGAAGAAGGTAATATTTACAGTATGTCAAAATGAAGATCAGAAAAAGTACTCAAGGCACTCTCTGCATTTAGGTAGCTTAGAAATGTAAGTGGTTTCTATAGTATTAACCAGGTGTTTTACTGTAACTTATAGCAATGAATTTTTGTCTTCTAAAATTGATTTCAGCCTTGTAAAAGAAGCTGGATTGGCATCATATTGGACCGAATTCATCAATTTATCCAAATTACAGATATGTTGCAGGCAGTGCAATTTTCAATAAGCTATCTTGTCAATGTCTCTCAACCCTGACCTACTTATGGCACCTCCAAAGATGAACACATTTTTCAGTCTCCATGTTCATTCAGCCCTTGGTGTCTTTGCTGAGCTTGCCAATTAGTGTCCCTGAAGAAGAGGGAAGGGGGGCTGTTTGATGTGGACACCAAGTTTTGGACCACCAAGTCATGCCTCGGAGTTGTTTCCATTAACAAGCCAACACTTACTAACAGTTTCCCACCATGATGTCTGACATCAGTTTTGTCTCTTTACCTATGCTTATAATATGAAATAGCTGAGCTGTCTCACATTCTAGCGCGTGAAAACTGTTGGCAAGTGTTGATGTATTTTTTCTTAATTCTGACTGCCATACACCTCCGATTAGCCATTACATAATACAATCTGTTCTGTATTTGATTTGAACTAACAGATTCTACTATTATGGACATATATAAGCACCTAGAAAGATGGATAGGCCCAGTGCCATGGAGGTGATAGACTGCACACTTCAACAACAATCCCTGTGTCATTCAGTCTCCTGTTGAGTGTGAATTTAAATCACTTAAATCCTGAACATTTCTGTACTTTGAATATTATAAAATTTAAATCCTTTAAGAATTCCTTTGGAAAAAACATGTGAATCAAGAACAAATGATAAGATTAAGAAACCAATTGTTCACTTGGATTTAAAAATCCATCATGAATTTTCTAAATCTCAAACTGTTTAGTTAGGTTTTAGTTTTCACATTTGATGTGCTTGATCTTAAATCATTCATTAATAAAATGGAAAAATTACAAATCAGCCTGGTTAAATTAGAATATTTATAAAGTGAGGTGCCGTAAGAAAGTCATTTAGTATCTCAGAAAGTTCACTTACATAGTTCAAACAGATGAAAAATACTCCTCAATAAAATATAGCATATTATATCAGGATCAACACCAACCCTTTTCTACATCCATGGGATTTTATGCAACTCTGGGTATTGAGAATAAGCCTCTGCTAATATCAAATATCAAATTGGAAGCCTCCTAAACTTCCGGACATGGTAACTGAGGGAATGGTTGTTCCTGGTCCAGTCCAAGCCAGAMGAGAAGCTGAGCAGGCAAACTATCTGCAAGCCTAAAATTAGAGTGAGGCATGCCACCATCTGTCATTCCCACCTTACCTTATGGATGTTAGGATGATTGACTCTTAGAAAGTAAGTACTGGTCCTGAGTAGGACTAGACTCGGGAATATTTTAGATATTTTTACTTTTTAGTTTTCCAGCTTCACTTTTTCACGGCTAGATGTAGGACAGAGTATAAAATAATGTAAGAAAATGTTGGGAAATGGCAGAAACAAATGCTCTCTTATCTTCGGTAAAAGTGRGATGGAAGAAAGTGGTGGAAAGCTCGGAGGGTCAGGAGACCCATTACATCTGTTTAATGAGAAAGCTGAGCCTCTGGGACTTGTTCATATCCTCCCTGCGAAAGGCCTTTCACAAGAGCCAGATATGTGGAAGACCTTGTTCACACCTCTGGCCTTTTTACATCACCCTTATTTGGAAGGCAAGAAAGAAGCAAATTGCTTTTATAGTGTCTGGAGCTCTTTGGCAGTTCATTTGTTTTCCACAATGACAGCGACTTGAAACTTTTTTGAAATATAAAATATGCATGGGAAAATTTAATGTTTGGAAACCATGGAAGGAGTTAAAATAGTTCAAATTAATAGAGAATCCTTAGGCCAAATGACAAYCATGATTCTGTTCAATCTTCTTCATCACCTTCAAACCTGGCGAGCATCATCTGAAAACAGTGGGCTGCAGGAGTGTAACAGCAGACTTAATTTATCCTTCAGAATCATTGCTTCAAACAATAACCCAGAAACTGCTGGGATGTGGACTGACCATAGTATGCCAAAGTGAACACAGAGCCCTCTTCTTTTCTTTTGTCTCAAACTTTCAGAATTTAGCTGAAATGTAAGATTCGGTGATAGTGGAGTCAGGAGGAGGGCAACTCTTACATCTTACATCAAAAAAACTTGAACTACACTTTAAAGTGTTCACACTACAAAAGTTCAAGCTTCTAGTTACGGGCAAGACAAACCTTGAAGGTCTTGACTAGCTAAACTGAAAGTTACTTTTGAGTTCAAACTGTCATAAATCAACCCCTTTTTTCTCAGCTCTTTTTCCAATCCATTATGGGTTGGGAAAACAACCATCTATATCAGTAGGTTGCAGATTTTGTGACCAGACTTTTTTTGTAGTCAAATCTCATCTGTTTCCTCAGATCACTCTGTGCCAGAATCACCAAATTTACATTACAGGGACAATGTATTTTCACGGAAAAACCACTTACCATGGTYTCATAGCTTCCTATTTTGGACACATTGGCAGCTTACTGAATATTCAGTTTGTCTAAGCTTGTGTATTCATTTGAGCTTTCCCATTTTCAGAAGGGCTGTTAAGAAAATTGAAAGGATTGGAAGTAACTTTCCATCATTTTCAAGAATTTGTCTGCATCCTGATATCAGACAGTCCCTCCCTTTCTAAAACACCCCATTCCCGTCCCATCTACAAATGTGTATTTAATTGTCATTCTGCAAATTTAATTTTCATACATCATACATTTTGGAAGACCTAAAAGCCTGATTTTGGGAAAGTTTGTTGTTTCTAGTAATCCAATGGAACTAGTAAGGAAGTCAACATATGTCCTAGGGCCGTATAAGAGCTATTCACTGCCCATCAGGGGTATTTAATCACTAACTGTCCGAAGTGTAGCAAGGAACATGAAGCTGGTGCTTAATGAAGATGCTATTACCTTTTGGGTTATGGTTTTGTGTTTGGAATTTAAACCAGACACGGATAAACAAGTAACTAAAAGAGAGGATAAAAACRTATCAGAATAGTTCACTTCTCCAATCTAACATTCAAACTTGAATCCGAATCTTGGACTCTGTTTACAGTAGAGTAAGGGCCAGGGAAGCCTCTGTGCATTGTATGAAACTAGGCATCATACTTCTAATATGTCATGAATTTATTTCACGAGTTTTTACAATTATCTGTTTCATTATCTGAGGGTATTTGCAGAAACACAGTTTAGGTCATTAGAATGTTCCCAGAAAGGATGTGCAATTATTTCTGGAAAGATATGTCTAATATTTTTATTGCATATCAGTCCACATGTAGCTAAACACTGTATACATAAAGCTGCAATGGCACAGAAGCAATCTCCTTCTTTCTCTCATTCTTGCTCTCTCTGCCTCACACACACACACACCCTCTCATGCACATAGACATATACAAAAGGAAGTTTTTGGCCACCAGCTTCCCAAATTGTTCAAATGTTTTTCAGCCGAAATGCCAATAAACCAAAAAACCCTGCAAGCACAAAAGGACACAACAGCAAAAAAAGGGAGAGGTGAAAAGAGAAGTATCTGCGCTGTGACACCGTACCTGGGAACTCTAGGGTGCAAAATACAGTCTCACAGCGTGAAAAGCAGATCATCAAAGAAGACTCGCTAAATCACCTTCCACTGGTAAGTACACAGGCCAAGTACCCTCGCCCTGTAGCAGCCAATAAGCGCCTACCTATTTGTAATGCTGCAAACACAGCTAGCAACATATTTGTTAGCAGGTGTCACTGTGATGAGAAGAGCAGACGGCAGTCAGGCTGTAATTATTGTGTGAACCCAATAGGCGTTACACACTTCATTTTGGAACACATCACAGAATTCTTTAATAGCTGGCCTGATTATTAGGATCTTACGTTAATTTGTGCAGAATGTTATAAAAGTTAAGCAAGAAGATATTAACATTATACAAATGAGCGTGGTTCTGCCTGTTAGCTTGAACATACGGCAAGAAACAGAATGACACTATCCAACACTGCAAATTTACATTTAACAAAATCGCTAAGTAACAATTTTACAGTCATCTTAATTTGCATCACTAAAACCTGGCGGCATTTCACCCAAAATGCATTAGCAGGAACTATTTATAAGATCAGTATCAAGGTTTTCGTATAAAGCCAGTGAATTAATATGATTGTTAGAACAGTCCTTGCAATGGTGATGCCTAACTTCCTTAGAAAAGTACAGTTAAGGATCACCATCACTGCTCCGTGAACACTTGTTAAAACAATCCATAGCAAAATAACTGTGAAAAGGTAAATTGGCGTCAAAGGTGGGAAAATACAACCCAACTTCTCGGGGCAATCAAATATCATTATATTGTGTACTGTCTAGTGTGTGAGCGTAAGCACTTCACAGTGGGGATGTTTTTAATCTATATTTGTCCAACATGGCACAGAGGAGCCAAAACTTGCATTGATTTTGTCATTGTGTTTGTGTAGCAGGTGTGAACTAATGGAGGCAGGGTCCTGATTCCCCAGCTCTCCTTGTCAGGAACCAACCTCCCTTCCAGATCAAGTCCTGCTTTTCTCCCCAGTGCAGTGGGAAAAGAAGCAAGGARAGATGGTGCAGACCTGGGTCTTAACACGGTGCCAGGCCACAGCAGAAGGGGATGCACCAAAACATGGAGACAAGAAGCCTCTCCAGGTCCTACAGCTTAAGAAATACATTAGTATCAATAATTGATTTAATTATAGAAATTTAATTAACCTCTCTTGCCTTTGAAAGCATGATATATTCCTATAAGGCCAAAATTTCCTCTCGTATCTGCTCTATAGTTCTTAATTACATTGATCTACTGTACTGACATACGTATTTTCCTTTATACTAGTTGGAAATCTGCACACCTAAGGAGTCCAGAATACTGAAGCAAACTGCTATCATGTGGATTTGAAAAGAATTTTGTCCTCAGATTAAATAAAAAAAAACCCACAGCAACAAAAAGGCTGAGTTTCTGACAGAGTACACCACTTGTATGCTGCATTATATAATATGAATAATTTATGCTGCTAAAAGTGCTTCCTCTGAAATATGGGTAGAAGCGGGTAATTGCCCATGGATAATACTTTATATATTTTGTAGGAGGAACATATCTCAACCCAGGAAAATACACTGGCGCTAGGGCACAACTTTCAGATATGAATGACTCAATGAATCATGAATGACTATGATTTTCTTGGGATCTAATGGTTTAACACACACTTAAATACACAACAAATGCATGGAAAACCCTACACAATCTAAATTGTGTAGCACAGAGTAGACTGTGAACTCTTCTGAGCACTTTAACTGTTTGGGGTTTAAACAATAAGTGAGTATATACGTACAGGGGCAGCTTTTACCTGGCTGATAGTGGCATCCATCTCCACTAGAAATGTATAAATCTTTCTGAAATCTTTCTCTATTGCTCTGTCTTAATAGTGACATGCAGTGGCTGCATGATGCAACAGAGGTTTAAGAGAACAGTATTGCACAAATAAGAACAGCATTTAATACATGACAACATATCTGAACTTGTTATACCACACAGCAAGTTTCCATAGACATTGTTTTTACTGGTATTTAAACACGTTGTAGAGTTACTGTTCATTCACGCATCCCTGCAGTTGCCCTCAGAGGGGATTTTAACAAAAAACATATCATAACTCTGAGGCTTTTGTAGGCTACAGCGTCGGGCTACCTGTGCTGCAGGATTTAGACCGACACAAAACAGCACCAGATAGAAAGCGGCAGGTAAGAAATCTTCCAGAAAATATGGACTAGTTTTGTATTTTGAATATTAGCCTTCAGATCAGAGGATCACTTTACACTTGGGCAGACGGTGAAGTTAGCCCACTTCTCCCTTGTGTTAAAGGCTCCCCTCGCATCAGCCGTTCCTCTTTCACACTCGCACCATTCACGCCTGCTGCTACCACTGGAGCTGCCCTTTCGTTGCCTCAGCTTTTGACCCACCCACCTTGGTAAACCGGGTGAAATTTCATTTTGCAGAACTTTCTGTATCTCCTGTGGATTGGTGATTTAGCCCAATGAGCCTACCAGCATCTGAAAGTTAGATTGGTTGTGCCAGGACTAACCTCTTTAAAACAAGGAATGCATAAGGCAAGCCTATTCTCTTTGTCCGTTTTAAGTACTAAAATCTTTCTAAAACATGGAGCTCAACCAATCTCTATTATTCCTTATTCTGTCTTGGTGGGTATCATTTCTCTCCAGTTATGGTGTTTCTTATTAACTTCCCTAATGTCTGGCATACGACCGTCTGACCTTCTTCTGGAGACTATATTCCTTCCAACGTAAAATGATATTTTGATATTACTGCAAAACTTCATCTGTCTGTCTGGAGCAAAATAAGGGAGGACATGAGCTATTATCTTCTACAAATAAAATAACTATTAAAAGTCTGAGGAAAATAGGTGCCGATGCATTGATTATAGTCCTGAGGAATTTGGAGTTATAGAAAAAAGACTTAATTAGAGGATGCAGCTAACTCCACTTTCCAGCAACATGAGAGAGGAAAAATGGAAAATGCAATGCTGTCTTAACAAATCATTGTCAGCTTTACTGAGATTAAAAGTGTTATTATCTGATAGTCATGTATGCATGCACAGTGACACTATGGGGCATAGTTAAGGTACTCTCTATATGTTTTTCAGTATCTTAATTTCTTGGCACCATTTTTAAATGCAAATGTTAATTCCAGCATTCCTGGGGCTATAACGAAAATGCGCTGCTTACTTTCCTCAACATTTTATTTCTTCTGTGTATCTCCAGGCTTAATTTTTCACGTTAAATTGGGCAAAGGTTGTTTTTGTTTTCTGTGAAGAAAATATATATTCCAGGAGCAGAACTGTCTTGATTGATACGTTATGCATCCATCAGTTGGGTTACATGGACTATGAGTCAGGGTATAATTCTGCCCTGTGTCAGCATTTTCCTTTCCAAGTGCTTGAGACTGTGCATTGCAGAAACACGCTTCTGGGGAGAATACTTCAGAAAATTGTGCTAACTCCTTGGTTCCTTCCATCACCACAATGTCATATTAGGAGGCACAAAGTGACATCTTGATATATTGCTTATAGCCTCATATAAGGTAAAGTCTTATTAGAAAGTAATAAAAGTGACCTCCTGCTTTTTTGTCCATAATCTTGTATTACGTTAAGATGGAAAATCAGAGCTGGTTATGTTTGCCATTATTTTGTTGTATTTAAAATAATATTGTGCAACACCAAGGTTGGAGTTTGAAAAATGCTAAGAAATAATACTGTCTGGAGCAATATATAAAATATTGATGAAAATAGAAAAGACAAACATACTTCCCTGTCGCTTGTTTTGGGTGTGTCTGATGAACAAAGCAAATAAAATCTCTGCCTTCATGTATTGTGTTTTCAACTTAAGTAGTTGCAATGCTTAAAATGTTGTAGTCTAAAAAAATCTGGAAATATTGTAAAAATCAGTTTAGTTTGGAGTGAAATGTGGCATGCAAGTGCCACATTGCATACATTGTGCCCATGACGTGGATTAGACCATTAAGGGTAAAGGTATTTTGGTAATAAGTGGGGAAAACACTGTGCCACCTTAAATGAGGATTCTCTGCTAGAGAGAATAAGTTGTTTCTTTGAAGGAAGGGTTAGATTTGGAAACCCATCAGGAAATATGACTTACAGTGGAATTTAAATGAAATAACTTTGACATATTTATCTTCAGAAATGTCTACTATTCTATCTATATAGGCCAAAAACTTCATAATATATATTTAATTTAATGCAATTAAAGTTTAGCTTGTCCTATGTTAGGGATGTTACTCTAGGGGGAACAAAACTGGTTGCAATAGTGAAATTATAAAAGTTGTTTTATGTCACATTAGTTAAAACATATGCAAGCTTATTTAACATGTGGACCACAAATAAGTGTAATTATATTAAAACAAGGATCTGTAGCTCAGAAGCAATAAAAATAGACTAGGTTGTATTATTAATTCTTGTGTTAAGGGTTTTGAGCCATGTTGATTGGCCTGAATTTTTTGATTTTGTTATGGTACAAAGGGATTGTTTGAAGTAATTTGTCCCCGAGAGAGGCTCACAATCCCAAGCGGGTTTCAATTCAGCAAAGCAAATCTAATTTTGTTTGCTTTATGCAAACCAGAAGGGGCTGTGGTTCATTCTGTTTTCACTGGAGGGGAAAGGCGCACTAATGGGACCTGCTGAAACGCATGCATTGCAAACATCATACCCCTGCATATATTAAATTTAGCTATGTGATGCACTGTGTTCATCATCTCATTGTGTACACAGATACGCTTTAGAACAAAGCCTTTAATAGTACAGGAACCTCACTACATTATGCCAACACACTATTGTATTTATATTTAATGCTACAACTGGAATTTCTTCCCTTGGATAAAGTGTATTGATATGTCGTCTTTTTTTCCCTCCTGTTACTTGTTATAGTAGACAGTATACTGAGGACATTACATGCTTAAGCTTCAAGCCATCTGAAGATTAATTATATGGAGGTCTCATAATGGTTTTTAATTTTCCCTTTTTTACAGCCCAGAGTTAAATAGGAGACATGTTCAGGATCTGATTGCCAAAAGAGCAATAATCCCCAATCCATCAGATCGAGGCTGGAAGATAAATGAAGGGGAATAGCACCTGCAAGTCAGGTAATGCTCCAGACAATAACCACTGCTTTGACAGATTGCTACACTCTCTTCACAGTGGCTCCTTTTTAGGCTTTACAAACGCGGTATTTATATTGCCTAAAAAGTACACCAGATCTGAATAAGTGCTGGATATAGGAGGAAATCCGTTTCTCTGAAAGCCAAAGGAAATGTTGCCATTTATTTCACTGTGAGTCAGAGTGGGCCACTAAAAAATGTTTGATGGCAAAGTTGAAGGATAGATACATTTATTTGCATATAAGTCACATTATTTGTTTATTGAATTTTCATAATAGCGCTATGGTTCACGTGGTGTTGCTCAATTTTTTCCAGGGTGCTTCTGTTTTGAAAACAATTTCGATATTGCACAGAGACAGACACATCTCAAAACCCTTCAATTTGTCATTAGACATTTGGCTGCTTGCCTGTTTTACTGATAATATTGCAAAACTACATTAATTTACTGAATGGTTTTTGTGAATCAGTTCATACAGAATTCAGAATGATACTTGTCATGCATCAGATGATTAACTATTAAAAGCATAGGTTTACTTGTTATGCTTATTGTGTGGTACAGTTCAAAGTTTGCTTAAATGTGCAATTTAAATTCAAAGATGGGTTAGGAATAATGATTCTTCCGCTTTTAAAGTTCCTTCACAAAACACTACAGGAATATTCTTCCCAATTGTGTCCTGTATTGCCACTTACCTTTCTCTTCAGCTAGTATTCTTCCCTAATTTCTCATGAGATTTGGGAGTCAAAAATTTTTAATACTGTAACACAAGTGTTTCATCTTGGTACCCAAAACCCTGATCACAGAGGTAGCTTGGATGGGTCAATGGGTCTTCTTGTGCAGAAGGTCTCCTTATGAGCGAGCCCAACCACAGTGCAGGGGATCAGAGCCCTCCTCCATGCCTCTTCTACAGCTCAAAGGACATGACTGTGCTCTTGACACAGAGGAAATACGTCGTAATATTTTCTGATGTTGTAAACCCATTCAGAAGGAATGCAAACAGGTAAGATTTTAGTTGTGTGTTATCTTAGAAGGAATATTTGAAAATAATTATCTTTATCACTGCATGATACCTGCACGTTCTTTAATATCTAGAAGTCAACAGGCACAAAGTTTTGATGCACTCTCTTCCGCTAGATCTAGGCAAAAATTGAGATTTTGATTTAGAAACAGGTTCTAGGCAAACTTAACTTTTTAGTGGGAGTGCTCCTTCACTCAAAATGCTAATTGCTTGCGTAACAAAGTAAATGTTCAAATTAACCTGAAACTTCTAAAAATCTAAACAAATAAAAATTAAAAAGGACAAATAGCTGAGAGGTTTTTTGAGAAGATAAACCCTTTTGAAACTGGAGGAAAGACAGTGGTGCAATCTGCTCTGATGTCAAGTTTTGTGTGATCTTCACTGAGAGGGACTGGGCCAAGATCTTTCCATGGTCTAAAGGAAGACAGGAGATCCGAGCCAGCATAAATCAGCATCTGCAGGTCAATATCACTCTTCAGAGCTTTAGAGTTTGACAGATCTACTTTGAAACTATTTTGATTTACTCCAGCTGAGGATCTGGCCCACAAAAAAGGATGAGTACAATTTAAAAAGCTTAAAAAAGAAGTACTCTGATCAAAGTACTTTTATTAGCTAAGGTTATTGAACAAAAATTATCTGAAATAGAATTTAGAACGAAGAAAGAATGTTTGTCAGAAGAGTTTAAAATGAGAAAATTTTACAGAGGGGGACTGGGGAAATGCTGAAATTGCCATCAATTGCAGTCATGAAGTATTTTCATAGCTAAATATGATTTATTACTTGCTTTTATTTTTGTCATTCCTTATTTACATAGCACTAACCACTTTACAAAAATTAATAAAATAGCCCATGCTTTTAGAACCTTAAAGGCTAACTCAGATGAACATGAAGAGGAATGAAGGGAAGGGATGCAATGTCACTTCAATAATGCAATACATACAGCAAGAGACAATCCTTGCTCCAAGGGTTCTCCTGTATGAATAGACAAGGCAGATAAAGGAGCTAATATTAATTCCTCAGTTTATGGATGGAGAACTGAGGCATGGAAAAATCAAGGGATTTACCCAAATTGACAAAGAAACTCTGCCTGAGCTAGACACTGAATCCATTTTCTTCATGCTCGACTTCAATAATTTTCCCTCCCAAAAGGTTGATGTATATATTAAAATAACATAAACTTTATACAGTCTGAACTATTCAGCAAGATCACGTGGGGCTGAACTTATTTCAGCTTATTCTTAGCTGAGGGTCTGGCAGAGTAAGATGCCCTGTTAATCCCTACGGTGAACTGATCCAGAGTATAACAACCGTTAGAGTCCAATTCTGAAACTGGTTATGTAATTTAAAACATATACATAGCCTTGTCAACATTATTGGATCTATGAACAGGCTTACAATTAAATACTTACATATGTTGTATTGATTAACAACCAGTTGTTAAGAAATTATAATTTATTACCAACACGTCACATGCAAAATGCAGTCATACCATAAAAAACATTTCTATCCTTTAGAGGGGTTTGAAATACAGAATGAGTAAAAGCTAAATTTCATAGGTTTATTAATTACACAAAACTCCAAAAGACTTCAAAGACAAGGTTTATTTTAATAACGTAGTAAGATCTGGTCGTCTGCAGGACTTCAGGAGTTAGCCTTTATCAGCTTAAGGAATGACTGAAAAGAATTAGAACAACAGAATTCATTTGTTTTCAGTAGATTTTTCATACAATATGAATAAAAGTTGGAAAGTTATTGTAAGAAAAATGTAAAAGGGTTCCAACTTGCTCTATTCAGATCAAAGGATTTCTGTTTTCTGGGTACCTCGCAGGATCAAATCTGGTTATGATTTACGATATTTTAAAAAATCCAAATATATACAAGCTATACAAAGACATAAAGGATCTAATTACATAGAAACAACTGCTCATAAATAAAAATAAAAATAAATAAAAATTTTAAAAACCCTGCGCGTATGAATTGTCTTTTGCTAGATCCTCTTTCTATAAAAAAAAATTTTTTCTTCTTTTACTAGTAATAATACTTGCTCTGATTCTACAGGAAAAAATAATTTTGTTATTGATGCCAAAGCAAAACACAGAGCTTGTCTGTATTAATATATTTTTTACGCCTGTTCTTGCCATTCTTATTGGGAGTTCTGCTGCAGAAAGTCCTTCAGACTAAAACCTTTAGATTTTCTGTAAAAAAGCTTCAGTGATGCCCTAACTTTACAAATGGAAAAAAAAAAAATTCTAATGCAGTGTTGCATAAGGAGTTGGATCAATATTTGGCTTTTTTTCTTTGGCTTTTAATTTAAAAGATTTTGGGTGACATTCAATGAAGTATTGCTTCTGCAATACCTATATATTGAAAACAATACAATCATAAAAGTTGGAGATGAGAAGACACTAGCTTACTGTAAATACATACTTGCTCCCTGTGTGAGAGTTCTATGGAACAGAGCATGAATAATGTCATTTAAATTTAAGACAAAGCTAAAGAAGCTAATTCAAAAAAATTGTCTGTGCACCAGTTGATGCAGCTAAATACACATATACGTGTGTATATGTGTATATATATATGTATATGTATATATATGAAGCATGCAATAAAACATGGCTCTAGATGATTGTTTCCTAGGCCTGGCAGTTGCTCAGATCAGGAATTACTGAATTGTGGTCACAAAGTTTGTAGCCTGAATAACAGGAAGGCCTAACGCAATGTCAACTGTTAAATTTCTGAATAAATTTGATTTTTTTATTTAGTTTTCTTGGAGGAAAAATGCTGAAGTGTTTTGTGGAATCTCTGCACATTGTTAGCACTGCCCAAGGGCTGGTGGTGTTTGTACTCTATGTACAAAGAACTGCATGGAGTTTTATTGTAGCAATTATTGTAGTTCATTAACTTTATTACAGCTGGATTAAAATAAAACATGGCTTAACAAACTCTAAACTAATAAAACCTGTATTGTTTATTTAAAATGATAACGTTTTAAGAGTCAACCGTTCGGATCATTTAAAAGACTAGAGGAAGTTAGGGTTAAACTGATCTGCAAGAAATGCAAGAAAACGTCCTCCTCAAATGGAGGCCACATTGCCTGATGTTCCTTGTAGCACGTTACCTTGTCTACACAAATATTATGTTCCTGCCTTAATCCTGTCTTCAGCTCTGTACTATGAGCTCAAGGACCCCAGCCTGCCTTCTGGTGATGATGTGACATACCACTGCGCCTCATTCTGCAGGACCCATGCAGAGATTTGCATGTCCATGCTAGTTAGAAAGTGACGAACAGGACAAGAAGTCCAGGCAATGAAGGCAGTGTTGAGCAACCMCCAAGTGACCTGCAGACTGAGTCAGACCTAAGTGCAGAATATATAGCAAGGGACCTCATTAGAGCGATGGGAAACCACATCTGCTTCTTTCTTTTCAGATGTGTCATTTAAACCCTCTGGTTTTATAGGTTGAGAAATGGGCTTGGAGGGTGATCAGACTTAGCAGTGTTAGTGCCAAGCTCCTCACTTGGCCTTTGTTTCCTTAGGGCTGCCAACATTCTGCTGAGGCTCAGATGAGTAGCCTGGAGCCCCATGGGTTCCTCTAGGCCTAATCACTTCCACTTATGTAAGTGTCTGGGCCAACTAAAATGCTACCAATATCTTCTCCAGAGTCTTTTGTATAGGTGCACAGGAGCAATGGGAGATGGCAGTGGGGAATACCTAGAATGAGTACCCAGCACCACCCTGGGAAACCTACGGAAAAGGCAGTTGGTCACTATATATAAATATCACAAACATCAGACAACATCTGGGAGCTCAGACAGAAAGAAACTAGAAAGAAGATGTTCCAGATGTCCAAGATGTTGCCCTGTCCAAGTGCTGGTGGTACCTGTACTCTGTGTACAACGAACTGCATGGGGTTGCCATGAAAAGGGCAAGTGCAAAATTAGGATGATCGAGCAATGTCTTTCTGACAGAGGTTCAAACCTATGGATACCTTTATGTAACGTTACATTCCTTACCTGGAATATTGTTTAGAGCTCTACTCACCCATGTTCAGTTTGACCCAAATTGCAGGGTTCATACAATTGCTGGTATATTTGAAGTAGTGACAGGAAAATACTATGATGACCAGGGAGCCCAGAGTCTGTCATATTAGAAGGAAATCTAAGATCTCAGTAAGTTCAGCAAAACAAAGCCCAGGTGACTGGCTATATACGCATCAAGCTGGAAAATACCTGGGAGAGTGAAAAGCTATTTACCCAGGTTTAAAGCTATTTTGAAAAGACTGACACAAGAACAAATAGGTATAAACTGCCCATGACCAGCTTCAGTCTGGAAACCAGAGGATTTATAACCAGGAACGAGGTAAACATCTGGAACAGCCATCCGCTGTTATGTGAAGACAAAAATGTTATAACTACTTCTAAGCAGCAGCAGCTTGAAATATGTCTTGTCTTCCCAGCAGATACAGGATGGATTTAAGAAGCAGAGAGTTTACTTTGCTGACCGGCAGATTTGACACTCTGCTGTTATCTGAATCTTGGAGATGTTGCTGCCGATATCAGCACTGATAGATATTTTTTAGTGTTTGTGACCATTGGCAATGAATGGTATTTAATCTGAAACTTTTAAAAGAGTCAGTAGAAATTGTTTTGCTGACCAGAAGGTGTGTAGTGAGCATGTCTCACTAAAGCCAAAAGATTCTCTAAATGTCTTTCCTGCATTGTGCAATTAAATCTGCATACAAGTTGCCCCTAATATAATTTGTTGCATGCAAATACCAGATCCAATTCTGCCAGCTTTACTTATGTTAAGTAACCCTCAAACAAATAGTTTCTAAGAATTCCCAGTGGGACAACTCACATGAATAAGTGCTGCCACACATGTCGAAAGGTGGCAAAGCTCAGCTTGGAATGAACAGGCATGATGCTTTTTATTATTGTCAGCCTCCAAAGTGATGCTACCCAAACATCATTTTGTAGCTGACTGCCAAAAGATTTTCCCTCAGATCTGGGCCACCCCAACAGGAAGAAATCTCTCAAATTTATGCATATATTATTGAGCAAGTTTATGGCTTATTGCTTGATTTTCACTCTTAATTTGGGCAGCTGTAGGTCTAACTTGGGACAAAGTTGACAAAGGCAGACCAAATAACAAATTTTGGAAGTTGGTTAATTGTACTTTTCAAAAGCACTTAGCGCCAACAGAGTTCCTTCACCGCATCGTATCCTCAAAGCCAGCTCTGGCACTACCAATCATTTGTGCATTTTGAAAGGCATCATAGTCCTCTAGCAGTGAATTATGGATCGCACACCACCTTCCTCGGCAGCTTGTTGAACCAGAGTCATTTATTCAGTTGGTATTGAGAGTCTGGGGGCATGACAGTACATCTGACCCCTTTTGGGTAAAATTTGATCTGGCATTTCATTTCACAGGCTCAGCCACCAGTCTGTCAAATCTTCATTTTGCTGGTGCCCACTAGAACTGCTGACGCTTGTCTCTAACTCCTGGTGCTTTCATCTTTCAGCAGCAATAAACATGTCACACTGCTGAGGTGAAACACAATCTGGAATTAAATTTACTGCATATAAAATATGGTGCCCTCTTTATTGGTTCAAATACTTGTCACTCATAATTTATTTGAAAGTGTATGGCATTCATGAGGTGAGAGTGCTGCTGGAAATGGAGGTGGGGGGAGCTGCAGAACTCCAAACCACAGCAGTTTGCAAGAGCTCTTCTTCTCCTTTAACACCCATTTCCCCATCCCTTGCCAGTCCTGACTGATATAAACACATCAGATATGATATCAATGCCCCAGCCAATAAACAGTATGTATCTCAGGAAAAACAAGCTCAAGTACGTTGGGCTGTGCAGCTGCACGTTAGCTGCAAAGTGGCTGAAGGAAGATAACCAGCATTGCTCAGAAGAACAAATGTGTAGATGTTTATAATTGTGCGTCCAGGGGAGGGAAGGGTGGGAAGGATGGGAAGGAGCTGGATTTAGCCCCAGTCCATTTCAAACTCGCTCGCCATGTCTTTCCTTCTGGCACTCAACTTTTTCGTGATTTATTCCAAATACTGTCGATCAGCTTTAACTAATACAGTTCT
The DNA here is from genome assembly GCA_030449065.1 of Oceanodroma leucorhoa. Lineage (NCBI taxonomy): Eukaryota > Metazoa > Chordata > Aves > Procellariiformes > Oceanodroma > Oceanodroma leucorhoa. The sequence continues at coordinate 14,667,048 of JASVER010000001.1, forward strand.
TGTATGAAGCACCTCTCTAATCTCTTCAAACACAGATGTGGAAGCGCGGCTTAGAGCATGGAGGCCAACAAAAGCACTTTGCCTGTACCAGTGATTAGCTTTGATTGACATAGTACACTTCTGCTTTCACAGGCATACTTTAACACCCATAAATGATTGTTTTAAAATGAGAAGCACTGGGTAGTGCAGCTCTGGCTTTAGTAAATATGCAGTACAAATGTAGTAGCAGATAGATAAGTGAGAGAATACAAAACACTTGATATTCTTTTCTGGCTTTTCTTCTCCTTTTTCAGAATTTTTTTTTTTTTTTGCATCCAGCATTTATTCCTAATCGTCAAAGAAAAATTATGACAATATGTAGTCTGCTTAAACCTGGACTTTCGATGTTGTTTTATGCATGCTTTGTAGTTTTTGTAATAAGAGGCAACAGGAAGAGTAGTCTGGTTTTGAAAAAAAATAAGCTAATGCCAAATTTGAGGGGTTTTCCTTGTTGTAACACACAACTTTACTTGCATTAAATTGATGAAAATAAGGAAGGATTAGAAAGAGACAGTTTCAGGATGTGTAAAGACATCCAGACTACAAAAGCACAGGGTGCCAGCAAAAGAATGTCAAATATGTGCAGCAAAAAGCATTTGCAGATACAAGTTCTGTACCTAATTGCTTAATTGTTAATTTTTTTCTGGAATCCACTTGATGTATTTATGAATACAGCCATGTGATGCTTGAATACACACTCAGAAATGAAGTTCTAAATTAGAGATAGTATCCAAAAAGTGAAAATAACTTCCACTTCCACCCACCAAGCATTCGTAGCCCCCTTATCAATCAATACAGCCCATTCTTTCTTTTCCCCTCGAAGAAAAGCCAAGCTTTGCTCTATGACCTATCAACCAGCCAGCCCACATTCTGATGGGACAGCTTGGGAAGCAGGTTACAGTTTTCATCCCCTTCTGCTGTTCTCAGCCTCCTGGTCACACATGAAGGGAGAGGTGTTTTCTTTGGGTATCGAGGAACCAGACCATTTAAAGGCACACGAACTTGAACCAGCATATAACACTACACTTGAAAACGAACTGGAAGTGAGGGCAGACCATGGGACTCAGAGGTAATGAGATCCTGGTGAGAAACACCCATTAACAAGTGAATAGCCACTGTATGCAACAGGTGAAATTTCCAAGTGATCTTAAGATGCAGATTCATGTAAGGTGTGTTACCAGTAATCAGTAACCCAATAAGGGAGATACTGCTGACAAAATGACTCCTAAGCATTTCTGTATTTAGACTATGATATAAAGACCTGAACGTGCATTTTAGTTACATGGTTTCTTGAAATGATGGGACAGACAGGCTTCTTTCCTTCCACTGAGTAGGATCTAGTGTCAAACCTAGTTGTGAGACTTCTAGTCTGGTCTGTAAGAGCAAACAGGGCACTATGTGTAAATACTGACATGATGCATAGCCACAGTGAAATAAAAGTAAAACTGAAAGATAGCTGATTGCAGTACCTCTGTATTCCAAACTATATCCGGGATTTCTTTTACCCTTATGAAGAAGAAATTTCAAGTAATGTGCACAAGTTGGGAAGTCATACATTTGTTTTAATAATTGTATGAGTCTTTAGATGTTTTACACATAAATGTGTCAATTGATAACCTGGTATCTTTGCTATAGTATCAGCTGCGTAATAAAATCCACAGAGCTTACTAAATTGGTACAATTAGTTGGCTGGTAAAGTTTGTGTTCCAAGTTTCCATCTGTGTATGTGTGTGTGTGTCTGCATGCGTCTGTGSACGCATGTGCATGTGCATTCCATCGTTTTTGCATGTATGTGCACATATGTATTCATGGCACAAGAGAAAAAAGATCAGACAAGTAACTTCTGAATTCAGTGGTTTAATCTCAGCTAGCAAAGGCCAAATAAATGCTGCTAGTGGAGATGTCTCAGTCCCTTCCTTGTTGAACAGCTCCACTGCATTTTTTTTTAAATGTGCAGTACTGCACATAAGGAGAAAAAGAAAACCTGTAACTAAACCTGTAACATAGATGCTGGCTATTCATGGACTAGTTAAACACTTTTCATGGGAATGAGCTACACTTCCACAAGGACCTAGGCAGGTTTTATACTGATTTACAGGCAGTTTTCTTGTATTGAGAATGCAGTCAGCACGATTCAACAAAAACATGAACAGGACCGAGCATCCACCCTGCAGAAAACAAACATGAATTCTGCTCTTGCAAGGTTCACAGGACAAAAATCACAATGACACATTTTGCAAGAATAAATATCAACCTTTTTGCATTTGAAAATGTTTCTGTTCATTCTTTAGCCTCCCTGTCAGACTCCAAAGATACTCTGGACTCACTGCACTTTGCACTTTGTCCAGAAGCTGTTTGGTTACCAAAGCCCCTCAGAAAGTGAAGTCTTCTCCGTGAAAACTACATACAATTTGGCTGGGGAGAGAACAGAGGCCTGAACGGCTCTTCCCCGAACAAAGGATTTCTTAAGTGGAAGAAATTCTCTTCGTCTCGCCTGAGTGGCTGGGCTGACATCCGGGGAAAAGAAAATCCTATTCCCATTGTACGCTGCTGATGGAGAGCCTTGTGCAGTCTTAATTGTTCTCTGTCTGTCTGCTATCTGACACCTTATACAGAATGGTACATTTCAAGTCCTCTTCCAATTTTTGTCTTCTGACAGGGATCAAAAATGCCTTTTCATATATGCTCTTCCACATTTAAAACCCATGGCGACCCACTTTTCAGGAAAATCAGCAAGGTCCCTTCCTCAAAATCCCATGCAGAGGCCCACAGCTCTGACTGTCTCCCAGTCAGATTCAGAATCATTTCCCCTTGGGTCAGTGCTTTGTGTTGTCCATGACTGGCAAGAGTCCCTGGGTGGGTTTTCTTCAGTCATTTCTTTCTCTTGTCTTCACTGCAGCCCATCCATTTTCCTCCAGCTTTTTCTTTCATCATCTGTGCTTGCGCTCTTCTCTTTCTCCTTTCTCTTCCCAGCTCAGTCCCCAACATGCAATTTCCCCTTTTTCACATGCTTTTTGCTCTTGTCCAATCCCTTCACCTCTCTGTCACTTTCCTTCTGCACCTTTGTTTGCTTCCCGTTCTACTGCCCTTCTTCCTGCAGCAGACTATTAAGAGCTGTGAAGCCTGCAGCCACAAGTTCTGCATGACGAGGCAACCTGAAATGATAGCTGATATATTTTTTTAAACAAAGCCAATCCTCGGCTTTATTTTCTGTGAAGTTCACAGAAACTGGGTGTATTCACCATCATTTCCTATTTAAAGGCCTGGGTATGTTTTCAGGAGCTTAATATTATTCACTTGGCTTTAAAATTTTGGTCATCGTCTCTACTGCATGAAGATATTATAGATATGAAGTTTTATATGTGGGGTTTTTTTCCTTCATTTCAAATCTTTATGCTGTCTAACCAATGCTAATTTGCATCACACAGAATACATCAAAACACAATTGAGAAAGGAAACTAACCCCATGCAGCAGTCCACGTCGAGCTTCAGGAAAAAATGCAGGGAACTTCTATGTTGCACATGCTTCATTTTCAAGCGCACAGATCTCTTAAAGTCCTGTCCTAGTTAGATCAAAAATGTAACCCTGGCAGTAAGTTGCAAGCAAACCCTTACTCCCAGTCACTGTGACTTTCTCCAACCATCACATATTTGGCCATCACCCACTTTCTCTTGCATGACAGGACTCTATGCCATAAAATGTCCTATCCTTGGCCTCCCTGAGTTTGAGATAAGCCATGTGAAAGGACCCAACTCCTGTCACACAAAAGAAGAAATAATCTACAGTGTAAACAGAGGGAAAGCTGAATACTGCCTTGTAAGGGTTAGAGCTCTTTCAAGTTTTAGATTTGCTAAAAATTCTGTCATGTCACATATCATCTATTTCATCCTCTTTCCCAAACTTTTGCACTTTTTTTGAGGCTTGGGCTTGGTTTCTGCAATCCTCCAGGAGAGGCAATCATCACGTTTCTGTTTCCTTTATTAGCATTTGTCTTAAAGCCACTAGCACATGTCTAGTTCTCTCTCATTTTTTTTCAGATTCCCAGATGTCTATATTTGGTTCCAGCAATCTGTGTTTCAGAGTGTTTGTCATGTGTCAAGTTAAGATTATAACTTGGACCATCTAGAACTGAAGAATTTGGATCCAGCATTCACGAGGGAGGACAGGATACTGTTTTCTCAGGAGGAGAAAAGCTAGCTGGCACGTCCCCTGCCCCATCAGTTCCCAYCTTCCCCACAAATAGGCGAGTAGAAAGACTCTGTGCTGGGGTGGCAAAGAAAGGAGATCCACCGGCATCGTGCTCATATTTGATGTTTCAGCCAATTCTGGCTTGGACACTCTGGGAAAAGATTTGAATCTAGACAGATCTGACAAATCTATCTATTATTCCTCATCAGCACTCTGCTGTCRGTATGAAATGCAGAGTGCAAGGCAGATCAGAAGGAGAATTGTTGACCAAGCAGAATAGGAGATTCATGAGTAGTCTTTGTTGAACATGGACTACGTAATGTATCTAGGCATTCTCTATGCTTTTGGTGGGTTTTACTATTATTTCATGTAAACCTCAGCACTAAAAGTACACACTCATGTTCTTTTAACAAATATCTGGCAAATATCTTTTAACAGATATATGGCATTTTATGAGAACTAGATCCACTCGGCCTCATAATACTCTCATGGGTCATATCAGAATATATAGAACAGCACTGCAGATACAAAGCCACGTTGATACTTTTACTCATATTACCTTCAATTTAGTTTGGACATGTTGTAGTATTATCCAAGACATGGTGAAGCACACTTCATTACAAACTAGCAACATAAGATCACACTGAAAGTCTGCGGTTTCCTATAGCACATGCTGGAGCGTGCACCATGCTGAAATATAGGCAAACCTACCTTCACTTGAATTAACCTTAATTAGCCAGATTAAATGTARCCAGATTAAGTTTATGCTACTCAACCATGAATCACATTACTAACTGCAGTGGCTTTTTAGCAATACTTAGCAAACTAAACATTTTTTTGTGTGTGTATAACCATATCTGTCTGTAGGCATGTGTATATGTATGCATGTACATGTGTGTGTCTGCGTGCATGCRTATATATCACAGCTAGAATTCAAGGCACTTTGCTCCAAGGAGAAGTACTGGAGTGTTGAATCGGTTACAGTGCCGATCATCAGATTACTGGTGTGTTTTTAAAAGCATGGTTTGTTTTTATATTCACCTCAGCCTGGATTTTAGTTTTTATCTGTGGACTTCCTCCATAGAGGAATGAGATGGATGTAGAAAAAAAAAGATCAATTTAAAAATTGTTGCTTTGCCTACAGTATTCTTATGGCATTTGTGGACATTGATCAAATCTTAAGATTCCATTAAAAAAATGCCATCAATTTTTTATTTTTTCAGAAAAGGAAATAAATCTTTAAAGAAGATGATGGCTTAATTAATCACAGGGAGAAAAGTGAGACTAATGCCTAGGAGTTTGGTGATTAAGAGAGAACAGAACAGAGGACTGGATAGCTTGGTGCTGGACAATTTTTGCCTCAGTAAAGACCGATAGCGATGAGGAGTCCGTGGGGCAGAACCTGACTCTTGCGAGCCCATGTTTTCCCTGAATTAGCTGTCATCCTGTTGACTCCCACCTATCACTTCTGGCAAAGTCAGTGATGAGAGACAGTGTAGGAAAAACACTCAGCGTTTATGGAGTGCCTAGACAGGTCATAGCCTAAACTGGAATAATAAAAGCAGCTAAAACTGAGCCYTGAAGTTGGTCTATGTTTTGCAGGGGTCTATGTTTGCAGTCATCTTGGTGGATCGCAATGAGAGTCACAAATGTGGCCTCCTTCATCCCAACCATTGTCTCACATCTGGCCCAACAGAGTTTGCTTACTTACAAGTCTAGTGCAATATAATCTAATGAGACTCACTAAAACAAATTGCTTTTCAGACAGGTTCTTAAGGTGTGCGGGTAGGTAAATCACAAAAAAAATCATGTTGCAGGTGGTGGTAGTTCAGGTGGTAGTGTCACCTCCCTCAGCAGAAGTCTGGTCTTACTTAAAAAGATGAATCTGCTCTCCCTTCCCTATGATCTTTTTTCTTATCAGGAATGAAACACCAGCACAGAGCAGCAATTACACTGCTGGTACTATAAATGAGACTGCTTTCTTAGCATTTTTTCTAGGGAATGTTCATTGACTAAAGTTATCCTAAGGACAGAAAAAGTTCACAAGGATCTTCTTACAATTAGAGATCTTTCTGAGCAGAAGGGATGGACACAATGCCAACCAGTAATAATAATATGYTCCTTGGGAACAGGAACTCCACAGGTTTCATATGGCTCCTCAACCTGGGAGCATGTGTCACCGCATGATGCATTGCCCACTCTGGCATTATTTAGCTTTTTTCTTAAACCTTTGCTCCTGTAGCCATGTTTTACAACTAGATCTCCACTTTCAGTTTAGAAAACCTTCCCAGCCCCTCAAGTATTGCAACCCTACRGGATCAGAAATCGGTATAATAATTATACTAAATCATATTCTGAAGGAAATCTCATGATTCTGGGGAGGTCTTACTCATGATGTCTGAAATGTGCAGTGGTCAGTGTTACACTAAAAAAAAAACATTTTTGCCCTTAGTGCAGCTACTGCTCTTGGACTTTAATCAGCATAACCGACAATACGACTTTGATGTACCCCTACCCTGATCCAAAAAAGACCAGAGTCTTCTTGTATTTGTGGTGTTTGGCCTTTTGACTGTTTAGCTGACAAATTAAATGACCCACGTTCCCGGTTAGAAGGAGCATGCCCCCACACCACTCCTGTGGGGCCAGTTTGCGCTGCTCCACAGTCATCACCTATCCCCAAGTCCCAGCGTCCCCAGCTGCGGGTTCCTCTGCAGAAGCACTGGGACGTGCTGGTGTCACCTTCTCTTCCCCCAGTCAGTAAGTGCTCTGCCACCCGTTAGTCATCCCCATGGTTTTCCCTGTTGTCATCTGTATCCAGCAACAAGGACTAGAGCTCTATCTGGCAAAGAATGGAAACTAGAGTAGGATTTTCACTAGAAAACTGTCAACTTATTTAAAGGCTGTGTATTAGTTAATATAATTAAGGCATTGATGCCGTAAATTAAATAGTATAGAAGACATTTTGCTGGCACAAGATCTGCACAGCATTTTCCATACACTTGTTTATGAAGCATGAAAAACGAACAAAATGTACAAATTAGAAGTCAAGATGCTCAGAGCTGTTGAAGGGCTTTACCAGGAGTATATTATTTCTGTTCTGAGGAACTTTCAGGACATTTTCATAATGGATAGTTATGAACTTTTCTTCCTTCCTCTCCTTCCCCTTTTTTTAAGTGATAGCTGCCAAATTTCATAAGTCCTATAATGTTCTGTGCTGTAATTAGTTTGGAAGCCTGTAATTGTTTAAGTTTAAGCCAGCAGATAAAGGCTGCCAAACCACTTGAGCAGAAAAGTTGTATTAATGGCTTCGTATTATCGCTTGCTGATTTATTTAATCTCCTTCGATCAAATTGTGATTCTCAAACAAAACTAAGAAAAACTCGAGAAGTTGTTTTTCACTGCGAGGAGGAAATGGGCAGAATGGACACACACACACACAAACACAGAGAGACAAAAGGGCTTTTGTGGCAGAAAGGGTGCGTCAACAGCCTTGAAGGTCAGTCAYGATTCAAAGGAAAATATGCTGTGCGAAGAGTTATATTCAGTAGACAGCTAAAATTACACAACTTTTGGTTACAACCAAATGGCTTCCCCTTGTGTTCTTGCACTGTGGTATCCTGGGACACCTTTCTCATTGTTAAATAAAAAATAGTACACTAGTTTCAGCTATTATAAGTACACTAATCTGCACTGTTTACAGTTTTATACTGTTAAAATGCCTCCCTTCATGTACAGCTTGTTCCCTCACCTTGCTAGCTGGAGAAGCAGGAGTTTAGCACAGGATGTCAGAAAAGATGGGAAATGTATTGAAAAAAGAATATTGGAATTATTTATGAGGGTTAGAGCAAAGATCCTTTTAAATAACAACATAGAGAAAATACTGGAGCATTCATATGTTATTAATGATCTATGTGTTGGTGTGCACCATTGCTATAAAGCTGCCATTCAGATATCCTGTCACTCCCTCATATAGGATACTTTTACAGTAAGCCATGATATAGGAAGCAGACTATCTAGCTGCTATTACTTCATCTTCAAGGAGTCAATATTGCATGCTATACACAAACTCAGCTCAAATGCATCTATTAAGAAGTCATTTTACTAGTTTTAGAGTAAACGCACTCAATTTTTACAACCAGTATTACAGTTTGGTCTTATACCTTTTACCATAGCTTCCTGAATGAACATTTTTTGGTTCCAGCGCAACTTAAGTACGTGATTAAACTTAAAAAAAATATGGCAGTAGTCTCATTGATATTGATTACTTTCTGTGCTTTAATTCAGCACATTCTGAAATTCCTTGATGGATCAAGGCATCTGTGAGAAGAAAGTTATACTCAAGGTTTGACATCAATAACTCACAAGAAGATGGTGCTACCTTTATTGCAGACAGTGACAATTATACTCTCTTTGAATGCACTTTTTGGGTGTGGTTAATGACACTGAAGGGAACAGGGTCCTTGATTTGCCACCAAAGCTAAAGGAACGTTTTCTTTTTATGACAACACATGAGGTTTTAACACTTGTTTTTATTCTGGGTGGGAGTGAAAGCAAAATCTTTCTAAAAATTTCACATGAAGAGAACTGTGTTGAAGTTGTCCTTTTCAATAGGAGTTTGGATATGGGAGACTGACTTTCTTAAAATTTTGGCCATTAAAATTCTGCAAAATATTTTGGCATTTACTGAAACAAAGAAGTTCTGCCTAGCTCTTTTTCTTCCATGGCAAATTGGCTGTCTAAAATTTAGAAAAGCAGAGGCACCACCTGCTACATGCCATTTCTAGGATCTCCAACTTAATAACATACTTGAGCATATGCTTTTAAATGAGATTAATTTTAATGCTTAAATGGTTTATGGATATGGTTTCTGATTCACAGCCTAAGTAGCCAGATTAAATTTACTGTGATTTTTAGGGTTTGCACTTCAAATTGAAAAATTTATTGTGATTTTGAGGTTTTGTGTTTTAATTTGAACCATCACTATGAACCTGGTGAGTAGGCAAACACTGGCAAATGTGGAAAATAAACACATTCCATGAAACAGTTCTTTTCTGATGGGTATTTGTTTCATAAAATAATATTCAGGTGTTGTGTAAAAATAGTAGTAGTATATGTTGGTTACTAATCAGTAGTAACTGTTTATTATAGCTATTATATATGTAAGCCTTAATAGATATATTCAATAGAAAAAAGGAGAAAAAAATCAAAGGCACTTCCATATGTAAATGAGTTGTATGTCCTGTTTGAAACTGAAATTTTTAAAAGCTGTTTCTTTACATCAGGGAAATTTATATTTTATTAAAACTGAAGGACAGAAGAGGTATAATTTTGGTTTTCTGATGTTTTAGACTTTCTTCCAGTCATTGATTTTCCATTGAAAAATGTTTTCACAAATGTTTTTTTCTCTCCTCTACCTGCCTGACATTTATAATTAGTACACCACTGTTTTGACAAAATGCATTTTCCTCTTTGAAATTCCTAAAATACATCTCTTCATCTATGGAAAACACTTTGATATCAACACCTTTAGCACAATTCATTATTGTATCTCTTGACAGGTGGAAGTATGAAAGTATCTTATTTTAGTGACTCAACTTAAGACTTTTACATTGTTAAAGTCCTACCAAAGGGCTGTTTTGAAGACTTTGATACACAGACCTTGTACAAGGCCTTCTACCTCAGTAGAATCTTATCCTTTATAAAAATAGCTACGTAATGTTGGATGTCACACATACAATCAGATAGAGCTTGGCAAACTATACCATATCACTGATAGGAAGCAAAGCATTAAGTACATATTACACAACATTTAATTTATTGCATGATATAGATGCAATAGAGAAGCAATTTAATTACCTGGTATAAAAAGTGAAAAAGGACAGATGCAATACAACAGCACATCAGGAGACTTCAATAGGCTTTGTAAATATTTTTTTGTAATGTCTAATCATAAGGAATAATCTGTTGAGGGACAAGGATCGGGTCTTTGCATCTTTCAATGCATGGGAGAGAGGGATGGGCTAGAAGTGGGAGCCACGTTCTAAATAAAATCACAGGCACTGAGCCACGTAATTCTTGAACAAGAGACTGGGAAGATGGATGAGTCCAGCCAAGATACTTGCAAAGCATTAAAAGGATAAAGGTCTATATATTGGACCGGGTCAGCAGCACCCAAGCACTACACATCAACAAAGGCACAGGAGCTTCTGCATGTACAGTGCACTGTGGAACTCAGGTCAGGACTGCCATAAACCCTCAGGCGAAAGAAAAGTTGTACAATTGATGAAGTCTTTTGTTGATTTAATTATGATTTAACGACATGCACTGAGGTTTGTCTGCTATTTTGAGGTTCACCATTTGAGGAAAAAATTTTCATTAGAAAGACTAAATGAATTAGACAGCATGTGCAAACAAAACTACTCCATTTGTGATTATGTCTAGGTGAGGCTTTGTTATTTTACTTGAACAATTAAAGCTTCTCCGTATGATGCTCCTCTTAGCATTGATTTTTTTAGTACTTTTTGTACTGAGCAATTTGAAGAAAACAAATTAAAGCAGAGGATTTATCAGAAAGCCTCACAAAATCCCAGAGATTATTTTTTCCTTACCAAACTCAGGTAGATCCGTGTGAGGTATTCAAAAAAAGAGAGGTGAGGGAAGCAAAAAAGAGAGAGCATCATCTAAATTCTAGAAAAAAAATTAATTACTGAAATCTTAAAAGCCGCAGGGGAGACATATGCCTGTAATCAAATTCTGGGAAACAAGCCCCTGCAAAGTCTCGCATTTCAACTTCCAACTCACTACCATTTCATGCTCATTTTGTGATGAAGTGTGAGTCTTATAAAACAAACAAACAAACAAACAAACAAAAAAATCAGTTACGAAATTTCCACTTTTCCATGTGGCAGAAAAATCCCCCCTGAGTTTGAAACAGTGAAGCGAGCTGCCTTCCAAACTATTCAGAAATGAGGTAATGGCTTTGCGATTTCATTCCTTTGGTTGGAGCAAAGAATAGAAGCTGGGAAAAGAGAGTCTCAAAAAGTGTGCTCTTTATCCCCTCCCCGTTGGCTGCCTTCTGCAGCTTTCAGCCCCAGGAATGCAAGGGATGATGTAGTGCAGCCGGTATGTACAGAAGCACTTGCAAACCCATTGTACTTAATGAGACTTGGAAACCAGTCAGGACCAGGGCACTTCTTCTTGTGATGCTTTTCATCAAGGCCACAAAGAAGGACAGCGGAGAGGCGTGAAATGTTACATAGTTTTCGTAAATATTTAGGGTAGGATTTTTAAAAACTAGACGGCTGATTTCCAAACATCCTCAGCTCCCCAGAAGCTCCTGATGAAGATCCCGTTGCCTTCAAGGATCATCTGTGTCCTGCTTCAGATCTCAGCCTCAGGGACAGTGCTACTGCAACATCGGAGCAGCAAACAAGCAGGCAAAAAGGAGGAGATGCAGAGCAAAACTCCTTTCCATACAGAAGGAGAGTTAGTGGAAGAGTGTGCTATTTTGAAGGGTTTGGATTTTGTTTTCTGTTTTATACCCAGCTCTCTGTGCTTGTCAATTCTACAAACATTTTAATATTCTTGACTTCACAGTTCTTCACAGTGTAAGCTCTAACACTACCAACAAAATATTTAGCCTTAGGTTACACCAAAATCCTCATACTTGGGAGAGAAATGGGTCGGGGCGGGGGGGGAGGTGGGGGAGGTGGGGTGTGTGTCCAGCCTTTGCAAGTGTGAAGTAGTCTGAGCTAAGCCCAAGGTGAAACAGGCTTAGTGCAGCTATATGAGGAGAAGTACATAAGCTGACCACATAGTGGTCAGTCAACATTCTCCAAGAGCATATCTCCAAGGCCCACCAAAGAGGTAATTCAGGCTTCAGGTGTGCTATGCTTCATTTACTAAAGGACACGTTCACACCACTATGTATGTGGATGTGTTTGTAAATATATGCATCTATAATTTATGAAGCCACCTATTTAAGATTCTTGTCATTTATCAAGATGTTTTTGAGACTTGATTCCTTATTTTGCAGACCAAATGTTAACATCTGATTGAATTTATTAACTCAATTAAATGAGAAGTGTTCCACATTAGAAAGCATAATGTCGGAATTAATCCCCCAAAAATATGGTGATGCTTTAACTAATATCCTGTGACCTCTTGGTACCCTACGACACTGTCCCAATGAGCTCAGTATAAATAATCAAATCAGAGGTTTCCCAGGGACCTCTCTCTAGAGGATATCAGATGTCTTCTCAGAGGGGATGTACTTGCCCCTGTCCTGGCCAGGGGAACTGCAGAATGCACTCGCTGCCTTCTCCCAGCCCTCTCTCCCTCCCTCCTAGTCACAGAATCATAGAATCATAGAATCATAGAATCAT
>JASVER010000001.1:14679720-14741874 GCA_030449065.1 Oceanodroma leucorhoa
TCATAGAATCATAGAATCATTAAGGTTGGAAAAGACCTCTAAGATCATCGTGTCCAACCATCAACCCAGTACCCATGCCCACTAAACCATGTCCHGAAGCGCCACATCCACACATTTTTTGAACACCTCCAGGGATGGTGACTCCACCACTTCCCTGGGCAGCCTGTTCCAATGCCTGACTACCCTTTCAGTGAAGAAATTTTTCCTAATATCCTAATTTTTCCTAATATCCTAATGTCATTCCTTAGCAGAAGGCGGCACCAAACTTACCTGTGGTGACATTCAGAAAAATATTCTTTGCTGACTTTGATCCCAGGTAGAAGCAGGATGTGGACACTGAAAGACTGTTTGAGCAGGATGGTAGATGGCCACAATAAGAACCRTTATCTGGGGATAGAAATCCAGCCACGCAACCACAATCTAAAAATACCTCTTTGATGTTAATGACCATCTGGCGGGGGGGGGAAATAATTTGATAACTTCTAGTGATCAAGACAAGTGGCTATTCCTTTGTCAAGACTTGCCAGATGCAGTCCAACTTTGCACCAGCCAAAGCAATGGAACTGAGCCTAGCCCGTATGTGGACAGACTGCCACAGAATCCAATCGAGGCGGTACAACCCATCACTGACATCTCACCACCATACTGTCTGCTCTGCCCCTCACCTAGCAACTGGAAGTCAGTTAGAAGTGGGATCTTTGTCACCAAGAGGATCAAATCCTCTCCCAGCCCAAGCTCTCCTTGTAGATAGGCTGTTCCAATTCCAAAATAACAGGAAACAAACTCATTAAAGGCAATGCATGCAACAGATTTTCTCATAACCACTGCAATTTGCAATCTGGTAAGACACTGGAGGCAGTTTTTGCTGTGCGAGAAGAATGAAACATTAACCCATTCTCAGACTAGCACAAATTTCTTGAACACTCACATTGGGCAGTGCTAAAGGTCTGGACAGCATGCCGGTATAACTGTTCCCCCCCATCAGTCTTTGAATGACATACGAAAAAGTTCATGGAATTTGAAGGATCTTTCTTCTGTGCCTAGAAAAGAAGATAGAACRTGCAGACTCACCTTGACTTTAACCATAACATAACCTCAACCAAGCTAAAGAAGGCAGTTATAAAGGCTACAGAAAACGGGGCACATCCATAACAGAGCTCCACAAGCATCCAAGATAATGTAATCTCAAACATCCTAACTCCAATTTTGCATGATGAACCCCAGGAATTCCTCTGGCCAGGAACTGAAAGACCCTTGGTGGAAAGAGGCATCCCCACTATCCTTAGGACAGATCATGTCTCAGCTTCCTAGCTATTCAGGCATCATGTTGGTTCCTTGGTGGCTGGGCTGGCCACACCTGCCAGGAGCATGTAATTCTACAAGTACAACACACTCCTCAGCCCAAACATGTAAACTGCCCTGAAAATAATGATAAAATAGAGACATGCTGTACGAAAGGTTTCTTCATATAATTTTAAGGACTCACAGAGGCCTGGCTGTATTCTCATTTYTTTCCCCATTCTTTTATTCCCTAGACATCTGCTGTTAGCTACTATTGGAGCCAAAATACTGAATTAATATGATCATTGTTTCATTCTTAAATTCTTACGGAATATGCCACCCCAAAACCAGTATCCTTTAWCTCATAATTTGAGATTATTGTTAATATCAGCTTAGTAATTTCTCAGAGAAAGAATTTGCACACCTTGTTGATGCCTCGCTCCACTCAAGATGAAAGTAAAAATTTCATATTCCACTGCACATTCTAACAGTAATGATAGTTAGAACACTACATATATACTCTTGTACATATAGTGTATATATGTATACGATATATATACTGTATACATAAATCAATATTCTTACAATAATTTCAATATTTTATCTCACATAATCCCCCTGCATGACAGAGCTTTTTATGAGTCCCAAAAGACTRCTCTCTCCCCATGCACTGCTCCTACTCAGCCACAAGGAACCACGTCTATGCACTATTGTCCTTTAATATAAAAAAAAAAAAAACACATAAAAAAGAATTGATAACTAATTATTTCCCAAAGCCTTCTATGAGGTCTTCCCCGCTGTCAGTGTGGCTGACTCTGAGATGTTTAAGAGGGAGCCACTGCTCTGTTGCAGTATGAGACCCAAACATAGCTGATGTGTTAACTGACTTGGTCATGAGAAACACGCGAGCAGCTCCCATCAGCTTTTTGTATGTCCCCGAGTAGTTTAGGCCTAGCATGTAGGATAGCACTTAACCCTATTAGACTATGTTTGCATGACAGATACTTATGATGCTTAAAGCATCTTTCCATTGTTATATCTAGGTTCTGACTAGAGCCTTTGACGGAACCACCTCTTTTGTTGAAGAATGCTCTCAAAATTGCAGAAATKAAATAAATCCTTCTGACACAATCCACTAAATCTCTCACCTTGCTTTCTTATTAAGCCTTCTTTTTTCTAGCCACCAGCAGTGACTAAAAGTCTCATTGAGTTTTTACCTTTCCCCTGTTTTCTTTGAGAACTATTTACTGGCTTTCAGCCCCAGTGAAAAGAAACTCCCATTTAACAAATGCACCATATTCTATAGTCCAATCAATACCAACCCTCTTTACTGATCATTTGGCTTAATTCAGAAGAAAAGATGTCATGCTTCACATAAATCACTTTTTTTTACTCAAAAGAGTCCCTTATTGAATAAACTGCAGTGTCATTTCAGTCAACAAAAATAGAGCACAAAGATCCTCGGCACCCCTTGGTAGTTTCCATTATTTATCCACCTGTAAAGTGATATGATTCTGATGCAAATGAAATACATTTTTAACTTACATTTTCTCTTCTAATAGAAAATTACACAGAAGGCTAGAAATGTCCCTATTTATGTAAGTGGACTTTCAATTACTGTAATCCCACATGCACTGTACATGTGTATATATGCCCATGTTCATTCACAGTTCTAGCAAAATTGAACCTATTAGGCGATGCTTCACTTTTGTTCTTGTTGGCACTGCTGTTCAGGTGCTTTGATTAAACAAGCAGATCGAGTCCTTCTAGAATGACAATTCAAAACTCTCCACTCTCAGCTTTTAGTTTGGATCCAGGTTGGAAATATGACACATTGCAAAATCACACTGAGCCGGATTTATGGCATAATCTAATAGATGATTCACCAATACTTTTGCTCGTGCCAGACTGAGACAACAGACCTTAAATCACCAATCAGTGTCAGGTTTGTAACTGTGTGGTCTATCTTAAAAAATAACAGAAACAAAACAAAAAGTCTCTACAGGACATTTTTTTCAGTTGTGGCAATACAGAAGTACTATGACACTGACACTAACACAGAAATCTTCATTTCCATATTTATGTAAATTATCTACTGTAGCTTCAGGAGTGTAAACATATGAAGTTTCCATGCTCCCAAATGCATTTTGAAATATGAACAAAAGGGATACAATCCTACCATACTTCATTTTTAGGGATCAGAGAAAAAGGTATGGTGTGCGTGACGACTATAACTGCTAAGTTGTAAGCTGCATAAGCATTCAGGGCACTCAGTGCATCTCATTTTAAGCAACTCTGTGTTTGAGTTTGCCAATAGTATGTTCTGAATTCTTCTACAGATACTGGAAGCGTGTGTGTGCGTGTGCGTGTGTGTGTGCTGTCATAACCCATCTGCCCAAGCATGGACTGTCTTGAAAGATTAAGTGCACCTATTTTGAACTGGAGGCTGCATGCCATAATTTTTAGCTAACCCGTTTCCTTCTTAGTGAACACAGAAATAAAAATATATTGTGCACACTTCATTGCTAGAACCTTTGACCTCAGCTGCCTGTCTAGCTGAGACTGTGATGAATGCTTTGTGTCTCTTTATTTTTAATTGCTCATAAATTGTTATCCCATGAAACACAAAACTAGCCTTGTCCTCATTTTAGTAGGGGTTGGAGGTCAGCCTAACAGTAATACAATTAAGGAGTGTCTTTGTGTGGGGGTGTGGGAGTGAGGAGGGCAGGAGGGTTACAGAAGGTTGTGGTAGTGAAAGATGTATTCCTTTCCAAGGAAATACAAAGCAAATTCCACACTTTCAAACAAAAGTCTTTAATGTTTGACAGTGTTGAGAAAAGCTCCTGGGAGGACATTTAGAAGGGCAATAAAGTAGACATGATTTTCCATATCTGTATAATCTTTCTTAAACATACATGTACACATGGTCGTATATGATAGCACTGATCTTCTCTCTGCAATGGCAGACTTAATCCTATGGGTCAAATTTTACCCAGGCGTACATGTTCCAACTTGCTGATTTCAGAAGAAATGATAGCCTACCTTTGACTCCTCTATAAAATAATCTAAACCAAATCTGTGAAGATAGCACTGCAGAGTTACTTTCTTCTGGTTAATCTTCACTCAGTTGTCACACATTTCCTTCCTGCTCCTGAAAAGCTACGCTACTCTTAATTCAAATAATATACAGTATGCTAAGACACAACGATATCTTTCACCTTCAAAATGTCTGGTAATAAATAACAATAAAATATTAGCTCAGTGACATCAGGGAGCTTAGCGTGCCCAGATATAAACCTCTTTTGATTTTGGTTGAATAAATATGCAAATAAAGCAAGCTTGCTGAATTTGCTTTTACCTCGCACCATACATAATTCTGTTCAACAAAAACATTATTGGGCTTTAAGTAATTGAGCACGTCTTCAGATTCCTACAGACCAAACCATTCTGATAATAGTGGGCTCTTGTTGGGGTTAATTTAGGCAATTTGTTCCAAAACCTGTAATGATCCTTGTTCTCTGCTTTAGCTCTAACAAGACGCAGTATCTGCAGCAAAGCCACCAAATTCTCAGAAACCTGACTGTCATGGAGCTTGGAAACAGTCCTCTCCAGCCCATTGCATAAGCTAATTTTAACAGCTGTTTAAAAAATACTGATAGCTATAAGGAAAAATAGCACGCGCTGTTGAATTATTCCTGGAAGACAGACAATTCCACCACTCAGTCATAGTACAATGCATGCTATCAGCTCATACCCATGCCAGGGGTCCAGATAGCAGAAAGGAAAGTTTTAGTCCCAGTACATGACACGCTGCTGAATTCAGCAGCCCAAGAGTCTGTACCTTCTCACCTGCATCCTCACCAGTGACCTGTTACCACTTTCACAAAAAGTCCTACAGTTTCATCAGGTACTGCATAGAAAGAGATGCAACAAGTTACTAAGGGAGGTTACTAGGGTCCCAAGATACAAATTTGAACTGGATTTCCAGAGTGCTCAGGAGCTTTCCTTCAGATCTATGATTTATTTTTTTCTAAACTGAAATGTATTATCTGTTAATTACTAACATTTTATCATTTTACTTCATCGAATGCTAGTTACTTTCCCATGAATGCTACTGAAGTACTACTAGGAAAGAGAAGAGAAACTACTGCAGAAAATYATTCTTCCTCTAATGAAGGATTCCTGCTTGCTTTAGCTGTGCTAGTAGTTGAAATTCCATATGTTTGCTAATGGTTCCACTAAGATTAAATTATAATTCAGGCCTTCTGTAAACTGAATTCTTACCTTATCTTTAGCATATAAAAAGCATATTAGCATTTTCAGGATTTGGGATGGAAAAAAAATTATTTCTCTGATATACAGCATTTATCAAATTATACTGCAATGTTTATCATGACTTCTGCAAGATTTACTGTTTTACGTAAAAAATCCACTCCTTCAGACTGGTGTTTCTATTGCATTTCTAGCTTCCTTGCTTAAAAAGTAAAGGCCTGATATTATCCCTCTGTATCCAATCTAAGTTGTGATTTAAGAACCAAAGTTCCACCTAAATCACAGATAACAATCTGGACTGCCTACACCCCAGCATTACTCAAAGTCTTCAGTGCTAAAAGCTGGTGTGTTCTACCACAGTCTGTGGAAAGCTCCCAAGCTGTCTGTAGTTAGAGTCACATGTACTCAGAAACACTGTCTTCTTGCAGGGTGGGAACCTACTTCTAAGAAGGAGGAAATTTAGATCTAGACATTGAGTCACCTACATTCTCCCTGCTGGAACTGGAAAGTTTAGTTTTGGTTTGGCATAGAAGCTGCTCCTGGGTCTCTCTTCTGTTATAATCTAGTAGTTGAAACATCCAGAACAGAAGAAAAAAMTGAGTGCTAGATCCCCTCACCTCAAGGGATATGAACCTAAAGTCCACAAAAATGTCTCAAACATCAGGCCAGGGCTATGCTCGGTGTACACCTCTCTTCCTGCAAGTGACACAAATACAAAGAAGCCTGAGAAGCCTCTAGGTTAGGACTTCTGCTGAGCAAAGGTAGTCCTGGGATTGTCAGTGTTGACACAATGATGGTGTAATGTTAAACCTATATTCATTTCAAGGGCCAAGGTCTGGAACTCCAGCTATGCACCACCCCAGGTAGAAGTTAGGATCCTACTTTCCTTCTTTCTCTTCAACTCCATAAGGGCCTCACTTCAGCTCACTTCTTTCCTGCCTCCTGCTTGAAATCCCCACATCTGGCACATGGACATTTGGCCCCTCTCACCTCCTGAGCAAGTCACATCCGTGCATTGCTGCCAGTGCCTCCATTGCTCATAAGAGCACCTTGCTCCATGAGATACTACCTGTGGGAGAGGTGGGACAGCTTGCATCTCAAACTGAGGGAGGCACTGTGTTGGTTTCCTCCACATTCAGTGGAGTTGCCGAGACTGATCTCTCAGGATCTTCAGAAATGCCCACCCCTCCTCATTCTTTATATGTGCAACATAGGTAATTTCAGAAGATCACTAAAGACTTCCTATCTAAAATTTAGGTGTACCTTTGTCCCAGATGTTTTGGTCAGACAAAAGCTGAAGCTCAACCTGCAAACTCTGGTATGCCTTAACATTTACACAATCCTTCTACAGACTTAATTGGAAAAAGGCTAGTATTAGCCAGATAAAAAAATCAAGGTGTATGCTTCTGCTAATTTCTCAGTTAAAATTTATCACAGCACAAATGACAAATCATAGTGTTCTTGCTGAATCACAGCATTGCGTCATAGCATTCTCATTGAAAATGTCAGACTGGTTACTCTTCTCTTAAAAAAGTCTACTATTCCGTTCTACTAATGGAGAAGGTTTCTTTCAACATCGTGTACAAAATCTCTCTTAAGACTCAGTAGGGTCAGACCAGGTAGGTGTTGCTGCCAACATCTAGCCAGCCACTCAGCAGGGATTTCCAGCAATGGGCAAGCTGAGTAATAAGAATTTGATGGGTTCTCCTTCCTAATTTTTCTTAGAAAATAGGGATTTTGAATAAGTTTGGTAGAAAAGATACTGTTTCCATAACTTGTCATGTGTTTAGTTCCATTAAAGTTCAGAAAGGAGTCTGAATCCTTGGTAAGTTTGTATTGGATAATGAAAGGCTATATGGTGTTTTGAGGCAGACTATGAGAAGTGACCTGGACTTAAAACCAGATTGAAAGATAGCTATCTCCTAAAGATGTGGTCTGTGGCTGGTTTTCCAGACGCTGCTGATAAAAAGACTGTCACCTTTTTCTCCCTGTGAGTCCCTTAAGAGGGGAGGGTATCAGGCCCAGCAGCAAAGGCCAGCATGATGGGATGACTGCTGATGGTAAACCTCCATCAAATGTGTTAGAGAGAAGAAGGGCTAAAGTCTGTCTCTCTCTCTCAAGTGGAACAGATTGCAGATGAAAGAAGGCCAGTCCTGGATGAGTCTGAAAGATAGTTCCCAGATGTGTTACTTAATAAAGCAGTGGCTTACCCAAACTATATTCCTGATGTGTCTATTCCTTTGATGCTAGGGACATCCAACACTTTTTTTGCAAAATATCACTTTTTAGAGACAATAAGTGTCACTTTAAGTGAGTCTAGAATTGCACATTGTAATTAACTTTCTTTTTAAATATGTTTGAGTCTCTCATTTGGAGAAAGCTATGCCTGAGAAATGGTGCATCATGCTCTTTTAAAACCATTTAGTATTCATTCTGTACTACAAAGGTCTTGAGTTTATGAGCTATTTTTTTTTAGGGCCATGGACTTTAAACTCAGTGTGTTTCTCAAAGCAAAGGAGACAATGAATTTGAGACTTCAAGTAGCCAGTGTTAGGGCAAAGCTAATGATTCTGCAAACGCTTTCTCCAGCATGTGGCAACTTCTGAAGAGAACCATCCTGGGCTACAGCTGTCCCCTTTGAGGTGGCAAAATAACTCTTACACAGCAGGGAACTCATAATGGAGGGAAGAGGCGGTGTTTGGAAAGCAGGCTGTGTTCGGTAAGATGCCCATTTCACAGTCCTAGTGTCAGAGGGCAAGACTAGTCAGGCTTTCCAGGGCAACTGGCTCTGCTTCGTGGCAGGAGCATGTTGCCACCTTGTATTTTCTTGCCAGTCTCACAAGAACCAGGAGAGCAGTGAAAGCTGATAAATGTAGTTCATAATGCAGCCATATCTTTGGCCTTAGCTCCAGCAAGCCCAGGTGGGAAATAAGGGTCATTTAGAAACAGAGCACTTCCCACAAAATAGAGATGTAAAACGCACTTACCTGCTCATAATTTTCTTTCTCTGAAGTGGATACTGGGTCCTCTGTGACCCATTAGAGCTGGATTATTCTTCTGCTCTAAACAAGGAAGTTATCTGATTTTTTTTTGCTAGCTTCTCAAACTAGTGCCAACTGCCCAAAATGGGAAGACAAACTACAAATCCTGATGAATAAACATTCTGCAAGATTAGCCATCTCCAAGCAGGAGATGTTCGCTTTTATCTATTTAATTTATCAAACAAAAAATGGAAATGAAGATGGTAAAGCAAGATACCAAAATGAAGGAATCGCAGGATTTCTCCCTTAGCTCTCAGCAGGAGTGCTTTCTGAGGGACAAAAGGACGATTAGAGACATGATGCAAATGAGACAGTGTTCTGGGTGGGGTCTCTCCACAGCCACTTTAGAAAAAGGAAAATTCCGAGCAGGTAAATACATTTTAGCTTGCTCCCTTGTGGGTGTCTGGTGCTCAGTGATGCATCACAGGTGGGACATATCAAACAGTAAAACAAATCTCCACAAGAGTAAGAGACATTTAAGGTAACAGGAAAATTGAACCCAGAGGAAAGAAAACCTTTATTTGAGGGTGGCTGTATGTTTTATTGTGTTGGGTTTTTTTTCTTTACTGCCTTCCCACAGCATAGGAAGAAAGCTTTTTTTAAAAATGAGCAAATAAGTCCTCTAAATACTGCAGAATTTTGTGCCTACAGGTCATGGTTGGTTTAAACAGTACATATGAGAAAGCATAAAAGAACAGGTATGCACATAAGAAGAGAAGCACTGACCTGGTGTAGCCTTTTCCTTGGCAGCTGTCCAGAAGAATGCTAGTCTTAAATAAACAACCTGATGGACTAGCAAACTTTTGAATTTATACATCAGGAAATAGCAGATGTGGCTGTTTGCCACCTCTTCTTAAAGTTACTCACATAATACTAAAATTATATCTGATGTTCTYCAATGATTAATTTTTGCATAAACAGAATTTTTAAGTTCCAACCACATCTCAAGTGCTAATGTGTATAAATGACCAATCTTCTGGAAAGAGTCAGAGCACAGGAACAGAAAGTGTTTGGTTCAGATGACAACTTAAGCATGCTAATACAAACTGAGAATCAGTCAGAGAAGATGCACACTATTATTGGAGGTGGAGAGTGGCCTCACATGTATTAGTTCTCCTAAAGGGCAGTAAATAAAGTAATAATTCATTGTAAGTGATAAAAAGGGATCTGAATAATAGAAAGTTTACAAACAAGTTGTTCTGTGCAGTCTAAAGCAGCCTGGTTTCCAATGGAGCCTTGCTCTCTGTAACCATCCCTCTAACATCTTCCCCTGCAGAGAGTCCTGTTTCTGCACACATCCATTCTGACAATACCATAGGGCAAGGGAGAGCCTACAGTGGGACCAGTTTGGACCTAGCTGAATATCTAACTGGCCGACCACACAATTGTGCTAACACACACAGCCTGCCTTTCCTTCAGAAGGTGTCAAATGTGGGTCTCTCATCCAGCTACCACTTTCTCTAAAACCTGTGAGAATTTGATTATTCTTGTCTCCTCTTCTTAAATAGACTTCTTCTTTAGCAATTTTAACAAATTTAACTGAAAATAGACCACAGATTCAAGATACACTTGGAGAAAATCGCAAGGCAATCAGATGAATAAAGTAAACACCTGAAGTTTAATAAATCAGGAGAAAAAATACTACTAAGTGTTGAATCATATACAAAAAATTTTTGAGACGTGGCTTTAAAGAACTGGTAAAGATGACAGGTCACAGAAAAAGACTGTAGTGGACTAATTTTGCTGCAAAATCCATATTAATAACACTTGAACACCAGGACTAAGATCCAATTGAGTCTCTACTTAACAGGTAGCCCTATTATATCCTTAACCATGAGATAAAAACCGCAGTTGCCCTTTTTAAGGCACCATTAACAGACTTTTCAGAACTCTGTGAAACACCATGAAACACGCGCATCACTTCCTGATGCGTGAAGTCCCTCAGCTATCCTGCACATTCATGCTGCAGAAGGCAGAAACCTCTCTCATTTTCAAACAAAGTTAAAACAACCAGGAAGTCTGCGAAAATCCAGAAACAAACATATTCATTGGTTTAGGACCATTAAATATTCTGTGTGACTATAAAATTTCATCTGAAAGATTAGTAGTTACTTTGACTGCATATTCAGGAAGCCAGTTGACAATTCTCTGTGGAATTTACTTCACGTGGTCACAGGCACCTACAGGTTACATGGCTGTTCTCAGAGCTGAGTCCATAGTCCATGGGGAGGGGAACAAGAACTTCCAGAGAGCAAGTCATTCCACCCCTAACATTTCCTCTAGCATTGGATTCACTATCCAGAGGTGTTTAACCATCTTCATCGGCTGCACAGGGATCTTAGACACTAATCTGCACTAGATCCTAAGTTCCAGATGCCTATAGTTTAGCAAAATGAGCTCTAACGTTAATGGATAATTTGTACTTCTACTCAAATGCAGGTAATTTTATTCATCAGATTTACCTTTTGAGTTCATAAGAGTAGAAACTACCCTGAGGCCTGAGAAATAACTCAGCAATCAGTATWTATTTACTAAAATTCACCATTCCAAAAGCAATCTTTCTTTTCTTCATACCAGATTTTCATTGCAAACTTTCACTTCCAGCTTGTGTTATGAATGGCAACCAAATTCAGAAGCAAAATATCGGCGTAGATAACACTACCCTCTTCAGTGCTTGAAATCTGAAGAATTTTTTGGCTTTTGATGTTGTTTACGATGCTACCTTCAATGGTTGGAGTCTTTTTATTTAAATTCCTCTGACAATTCTCTAGGGGTCATGTTGGTCCAAACACAGAGGTGTGCTTCCACCATTTCAACATTTGTTTACTTGATATAAGGGCAAATGGTCAAGGAATTCCCAAGGAGAACAACAGACAAACAAAAACACAGGTTGGAAAATGCCTCCTTGAGACTAGAAATGGTTGCAGTGTTTGGCAGAGTGGTCAGGTACTTGGGCTCTCTACAAATAGCTGACAAAATTGCAGAATATCAGCAGCTGAAAGGTCTGGTGAGCATGTACAGAGACCACTTCTATGATGAGCCATCAGCAAGCTACCTTGATGTCTGCTGGGCATTGGTGTGGAGCCAAAAGAGCTTTGATCAAAACTAGAAAGAGGCTCACAATATTGCAAAGTGCCCAAGGCGCTTCTAGCAAAGCCAGCAAATTGGCATGGAGCACTTTCATTGTAGTTTTGAGACAAAGTGTCTATCTAGGTAAAAGGCCTCTGCACTGCCAGAATGGGAGAAACTTCTTTCTCCCTCTCAAGACTACAGATACACTGTGCGTGCAGATGAATTTACTTGTACTCAGGAAAATGGCCGTTTGTGGTGAGATGCAGCTGCAGCACTGCCCTTCATTGCCCCATGGGGAGGAGAGGAGAGGAGAGGAGAGGAGAGGAGAGGAGAGGAGAGGAGAGGAGAGGAGAGGAGAGGAGGAGGAGGGAGCCACCAGGGTATGTGGGAAGGCTCAGTTCTTAGCACCTGATGGGAAATTCAAGTATATTTGGAGAGTCGGAGATGCTTTAAAGGAAAGCTGTGGCTCAGTGAGAGAACTGGTAAATATATATATTTATTTCCACACAGATATTTATTTTCTATAAAATAAGAAATTTTTTTTATTTTATCATTACATTCTAGTACATTTATTATTTTGTCTTACCCTTCCAGAKTACCCTTCTGCATAAAGACATTGTAAAGTGCAAAGCACAATCGAGAAAGAATTAAGGGACCTTATCATGAAGAATTTGTGAGCAGGTATGTCCTCCTAGCAGAGGGAAAGTAAGTGTTGCAGTTAGATGTTACACCTTTTTTTCTGTTTATTTGTTTGAATAATGAATTACCCTCAGCCACTTACCAAAAACCTTTTTGGTAGTGTGTTCTTTCTATACTGGCAAGACAGCCTGCATGCAATTTACTGAAAATGAGATCTAACTGTCTCTGAAAGATGGCCCTTCATTTGCTTAGACTGTCCTGCTCCGCAGTTGTAAAGTTTGTGTTGTTGCTACGCCTGCAACCTTGCTGCTGCCCCAGCCTGAGAGCTGCTCCTTGATGAGACAGGGAATACCATTTTAAAAAATGGAAAAAAAAGCATATTTATAGAAGCAAGGCTGACAAGAGGGGGGGAGTGGAGAACAGGGCATGAGCACTCATGCTTGAAACCCCTTGCTTGTGCAATAATGAGCTTGAAAGCCTGGCTGAAGTGGTTTTACAGCTGTGCAACAAAATGGTGCACTCTCCTCCCTTAACGCTGACATTTTAATGTAGGATCACAGCTATTCAGATTGTCCATTGGAGCTGGCAGGCTGATGGTGTGAGCAACTACACACTCTCATCAATGTCGCTTGGATGAAAGCTGCTGTCAGGCTCAATAAAATGGCAGGCTAGGCCAATCTGGCACACATGAAAGGAAACTGGAAGAAAGGCTTAATTGCACCTCCAGCAGATTCCAGTTATTCTGCTGGTCTGTTAACAACACGCAGCCTGGCACGCCGGTCCAGTTCACCRTGCTGTGTTGGTAAGAAAAAGTCCTTGAAGGTATGGCACAAAGGCAGTCTGGGTTAGGCCACACCAACCAAAGCCAAAGAGAGCACAAGTCTACCTTCTCAGCTAGGTTAGCGGCAGCCACCGCATCCAGCGAAAACTAAGAAACAGAGAAAGGAACCTTAAAACGGGAGGCTGGGTTGGTCTGTGCTTGAGGGACCAGGGCAGGGTCCAGCAGCACTGGGAGGGTGCCAGGATGGGCCGGGCACTCTTCTGAGACATCTCAAGGAAGAGCCAACAGGAAGAGTAGAAAACAGGCCACATGAAGCCACAAGACAGGGAGAGGAGAAGAGGCATGACTGATGAAACCAAATACTGTGGCATTCACTCTGACTGGAGTGCTGGATGGCATCAATGATGGAAAAACTAAGCATTTGTGTGCTCAATGTGCTGGCAGGGGATTGGGGAAAGGGGTTTTACTGCATTTTTTCATGGTGGTCATGACCTGTTGTTGGAACGTTTGCAAAAATTTTTCTGCTGGTGGGGGGAAGACAAGGAAGAAAAATATACTGGGTACAAAATTCGTGCCTAGGGATAGGGAGCAACAAGCCCTTGGAGCAATCTTTTGCCTCTTAAATGGGACTAAGATAACAGGAAGCAATGAGACACCTCTGGATATCTCCTTTTGTGAGCATAGCATTGTGAAACTGAGGAAAGAAATTTGGTAAATTGAAAAAGAGAACCTTCACACTTGCAAGGATGAGGCAGAATTACTCATTTCTAAATAGATCACCACAGTACTAGGTGGCAACAGGGTAAAAGATTTAGTCCATCCATTCAGTCTGTCTTGGAAGGTRTATGAGGATCACGTGATTTCCTAGTATTTTTATTTCTTGCTTTTTTAATTTTACTTGCAGGCATGTCCAAGGACCACATAAAACAGATCCAAGACCGCAATTTTGTTACTTTTTGAAGCATGATAAAATGGAATTACCCTGAACAAATATTTTCTATAGAGTTATTCTTTTGTAGAGCAGTCTAAAAATACTCAAGAAAATTATGAACTGTGATATGTTGAGGAAAAAGAATGTATCCCTGTCTTRTGATGAACCCAATTTCAGTTGCACAAACCCTTCCATTTCTAACTCTGATTGGATCACAACCCTCACTGTCACCTATACTTTCTGTTCTTATACTATCTAGGGATGAATACATCTTGTTCCTGTTAGGCACTAGGTACCTACACAACTAGGTAGGAGAGACACTGTGGTCATCGGTATTGAAATTACCCGCATTTCTGGAACTCTCCATATAGCAAATTTGAGCAAATGAACTCAGTAGCTCATCCATATAATGACCTGCCAAAAAGAGAGCACAGGAACTTCCCACAGGACACGGGTGGCTAGAAAACTGAAAATGCTCCTTCTGTCAGCCTGACAAAAATAAAGATAAATTCTTATTCCTTCCTTAAGGAACAGCCTCTCTGTGAAGTAGGAGTCTCCCATGCTTATATATTAAAGAACCAAGTTGCCTCGGATTATGGACTCTGCCCATCCCTAGGATCACAGCAGTAAAGGAATTAGACCAAGGAGGCTGACCATGGTTTTTCAGCACTCAGTAGCAGAGTAGGCTGTTTAAGAGAAAATTTGCTTTGGATAAGTAATTCTTGTAGTGAACTAGTAATTCTGCCTTACCTAATTCCCTTTTTTACGAAGTAAATGATGGTTCCCCAGTTCCACAGTGAAATCTTAAGCATGTATCTGGATCTGGGGATGCTGAAGCAATAAATTCATTGTCTTGAGAGGATGGAATAGAAGTTTCCACTGCTTCAAAAGTGTATCTAGCACTTAGGATAATTTCCCAGAAATCCGGGCTTGGAACCATGTTTTGGAGGCTTGCAAATACAGGGACCAGAATTTACATTTTGTTGTAGCAGGCCAGTGTCTACTGAGAAGCAGTTTAGAGCTTGGCGGCATTGTAACAGATGTTAAAAATACATGAAGCTTACTTTAATGTAAAGTCCTCTGATGGTAAAGTGGATGGGCATTGAAATGGCCAAAGCCATTCCCTTCAGCGACAGATGAAGTCAGGAAAGAAACGCTTACTTAGCTCAGTTGCATACGATACAGATATTCATTACCCTAAAAATGACATAGGGATCAATAAAAACTGGAAGAACTTCATAGACGCATCCTTTCCTAATTGAAAAGCTTAACATGACTGTTGCCATAAGAATAATATACCCAGTGTTGACCTAATTCAAAATAAAAAAGTCATTTTATGGGTGCTTGCTTCACTCTGTCTACTTGTTTCCTTGAAGATAGCTTTATATAAAATCTAAATATTCCTTGCCAGCATTTTGATCCAAGAGAAAAGTTTCATCCTTCAATAGTGCACGTAATAGAATTGGTCAGATTTGAAGCATGGGAGCACTTTTTTATCTTGGATCTTTAATATTTTACAGTTCAGGCAACAGAATTTAACCAAACCATTGGAGATATAACTAATAAGCTCTCCACACACAAAAGAAACTCACACTGTAGCCTTCATTTTGTTTCTTGTTTTCCTGATTTGCCTGTAGTAAAAGCATAATTTAAATAAGATATAAAATTTGCGTTCTTATTTGATTATCTCCTGGGACAATTAATGCCCAGAATTTCAATATTTTGGCCACAAAACAGATTTAATAAAAACAAGAGTGGCAGCACTAAAGTCAGATGAAAGGTCTATTAAATCAGTAACCCTACTGATTTAAATAGGACGAGGGCTGCACCCTGTGACTTTACAGACACTTATCATGCAAATTTTCAGAACATCCTAGTAAGCTGTTCACTCTAAGGCACTTACAAGGTCCTGCCTCCAACAAACTGTTTCCCAGAGATGCACATGCCATGCACTTACAGTTGAACTTCTTCTCTACCCTAAACTCACTAGGTTCTAGAACAAGATGAGAGCTTGGATCATATAATACCACTCCATTTTCCCAAACCTCTTCAAATTACAAAACGATCCTGCAAATTTTGAGAGAACAGGTTTATTTACAGTATTTTAACGGTATCTTTCACCATTCTTACGGCATAAGAATCATGTGAAATCTTGCAGAGTATCTATTCTCATTAAGTTTTTAGTCTAATTTTCTACACCTTACAACATCACACACATTTACCTAACTCACAACATGCTTTGAGGTTCAGTCTTCAGAATGATATTGAGAATATACATTGTTCTTTCTACTTTTGGTTCACAAACCTCCCTTACAAATAGGGCTGCCACAATTAATAGGAAAGTCATATAAAACAAGATGTTGGTGATAATGAGATGATATTTTAATAGTTTAGTTTACAACGTCGTATGCAGTAAGATTTATTTAAGATAAAGCTAGGAACTAACTAGTCATCACATGTAGCAGGCAAGGAAGGACAAATGAAATGTAGCATTCAGGGCTGTATAAAACTACCAAGCTGAGACTGATTTTACACAAAGTTGATGGCTGAAAAATTAGGTGTACAGTTTAAGCTAATGTAGATTCCCTCTAGAGTAAACAGAAAGAAACCTTGCATTTCAGCAAGTGACTCCTCTCACTCGAAAATTATTTCTGAAAAAGAGTGAAAAAGAGAAGCCATCTCACCAGTGACTACTGATGGCATCAAGACATCTAGTATAGAGCAGACATCTAACTTCTGACCAGCTAGTGACATTAATGCCATCTCCACTCCATTTTGCCTGGCAAAATTAGTAGGAATCCAGTGCATTAGTAGGAGTCTGAATGTACATGATTTGTGTATAGAAATGCCTGTACCTCTAATGGAAGCTCATGYGCAGTTCTGGGAGTGTGTTTTGAAGCGAGGCACTTGCAGTACCTGGCTTGTGGCTGACTTCAGTAAGTTGCGTGTCAAGAGAGCATGCCAGCTGCAGGTGACAGCGAAGCTGGAACCCACAGCTGATCCTTGAGAAACCACATATGTCCGGCAGTGGGTCAGGACAGCTAGGAAAATAAATTGTTTGGTAAAGGATGGGCAATGGCACCCCAAAGTCATGCTCTAACCACTTCAGCTTGCTCCTGTTTTTCCCGCCTGGAAAATCAGTTTCTTCTCCTGCAGTTTCCTGCCTTAGCCAGGCCTGATGACAATAGAGAGAATGTATACTCCGTATTTAATGACAAGAAGCTGCAGCGCATACTAATGGTGCCATAGCTCCTAATATAATCCAATATCCCCTGCTGGCTTTGCAATTACATACACATGCAGCAGGGAGGTGGCATGTGGCACTCCCGGTGAGGATAAGCAGGTGTCTAGAATTACCTTCTGACATCTCTCGGAGGAAGAAGGTAAGTGTGAGTTAACTGACCCCACACACAGCTCCRAATGCCTCGAGGCCCCTAATGGCAAAGGCTGATGTCGGAGTACGGAGAGTCTGCAACTCTTCTGAGTAAATACTCTAAAATCCCTTCCCTCTCTCCTGGTCAGGAGGACACTCCTTATGGCCAAGCCAACAGGACATGTTTTGTAACCCAGTATTGCACCCGGTATAAAGGTATTTAATCAGAGCATATTTAATAACAATAATCAGAGCATATTTAATCAGGGTCTTCATCCCCGATTTTATCCTCACAGCTCAATTTGCTTTTTTGTGGTATTCCCTTCCACTGAATTACACACGTAGGAGTGTGTAGTTCAAGAGAAAGAGGAGTGTTCTCAYCTTGGGATTGGAAAGATAGCAATTTTATTTCTTCCCACATTTTTTTTTCCTTGGAGGGGAAAAAGGGAACAACTGGACAAAGGAGCAACATTTTAAGAAGGGTTTAATAGTTTCTAAGGTTGACACACCAACAATATTTTGTGTCCCTGCTGTTATTTAATGCTGCAACCTGTACTAGATTAAATTACACGGCAGAGTACTACAGTGTATTGGACAGCAGACAGAGAACAGACTATGCTCTACTCATTACTGTGACCTTGACTCAGTATGTGAATTTGAGTGCTCCTCCGTTCTATGGTATCCTATATCCATAAAAAGGATAATGATTCCTGTTTAGAGACTCAGCTATTAAGACTAGGCTTCTCCCATTAAATATATGAGGAAATACTTGCTTTGGGTCAATTTTTTTCTTTTGGTTTTCTGGGTTTTCACAATCCAATGACCTGCTTGTTTTTGTATACTCTCAAGACCAAATTCGTTTGCTTTTCAGATTTTGTATGAAAGAAATCATTGGAGAAATTAAGTTATTTTGCAAAAAAATTATTTTTTCATCAAAATGATATTTTTCATATAAAAATTCATATTGTATATTTGTAACTGAAAAGTGTGTCTTCCTATATATATGCATATACATATGTGTGTGTGTGTATGTATATATGTGATAAGTGTTACTATTGAATGTATATATGACAGCATGCCTTGGATAGTCATTACTTCTGCATTACTCTCTTCTTCATATAAGCTTCTCTCTTTACTCCTGAAACCATAAATTTAGTCAGCAAGCCTCAAACTTCATTAAATTCCATGTTCCTATTTTGGTGTGAGACCAGGAAAACCAAACTGTGGACTGAACAAGTTGTCTGGGTACAGCTCAGCAAAGTCAGAGCGGGGGGTCTGTGAAACCAGCAAGTGATCTGGTTGTTTTCTACTCTTCAGTTTACAAGGTTGTCTAACTCTGTTAGCTTTTTAATTCCTTTATTTTTTGAGCCCAGGGAAAGAGGAGGTTTTCTGCAATGTAAATCAGCACAAGAACGGCGCTGGGGTGAGGTGAAATACCTTGTTCAAGGCAGGCACCTGCCCGGGTGTTGTGTGGAAAGGGATGATGGATTGAACACTGCCACCTTTTGGCTGTGACCACGGCAAGGGCGTTGTGAGGAGGAGATTTTTGCCAGGCCATATTATAAAGCGCGCCGGGYATCTGGCAAAAGCACCTTTTCATGCCAACCCAACACTGAAGCGCTTTGGGCTGCTGGTCTGTACACATGCTAGCACACACCATGTTGGCACCACATAACTTAGCTTTCGTCCCTTATCTGTGAGGTCCTCAGAACTGAGAAGATGGGCTAATAATGCGGAGAGCTGTTAGCTTTACTAAAGAGTAAGTGCAATCAGGTTGATGTAAACAGTCACTTCAGCCTGACTGTGGTACGCTCTTCCTGCCTCAGGAATACTTGAGAGTATCTCGCATTGTGTTGTGCTGAAATAGTGTTTTCTCAAGCGGTGAATTATATACAGTTTGTACTTCAACCTCTTTTGAGCACTTAGCTGTGAATGTTTGTATCAGTGCCAGTGAGTGTGAGGTGATCTCATTAGAAAGAGAAASAAAATATTATTAGCCACAGAATTATTTCCCAGTGATTTAATGACTAACTCTTATTCACATGCAACCTCTGCAGTTCTTACATAGGGGTAAAAAAAAMCCCCAAACATTTGCTTGAGAGCAAGAGACCGGTGTCTGTCCTGCCACCCTGGCAGTGCCTCCTGGCCCATGCAGTCTTGGTTCTGCGTGCATAGCTTTCTGTAGTCTCCATTGCCRCGTGAGGTGCAAAGCTGTTATCTCAGTGTCACATCAAGGTGCTACAAAAACATACTCTGCCCAGGCAAACCGTTCGCACGGGAGCAGGTACGGCTTGCGGGCCCCTTCCTCGCGCCCTTTCCTGCCCCCGTTGTACTATGCAGGCGAAACCCTGTTTGCTCGGGGGCTGAAGGGCTCCTGGCAGGGTGCCCCTGTTGACATAAGCGAGGGTTTCGCCTCTGCTTTCTCTCCAAACTCTTTACCTTTGGGAACCCCAAATATGGGGCTCTGCGGGTGATTAAGCGGGGGGGGGATGGCATTCCCCGTCCAAATACCGGGCGCTTTCTGAAGGCAAGCTGCGCATGGTTGGGGTACCGCTCCCCCTCCCCGAGGCAGCGCTGAGGGGGAGCCGCCGGGGCCCGGGGCCGGGAGAGGCCGCTCCGCCGCGCTCCCGTCAAATTTCCGGGGCGCTTCTGGCGGCCCGTGTTTCCCCCGGCAGCGCCCCTCTCCTCCTCCTCCTCCTCCTCCTCCCTCGCGGCCCCGAGGCGAGGGGCGGCCGGCCGAACCGGCGGCAACGGGGGAGCGAGGCCGGGCAGGGCAGGGCAGGGCAGGGCCCGCCGCGGCCGCCGCCCGCCCTCCCCGCTGCCCGCGGCGGCGCGTTGCCCGGCAACGGGGGGAGCCGGGGCGCGCCTGCGCAACGGTGCCCGGCGGCGTCAGCCCGGCTGCCTGAGCGGAGGGGAGCCGCGCCGAGCTTCTCTGCGCGGGTGGGAGCGCGGCGGAGAGCCGCACGTACCCGCGCCCCCCGGGGCGGCCGTCGGTTACAGCCGGCTGTTCCCGGGCGGCCGTCGACTTCCCCGGGCCCTCCAGCCMCGGCCGGGCCGGGAGCGTTACCCGCCTGCGTGCCCACGGCCGCGCCTGTGAGTTGCGCGGCGGGCCCGGCTGCCGGAGGAGAGGCCCTGGACTCACTCCATCTACTTTTGTGCGAGGGAGGAAGACAAAGCCCCCTGGCTCCCCTGCCCCTCCTTGGCAGATCCCAGTGCCCCGCTGCTTTCATTTGTTTTTGATCTGCCTCATTAAAAGACTATTGATGGCTTTAACTATTGTCCGTGTCTAGGTGCTGATTTACAAGCGCTAATATCTGACTGTGCCGAGATT
This sequence comes from Oceanodroma leucorhoa, assembly GCA_030449065.1. Taxonomy (NCBI): domain Eukaryota; kingdom Metazoa; phylum Chordata; class Aves; order Procellariiformes; genus Oceanodroma; species Oceanodroma leucorhoa. The sequence goes on from JASVER010000001.1 coordinate 14,700,442, forward strand.
AATGGGAGCCCGTGAAGTTTACAATTATCCGCAGGTCCCTTGACCACACATGGAGGGGTTTGGGTTGGGGTCACGCACTCTTATGAAAAACTCCAAAGCAGGCTTAAACCTGGGAACGTTTTAATAGGATTGAATTTGTAATAGGATTTGGCAGCTTGGCCTAAACTATATGGTAGGGGGGTTTGCTTTGGTTTGTTTTGGAGTTGAGTTTTGGGGGTTTTTAACATGGTGTCATGACTATTGCATCACACAATAAGGTGTGGTTTTCAACATTACGAGTTTATTTTTCGTGACAACCTAAGCACAAACATCTTTGATATGGAGTATTGAAACAAAGAGGGCTCTACCTGAATATATCTTATAGCATGTTTGCAATAGAAGTAGATTCTGATTTTCCGCATTTTCTGATGTGAATCTGCGCACTTTTTATGGGCTTAAAACCCCTCAAATTAGTGACAACATATATGGCATTTATTAAAAAAAAAGATGAGAACAAGTATGACTGTTACTTCACTGAAGCAAGAGTTTTGCTGAATAACAAAAGATTCCCATATCAACTCCTGCTTTATTCAAACAAAGACACATTAGGAAACAGTAACTGGGCAATAAATTAGATTTATTGAAAATAGTACTGCAAATAGAGAGGAAGTTACATGCGAAGGTGGGAGAGAACCTAAAAGTGAATCATATGAGCAATTAGTTCTCATTTAGAACTTGACAGCAGCAAGTTTCAGTGGTAGCACATGCTCTACGGCTGTTAATTCGTTTTACATTATTTTGTGCTGTGCAATAATGCTGGTATGCTATTTAGACTGCTGTGAAACAGGATCTTGTGAATTGTCTCATTATTAGGTACCCTCATTTAGTAGTTTTTCTGAGTTTAGGTCTTTCTAGGGTTTTTTTGTTGCATTTTGTTGTGGGGTTTTTTTTTGGTAACACAGCAAAACTGGAAATATATGATACTTGTCTGCAGGGTCATGAGAGTACTTTTCGTTCAGGACATAAACTGTAAATCCTGCAGCACGGAGGAAGTTACAGTGGCTAGGGGGTATCATGAAAAAAATAATGGGAAGCTAATACAGATTCAGTTTGCCTGGCTTTAAAAGTTCCAGTACAGCCAACTTTAAGGAAATGGGAGTTGGAGAGAAAACAGCAGCAGCAAATCCTGCACTAACATCTATCCTGTGAAATGTCAAAGAATGCCATTGGCTTCACTGGAGTAGCATCAGGCAAAAGACAGACAGATTTTGCCCCTGTTTAGAGGCTCAAAGCTCTGTTTTTTGTAGTCAAGGCTGACATAGGGAAGTGCTAGTGCCAGGGGTACGTGTATGTCTGTATTCTAGCTGCCCACTCCTTTGCGTTATTGTACCCCCAGGTGTTGTGCATCTTTCCTGTCCTTATAAAATCAAGGGCTTGAGTATTCTGTGGCAAGGTTGTGTACATCTGGCTCCTGTAGCTAGATTTACTCGTTTCGATGGCAGTCTGTAACAGCTCCTTGGAAATTCTGCGGCAGGTTCAGATAACCAAAAAAAATGAATGTTTCTAATTAACTTAAGTATAATAATTATTCCAAAGGCCATCTGTGATTGGGTTATTTTCTAACAACAACTAGTGTTGATTTTCAACAATATACTACATATTCATAACCACAATGTAGGATTTGAGGAGATACTACATGTAAGAGTTTCTTGACGAGTGGGAATTGTGTAGTGCAAAATAACCATCACAGTAGCCATATAGGCGTAGTTTTATTAGGAGGATTAACAGCTAATTAAGTATTGAAATGTGCATTGTCTCTGTTAGCTTTCAGGAGTAACATCTGGAAATGAGAGGGACAGTCCTCACCTCCCTGAGAAATGTTGCTTTATGCTATTTGCAGGTGCAAGAGGACAAATTTGCTTCAGTTTAAATTATTCTGGAAGGCTTAAAAATCCCATTGGGACTAATTTTATTTTGAGCATTTTCAAGAAAACTTTGTAGGATCATAATTTTGCAAGCTACCCTGGATCCTGTGGCAAATTCAGTGGCCACGACTTTACAAGAGACATGTAGCCCAGTGTATAAGGTAATTTTGAGAATGTTTTAACCAGGAAAAATGTTTTCTTCTCTGCTATTTTCTTTGAACTCAGATTACACTGTCTTATTAGCAGTTCCTCAATGTCTGACTGAAGTAGGAATCTGGATGAAAATGAACTGACAGCAACTTAATCTAAACGAGTAGGACATGGTAATTGCTCACAGAGAGAAGTACTTTAAAACAGTTAGTAAAAGCCTGTGGGGTAGGAAAGGAGGAAGGGGGGGAGCTGGGGGAGGTGTTGCTCCTGAACTAACCAGGTAGGGCTGACTGCTGATTTGGTGCCGTGCTAGATGCAGAGATAACGGCTGCTTCTAATATCAGCTGGAGCTTAAGGCTCAAGCCCTTCAGGCTCCCTGGTGCTCTCTCTCTTTCTTCCCCCAACCTTTATTGATAAGAAACACTTCCATTTTCAGCATCAGCTGTGGTGCTTCATTCTGGAGCAGACCGGGGGATAGTGCACCTGACACTGCGAAAGTGAGGCCGGATATATACACTTTCATTACCACTTAAATGTGTAGCTCCGTCGACACTTTATGTTTGCTAAAGCCTGCATTGCCACCAGAAGAAGCAGTCCTGCCTGGCCCTGGCCCCGAGGGGGCATTTCCATCCATCATCCTCGTTGCCATCAGTCTGCGCCATCATACCTGCAAGCACAGGTCAAAACACCTCCAACGGCTGACCTGTGTAACCTACCCCAATGACGAACATGAAATGGAAATGGAAGTCACTGCCATCGCTCACCACGCTTAGTCCCCTGAGCTGGCTGCCTGCGGGGCTGCCCAGGAGGAGCTGGGGGTGAAGAACGGGGGATAAAGGAGATGATTGCTACTTTTGGCAGCAAAACTGATGCTGTTGCCTCTGTCTGCACAATATAAAGAGCTAGGTGCCCCTAAAAACCTCTCAAGTGTGATATCGGGGTGCAAAGCAGAGCACAGAGGGGTGAGGTAGCAAGGGTCAGCTGTAGGCCACCATAATTGTGCTCAAAACTTGCAAGGAYCAATGGGTCCAACCCAGAGGAAGGGAGAAAAGTGCCTTCTGAGTCTGCTGAATGGGACACGGATGGAAGAAAGATAATAGGCAATCATATGGATTAAATCTATGTATCCACGTAGTCCATGATAAGAAGCACTGTCTTTCCGCGTGCATCCGCTGTAACAAAGCCAGGTTCTGCAGTTGCAACAGGGAGGACTGACTTTCAAAGAGCTGGTGACAATGGCAGCTGCTTTCACGTGTGTGCCTGCRAGACCTTTAAAAACGCCAGCTTGGAAAAAAACACAGATTACATGTTTGAACATAGGCAGTTGCCGTGTTTCTGCAGTTATTACTTTGTCTTTCTGGTATGACAGAAATTTAAAAGAAATGCACATACATTTTAAAATTATGACAGCCGTGATAGACGTCTGGGGTGGCATTGCAATTGTTTCAAGAAAAGGTGTTTAAGATGTAAAAATATTGTGCAATTTTTGATCAAATGACTGAAGCTTATTTGGGCATTTTGTTATTTACTTATAATACACAGAGAGAATAATTTTGAATTGATTTATAATGATTGATTMTGACTAATAAAGAAGTTTTACATCTCAAACTAGGGGGGGGAATCTCCTCCTTACATCTTTTAATGTTTTTAGTGTAACACCAAAATTATAGACAAAAGCCTCATTATGCGTGTATGTGAAAAGAAAAGTGGATAAGAAAGAGAGATTACAGTCACTTAATCTGTAACACTTACACTAGTTTAAAATTAGAAAGCTATAGCTAATTATCTCATTTGGAAAGATTGAGAAAAATCTGACCAAATATCCATGACAGAGTCTAATTTATCATGTATCTCATATGATATCTKTTCCATAATAGCTAAATCAATGAGACCCAAGTGCCAGTCATTGATCTAATGGACAGATGGTGATTTCCATTTGATAAGGATTAAAGTTTTGGCAACGAGGATGGCTAGAGGTAACAATTTTTCTCGTGCTGAAGAGATTGTTGAGAATTGCCTTCAAATATTTGTMCTGTAAATGAAGGCTATATTTTTGTACACAGGGAGGCCAACCCTGCTCCTCACAACCATTGCTGTTTGTGCTTGTCAAGTCACCAAGCCACAGCACAAATGCTCCACATTCAGCTTTKCTCACAAAGTACGCAGCGGGGTTTAAGGTGTTTGTTGTTTGCATGGAAGCAGAATTTGCTTTCTGGCGTGCTGCGCAGGCAGGACAACGTATCTTTGAAAGTTGGCAACAACATGAGTAAGCTCGGTAAGTGTTTCTCCTAAATGCACTTTGTTGCTCAGCCTCTAGTCTTTGCAAGACCCCATCTCTGAATTGTAAGGACCACCAATGACATCCCAAATGTCCAGGTCCACATTATACAGAGGGCTGCTGCATGCTGAGGAGATGACTGGGTCACGGAGGTTTTTCAACCAGGCGAGTAGGTGTCTCTGCCTGTCCCAAAATCTCTGTGGGCAGCCCCTAACAGCAGTTTTCTCAGAGAGAAAAACAAGCCCGAGTGTCCCACAAGACAAAGATTTTTGTCTTCACCAAGTGCCACTGATTTGGTTGCGTTCTCCAGGTGGATTGTAACATGGAAGCCCACGAGATGAACTTAAAATATTCTTTTGGGGAGGTCTTTGGTTGATGTCATTGGTTACAGGCCCTTTAAAGGGAAAAAGTGCTTGTTTCTGAWTTCCTTGATATGGTATGTCCTAGCTAGCATTTGTCTAGAAAATCATGACAGTTTCCTTGTGTGGGTCCCCACAAGAAGCAATGAGAAATAAAAAAGCAACACAAGRAAGTGTTTCACATTGTGTTTGGCTTCCTTCTGGTTTTACCCTCACATTTCTGCTGCTCTGACTGCCGTTAAGTTCCCACCATGACTCTGGTCCCAGTTTGGTCCTAGAGCTGCAACCATGGACCAGGACAACTGGAATAGTTCCTGGACAAACACCGATTTGAAAATAGTAATAATTAAAACAATCCCAAAAYGTTCCTGCCCCAAAGATGTTACAACCTGAGGAATAAGGTCCTTGCTGCRTTCTCTTCCAATGAGCTGCTAGCTCAAGATACTCTGTCGTTGTGCCAACGTGATTTTCCACGGAGCTACAGTGCAAGCTTTCTSTTTTACTAGAGTAAGTGTTAAGTGTAACCATATGCCAAGCATGAAATAGGAGCTAATAATAGATACACAAAGACAAGGGAGTAGAGTTAAACAATAACCTGATACCTGCTGGGATGGTCAGTCATGTTCTAAGCACTGTTCTGTATGATAATTAATCTTTAGGCGGTTCTGGTAAARCCCTGATTTAAATCCAAAGGAGAACAAGCTCAGCAAAGAATCTGTAAGAGTAAGAACTCTGTATTGTGCTGGATTGAGGCAGACAAAGAAAAATCACATATATAAAGGCTGGGACAAACAGTGAATTACAGTTAGTGGAGTCTGCTCTATCAGAGACTGTGTGGCTATTTTGTCTTCCAAGCCTGGAGGAGCACAGCTAGCTCTGACAGCAGGGTCACGGGGCGCTGGTATTTATTATATAGTGAAACCTGCCTTAAGTGAGCATGCAAGGAAGCGGTGGAAAAGGTTGGTTAGCAGGAAAGACCATGACCTGGGACAAAATTATACTTAACTTGGGGAATATTTTAGGGAAGCCTGTTCAGACTCTACCAGGCATGCTGGGCGGTGCACATCAACACTGGTTTGGAGGGACAGTCTAAGTGCTGTGAGAGCAGCCTAACCAGTTCATAGTAATATTTAGACCCTGGCATTCATGTAAGCGGGGACAGAAGATACAGATGGAGAAAGGAGGACTGCAGCCAGGGAGCAGGATGGTTTTCCTGCTCATTCCCTATTCATTCTGTTGCTAGTTTTTGTGTTAGGACTCTGGGTTAGGATGAGGAGGAGGTGGAGGAATTTATTTTTTCTCCAAATAATGTACCAAAAAAAACTCTGAACAAAACTCAGTGTCTGATTTGGGTAGTTGAATGGCCTGGGTGTAGAAAGCTTGGATTAGTTGCCATAAGATGAAAAAGAAAATTTGATGAAGTGATCACTTCCATTTCCTGGAGGTGCATTTCTACGTGTTGAGAGCTCACCACAGCATGCCGCCATCTTCTAACCTTCCCGTTTGCCCCTGCTGTCAAGCCCTGTTAACCCAGAGGTGTCTTGTTTCCCTGCCGCCACTCCCACAGTTCCCTGAAAAAGGGACTGGACACCCCAAATTTCTTTCCTACCTCATCCTGCCCCTTCTGTCTCTTTTGGTGACACTGATGCTGCCTGCTAGTCCTCTGGACACTGGAAATCACTATTAGTGAAATTTTTACTATGTATACTTCCACAATTTGCTTTTTTTTAAATGTTAGGCTACACAACAGAGGTTTTTTTAATTAGCTGACGGAGGAAATGCAGCAAAAGAAAAGCATTTGGTTAGGTACAACCCTACAATGCTTATAATTTTTTCTTACCAAAAATGAAAAAGAAAAGTTGTCCTGTGAGTATCACAGCGCAGGGAGCCTGGTTTCCTACAGATTTGTATCCCATTTCCTTCCCTCATTCCCACCACAATAGTTCTGTCTCCCTCTGTAAACCCTCTGACATCTGTCAGGCAAGAAATAACACATACCCTGGCTAATCTGGAGCCATGCATATGCAGATTGGGCAGCTGGCTACTACCAAGCCACATAACATATCACATCCGAGTTCTTCCTGCCCTCTTTTCAATGGGGTTTTCATGCTGGGTCTCTCTCCACTTCCCAGCTGCGGATTTAAAAAAATGCAGTTAATTGTCTCTAAGACTTCTGCTCCTCTTTCACATTTGGGTTAAATTGCCCAACAGACTAAAAAGTTATTAAGACTGACTGGCAGAGAAGTGGAGAGCCAAAAGGACAGAAGCCTCATTTCCTTAGCAAACCAGCCTGAAATATTTCACTTAAATCGTTCTCTCTAAGGCTAATACAGTACTTTGCTCTACTCTTCTATGGCACAAACAAAAGATGTGAGAGGCAGAATCTAAAATCAGCTGCAGAAGATGACATCTGTGCCCCTTTATCCCAGGGTGTAGTCACTAGATTAACCTTCTGGAAGGTAGGAGGTGCAATACTTTCCCCTGTACCAGGAACTGAGCCTCAGCCTCTCCAGGAAACATCAGTTGTTTTAGGTAGGGATTCCCCCGATCCATCATGTTGGTGCTTTCACCCCAAACTGGCTGAGGCGACATTGAGTGAGGCAAGAATTGATTCTTGGCTGATGATCCCTGTCACCAGACCAGAGAAGCACAATCAGCATCGGTATCTGTTTCAGTATTGAATACAAAAGGTGGGCAGCACTGGCAGGGGAGTCTAGTTCAGATCATACCCGTTGTTTGAGAGGGGAAGCACCTGGATTCTCTTTCCTTCTTTGCCTGTTAGGGGTTTGAAGTAGGATCCTAAGTTAGTGCCTAACTGTTCAAGTTGTTCCGGCTTTTACACTGAATCTCAGAGCATAATTCTTGCTTGTCTTTTAGCCTGGTGGCGGAGCCAACCATGGAGCTGGAAGTTTTTGATGGCTTTCTTGCTATGTCTTAATGAAGATTAAAGTACAACACATTTAACTGCGAAGAGAAGACTCCTCCAAGAAGCTTCTAGAGAACACATGCAACCTGCACGTAGGTTTTCTTCAAAGGCTCTAACTTGTCCAAATTCAAGCAAATTTTTCACGGGGAGAACAGTAGGTACATTTTTCACCCCAAAAAATTGTTTCTGATAAACATCAAGTACCTGCCTGAAAGCTTACATCACTGAACTTTTTTTAAGCCACTAGAATTATTTGATATACGAAAACATATTTTTTACTAGCATTCTCTTCAGAAATGATCCGCCAGTTTTAAGTGAAACCTGGAAAAAATATATCATCTCTCCAGCATGGAAAATTCTAGCCACGTAAAGTTTAGCACAGTTACTTAAATGAATCTGCTACCATAATATTGAGACATAATATTGTGACATAATACACAGAACAGCCAGCTTTACATGCATAAAAGACTGGTGGTAAAGCAAAATCTCACCTGAATCTTACAATGTATTTTGCAAAAGTTGAGGCTCATCTGGCATTCCTATACAAAATTCATCCTGCCATGAGACAGTCCTCAGGTTTCGTATTGACTATAGAAATTATGGACTCAGCATGACAAGGTTCCATACCCCAAATATTATATCAGAAAGGAAAAAGGGCAAAAAGATAATCAGAACTACTGATACTGAGATTTTCCCTTATGTCTGTGCACCTAGATTTAAAGCATTATTTTAAAAATGGATAGGATCTGAAAAATATGTCATTGTTGTACATAAGCTTATTAATCTTACACTTTAAATGTTTTTGAGCATCCTTTTGCAACTTCTTTTTCCTATCCAGAAAAAATAAAGGGAAAGACAAACAAATTGTAGGGGGAGAATAAAGGGGGATCCCAGCTACACTGGAAAGCTGGAGAGGCTTTGACATGGAGGTTTCATTATCACTTCCACTCCCTCCCTGTAGGGATTCATTAAAATGTCAACCGTGTGAAGGTATACCCGTAAATATATAAATAATACATAATAATATCATTTGCAGATTCCACTCGGGAATACTAGCCCCAAACCATGTTAGTCTTGCTTATACCAGGAAAAATCATAAGCATTATTCTGTTCCGGTATGGCTCCACTGGTAGTAATAACGTTGGTGCTGCAATACAAAGTGGGCACGTGGCTTTTCCTTCAGTATCATTGCACCCAGCTAGCATACTGTGGTATGTGGGCCCTGTTGACTCTGTTGCCTTCTGCTTTGCGAAGTTAAAAGTTGTGGTCTTAAAATAACACCAGCTCAACTTGATGTAGCAGTGGTCTCCAGCTGATCTATCCCTGGATGTTTGGACTGGGTGGATAATCTCTCACTTCAGATCCGCTCACAGCCAAGTACAAGAAGCCACTGTTATTAAGAAAATACAGTTATAAGTTTGTGCAGGCCACCTTAATTATGGTGTTGCCTAAAATCTGCGTGCCTAGCTTTACCCAGCTTTAGCAACACATTTAGCAAGACGTTTATCACGATCCATTTATTATGGTCCGCTCCACATATGGGCAAAGGCAGGAGAGCTCAGGCTGGCTGCAGAGAGAGATGTCATCTGATAGATGGCTGCACCGCTCCCTTTTAGGATACCAGTGCTAGCCAGTATGGACAAAACATTAACAACCTGGGGATGGCTGCTTGGCAGTCTATGTGACAGGGGTAGGTGGTCTCAGCCTTGCTCATGGCAGCCTATTGTCTACATGATGAAAACTCCCTTGCAAGTGGCATTAATCAACACCCAAGTTGGCAATCTCAGAGAGTTTAGGAGCTGAATGAACATAGAGACTGGATTACCCTCTTGGCCCTCCCAGTGGCCCTCAAAGAATAGATAGGGCTGAAGGCAAAACCCGTGGACAGGGCAGCCTGGGAGGCTTTGCGTAGCACAGTCCGTATAAAACCCATTCTGTGGGATTACAGTCTCCAGGGCTGTCAAGTCACTACTTTGTAAAACCAGTAAGTTGCCTTTTAAAAGATGTTAAAGGAATCTTAAGGGGAAAAAAAAAACAAACCATAATTACTATAAATGCAAGTTTTCCATTGGGTCATACATCTTCATTTAACTTAGTGATTTAGTGATTCCTAAAGGAAATGATTATAGTCCTTTGTTCTTAAACAAATAAGTTGTGTTCTTTATCCTCCGAAAAAGCTGATAATATGATAGGTGCAGCTCTAAGGAATAATTATACTAAATGGCCGTGGATACCTCAAAAGACAGAATACATCTATTATGCAGAATTCCCTACAGAAATCTTAGAAATCTTATATGCATTGATTACTAGTTAGCATTAGAAAGACTTTTGCAAGTTGACTTTACCAAAGCAGCAACTATTTGCATTAGCAAACAGGCAACATCAGCTAGCTGATAAGAATACAGTGGAGTAATGCAATTAATATAGCTATGTCTGTTAATTAGTGTTTGCTGACTGTCAAAAGAAGATACTGTTAGGAGACAAACTTATTTTCCTGATTAAAGAGTAGGGCCCATCTTGTTGAATTGAGCTGGACCCACTTTTGATCTAATTAAAGCTAGCAGAGTACTGTGTACTGGAAACTTGTGCCACTCTGACATACATTTGCATATTCATAAGTGAGATAGATTGATATTTTGCAATTAACATGGACCAATGAGAATAAAGCCTAATTAGTAAACATGCTCTCTTTATTAACTTTCAGGTCAGGCTTTTGTTGTACTATAAAGCAATAATGGAACAGGAAACCCTTTTTAAGAAAAAGCGTTATGTCATATATAGTTCATTCCTTTCTCATTCAAATTCCATCTACTTTTTACTCTACTATTACTCATCGCCATTTAGTTAATGATTGGGATGATGCAAAGGAGAAAAAGATGTATAGGAGTGAAGAGGGAATATTAGGTCAAAGTGGAGTGGAAAATGTTGGTAAATGCGAAACTCCTGGGCAGTTCAGCTATAGACAAGTTCATTACAATGCGCTTTTTTTCTGATTTGAATGTTCTTCCAGATCCTCAAATGACAAAAATGAAATTACATCAAGAAGATGCAATACAGTGGTGTGCATGTAAGAGGGTGGGGTATGGGGTGTACATGTGGGGTTTAAGAAATTTGCACAGCTACACCAAATGTAGAAATTGTTAGATTTATATATAAATAATATTTTAATATATAAATAGTAATTTTAAAGGTCAGATTGTAGAAATAATGATCTGCTCAGAATCAGTTGGCAAAAGACTTAAAAAGCAAAATATGGCTCTGTGTAGAGCTTACTACACGTGGTTTGCAGAACTAAGTCATACTCTCACATTACTAACTTATGTCCTCATTATGATTAAGTAAAATTAATTCTGTATGCCAATGTTTACAAATTCACTGATTCTAGCCTTCATTTTTTCTCTATTTAAAATACACAAGGATAAGGCATTTAACTAGATGTAACACATCAGAAAATGGCTCGCAAACAAATAATATTATGCAGTATAAACTCCCATTAACTAATAATGTAGTTGACATTGATTGAAAGTGATTAACTCTAGTGCTCTTTCTCATGTTGTTAGTTAAAATAAATACCAGTGTATAAGGGAAAAGTTGGCATCTTCTCATTTTGCAAATGGATTGAACAAAGCTGACTTCTTCCTCATATTAAGTTAAACTAAAGGATTAGTAGATGCATTAGGGAGACACAGGAATCCAGGTAAAGCAATAATAGTCAATGAGGCAGTCTCACTCCATCATTCACCTTTCCTACTTAAAAGAGGTTAGTTACCTAATGATAAAATTTCATGGTCAATTTGGAATATGTAATTAAATCTGATTGTAAACCTACTGCTATTTCTCTCTTCTTCAGAGGTCAGCACGGCAGTATAATTCCTGACCCCTGTCTATGAGCATTTTCTTATAACTGGCACCAAATATTATTTTGGAGGAGATACCTCTTTTCTCTAGCCTTCAGTCAGCAGCTTGCTTCTGTGTGAGATATGGCAAATGAGGCACACAGATCCTCATCCCTAAATGTAAGTCGTGGCAGGAGCCCAGGCGCCTTCCCATCACAGCCAGCCCCTGGGAGTTCGGCGCTGGCTCTGCTGGTCTTTCATCACGTGGTCTACAGGTGGCTGGTCGTGAGCCTGCCTGAATATGGGGGGGCTAAATAGTATTTTCCAGGTAGGTCTGCCCAGCTTAGTGACATGCTGTCTGTGCTCCCACAACGTGCAGTCAGGCATATGTTGGAGTGGTTGCAGGTGTCACTACCTGCAGTGTGTCCACAGGGTGCCACGTGGGCAGAAATACTCAGGCCRTGGTGAGAGCTGTATGTGGAGTCCGACTCCACCAACCCCCTTCCCATCTCCCATTTTCCTCCTTGCTCCTTCACCTTCTCCTCACTGCCAGATATGCCTCTCAATAAGACAAATCTAGGGCTGCCATGTTCCCGAAATTCCTGAGAGAGGGCAATAATCTACTTTGCTTCTCTTGCTTTCAGAGCAGGATCCCAGCAGTGATGCCTGGGCAGGTGATGCACCATGGTCTCCCCAATGCTCCTTCAACTTTCCAGCACAGGAGCTTTCCAAACAGTGCTCTCCTTCTTTCGCCCTTTCTGCACCAAAGCTTCTGCTTTCTGACCCAGCTGCTGGGGTCTGGGGACCAGGTATGTGCTGTAGATGTCCAGCCTCCCTTCTGCCTCCTGCCACTGCTGTCCTGCAGACCTGACACTTCATGAAGTGTATAGATGTTAGCTCCTGCTCGTGGGACTATGGCTCTATCCACTCCCTCACTGGCTTTTATCAAAGAAAAAGACAAAGCTGCTTTACTGACAAGGACCAAAGAAAGTCCTGAATATTGTCTGCAATCAGCAGAAATTTACTATGACAGGACCATAAGAGCAGAAAATGAGGATGCTCCAGGAAAAAGCAATGCAGTAGGCTATGATGGACTGTAAGTGATGAAGTTAAGGCAAATAGTGATTACCCTATCTGCATAATGGCACGGTCTCAAAGGCTAGGAGGAGGATACCCTACCCTCTAGAAAAGGATGGAGTTAGATAGAGATAAGGTAAAATTGAATCTCATGAGGCTAAGAACAGAATTCATGAAGACTTCCTGCATCTGGGAACAGTCCTCTAAGCAGAAACTTACCTGGAAACTTACCTTAATCTGGACTCTTAAAGAAAATGGCCTCCTCTTGGGAGGAGTGCAGTTGGGTATGTTTATCTCAAACCTTGCATGAAGTTAAGAGGAAGAACATCTCACTTGTGGATGATGATAGGCTTTAGGCATGAACAAGGCATCTGATCATTCAGCCTTGGCAATACTGAGGCACTTGTGAGAAACATAAAGGTGAAAAATGGCAGAGACTGTGGTTTCTGGTATTTCCAGTGTTAGGTGATATCTCAACCGAGATTTTCAGAGATGTAAGCTTAAGTGTCCTTTAAATACCTAAGTTCTTTTCTGTGGCTAGCAGTTGGGTTTTAAAGCAATTTATTTAAAAAAAGTCTTTCTTTTATTAGCAAACCCTACATCTTTCAGGTGCCCATCTGAAAAATTGCAGTTTGAAGCCTAAACGATTTACTGTAGCCACCATTCTTTCAAAATGTCTTAGGTGTTCAGATGAATGGCTGACTGTTAAAACTCAATAAATTCAGATTAGTGAGGAATTATAATTATCTAATATCAAGAGCATCTGACCACTGGAAGAACTTATTAAGAACTGCTTTTAATTCACTATCTCAAGTAGCTTTTGATTCAAGATTAGATTTTCAGAAAAGGAAATGCTCTAGTTCAAACAAGTATTAAATAAAAGAAATCAGTATTGTCTGTACTCTTGCTATATCATAGCTCAGATTAGTTGCCCACCGTGGTCTCCCCTGAAACCTGAAAGTTAATCACTAACTTAACCTTAAATTGAAGCAGGTGGGGAAAAAAATGGCATTGATCTCTATTAGCTAAACAAAAAAAGCGAACAAGAAATATTTCCATAGTCTTTTAGGTCCCATAATCATCTTTGTGAGATGATTAAGAAAGAAGAATATTCTCCTCCTGGGTAATTGTGGCCTTAACAGCCCCAGCCTGGCCCAGAACAAGTGAATGAGCAGTGAATAGAGGTCAGCTGCCTGGCACTGGCAGGTAGAAGAGAGCACAGAGGAGAAGGTGGTAAGTGAAAATAAAGGGATGACAAAGATGCTCTGTCAGGTCATCTATCCTGCTTTGAATGCTAAATAACGTAGGAACTGGGGAGAAGGCAGCAGCTCCCACAGTTTCCCAGTCCTTGTTGTAACAGCTCATTTTCACTGGAGGAGAAAAGTAATTTTGTTCCTCCTCCTCAGAAACATTTAGGCTCCTAATGCCCCTTGAGCACTGATCTCTCATTCATTTTGAATAGAAAATTAAAAAAAAAAAAATTAACATCTGTATTTCCAAAGTCTCCTGGGCACGAAGACAAGGGTGGAATGAAGTCTCTGAGCAAACACGGAATTATCGCAAGCCAAGAGTTCTGAGTAGGAAGCAAGAAGTGAGACTGCAGAGATGTTAACACGTCTGAAAATCATGTCCTTGTAGACTTCAGAGACATTAAAGAGTACCCAAGAATCCTACTTTCTACAGCAATTATGGAAGGCTTTTTCTATGACTCCATGAAAAACAAAACCTCCATGAGATTCCTTTTCTTACGTGACTTCATCCATCCCCTCATTGACAGCAGAGACCTGTAGTGGAGAATGAAACTTTTTCTTCAACACCTCCTCCAATATACTCCTGAGTATTCAGATACCAACACTGTAACATGCGGTTTTATTTATAACAAAATCCCAATTTTTTAAAGATCTGTTGTGGTGGTTTTTTTGTTGAGGCAGTTCTACTGCCTCTTTTACAGTGAGGAGGTCCTAGATCTCTGACTGCTTTCAAAGTTCCTCTTTTAAATTGTGGCTTCTGATCCTACTCACCTCATCAAAAGAAAAATGAAGGGCATTAGGTACATTTCTACTGTGCTACGCTATTCATCTTGCATGAAAAGACAAAGCAAAATGGCTGCCTTGCATGCAGCAATTTGCACTCTGAATATTTCAAATGCTTTTTCTTTCTCTTTTCATGGTTAGATGGTAGCTGAATCAACTCAAACAAATCAAAGCGGGTAATAAATAGGTATAATTTCCCATCAGCCTTGCAGAAAGCCTCATTCAAAATAGCTGCAGGTTTGCCAGTCCATCACACTATGAAGACTTCCAGGGTGGTACGTCTGATGCCACTGAGTTACCAAACTCTTGTAATGGGGCTTCTCACACTTCAGTGCTAGAGTTGCTACATTTTTTGTGCAAGGGTGTTTCAGATAATGCCCCGGTCAGCAAGATGTTCTTCTTCGGAGTGGCAGTAATCCTCCTTAGTGCATATCTTCATCATTTTTGTGGGTGTAATAGTTATTTATGCAAGAGATTTGACATCCCCGTGCCATTGTTGTATGCCAYAATTCTCTGTCATAACCTAATTATCATACTTTGCAGGTTTTGATATGATTTAAGCATGAATAGAATACTATAAGTGCAGGATGCTTTAATTTGCTCTTGCCATACTATAGAATATTCCAAGTTGGTGTGTGTGAGGTGTAGTATGTATAAGCATCCTACATTTTTCCAAAGCCCGCCAAAAAACATGCAAAAATAAAATACGGACAGGTGGAAATTTCCGTGCCTACCAAGCGCTCATCACCTGCTTATGGATCAGAGGTTCTTGGGAAGGACAGCCAGCTGCCTAACCTGCTGGAGATGAATCCAGGTATCAGAGAGTTAAAACACTTGCTCATTGGTTTTCTCAGCTCCTATTTTAATTTGCTCTCTTTTTTTTGGACAGCTCTGTGAAGGCAGTCTGGTTCGCTGCTTCGCCATACTAATGAGACTCATCCATCTGCCTCTGTCATTGCCAGGCTCTCTTTTCTGCTGGAAGTCAGAGATGAACGCTCAGGACAGGTCCTTTCTAGGCTGCAGTACTTAATCATTTCTAAACACGCTAGATGGCCTCAGGCAGTGAAGGCAACAAGCATTTAACCCAGGCCTGGCAGCTCAGGCTTCCACATAGTCTGGCTCTAAGCCTTGATAATGAAAAGTAGCTGTGCTTTTACTCCCCACTTAACCAGATGCTCTTTGCTTCTTGGGGCAAAAGGTTAAATAGATATAAGAACCCATGCTAGTTTTGAAGCCTTTTATTAGCAGTCCTTATAAAAGTGGAGTGGAGCATTCTGCTCCCTCGACTATGTCTCTCGGGATCCTGTATTTAGGACTGTGTCCACTAACTAGAGGAATGTAACCTCCTCACCCAAAGCTCATTTCTTGTTCAAGTAACAATAAATAGAGCCTAAAGCCCACTTTGCCACTTAATTATTTAATGTTCTATTTTTATAGTAAGAATGGATGAAGGAGACATTATCAGTTTTGTTTAATGGTGGCAACACCTTATATTAACAGTGCAGATAAAGCATTTTTTCCACTGTGGCTGGGACAACTGATTTATTTTTCCACTCCATCTACTGCTCCATATGTCTCTGGAATCTGCCTTTTTCCCAGAGCTCATGTTAGTATAAAGCAATTGTCTGGGATGTGTAAGAATTAAGTATCCCATCATTCAGGCTAGACATGCAATTAGAAGAGTTGCACTAATTTCCACTGCTGAGACCCTGTCACTTTAATTTATCCTTACTTTCCTGCATTTAGGTCTTCTCTGGTTTGAGGCCAAGGGTTTTATATAGTTTGAGGCAGTGGTTCTGTAATGCCAGAGTTGGGGGGGGGAGGAGTTGGTGGGGGGGGGGGGGGGGGGGGAGGGGGAAAAGAGTGGCCGGGGGGGGGGTGGGGGGGAAGTGTTAAGGGCAGGGGAAGAATAAGAACGGGCTGAAAGGAACAAAACCGACACATACGCATTTTAAAGAGCTAAAGCAAGTGCCAGATAATGACGTGTGGAGCGGCTGCAAAGGAAAGTAAAGCTTTCAGAGAGGAAGTCTTTATTGAACAGCAGCAGCACTGGGCCTGTGTCTCACCCCAGATTATTTTCTTTTTTACGTAGACGTTTAGCATTGAATCTCAGTGCCGGGGTTGGGTTCGAACGGCTCAGCTGAGAGCCCCGCCGAATCTGTCCTCTGCTCTGCTCCAGGTTTCCCAGGGGAGAGCTGGGGGTGCAGGAACATCAGCTTCTGCTCGGGTACCATCTCCCCACGCCCGCTGGCTCCCACGCTGCGCTCGAGCAGGAACCCTTAAAATAGTATAAATCTGCCAGTGCACCCGAGCTCCTGGATAAAAGTCCAGAACGACCTCAGACAAGAAGGTTTTTGTGCATCTAGTCTCTCTTTGCACACCATTCCTGCTGCAGTCAGGATGAAATTATTCCTAGATCCAGCTGGTAAAGCTCTGAAAAAAACCTCAAACTTTCCAAGCTTCCGTTCAGGGAAAAAACTCTAATTACGAAACTTTATGGAAAATGGCAAATGGCTTTCTAATTAGGAAGAGTTTTGTATCAGATTATTTATATGGAACTGTCTGGGTTGATTTGTGTGAGTGTTTGTCAGTCCAGCATAAGGAAATGTGCAGAAAATATGTGTTAATATTGGGTGATACAGAAATATAGTGCTATAGTAAGTAGTTCTCTTGCTCCAGTGTTTTTCAAACAGAGAGTAAAAAGTACAAGTACAATATACTTCAGTAAATTTAAAGAAAAGTATAAGGAAAATTGGAAAACCACATTTACACTCATTAAGCCTTTTTTAATGGGGTAAAGAAAAAGAAGATAAAAGCTGCCATTCTGTACATTCTGTACTTGCGTTTCAGTGATGACATATTTACAATTTGTTTTCATCTTTTCTTACTACTGGAGAATATAGAACACTGTATTAGGTATACTTATTACTAATAAAGTGTTGCAGAGGACTAAATAGTGCTGATAAGGATATATACTGTAGGTCCTAGAAATTTAGCTCAATTTCCTCAAAAGCATTTGGTGAAATGAAAGGGGAATTGGGCACCTAAGTGCCTTTGAAGCTCTGAGAGTTTGTGAGGGAGACTTAGTGGTGTGGAGACTGACAATGAAATTGTTCATAGTTAGTAGAGTTTTAAGCATTTTTAAATGCTAAGAAAAAATTTAGATTATACTGCCTATGTGCATATCAAATGTAGTTGAACTGTACATTATTATTAATTGGGTTTATACACTTGTACCTGGAGATCAGCCAAGCACAAGACCCTGCTGTACTGGGCCCTGTACAAACACAGTGACAGTTTCTGGCTCAAGAGTTTAATCTCTATGGACAAGATAGAGTAAGGAGAGGGCAACTGAAATGAATGATGTAGTCAGAGTGAATGTAACGATGGCTTGAAAACACCATAGGAACATTAAAACCTTCTAGAGATTTGCTATCTCAACCCTTGCACTGGGATGCAACCAGGGCAACCTAGATTACCCACTGTACGTGCGTGGCTAATTTCTATTAACTGTCTGTGTTTGGGGAGAGCAGAGAGGAAAGGAATGAAGAGCAATTCAAAGGAAACTGGGGTCAAGAAGCTCTAAGGGAGGGAGAAGATGGGTGTAGAAGCGAGCAGGCAATTTCTAGTATCTTCCTGAACCCTGTCCTCTCCAATGTTTGCTACCTCTCCCATGCTCATCCCCCTTCTAACTTTTACTTTCTCCTCCGTTGTGGGAATGATGAAGAGACCAGCCTCCACTCAAGCCTTGCATGGTCTCCACACCATGTGTTGCAAGGCCCACCTGCATCTTCTCTTGGCAGAAAGACAGTGGTGACCATTCTCAAAACAGGAGTCTTCAACCAGTTTGGACTCACAGCGTAGTGATTTAGACTGTGTTTTGTTGGATAGCTTGTGTGAATGTTATGTTGGACACTGTGAAGATCTTAATAAAGTCAGACTTGTGTTTTGATGGGTTGTAAGTAATGGCAAGTCCCCTTCCCTTTCTGTCCTCCTGCGGTGACTGTCATTTAAAGCAGCTCAGTTGATCCCATCTGTCATACCAGAGATCAGCAGGAGTGCAATTCTAATGCAGCCAAATCTTTTCTGATAGAGGCCGTTTTTGTAAAAACTCAGTGAAAATAAAACGGAGCCTCAGATAATGTAGAACTGCAAACTCTCAGTACTCTCAAGGCGCCTTCACAAAATATTTAAGGAAAATGTGAACTTGGTTCGTAGTGTGCTCTCCTGCATGTTCCACACTTGCTGCTTGTGTTTACAAGAGAAAGATGAAAATGGCTTCAGACACAAATAAGCAGTATTAGCAGGGCAATTCTTCATAAGTACACTTACTCTCTTCCAAAGGTATTTGCATAATAATAAAGGAAGAAAGCTATATAAGGTAAACCACATATCAGCAGAATTGTTTCGAAAAGTGAATGCTTTTCAAGGTTTTCCAAAAGGCAGTGGGAGCTCTTTGAAATCAATGAGGTAATTAAAAGTGGTGGAAAAACAGAATAAGAAAAAAGAAAAAAAGACACTTTGAAAGCTATTAAATACCCACCGGTCCAGTGATTACAGCATTTACCTGGAGCTTGGGTGACCCTGGTTTGCATCTCTGCAATGTTACAGTTTCCCCATGGGAATTCTGGACAAGTAAATTCCTTTCTGTGCCTCATCTCACCTATAAAGCAAGAATTACAGTATTATCCTAGTTCTGGGAAGTGTGATCAAGGTTGTAGAGGAGTGCAGAACAAGTTCCCCAGTGGTCCTGTAGTATTAGTAAATGAAGCAAGAACTCCCCTCCATTACTACAGCAGTTGTTACTGTGTGGTAACAGCTAAGTAGTCCCCATCTAGGAGGGTAAACTCAGAAAGAACTAGAAAGCAAAGAAGGAACCAGGATAGTTTGTTCCAGGGCCCGTGGCAGTGCTCAGTGGTCCTTTGTCATGAACGTATATATATAATAAGGACCTCCATGCCCAGATATTATGATGATGGAGACCTTTAAAATTTCCCAACATAAAAAGATGGTCTTCAAGCATTCCAGATACCAAAAATAAATAAAAATAAAAAAACACTTTGCGTTCTCCCAGAGTTCAGTGCATAATGCATAATGTTTGAAAGGTGCTAGAGTTGCAGCACACATTTAATTTTTGGTAATATAACGTTAAACATGTATTCTCACTCTAATGATTCCATGATAAGCTGTCTCACACTGCAGGTAAGAATATAATAATATAATGGAGGGAATTAGCAAAATTATCTGTGTCTTCCTGGTCCTGGTCCTGAAACCAATAGCACTGTTGGCATCTGGAGGCTGCACCTGTCATGAGTTACAGCCCCTCTTTTTACAGGAAGGATAAAACTGATATTTCAGTGCCATATGATATATAATAAACTCTCTGCCTTAGTACAAATGCATTTATATGCCGGTATCAGAACCGAGTACAGAAAATACAAGCAGTCAACTGTATGTGTTAGATACACTTTTTGTAATACTTTTTGCTGCTAATAAAATAAGTCACTAGCTCTGTTTTACAAGGGTAGTTTGGCAGTTGAAATCGCAGGCTCTGTGTCGTGGAAGAGCACAATACCCTCTTTGCCCTTTAAATCTCGTAACAATGTTAGAGCTTTGGCTATTGTATGGGCTCTGAATTGCCCGGCCAGAAACATGGACCCAGGGTTCATGTTATCCCAAAATATTTAGTCATACAACCAAACGCATTCTGCTCACAAGGCTGTCAGGATGACTGAGTGAGATAAATGTCTTATTTTCTGATGGTTTCTTATGAACGATAGTGCTTGTGAGCAGCGGGGCACGAGAGGCGGTGGGGCCCAATGGGCTGTGTTTGATTTTGGTGCTCTCCCGTCAGCCCACATCGCTTGCTGGAGCTCATTTTCATACCAGCATTTTGGCCCACCACCTGTCTGCCTCTTGACACCCTTTCCTACAAGCAGGTAAAGAAGGTTCAAGCGACGTCCCCAGCTAGCTTCTGGGATTAAGACCCATCCCTTGTCAAGCTTCATCTTCCTTAATGTAGGGCAATAAGTTTGCCCTGTGGTTTCTCCTCAGTGGGAGACTCCCGCCCCACAGGGATGGGTCCATCCAGAGGAGACAAACACCACAATTCTGGCAAGGACCCCCCTATTTCTTCCCATGTTTCTGGCCATGCTCTCTCAGCCCAGAGAGCAAGACTGAAGTGAGCCTTGAGCCCAGGTTTCCACAGGGCCTTACACTGCACCGCTCTGTCAGATTTGGCACATGCTCTGGTTTTATATTTGCTGCTACAAAATACTGAGTAAAATGGGGATTTTTTTATTATTTATTTATTTACTGGTGGCACCATCTCAAATGCTTAATCAATACATATGAGCTAGAAAGAATGAAGTATTTCTAGTGAGAATTAATCTAGTGAGATACAAGGTTTAGAAAGAAAGCCGATGTCCTAAAAAGAAAAGTTACTCTGGAGAAGTTGGTTTGCAGGTTTAATCATCAGGTTTCAAATAATTAAACATCCCATAAATGTATTTTCAGATTATAGCAGGGTTGACTCTACCCTCCAGTTATAAGTGTCAGTAATCATTAATGCCATTAATTCTGTTTAATACTCTTAATAATTTCTGTACCAGCAATAGGGAATAACGTGAATGCTGTAGTGGAGGCTTTTAAAGCCAGAATAGGGCCGTGACAAAATGAATCAGCTTCTTGGTTTATCTAGTTCCTCTGAAATCAAGGGAGTTGTGCTAAGTTACACCATACAAGACGCCAAGTCATTTCAAGCATTCTATGATTTAATAGTAACTGTGCCAAACTTGGTAATGCTTTTATAGAAGTAATAGAAAATAGTAACACTATGGAAGGGGAAGGTGGGGTTTTTTAGCCTTGTGCATGTATATTCATTCCATGGAATCACTGAGTAGATTGTGGAAATAGCTACTTAAACATTGGTTTAATGCTTTAGGAGTGTCAACTTTTTAAGAAAATAGCTCGTATTTCTGTAGTAATCTTTATACAAACGGTAATGTCGAGAAATAATATTGTCTAATTTTGTCTCCTCCTTTCTGTAATTTAGTCCAACTTAAAAAAAGAAATAAATAAATAAGCAAGTAAGAGAACAGCAGTATATTTGCTTGTAAGAATTACCTCCTTTTCAGGGACTTTGCAACAAACGTGAAGCTTGGATCCTTTGTTAATTAGCACAGAAAGACCATACAGGCACATTGGCCAAATGCTAGTAGAAAGGCTTTTTTTTCCATTGTTGCTTTAGCCTTTCCTCTGTTATTGTGAAGGACTGCAAAGTGCCAGGCAAGCCAGGATATTCAAATGAACAAACCTGGGAGCTTTACAACTTTTGCCCTCTTGAAATCAAATCTGAAAAATATAGGACCTAAATACCAATACTGTAAGGTTTTAGTTTTATATCGGGCATAAATCTTAACAACYCGTACTTAACAATGAGCTCAGATTTTACCTTAATCTTTGCCAGGCTGAGAATTAAACCAGCACACACTCCGTTTTGTCTTCTCTCCCAGGTGGCTCCTTGAAAAAGGCACTGCCTGTGCCAGACAGCTTAAAGGTTTTATAGTTTGTGAAAAGCAGATACGGTACTGCCTAGGTGGGCCACAGGCTCCTCCTGAAAGACAAAGAGTTGAGTCTTGCACTCCCGCGCTCTCTTCTGCTTAAATAAAGTTGCTAGTTGCCTAATGAATGTTAGCTGTAATACTCCCTGTGGTCAGTGGGGCTGTTGTTTAATGAATTGCTTAATGTGCTTGATTACTGTTACTATGTGGAATGAGGGAAATAGCCAGAGAGATTTGAAAGACCCACTAGAGAATACGATGAAAATGAATTGGATCAATAAGAAGTTTTTGCTCATCTCTGAACAACGCATTATGTGCTGCATTGTTGGAGTTGGGGATAATGTAATTTTGTGGCTTGTTGTTGTTCTTTTTATAATTCAGAAATATAAATCTCGTTTGACATTGGGTTTTAGGGCTGGCCTTCCTGGAGTTATAAATGTTCCCCTGACTCCAGTCCCGGTTACTCACATGGACAGATAAATTAATTAGGAAAACTTTTATGCCAATTACTTTATGCCCTTGGCTTTCATATGTTTCTGAAGAGCGGCAGCTAATTAAAGATATGATTCATAATTACTGGTCGATCGAGTAGTTGAGTAATGGAATCAGGAACTGTTCCAAAAAAATTATCCATCACATCATTACTAATTGTTACATAATACATAAGGATGTAGAATTCAAATAAAAAATTACTCACATTTGAAAGATTCATTCAATTAGTGGGTTTGGGTTATTTTTTATAACAATTATAAACACCGAGATAGTTCTCACATTTTTAAAGATCACAGAGGTTTTATAAATATTTATAATTAAATAGGAGCATAATTTCCAGCAAGTAAAGGACTCAAGGGCCTAGCTGGAGGAGTGGGTTAGTAGTATATTGCATTTATGGAAGCTGGAAATCAAATCTTTGGGCCAAATTAAGGCTCAAGTGAAATGAATATGATGGTGTCTTCCTAGTCCTGTTTGCACAAGCCACAAAACTGCTCTAGTTTGGCAAGCATTGCAGGCTGATTTCTAGAGAATAGAAGAGCTATTGCAAGTTATAACTTGGCACTGAACGACGCACAGAAATTTGCACAGAATTTGTCAACACTCATTTTTCACAGTCAGCATTTGCTGCCCCAGCAAGAAGATCGTAACAGATACCACAACCTGGTAAAACTGGTAAAATGGTGGGGGAAAAAAAAAAAAAAAAAAAAATTCCTCCAGCATTTCTTTGCTAAGTTTGCAGATGTTCTGTGTTATCACAGTTTATGAGCAGTCATGTTACTTCTTCAGTAAAAGATCTCTGGAAAACTCAAGCGTGGGTTGATTCAATAATTCAGATACCCTACAGGTGAGCCTGGGAAACCTCTGGGTTCAGTTTCCCACTGCTTCCTTACAGCCTAAAGCAATCGTGTGACAAAGCCCTGTATAAATATCTATATATCTGCTAAGCCTTGAGAATAATTCCTAAACCTTACAAAGCAGGGCCAGCAATACTTGCAGCATGTGCCTTCACAGAAGTTGTGAAGATGTGCCAGCCAGCAGTTCAAAAGTTATCAAGAGAGCACCTCAAGTACCCAGAAAAATTTTAGCTGACTCAATATTTATTTGAAATTCCTGGAGGGCCTGACCCTGCATATTCTTCATCTCCTCCATTTATTTAAGTAACTCAGATCTACAGTATTAGCTTTTTCACCTACTCCGCAATGGGGTTTTTGCTATACTTGGTTGGCTTTATACGATTAACTTAACCTACCACTCATTAGACATATGGCATATGGTTTGGAGGAGGATTAATAAATGTTTTGCCGTATCTGAACGAGAGAGAGAAAATGAATGAAAACAAAACTGCTTGCAGCTTTAAATGGCTGTTTAGCTGCCATCCATCTGCAGGTACCATGTGCTGCCCTCCTGAATATCATCAGGGAACAAAGGAGAATTCAATTAAACATTTTTATATTCTAATTGACTTGGATTGCTATAGATATCTACAGCAGCATGCAGGAGAACCCAGCTGACAGGTGGATAAGAGCATTCAGCAGAAGAATGTCCCAAAGACCTCAAAGTCCAGAGGGGCAAGGCAGACACAAGATGGCAAAAGGGGAGAGGGACCAGCGGGGAGTGTTTGGCCCCTTCTGAGAGTCAACACCAAAGTCAAGCCCCCTGAAGTCCTCACCAGTGCAGGGCTTTCCAATGAACCTTCCTCTTCTTCCCCCTGTTCCGGGGGAAACAGCTGCTTTTTCTTTTTTTTTTTTTTTTTTTAAAAAAGCCCTTTTCTAATAGTGCTGCGTCTTTTAAAACCCTGTTTTGATGTTTCAGGAGTTGATACCTCCTGATGAAGTGAGCAGGAAGGATTTTTCCCCTGCACCAGGTCAGCTGAGCACACGGGGGAGAGGAGGGTGACAAAGTGATGCATAGAAGTCTGCAGAGGTGTTAAGGATTGCAGCTGTAGAACTAAATGCTTTTAAAACTTCAAAGTTAACATCCTAGGGAATAATAAAGTGCAAAAACAAGTAATATACAATCATGATATTATATTAGATGGGAAATCAATACTGAACCTGGTAGCCATATTACAGTGCGTTTCTATTGTGACAGTTAGTCAGAAATAGCTTTTTAGGATGAATGGTGACAGCCTCTGACCCGTCAACATCCTTATCAAACACATGCTCCTGCCTGGCAGAGCCACGGGTGCTCCTCACCTGCAACAGCACCGCACTGTGAAAGGGCTGTCTGCAAGCCAAATGAGGACAGAAATTCACAGCTAAAGAAAAATCCCAACCCCAACACAATATAACCTTAATTCACAAAATCCATAGCAAAAAAAAAAAAAAGGGCACTTTGAAATGAATTAAAGCTAATGTCTCTGCAGAAGTTTTATTTTTAAACATTTAAGCTGCTACGCTGCTGGTTTATGAAACATTTTAAATGTATTTGCATAAATGGAGCAGGGTGAGGAAAGATATTCGAGTTTGATACGGCTAGGGGGTTTTATGGAAGTTTAATTTCTTCTCATTTTAACACTAGAATTAAATGATTCAGTTGTCTGGACATTTGTCTGGAACTAGAAACCCTGTGGACATATGTCAGACCTCCTCAAGATGCAGCAGGGCACAAGAGCAGTTCAGTCAATGCTGAGTATCTTTGGGGGAAAGTCCTCTTTTTTTTTATTTTTGTACAAGTGAAGAGAAAGCATATGGTCTATTTTAAGACATGGTAGTCCATATCTTAGAGAAAAATTTAGTCTAGATTACTCAGTGTGTATGTGGTACCCTCTGACTTAAAAGGGAAATAAAGGTTATTTCGTACTATTTTTTGAATTACTGTACAAATTACTTTAAAGCAATTGAAAAGGAGCAGTTTTGAATTAATGGATGAAAAATTACATTGAATTATTCTCATTGTGAAAATAGCCTTATAGCTCTTGGTGAAATAGAGATTTTCATATTTTGAGTAAAATAATCATACCAGTGGTAAATGCTACCATGTAACAAATTCCCCTATATGTTATATATTTTATATAAATGCGTGAAAATACAGGCTTACACTACAAAAAGCAAAACCCCTTCAGCCATGTTTAGTGCTTGAAAAGTCACATGACCAAGACTAATTAATCTCCTGTGGTTTATCAAATCAAATCAGTAGGCGATGGATTTTTCATAAATATTTGGGGTCACTTGATGCATTTTACTTTGATACATTTAAACATTTCATAAGGAAAGTTATTTCAAAATGAAAAACTCAAACTGTTGTGAGTGTTGAAATGGGAAGCTCTCATTTTTTCCCCAGGTAAACAAAAACAACAATATAGACAGGACTTAATGAAATACAAGTTAATTCAGTTGCAACAGCATTTTTGATTAGAAAACCTTTTTTTTTTTCAAAACAGAAATGTTTTCACGCAGCTTGAAGAACAGCTGATGGGCTTTAGTCCGTGATACTGGAAGGTGCTACAGCTTCCCTGAATTACCTGTAAGGATGGAGGCGTGCAGAGCTCCAAGAGGGCAAACGAGAACGGAGAACAGAGGGGAAAGGTGAAACAGGGTGCGTAATTTCCACATTAGCTAGAAATTTCCTACCTCTGTCACTTAGTACTTAGCAGCACCAAGTACTTTTAAAACCGTGAAGGCTTTCGTTTCTGTCTCTGAAATACCTCAAACTTGAGAATCTCCTGCAGTAACTTTCAGGCAAAGCAAATATTTGTCACTTCTTGGATTTCAGCTAATTATATGCTTTCACCAGGAAGGTGCTATTTATTCTGCATGCGTGAACTTCTTTGTGAAATAAATATTATTTGCAAAAATGCAAGACAATATGGTTCATGCCTGTCGGTGTCAAATGTAATAGGCACTATTAAACCAGACGTATCCTCAGAGCACATTTCGTCATTAGTTTACCACCTTTCTGATGTCAAAGGCAAATGTCTGATGTTGCAACAGATTCCCAATGATGTCCTAATGCGCTTCATATGCCACAAAGCTTTCATTACCAGCAACAGCAGCTGGATCGTGTCACTATAGCCAGTGAAATTCTGTAAGATTTTATGAAGTGCAAACTTGTTCTACGAAGACAGATAAGATCCATTATGTAAAAAGTGGACTAAATTGCCACAGTCTCAGGGCTTCACCAACTGGTGCAAATTGAGCTGAAAATCCACTAAGTAGCACGTGTTGCTGTGACCATTTCACCCTCAGACTCTGCTCTTGGAGCTGTCTCCCTGTTGAACACAGGTTAACGTTAATACATAGCATTAAGAATGTATGGTATAATACTGCAAGATCTCCCTGTCTCTGTCCTGATCCCCTGAGACTCTTTCCTCCCTGCCTGAGCATGGTCCCCACAGGTGACTGAGCCCCCGGCATGCAGGACAGTGACGATGCTGGAAGGCTGGCGAGCACAGGCAGCAGGACTTTCGTGGGGGCTGAGCCTAGGCGTGAACATCCTCTGAGGAGAGACAAGGTAAATGGCCGTGGGATTCTTCACAAGGAGAAATAAATGCCTGTTTATGACAGCTGTTGTTCAAAGCCGCAGCAACTCAAGCACAAGCAGAGAGAAAGGAGAGCCGTTCTTTCCCCGCTACTGTTTTGTGCGTGTGATGAGCACTGAGATACTCTCGCAGTTTGGGGGTGGGGGTGGCATACAAGTAGGTCAAATCAATAGATGCTCCTTGCAGTAACCAGACAGCTAAATTATTAACATTATTTTCTGAAGGCGGCGCTTGTTATTACATGATTCATGCTTGAAGTTTTCCAAGCACTTAAAACAGAGTCCCCATGATTTACAAGTAAGAACAGATTATTAGTGTCTGAGAACTTAATTGACTGCCTCCTCTCGGCCGTTGACTTCAGCAGTAAATTTTTTTCCAGTTACCTGCTCAAAATAGCAGCATCTGCCCCTTAAACACCCAGCACAGATCAAGGATGGGAAAATTCTGTGTGTCTGTTCTCGTAGAATAAATCAAAGTTTGAGGCTAAAAGCCTCAATCTTGTAAAACTGGCACTGTTGAAAACAAATTGCTGGACACCTTGAAATCTCTGAGGGGCAAAGAAAATCAAAGCCAATTTCTAATATTTTTCTTCCTAAAACTGCACTCATTCTAAAATGAACAGGCATGTGAAGTATTCAGGCTGAGGTGAAGGAGGTGGACAAGCACAAAAGAGCTTGTCTGCAGCATTGGGAGTCTCCAGTGCCACACAGTGACTTTCCTTTAATTTATTCAGTGCTGAATTCCAGCGAGATCTCCTCTCAGCCCTGTTTACACACATATGTTCCGATGTACGAGAGCCCTCCTCTCTCACATAAAAGCTGACACACAGACGTATAGCGTGCACGTTGTACTTTCCTACTTGGCAACTGATTGCATATCTCAGCTCCACTGTGGAAGTAATCCCCACATATGTATAATTATTTTTAATGAATTAAGTCCTTGAAGTGTGAAGATCCATAAAGATCTTTATAGTCTCCTTTGACACTTGAAGGTAAATATTTGCATTGTGCATTTCAAATTAGATGTGCAACGCCTGTTAAAAATAATGGGAGCTGGAAGTCTGGTCTGTCTAATGATTTCCTTCTTGATCATTGCGATAGCAGAGGAAATATAGAGAGCAGGTGCTTGAGTCCTCCTCTGCTCCCCAGAGGATGGAGAGATCTGTCGGCAAAGTCACCCCTAGGGTGGATGAGAACATCCTTCCCAGAGAGGGGCTGTGTCAGGGCATCTGCTAAATAAATGGTCCCCTTCCCTGGTGCTTCCTGAGTGATAACAGGC
This sequence comes from Oceanodroma leucorhoa, assembly GCA_030449065.1. Taxonomy (NCBI): domain Eukaryota; kingdom Metazoa; phylum Chordata; class Aves; order Procellariiformes; genus Oceanodroma; species Oceanodroma leucorhoa. The sequence continues at coordinate 14,728,820 of JASVER010000001.1, forward strand.
ACTTTCAATTCCCTCTGCATTACTGAGATACAGACTTTTTTTCACCTACAACTATTCTATAACTTATGCTGAAACATTTCTCGGGTCTGCCGGCAGCAGGAGGGAAGACCGTCAATGTTGTCACGGAGGGGAACACAGTGGCCACAGGGCAGGTCTGTGCACTGGGGACAGCGTGAGAAAACTGAACTTGTTGGGTTAATGCAAGGTGGAGAGGTGGGGTTGGGGAAGGAGGCTCCCTGAGGTCGCCCAGAGCACTGTGCAACCCTGCTCATCAGTGTGAATTAGCCAGTGAGGAGCTCTGTGCCAGGATGGTAAGCTAACCCAACCATAGAGCTCCTCACCAGCCTGCCTAGCACTCTTCTCTTGCCTGAACTCATCCATCTGGCACTAGTGTGGGTCTGTCCCCACCACAGCAGCGCTGGTTGGGCAGTCATTGCCCTTAGTCAAACCTCTCAGATTTGGACCTTCCATTAAATTATTCAGAATTCCCAAAATGAATTGCATCAAATCCCCTTGCTGATGGGGCCAAACCCTCCCACAGTGCTCCATGTGTCTCAGCCCTGGATGAGAGGACTGGGGTTGGTGGGTTGGTTCTTGAGCTTCATCTTCCACCTCAACACCCAAGAGATCAGCTAGAGTAGAGACAATTCATCCTGACACAGCCCCTGAACCATCTGAGCTGTCAAGGCACTTGCTTTGCCACCGAGGCTGAAATGTTCATCCCGTGTGAGGAGCATCCAGCAATGCCTGACAAGATGGGGTTCCACCATCTCACATTTAGTTCCTTCTGGGGAGCCCTTAGCTTTAGATATCATGGGCTTCTCTGAGATCTTATAAGCCATTGTGGTCATCTCTGCTGTGTGCTAGCACAACTGCAGTGCCCACAGCTGTTCCACCAAAGAAAAAAGAAAAAATGGTACACATTTTTACGATAACAAAAACCACATCTCGCTGAATATACACTTTAAAAATTTAAACATCTGGAGCAGTGAAATTTCTGCTGTATGTAAGGATGGCATGCCTGCTCTTCTTGTCCCAAATCAATAAAATAAACCCATGATTACTGCTCCTCTGTTCAATGTTTTTGAGTAAGTCATAGTTCTACAGCCCGGGTATACACCGATACACAGTGATTCATTGACATGTGCTTGCAACAATATACAGTATCACCAATTCCTAACCAAAAAAGTAATAGAACTATATATAATGTAAAGAGTGGCTTGGATCTTTATTGTGAGAGACTCAGGAGGAGGGAGAGTTAAAGAAATGATACGTCACTCACTCCTAAATGTTGTGGTTGTCCGGTCCGTCGCTCTGATGCACTGGCTTAGTTACATGGAAACTCCCGTAAGAACCTGGAGGGTGGGCGAAGAGGTGGGCAGAGGCTGGGGAAGGGAGAAGGGAAAGAAAGAAAGGAGGATTAAATTGAAGCACTCCTGTCAGTGCTACATTTTCCCTCCAGAGAAATCCTTATTGTGTACCGAGTACCACAAGTGTGTATTTTATTGAGGAGAGAGAGAAGGAACAATCAGAAACTCTGTCACATTGTATCACCRTGAAAAGTAGTTGTGTTTTTTTAAAGGAAGGTATGGCTGGCTGGAGCAATTTCTCACTCCTTTTTAGTATCTTATATGCGGTTCAGGATGCTACAAGAAAAAGAGTCAAGCCGCCRTCCTGCATACCATGATGTGAAGGAGCAGAATATGCTGTGGCCTTCCTTTAACTCTAGGTAGCCCAAAGGTGCCATCAGTTAATTCGTCCCTTGGCATAGGCATACATTACATGGCAGGCTGTATGGAGAGACCTGCACAGGTCCAGTAGCTMCCTGCACGTGCAGGGAGAAACACCTTATTGTTGGCTCCCTCAGCCCTTCAGTRTTTCCCTTCAGGGTGTCATTTTGGGAAACCCGCAAACCCATTCACTAAGGGATGTTGGGGGAAAATCTTGGGCGTGGGGGAATTGTCTATTCTTGGTTTTCTACAAGCAATGGGCAAACCGAGACTGTGTTTGATCCCTCTTTTACTGGACTGATCCAGTTGCAGAGGAATATGCTGGCTTAGTGCTCAGGTGGAAACTGTTACATCACAAGAGAGTATTTCAGGTTTCACGCTTTAGTAGTTACCATTTGTTTAACCAATGAGAAAGTGAATTCTATTTTTATTTGTTAAGCATAAAGAGAAAGATTGAGCTCTACCAGTCGTGGATAATTATGCCTTATCTCTCGCTATGACAGTGTCTTTCTCTGAAAGCTACACCTAAGTTATGACTAAGAGATACCATTTTGATAGATCTYAATCAGGAAATACCAGAACAAATTGAGATGGATTCTTCCTTTGTGTCAATGCCTTGCTCTTTTTCAAACAAGAAATATGATGCCTCCAATTTCACTGATTACGAGTTTCAGTGTCAGTCTTATCAAGGCAATGATAGGCTCTATACAAATGTTCTCCTAATGTTATTTTCCCAACAAAAGTAGTACCTGACCTGCAGTTTTTAGAGACAGCGTTGAAGAGTAGATCTTATTTTTCTGCTGGCTCTACCTGGTTTCTAACTAGCTGCTTAATTTAGTGTCACTGAGAGCCCTCATCCAACGAGCGCTGCAGGACTAATACTGAGCATTTCACTATGCTTTTTATTGTGTCAGGATTAGGAGTAATTTATGTTTAACTTACTCGATTCTTTATGTCAGCAAAGCCTACCCTAGAGTTAAAGYTAAACTTTCTGAAGACATGGCTGGCCGGTACAGGAGAGAACAAAAATACTGTGCCTGACTGTGTCTGGCTCTGACGAAGCTTGATTGGCCTTTTCATGYCCTCCAGTAGCAAGGTCGGATTTTTGCAAATGTGCAGCCACTGTCATAGCTGCATCATTGAAGGACTGACAGTTCTCAAGACTTCATTATTATTTTTATTAGGGGATCTGTTGGCACTGACAGTTTTTTCTTGTACTCTTCAAATACGCTGGATACTGGCAGCTGAGGATTCTGCATGACAGCTTGCATTGAAGTATCGGGGTATTTTTCATGTCGRTACAGAGAGAGAAAAACTGTCAACAGGAACACAAAACAGAGCTCAGAGATTGTTTTATATATCAGTTTATTTCAGACTTGGTGCTATTTTGATTTTTCTCTTGCAAATTGTAATTTTAATTATATGTGAGAAAAGGTTATTGTTAAAAATGTAAGCAACAAGATGAATTTAATACCTCTGAACAAATACAGAGTCAGAGCATAGTCAGCAAGGGAAGAAGTTTCCTGATTCATAGCTAGCTTCCTTTATTTAGGTCACCGCTAGAATGGTTTCATCTGAGTTTTTTTAACGGTTCACTACTGAATGATGTCTGATCATGAATGGCCTTCTATATTCCTTCTTCATAAACAAGGAAGCAGAGCTTAGACAGATTAGTTTTGATGCGGATCAAAAGCAAGGTCTTTAAGGATATACGGGGAAACCTTTAAGGTTGTTTAAAGAGTGTACTTAAAACGCAGGGAAGATTTTCCTTGACTTTGCTGTCATAAAGGATTGCGTTGAACATGACTAGCAACAAAACACTTGGCATACTGAGAGTAGGACTTTCAGATCCCGAACACCCAGCAAGGAGCAAATTGTGTTGAACACAGAAGCAGGAGATGTGGTTCCTTGGCAGACCTCATGAACAGTGATGCCAAACTCTGAGCTGAATTACCAGTGCGGAATCAGTAAGTATGAATAGCCCCAGATWGGGTTTAGAGGTCTTCCGTTCTGAATGAGCACCGAGAGAAAATAAGCAGTGCCTCTACAGTACTGCAGAGGCACTTTTACAAAATCAACTCTTCAGAGACACAGGTTGATTAATTAAACTCACTAAAGTGGATGTGATTAAAAAACATACTGTCAAAGCAAGAGGAGAAAGATGAAGAAGAAAAATTTGTATGTAACAAATCGTTATTTGCATGAAATCATTGTGAGTTCATACAAAGGGTTTATTGAATGCACATCGGCCAAAYCTTATTGATGATTATGGATTTTCTGGATATACCTCAAAAACAGCATTTTCACCCCTGCATAATTGCTTTTTTTCTCCCAACCATTTTTATAATTTTATTATCTCTATAGCTCCTGTAGTATAAGCTATTTATTGAGAAATGCAATAGTCACATCAATAAAAAGGTATTAGAAATAAAGTAAAAATCATCTGATATTTCCATTTACATTTAAATTCTCTGGATTTTTGGAGTTCTGTTTCTTTCCCATTACTTATATAGTAAATGCCAAACAAGTCCTCAGAAGAGGATGTATATGTTTAAGTGGTACATGCCTCTGTTAATGGTACTTGGAGGTCAGCTTACCCAAATATTATTTGTGTGCCCAGGTGATGACTGCTCACTGCATGTCATGACTGTTCCCTTGGTCTCCATGATGACAACCACAGAATCAGGTTGCAGGCCCCTTTCCAGGTAAATACATTAATGCTTTCAGACCACTGGAACCTCTCACCTGCACGTCTATAACTATTTGACAATAACTCTCTGCACAATAGTCTGTGATCTTTTCCATTTCCTGGAACAAGTCCATGGAAAGAAGGTGGCAGTGGGTTTGTATTTAAAAATTATTACAGTCTTTCAGGATTTTAGCTATCTTTTTCATGGGATACTTACTCTAATGGATAGGGCAATGGACTGGCAGACAGGAAAGTACCTGCTTGTCCCAGCTCTTCTGCTCTGCTCTGCAASAAGTTGTGAATCACCTCACAGTCTTGTTTCCATCATTCCTCCATCCTTCATCAGTTTTGTATGTGTTGGCTTGAAAATGTTGAGAGAAGTAAACATTTTTCTGCTTGCTTTTAAGCTGCTCTGAGCACTTATTTTTTCAGTTTCTCTAAGTGCTAATGAAACTGAAAATGAATATATTTTTAAAGCTTATACAAAAGAATTAAGAAGGGGATTTAAACTTTCCCTTTGTTGTTCTTAAGTATTAAAATAGCCTTGTCAGTTCACGTCCAGTGATATAAAGACTCTACTATGCACATGCTACATGAGCTCCAGTCCTGAAAACAGTACTCACTGTCAAACCAACAGGACTGGCCTGGAAAAGTGGAGCTAAGTATACATGTATGTGTATGAGATAAGGGCTATCGTTACAGACTGTTGTACTGGTGTTGCTGCAGCTGCTCTTTGCTTGTTAGATAGTAGGATTTCCCACTGCCAGAGCCAACTACCTAGGACATAGTAACCACAAAAGCAACAACAAAAAATAGGACATTTTTAATGAAGCAAAAGGGGGTTTATAATTCTAGAAGTCTTTCCGAGTCTTTCTAAAACTTTAAATAAAATTTTAATCATCTACCTCATTTTGACATTTTGACAGATAAATAAGACAATTTTTGCAAAAATAAAAGGAGACAGAGTAAATTGTACGCTTCAGTATTGTAGAAGCCAATTCTTCTACAGAATGATAAAATATATGCTGTATACATCTTTTCAGAAGWGCTCAGCTGTATGGTCAAGAATCAGTGTACAGATAATTGTTCTTCAGTGTATGGGGTTCCTCAGAGCTTGAGTTATGACCTACATTCGTTTGCAGCTCTGACATTTAGGGACTCTTTCTTTGGAGAAAGGCACCATCGTACCAGGGTCCTGCATCTTGTCCTGAGCAAGCCTCTGCCATTACTAAAGGCGGGGAGAATTTGGGGAGAGCATGATGGAGAATGAGCCTGAAGGGGGAAGAGCCAAGCCAATACACCCATAGAGATGGTGCGTAGGTGGAGCGCAAGCGCACAGGAGCCACGCAGGATGGCATCAGCTACAGTTTGCAGACAACAGTCTAGATGGGGGTATTATTTGGACATATTTGCCAGACTAAAGTTAGAGGTTAGCTTCACATGTGAATATATACTGACTGGCATACGCCTATTTGCAAGTCAACCCTGGCTTTATTTATTGTTTCCTTACATGTATATAGAGAGATATAGATATAGATATACATAGAGAAAGAGAAAGAGAAAGAGAAAGAAAGAAAGATACAGATAGATTATGAAGTGACTATATGTATATACGATCACTTTGTAATGTATTTATACACATATATAGATAAAACAAAGTGATAGAAAATTATAGCATTCATGTATTCTGCATAAATTAAAATGCATCCTTTTGTCAACAGGTCTCCCCAGAATAATTGTGCAAACAGTGTATGTCTTTCTGTCATGCAACTGTGGGTAATTAACATATGCAAAACACTACAGTCCTGCTAGGAGCTACCCAGCCCTCCCCTGAAATTTAGGCTCTATTTATTTACAACAAAATAAAGTGGACCCTTCTGGAAAGAAACATAGCTTTGTGGCTGCACCAATGCTGTCGCACAGATGCTTTAAATCTTTTATATCTCCCAGACCTCCAGGGGCTGGTGTTGGATGGTATTGAGCCAGGGCCAATAAATAATTTATGCTAAGTAGCAATTTAGTTGTTTGGCTTGGGGTAAAGGAATCCAAGAAATTCATAAATAAAGTTCCCATTTTTGCTGTGTTCCAAAGTTAATTTATGTTACTCTGCAATTAACTAACATAAAGGTGAAAAAATATGACAGGCCTAAGGTAGAAAATAAAGCTCATAAATCTGCCGTATCTTAACTAGTGGTGCTTTAGTGATAGTTGGTGCTYGCACTTGGTTTCCCGTTCATCTAATTCACCTGTATTTGCTCGACCCAGAAAAATGTAGTAATTGATTTCTAATAGTCCCCCTTTGAAATAAACAAGAAAACCCAACATTTTTTTTGCTCTGTCCTTTGAACTAGAAAGTAGGTACTAGATTTTGGCAGATGCTTTGGCAAAATACACAGAACTGGAAATGTATAATGTGTGGATAAAGTCTGGTCATCAGAGAGTCCCTGCATGCAATGAACTGTATTTAAAACCAAATCCAGTTATTCGTTAATGTCCTTTATATATACACACACATTGCACTTATATACAAATACATAGGATTTTGATGTGATACCTGAATTCGTCCCCTTGACCTAATACAGATGTTTCCTGCCAAAGACATGACTTATCTTCAGCATCATTCATTAGTCTATTGACACTGTGTGTACTGTTTAAAAGGACACTCTTCCATATTTGCAAGTGTGTTATGGTTGCTTTCATTAAACACCATCACTGCATCCGGAAGAATAAAATTATATAAGTACCTGCTGCATGTAATGTACAAATTACAGAACTTGGGTAGACTGAAGGAATGAAAGTTAGGCRAAAGACTGGATTCAGGTCATTCCAGGATGAAAAAGCTATGCTTGTGTTTTCTRCCTGGATATATGCTGTAAGCTGTTAACCGTAATATTTAGTGAAATTTTGCAATTTCTATTGTTGCATTTAGAACTTTGCCCATCTTTCTAGGGGGGAAGGGTTAGAGTAAAATGGCACATCCCATTAATTCCACAGGTTTTCTTACTCACAGAAGGAATTCTGATCATAGGCCCGAGGAACTGATTTCAGGGAGGTTGTCTGTTATCTATTTCTGCAGAAATAGATTCTGACTATCCATAAATAGAGAAAAATTGAAACACAATTATGAAACAGAGAAGGACCAAGACCTCTGCTTCTCTGAAGCACTGTGCAGTCACTGATTTCRGTGAAACTACATTGATTCAAAGCAGCTTAAGGTCTCATATTTTCAGCTTTAAGACTCGTCTTTGCAATTACTAGTAGTTTGAACGAGTGCATTCAACATCCTTCCTTTCAGGATGCAAAGAAAGGGAAGCTTCTTCCCTCCCCTCAGTTTCACTCCTGCAGAGTACAGTGTTGCAAACATCCCTTGCTGAAATCAATGCCTTCTTATAACTTCAAGGAGCCTGTAAGCTTCAAACCTGTTCAGAGGTGAAGTGGCACAGAGGAGTTCAGCCTCAGACACTCAGATACTTGCCTGTTGTAGAAAAAATATCTCCGACTGTTACCCAGAAGGGTCTGGTTATGAAAGAGATTGCTTTTGCTGAGATAATGGGACCAGAACATGCTTCACTATCCACTGTAATATTTGTTTTCTTTTTCTGGAGGCTTCTGCATGATGAAGATGAATTTAGCTCTTTATTTCCTGAGATAAAAAGAAAATTACGTGATTGATTTCTCTTTTAATTGCAATCCAGAGTATCTTGATTTCTGACTCTCACATTTAATCGTGTTCCAGGCAGTGCTCTTTGTGTCGATGGCACAGAGGAGCTGTGGGGTGTTGCCACATGGGTGAGTATGACCCTTTCCCCCTCTTTGGCAGACTATGGACCTCAGGGCCTGGGCCCTGGAGGAACAGCCCTAAACTCTCCTAAAGTCTACTTTTTAGAACCAAATTTCAAATTTGCCAGATAAGAGTTTGGAAAAGACCATGTAATTTGTTTAATGGAAGACAAGGTGTGAATCTACTCATTAAAATTCATAATGAGATGCATCTGGTATCTTAACACTTCTTACTATTCTGCAAATAGACTTTGTTAAAGGCCATTTTGCTCTTTCTAGCAGGACTACATGGCACAGATAAAGGATTTTGAATTGCAGAAATGAGAATACGTTTTCAAGTCTATTACCTCCAATTTCCACTCATTAAATGATTCAGTGGGAAAGTTTCTGTTTTAACTTTAGTGACCTCTAGCAGGGACACCAAGCCAARGTGGCTCTTGAAGACTCTAAGTCCCACATTTTTGTATGTTTTTATATATTTAGAAACAAATAGAGGGATGGCTAAAAAGCAGTTCGGCCTGTTCCTCCCAGTCTGACTCAGATCAGGTTTCAACCAAAATAACGTTTCCTCTRAACGGCCATTTGTCAATGTAGTGGGAACAAATGAGTAGCATCATTCCATTCTTTGCTGAACAGGACTCCCTCCACCTGAGAGGTGTCCATCACACTGGACACTCAGCAAAGGAGCCAAGGGGAAGCAGAGAGCTTTCTACCCTCTGGGGTGAACTATGCCCTTTACCCCATCAAGGTTAAAGGAGTTGGGTGGCTCAAGGCACRTTTTCCGCTCACATATCTGGTTCTCACTTCAGTCTCTGGAGTTTTCCTCCTTTCACTGCTGCTCTACATTTTCTYTCTTAAGAAAGTCAAAGGGAGGTTAGGACACAATTTAAGCCCTGAGCAAAACAGCGAAATGGTTTCACCCTTCCACCCCCCCTCGCCCCAGAGGCAGTGGGGTAAAGAGCTCTCCTGCCAGCAGACGTTATGGTAGGGGTCTCCTTCGTCAACTTGGGCAGGTGGGACAGGAGTGTCCCATGTCTCTCCCTCTGCTTTCCTATCACTTTCTGGAAAAGTCTTGTTTCTCTTGAGTGACTCTTAGCAGAGCCTAAGTGTTTGGTTACCTGGACTTTTAACATTTATAGTGATGATGGAGGGTAAAATAACATAAAACCAGAAATGTGAAGCAAAAAAGAATGTATTTTTCCAGATGCAGAAAGCTCAGGAGCATTAGTAGGTCAGGAGCATGCATAACTAAGACTGTGTATGCACAGAGTTACATACAGATACATAATTGTGGAAGCTTGATCTTGCAAAACATGKTTTTTTGTAATTTAAATGGATGCCATGTGGGATATATTTGCTTACAGTCTTAGAGATACACTACATCTCCAACACATCTTTCTTAATTTAAACATTTCCTGTGTAAAGTAGAGGATTTATTCCACAGAGTGTGCTATTGGATAGCTCATGCATGAATTTGTTCAGCTACACATATGGCTATATGTAGCTCCAGCTGATTTCAGTGAGGCTGCTTTGTGGGAAATATGCCACCCACAGTCACCTRCATTTGTGCCATCTAGCCCCATGTTAGGTTTAACATAGCAGAAAACAGTTTCCAGCAGCCGTATGCAGAACACCAGTTACAACGGTCACTTATCAGGGTGGTACTTCACATCATAGCAGATTTACGCATCAAGCGTCCTGATGAAGCTGGTGCTCAAATAACAAGGGGAGCTAGAGAAAAAATAAGCAGACTGTGTCATTTACTAGAAAGAGACTGGATCCCAGTCTGGAGCTCCTGTCGAGAGCTCCTTCTCTGTGGAAATAGGCACATCTAAGAGACAATCTGCATAACCCATAATAAAGAGAGTTGTGAGTTATATTTTGTCTCACAGTGTGTTGGTCTACCCATTTCATTACTTACTGCAGTTTYACTAGTGATTCTGATCATCTTCCTTTCTGCCATGACACGAGATTTTTTAAAATTATTAATCTCTCTGTAGATTCTCAGGTCTCACACATCTGCATGCAGTAGGTAAAGATTATACATTAGCTGATCATTGCAATATTTTTGAGGTTGTACCTTTGCTGTACTGAGCAACAGGAARGCTAATGCAGTCACTCAGAACAGCGAGATATTTGCACAATGTGCCCTAACCAACTATCCAGTTACTGAGGAGGGAAGTATATACATAAATATCAGCTGGTGCTAGTAAAGGAACCTTAATTAATAATRTTACAGAGTGTTCATCATAGTAAATGTTCAAAAGCACTTATGCTGCTTTCACAGCATCTGCTCAGGACTCCATCACCAAATATTTTTAAAAAGAGGGCCTTCCTTCCCCTTTGACCCTTCTTACTTGATATTACTAAAATAGTTAGTTCATTTTCACAATTCCCTCTCAACGTAAACTCAACTTCTGCTTTCAGCTTTTAAATAAATACTGTATATCTATATAGCCTCCCTGGTAACAACTCAGCCCTGATCTGCTGTAGAGTGGTGGAGCAGGACTATATACCTGCAACTTAAGCAGGACATCTTCTTGTGTGGAGATCACTGTTATGTTGATCAGTGCTGTTTCAGGAGCAGGACATGTGTTTTTGAGGGAACACAGGTGCACATCACCTATAGTCAGTCTGGCTGCTTTCACGGTGGTGCCTCCATCACTGAAGAAGGGTAGAGGAGAAAATAAGCCTCAATTGCATGGACCTATGCAGAAAGAATTAAGACAATTCTTCCTTACAAATTCACACAGGTGTCTTAGTTCTTATTATGTTCTTATGAAAACAGAAATACTTTCTTCCATGTAAGCTTCTGAGTCCTTTGGAGGTAGAATCTTGACCCATCTGACGCTAGTGGAAAAAGTCTATTGAATTAAGTAAAAAACACGGTCAGGATTTCATACATGGGAAACAGAAACTGTTATCTACTAAGCCCTGTGGTACCACATTTCATTGGTGCAACTTGGCATTTCAGACACTTTTGCTTGCAAACACAACACTAACRCCTCTGGTATTTCTAGTGAAAATGACATTTTTGGATACAGATTTTTGCTCCATGTTAACCACAGTCCTGTATTTCTTATGGTTGTGCATTCTAAAATCAAGACAAGAATTTTTAAAGAATTTAACGTACTTTAGCTAGTAAAATTTAGGGGTTTCATTTTCTTTCTTCTAGGAAAACAAATGAAAAGCTATACAATATATTCACTGATACAGAATGTGACAAGTGTGCTAATAAATATTAATAAAATATGTATTGGAGATGAGGTATCCCTCACAACTGCAATTTGCCATAGAATCATTGACATTAAAGGTGTAAAAGATCCCCACATGAACTCATCTAGTTGATCCACTGTGCAAAATCATACATATCAAAACTGTTATTCTTATYTGTTGAATATAATTCAGTTCTTTTTCCATTTTTTCTAAATTACTTAAAAGCTAAAAAGAGATGATCAGATGCTATGAAGTCATATGGAAATATTCACAAAACATGGATTTTCCCTAGCCCAATTTTAAACACCTAAGGGTTGGTCTTCTACTCCGGGCCAGTTAGTTTCTTATAGTGAAAAAGGAAAGACAAGTCTTTTCAGGCAATCATTCATTCTGTTCTGATGTGGGTGTCTAGTATCAGTGAGAGGAGCTGCCTTCTCAAAGTGCCTTTCCATCTTCATTGATGAGAAAGAGAGCTTAAATAACTATGCTAGACCAGGTACCAACTCTTAGATGGCCAAATTTAGGTAATGCATATTCCATTCAAAGTGATTTTATTTTCTGTTCCGGCCTTTTGGAAATGGSTAATTACAAATAATAACAATTGTAACAATGCTTTCATAATTTTTCGACTATTTCTTCCCATGGGTTGTTCTGGATTATTCAAAAMCATCTTCAACTGTTTTCTCTTTGCTTTCCACATGTGCAAGCAGCTGTGTAAGTCTCACACTGTTGTTTCATTTTCCATCTCAGTAACTTTAATCAGAGCTATCTCTGAAGACCATGGAGCCTTTCCTCTGCACTGACTGGGTGTCGGTGGCTCTTGCTAGATCTGTTCCAGTATGGGAATATCCTCAGCTTTTTTAGGACTCCATGTGGCTATGGCACTTTCATTTGCAGAAACATTTCTGCTCATATAGTGGCTTGGTTATTTAAGGAATAAGGGAGTAAGAGATCCCAAAATAGCCATGTTCACCCAGACTAATTTTAGCTGTCTAAGGATTAGACTGTCTCAGTGGTCAATGGGAAGAGAGCAAACTCTCCAGGCAGTGGTTTGTGCCTTGCTAATGTTGCTGTCGGAGGCGTCAGTGAACCTCAGCAAGTCACACACTCTCTGCTGATGCCTAGCTCAAAGTGAATGCCTGACTTTTAAGAGGCTGCAGCTAAACGAGGTGCATCCACCACCCTGTCACCCCAGTGCCCAATTCAGCATGACTTTCCGGGGTCTGGAGAGAAGTCAAGTGAATCCCACTGCTACTATACACTGAACACCTAACTAAATGAATCCCAGCTTTACTATCAAGATCTATTTATCTACTATATTTGATGTTTTATTAGCACATGGTAGAAGGGTGGTTCTGACTCAAAGAGGTTTTTTTATTTTATTAGAACAGAATCCACCCTGTGCTTTTGCTATAAGTATATTGCCTACAATTTTTGTAAAAAAATATCAAGGACTCCCTATACAGTAGTTGTGTTCTTCTAATGAACTGTGATACAAAGATGGCAAAATAAAATTGGTTTTCCAATTCTTCCCCTTCTTCAACTGCAGACACATGCAGCAGCCCAGGATACAACCAGTATTTTAAATATCTCAGATGGACCTTCARTGTAATACTCTATCTAATCATATCCAGAAACCC
>JASVER010000001.1:14742014-14845215 GCA_030449065.1 Oceanodroma leucorhoa
GCAGACACATGCAGCAGCCCAGGATACAACCAGTATTTTAAATATCTCAGATGGACCTTCARTGTAATACTCTATCTAATCATATCCAGAAACCCGTCATTATTATTGTTATTGTTGTTACTATATTTATGTTTACTGCTAAGTTAGCATCAGTCCTGAAAATTAAATTCTTTTCCTTCAGTCCATGCTGTATGTGCTCAGCACATTGTTGGTCTTTGCCATTACTTCTTGTAAATGGACGGGGACATGTCTTCCAACACACTTTTTACCACATCAAATTCCCTGACARCATAGAACAAAAGAACTCCTAATTTACAAAGATTTCAGAATTCATGCTAACTCTGGGTTTCAGGGCTCGGATGTATTTGCTATCATTTCTTCACCTTTCTCATAGAAAATTCTGTTATTTTTTATATATTTCTTAGTTATGGCACAGTCCAAAATTTGGGCCATTATCTGTCTGGGTTTTTCCCTCTCATTTATCATCATTTTCTGCTATGTATCTGTCCAGTTGTCTTTTTCTTTCCTTTAATTTCTATTTCATGGTCCCTAGATAGAGAATGAAATATTAGGTTTGTCAAGCGTATATCATTGTTTAAATGCCTGGAGATGATGGGTTAAACAGCCCAATCAATGAAACAAACCTCCAGTGCATTGCAGCTACTGCAAGTGATGTTCCCTCTGGCTGTTTAAGACCTACCAAGTCAATAACCTATTAATATCATACTCTGCTAGGGTCAGCGCCAAACAAGTCACACGTCTTTTCAAGGCATTCAACTTATGGGTGGATTAAATGGAAGGCTGTTGGTCCTTTGGTGGCCTTAAAAAAAATGTATTTTTTTAATCTTCTAGGGAGATTAAACCTTGTTGACTGTGAAATAAATTAAAAATTAAAAATGGATCAGATGATAGTAGTTACTGTAGCTACATAAAATCATAGCTTAACACAAACTGCACCAGCAGTAATTCACGTGGAACCATYGCTCCTCTTTAGAATCTGATTGTATTTTACTGCTATAGACTGCAAAATAAGTCAGCAAACATGACACTTACTTACTTACTTAGCTCACTATATATACTGTGAGAGAATGTTTAGTCCTATCCTTGAATGGAGCAAAGTTCAAAGTTTTCTGGTTTTATAATACATCCAAAATAGAGTCACAGAGTACAAATAGGTAAGATGCCATTTAAAATATCATCTAGTGTTACCATTTACAGTCAGGTATWTTTCCTACAAAAACCATTCCAACCATGAAAATTTAGGGCCGAATTTTATCCAGGGTGCATTTTTAGGTCACAGAAGCTCTCTGCATGCGTCTGGAGAAAACTTTTTCCTACTATATCAAGCTGTAATTCATTGCATGAACCTGCAGACCTCACCATGATTAGTACAAGTGGTTAATAAATAGTATGCCAATGTGAAAAAGGGTTGTAAGACCTCTTGAGAAAACAACATTTCATCTGAGCTTTGTGAGCACAAGCTGGGATATTCCCAGCTCCAAAACAGATGCGGCTTGAGAAAATTATTTTTAAAATATCCAAAACATATCTCAGCAGGTTCTAATGAAGAAGGACTGTTACTCTGAAATGATCTGTTGGTTTAATTTGTACCCAAGGTTGTACCTGGGGTTTGCATTAGGTTGTCTACTTCCAAGCCTGTTGTGTCCCATTCTGGACTGGAACTGGAAGAAATTTTTCAGACTTCCTTATCATGAGCCTCTCTGAGTGTGAGCACAAGAAAGTTGAGGTATACAGCACAATGTCATTGGGACGATGTTGCTTGGAGGCATCAAAAGAGATCCCACTGCCCTTCTGCATATCATTAACAAACCACTCAATTCAAGGTGGTTAGCAGGAAAATTAATCACCTCCTTACAGGTTCTTGCTAAGGTCACACAACTAAGGGGCCTGGGTCACTGCACATGTCCTGGCCGGCCCCTGTGGTCTCGGAGAATATTCCCACTACAGCCATATGTGCAACAGGCATTTTAATTGTGCCCTGGGAGAGTACTGTATTACTGGATGTAGGTGTAAGAGAAGCATCCAATTCCAGTCCTGATCCTGTACAAACATTGTTTTTGAAACACAAGAACTGAAGGTTTCTCACTTGGTAGWGTTGTTTGTCATTCAGGAGGTCTTAGACAGAAACCAATGATGAGGTTTCTGGGAGAAAGAGAGCTGAAAATCAGTGCAAATTCATTCCCAGATCAGGCCTTACGTCTGACGCACCCTCATGAAGAGTGAATGTGAAARTATCAAAAGCTTGGGCCTCAGTCCTGGAAGGTGGTGACTAGTTCAGTCTGATATAGCAAAGCATTATGCTCATACAATGTTTATTGCCAAAGAGTAATTTTGCTGGCTTCAGGTATGAATGCCAAACCAGTGGTTAAGGTCTCCTTGTAAATATCCTTCGAGACTCAGTCTCTAATTAAAAATAAATAAATAAAWAAGAAGCCAGATCAACRCAGAAAGCAAAGAAATAAACAGCACATTCAGTCTTCTCCTCACATGAGAATTTACATGGGGATTTACAGGGATCAAAATACATTGGCCCAAATTAAGCAGAAAAGAAAGAAAAAGTACCTATCTCATCCCTGATTATAAAAGAAGAACTTCAGGGGCTCGTGGTAAAGCCTTCTGGCAGAAAGAAACTTCAAAATCTATCCTTTTTTTCCCTTAACTGAGAACCCCCTTTGAAGTACACTGCAAAGGATTCTGCCTGTCCCCAGAAGCCCTGTGCAGTGCCGCTAGCCATCAGCTCCCACCACTTCTGAATTAACATCCCACAGACWCTCCGAAGGAGCAGCACACCTACATTTCCTAGCAGATAACTTATTTAGTACACGAGCTCCTGTTACCCACCAGGCCAAAACAAAAAGCACTGTACCCCTTTGGTATTATCCCTGATCCCCAAGAGGAGGGATCAGCTCTTCCATGAAACATCAAATAGCACATTGCAGGCACAGTGGATTTGTGCGTGTGTGTGACTAGGTTGTGTAATTTACACAACACTCCGTGGTAGAGTTTGGGGCCACATCGCTTCGCTGCTGGGAAGGTTTGCTCTCTGCATCCCTCCAAAGCTTAGCATTCATGAAAGAATTACACCAGCCCAAATTTCTCCCCTTTTTGTCAGCTATACTGGAAGATCTCTTCACACTTCCATTTCTGGTTATTAGCTGGACAAGGGCAGCAGCACCCAGTGCTCATAGGGGCTTGTTCGGCTCCACTCAAGAGGCAAATCTCTCCCCACACCCACTGCAAGGCCCTGCTCAAGACCAGCCACAAACATGAGACGTGTGAAATTGAATTAAGCAAATGGTTCATCTAGCCCAGTTTTGAGTTCTGCAGGGACAACCACCAGGGTGGACTTCAGGAAACAAACAGAAATACAAAATTGTTGTATCCTGGGTAATGACTAATAGCCTTCTCAGATGCAAAGTGTCTTCTGAATCCTAGAAAATGAGTGATTTTTTTCCTGCCCTGCCACAGAAAATAAAAGTTACTATCAGTATAGTTAATTTATACTGACTAATACCAGGGTGTTTGCATGAACAATAAATCCCTTCTTTGGTTACTCCCAAGTTCTTGGCCTCAGTGGCATCCTGAAGTAGAGCCAGTGGAAGTTTTCTCCACCCACCCAAGGGAGCAGGGAAGTCCTATTGCTAGCGCTGTTGCCTGCTGCACCAATTAAAGGAGCAGAAAATGTATTCTGGAAATCTGTACTGAACAGTCAAGAAGGCCAACTGAATGATGGCCAGGTCTCTATGACTGAAAGTCTCTGTGTGTCTTTTACCCACACAAGTATTTTCCAGGTTGCCAGAGAAGAACCAAGTAAGACACCTCAAAGTCACCTCATTGGATGTTCTCTGGGGATCAGGCCCTTTTCTGTTATAGCTTAGCCATACCACCACACAGTACATCAACACTGAGGTACGTTAGATGAGGATCTGCACCTAAAATGTTTTATACCTCTCTGTCATGGCTGCCTTTGATCCATCAATGTGAGCACTGGCAGTTGACAAAGGTCCTATTATAAATAAAGGCAAAACCTTTTAGCCAGTTACCAATGTTGTGTCTTCTCGATGGCAGGAAATGCCCAAGTACCATGTCTGAGTCTTTCAAACACAACAGGCTCCCTTGCTTCCCATTGCAAGTCAGTGACAAATCCCTCATGCCTCACCTTCCACTCCTCTCTCCCAAAACAGCTGGCACCACAGAGCGCTCCATTCCCACAGGCTGTTGCAGTCACAGCGATTTAAGTGTACAATACCATCCCTTCAAATCCCAYTCTATGTGTTTTCCAAATATTGCCATGTCCCTTTGCTGGGATGAAAGCCAGGTACATGCAAGCAGCTGAGATCTACTGCTATTTCCCTTTTGTATGTTATTTGCCAAATCTATTAACTGCAATCCCGATCAGGCGGAACTAAACCTGCCCTGAGAGTGTGGTGGTGTTTCCAGTAAGATGAAGTCAGTGAATGATATGTTTATATGTGTTCTTCTTGATCCTAGAGCTCMGTTCAACCTGTTGGAGTTTCCCTTGTGAGCCCCATTTTTGCCTCATTTCAGTGCAGGGATGCCCTTCCCACGCTGGCTCATGGACCTTTTACYAAAGAGCTATAAGGAAACATGGTTCACAACGGTAGCATTCAGAGAAATAATTAATCCCATCATTAAGAAAGTTTATCTTCTCATTAAAGTTTTTCACATCTGAAATACATGTCTTTCATCAGTGTCTAGGAAAATAACCAGCACGTGGTAAGGACAGTGTGAAAAAGGAGCTCTTGAATCCATATTAAAATAGTGCGCATCACTTCGATTTCCACCTCACTTTGGAGGTCTTTTCTTCCTCCTTAGTCTTCTGYGTAATTCCCAGTATTGTCAAAGTTTTGTGGTAGTTTTTTTTAATCCATATGTCAGCCACAGAAATATGTTAAGATGAGAGTTTGGGGAAGGGTCGGCAAAAAAAAATTGAATCAAACACTGAACTAATCAACAACATGAATACGCTAGAGTTTGATTGACTGAGGATATTAAAAGAACATAATATAAATACACATGTCATCACATTCTGATCCAGAATGACCAGGTATGATTTCAACTTATGAGTTCAATTAATTTTGAATTGTGTTCTCCAAAACATACTTTAATGTGGTATTCTGTCTTTTCAGAAATGGCATTTTAAAAAATCACACATTTGTATTCCATAAAATAACTTGTATCTAAGGTTTTTCAGATGCTCCACAATAGTTTTATGAACATAAAGCAGGATTTCTAGAAGTGTTCAGTCTT
The DNA here is from genome assembly GCA_030449065.1 of Oceanodroma leucorhoa. Lineage (NCBI taxonomy): Eukaryota > Metazoa > Chordata > Aves > Procellariiformes > Oceanodroma > Oceanodroma leucorhoa. Next base: position 14,747,307 of record JASVER010000001.1, read on the forward strand.
TGTCTCTTTGCTGTACGGTTAAAGTTAGAGCAAATTTTACCACATGTTCATTGCACACCCAGTACAACATAATAGCCAGTGGCAAAATCTAGCGTTTAAGAAAAGCTGTAACTTACCAGGTAAACAACCTCTCCTATGTCTGCTCCTATCATAGTACATGAGGGAAAGCTAAGTGAAAGGTGGTCCTTACAAGCATGAAACAAACATGGAGAAGGTTTATCTGCTCCACAATATTTTCTTTTCCTTCTGCAATTTATTATGATGTTTATAGGGAGATGCTTTTAAATATTAGTGTTCTAGAAAACAAAGTGGTGGCAGATCTCTCTGTAAGAAAAAGCAAACTACTTCCAAGAATTAAACAAAATAAACATGTTTGGTCAGTGTGTCCTCTGTCCCACCTGATGTTGTCATTTCTGCACAGTGAAAACAGGCGTTTTATTCTGAGCACCCCTGAGGACTTCTGGGGTTAAGGTTCTGTTTGTTACAGGGAAAATCAGCTGATGACACTTCAGTAAAGGGTTGATTAAAACTCAGCTGGAAAAATATTTATTGTTCACCTTGTCCAGAGGCAAGAGTCTCAGTGACAGTCTTGGTTCAGACATTGCTCTGTCATGGATGGCCAGGAGACCGTCAACGAGGGCCCTGGGAGTCTGACATCAAGAAATGAGGTCTTAGGTGCTTTACCCTGTGCCAACACAATGCAACTCTGCCGTTCAAGGAAAGCTTTTTCTTTGTTCCTTTTTATTCCTCTTGAAAATAATAAAAATGGAACCAAATCCCAAGTAAATCCCAGGAATACAAACCCCTTCTCATTTAGGCATTTGTCTACAGAGGAGAAAGGACTGAAATAGCTAATTTCGATTAAATATCTCATCRAGGGAATAGGTGCTGGGGGAGACATGGGATTTCAAAGACAGGAGGCTTCTCAAAGAACAAAAATGGGTCACCTATCATGAGGGCTTAGGCAGTCAGAGTGCCCAATGCATTTGCTAGTTCCAGCTCTGGACTTCTCATCTTCTGGGGAACGAACACAAAGGGTCCACACCCTTCTATGACTTTGGCCTCTAGCTCTGCACATTAACAGCCATGGTGATTCAGATGGAGTTGCTTCAAGATAACCAGCACCTTCAGTTTGCATCTGCACAGTGGTGACACGGTGGTGCATGCATTGCATGTGTTTTCTCATATGTTCTGTATAGTTTTACTGAAAAGTAAAGCAAAGCAAAGMGAAACAGGATTTATGCTATGACCTTTCCTGAATGTTTGACAGGTATCAYTAATGCATTATTTTAAATCCAAATATTTTTGTTATGTATAAGTTATGGCAGTGTCACTGGGAAAAAGCCATGTCCACAGCACTGGCTACAAGGTTTGGTACAGCCAGGGTTGTCTGTTGGGKTTTTTTTTCTCTTCCTGTGCTTTATACTCAGCAGATTTTGATTATGATGTCCTCCTTGTATTAAAAAGGAAGCTGTTGTTGAGTGTAATGTGTATAATGACACCGCTTTCAYTGTAATGCAGAATGCATGGCTTCAAGTGTTTGCAACACTTTAGCCAGTTCCTTTCAAATTGAAAACAGACACAGAGCCATTCTGAATGCAACCTGCTAGGTCCAGCCACCAATCTTGTGGCCGACATCTCTACAAACAGCTCAGCGTTCACCAAAGTTGAGGAAACTTCTAACAGCATCACTCTTCAGTGCCTCAAGTTTTAAAAGTAATGTACAAATGGTGATTTCTTTCATAAATCGCATTAAAGCAAAAGATTGGTGTTCCTAGGAAGAGAAGCATGGTCATTTTTCACAAATAGAAAGCATCTGGTCCAAACAGAGCAGTGCATTTAATATATCACTATTTTATTCATGTCATTTGTAAACAGAAAAATATCCTTGGCAATGTCAGTATTTTTTCTCCTTTTTTGCCCTTTAAAAAATGCTTATAAATTAAGCTTCCCTCTGCATCTGTGAGCTCAAATTGAAGGGCAGATACCCCCTGAGGCAATACGGGGCACACAGTTTTCACAGCCACACCTCACCAGRGACAGGTTGCACAGGCTGAGCCCCGGGAGATGTACTCTGAATCCCATCTTCGCAGAGGCACAGACCCTGTCCAGTGGAATAGTTGGGAACTCTCCCAGTCTCACGTTTGCATTTTCCTCTCCCCCCTCAGCAGGGGACTGTCCATGGGGGAGAGAAATCTCCCACCAGAGGCTGACAGCCCTGAGCTCCCCCAGCTCAGAGCCGGGGGCAGCGCCTCTGCTACCCACAGACATCAGCACCTAAAAAGCAGCATTGTGCCAAATCCATGCAACACRTACTGGAGGGGTCACTAAAGTCGCCAAATGTCAGGGGAATATTCTGAACAGAGTCACCATCCATTCGCCTGCTCCCCAGTTTCTAGGGGCTAGTGCCCAGACCCGGCAGAGGAGCTTCCTAATGCATAATACAAAGTAATGGGTGGGACAACCTCAGTAAGAGTTWCTAGCACAGTGTTGGCAGGATCTGTTTTCCGTTCATTGTCATTCGAYACTTTAAAAGTGCTCTGGAAGAAAATATAAATCATTTGCAGTAAAGTTTACTAGTGATTCAAAGTTGGTGAAGTCCTAAATTAGAGGCMGGTCAGGTGAACAGAGCAATCTAGGTTGCTTGATAAACTAGTCTCCTTTGAATAGCAGATGTTATTGATATTTCCAAAAATGATGTAATGCATCTCAGAACAAAAAAAAAATGCATTTTAGACTCACAAGATGCAAATCCCTTGGCCCGGACTGCACTGACCCTAAACACCYACTTAATGCCCATATTATATACCATTGCAAATCTCCCAGTCCAGTGCTTTGGCTGTGAGGAATAGTAAATTTAAAAGCAGAGGAATATCAAACAGGGAAGTGAATTGCATCTAAACAGCACCACTGAGAACATTACTGGAATATTGTCCCCATTCTTTCAGACACTTCAAAAAAGATGTAGGAAAAATGTGAAAAGAATCCAGAAAACTATTACGATTCATTCAGAATTATGGAATATTCCACTTGGTGGTAAGAAATAAGACAATTCAGTGTCTTCAGTTTCTTCAAAGAAGGGTAAGGGCAAATTTATGATGCCTTATAAAGCTCTACCTGTTGAAAAGAAGGAAACTTTGCTGGTAGCAGATGGCGCTCTCATGMAGCAGAGGCATAACAATCAGAACCTGGAAACTTAATCTTCACAAATGCTGATTAGAAAAAAAGGMCATTTCTTTAACAGTGCCACTAATTAACTAATTGAACAATTATAAAAGGATATGGTAGGCTTTTGAACACCATGGAGTATTTATCTGTTCATTGCAGAAGTTACTAATGAATACCTCCAGATAGCCCCACACAACTCTGAGGTTAGACAATCAGACCACTTCCATAAATAGATGAATCTCTTGCCTCCTCTTGTTGCCAGAAGAGTCATTTCTCTTTGTGCCATTGTGCATACCTTAGTGTATTAATCCAGGCACTAAGAGATACAACATAAATGCATTGCTGTTTGTTGTTTTTTTTTCTTCAATGTCATTTCAGTCTGAAGGCCCTTGAAAATACAAGAATATGCTTTTTCTTAATATTTTAGGAGAAATTGAAGCCAAGGATTTGTTCAGGAGGGTTGTGCCTTTCTGAAAGGAAAATGAATATATTGGATAGAGAATAATCAACTTCTAGAAGATGAATAGTTGTTTACCTGGTCAGGTGGGGAAGGAGCTGTATCTCCCTAGGCATACAAATCCCCCTCTCACAGTAGGTGCATGGGGAAGGCAATTGCACAGAGAGGAAAAAATGGGGGGGGGGGGGCTCTGTGTAACTTAAGCACTCTCAAGTCACTTGACAAGTGCCGCAGAAAAGCTTAACTTTGTCAGAGTACTGATGACAAAGGTTTCCTAAATTACAGCACTTGGGAAGGTGGGTGTGGGTGRTGCAGCCCTGTGGTCCATTTAGGTGCGTGAACATACAAATAAACTCTGAAGCTGTCGGTCTTTCAAAGTTAGCTGTACAGTAAYTGAGAGCTTGTCCTCTCACCCTTCTTCCCCACTCCCCTCTCCTATCTATACTAAGAACATGTTGTAAGACAAATCGCTGTAGAGTGCCTATCTTTTAATCAGGCTCTGAACTCTCCATATAACCGTGTGTTTGCTGGATTTGATTTTGGTTTGCATTTTCTTTTCCCTTCATAAAATACTCCAGGGATATCAGGTACCCAGTCTTCAATGGGTTGGTTGGTACTTGATGTCACTGGTCTCAGAGCTATTCACTTGGAATAATGTTTGGTTCTTTTTTATTTTAATTGCTGGAATGGCTGTGGATATAAGTTGCTTGACACAAAAGGGTGACAAATAATGATGAAAGACACTAGAGTGCTCTCATGTGTAGCTTGGACCAGAAGGAGAAAGGAGATTATTGCAGCTGAACTGGTCACATGGAATTTGCTGGACCTGCCTGCTCCCACCCCCTCCAGCCCCTCGCCGGGAACAGTGCTCTTACAAGCTAAGAAAGACACAGTTGGGGGAAAATAAATAAATAAATAAATAAATAAATAAATTGATCCCATTAACAATGACCTTTAGAAATTTCAAGGACATAACGCTGCCTTTGTGAAGTGTAAACAGATGCATTGTCAAATAGTTAAAGAACAGAATTGCTCCTGGATCTGTCATTTACCTCCTCATGAACTGCAGCTCCAAACTGTAAAGAGCCAGGAGGAAACCGCGGCAGCATGATTATACAGTTAAAGAGACAAATACTTATGTTGGTCTTCTCAGCGACTGATATTTCTATTATATTTTTAATTAACATTTTAATCCTTTAAAATCATTTTAATCCTCGGGAAGCATGTTACAGAGTGAAATCATTGCTATGAAAAGTGTCAAACAGATAATAGCTAAAATTAATGGTTTTGTGATATATCAAGTTTTCAAATTGTTCTTTTATTAAAAGAGCCTGACATTTTTCATTACAGCGAGCAGGGCTTTCTGAATAAAAAGTGAGCGTGTACCCCAGATTACAGAACATTTAACTATTTGCATGACAAAGTCCTCGTCCCGGTTTTCCTCCCGTTTGAAACAGTTGCCAATRGAGTAGATAAATATCTTTTGTGGTGGCAGAGCGCAGCGCAAACCAAGGTGTCCCGGTCTCCTCCTCCCGCTCCTCCTTGTTTTAGCCAGGGCTCTTTGTAGCCCACAAAGCCCTTTCCCACGCGCAGGCGCCGGCTGCCCTTTGGGAGGAGGGCAGGGCTCAGCTGGGGGGTTCGCCCCGCGCTCCGCTCAGCTGATAGGCACCGCACGCCCATGTCAGGGGCTGCTCTCCCTCCTTCTTGGCTCCGAGTGTCATTGGCGGTTTTCTCATTTAAGCAGTTAGGGGCAACCTCTGAAAGGCTGTAACTCATAATAGGATAAATAACTGTGTGCATAATTGCGAAAACACTTCAGTAAGTGGATATGAGCTGCCGTGGACCTCATCTTTAGACCTTTCAAAACACACACGCACACACAATTCCTTCTCTCGCAGTCAAGCTCTTCCTTTCTGACATCTCTCAATGTAGTACACACAGAAGCTGGCATGCATAAATCTCCTACTCACTGGGAGCCATCGATAGCTGTATGTGTAGATTGTGACCCATAGGAAATGGCATCGTTGTCTCAAAAATAAAATAATAAAGCAATTCCTCTAACAACTAGCCTTTTCTTAAAATCACTTCAGTATTTGGTCTCTAATACATCATCTTGTCAAACAATGTGCTAGTCCAGTGGTAAGCAGAGTCCTCTTTCTGTGGAAGTTTTACAATGCTTTTCTTGGATGCGGTTACTCCGCTGGTTTCCTTCTTTCCACTTTTTCCTCTTGAAATGGAGAGTAAAACATTTCCTGGGGTAGTAAAAGAACGCTGAAAATGAGAGAATGAATGATCTCGTTAAAAACTGTTGATTGCCAGCAGATGTGCTACTGGGTATGTGTTGGATAATGCGGGGCCTTTTGAAGAGGTCCGTCTTTTGTGCTGGGGAGGCCTGTGTAATAGGCTGAGCGTAATGAAACCACAAGTAATAAGCTGCCCAATATTTAATGTCTGGGGTCACCAATTAAGGCGATGTATGAAACGTTGCAATGAAATGTTTCCCCAACCCACCCTACGTCTGTTTGGGTGTACAAAGCTCAATTAGGCACTCGAGCGAGCCGGTAAGAGTTCGGAGATCTGTCTTAACAGAAACTTGCATAAATACTTTAAAGCATTAGGCTGATACTCCAGGAGATGTGGTTTATTATCCACCTCTGCTACTAACTTGCTGAGGGCGCCCGGACACATCAGTTCCTCCTGTCTCCTTCCCAAAAGGAGGATAAATGGTGTTTTGTTTCCCTGGGACACCTCTGTGACTTGTCACACGCAGCCGATGTGAGGCAGGCGCGTTCTGGCTGTGCGTGCGTGCTCACCTCCGCACCCAGGGGACCCGGGCTCTGCAGGGGCTGCGGCACGGAAGGGTGAGGGCAACAAGCTGGGAACAGGAAACGCCCTCTTGGAGGGTACACGAACACGAAACTGGAAGGACAAACAGCTAGGTTCACAGCTGGTATCCGTCTGTTACTATTTCAAATGAAAGTCAATCATAACCCAATCACGTCCCCGTGAAGTCAGCACTAGATCTTTCTCGGGGAGTCACAGCATGCCCAAAACCTCCAGCCAAATTCAGCCCATTTTAGCCTTAACAGGGAACCATGTGCCACATCTGTCCTCACGTCCATGCTGCCCGAGCTGCGTCAGCCTCCAGCTAGTTTTCTGATGATGTCAAAGTTGTTGGGTTTGATCTCAGGAGCCATGTCTGGTTCGGGGTCCCAGCAGCAGAGGTGTGCTCGTTACCAGTGGTGCCACGGGAGCCTGGTGAGTGGAAGCACCACCAAGCCCCGGGTTAAACTGGGGGAGTCGGGGGGCAGGCAGCAGGTCACTTTCCCTGCAAGCTCCTTTACTCTAGATTTTGGTACCCCCTACCCTTTCAAGGTCAATGCGGTGACCCTGAGGGCAGGCTACAAGGTCTGTTTATTTTCCCAGGCTCTCTCTTGCAGTGGGAGTGGGGCAGGGGGGCGAGAATGGCAGGGAGAAGGTAGCATCCTTGGTGGGGGGAGGTGGGGAGGGGACTACTTCTGTGGCCGTACACAGTTTGCACCCCAGTGTACAAACTAATTAAGACACTTCCTGTATTAAATAATAAACATTCCTGCATTGAAATCAGGCCACAAAACAAAAAGTGAGGTAAATCCAATATTGTTAATAGTGAAATACTTTTTTACCTAGACAGAAATTATTCCAAAAGCAAAATGAGGAAATAGTGATGTGTTGGCTTAAGAAAAATAAACAAATCCATCTTTTTCTCACAAAAAGTGTGTGTAAGCTGTAAATCCTGATCCGCATTAATTAAATTTTGCTTTTAGAAAACAGTAGTGCAAATTCCCCTTAATCCACGATGTCTGACTTAACCGGGGAGGGGCATTTCTTGATTCCCAGCAAAGATCTTTCTTGCATCCACTACAGAGCCTTACTCTTTATTCCTCCGCACAGTGAAAGAAATGCGAGGGGTTTGAACGCTGGAAAAAAAAAAAAAAGAAAAAAAAAAAAAAAGGAAAGGAAAAAAAAAAAAAAAAAAAAGCCGCCTTCTTTGTGTCCTTATCTCTCCCGATGCGTGTTACATGTTGCAGCAAAGAGCAGGGGCGCTGAAGCCGAGCCCAGAAATCCGACTGGATTTGACGACGCCCCCAGTAAACAGCGTGGCACAAAAGTCCATTGTGCTATGAGATAACTGCGGGGCTGAATGGGGGAGGCTGTCACGGGGGGGATTGTTGGGCCAGTCACCATCGGATCACAGTCGAGGCCTGAATTCCTTTATGGTTCATCAGGGCCTGTTGGTACCACAGAAAGTGTCATGATCCTTTTTTTCACTGGGGCCAGATGGTGTCCTTTTTTGAGGCCTTCCTAATGCCCGGTTTTCCACATGTAAAACTCCTGGGAAAATGACCTAACTCACAGCTGCTTAGTGAGGCTTGAGCAGGTCTTTAGAAAGACTTCTGTCAGGAACAAGGCGGCCGTACCACTCTGGGGGAGCAGGGGGAGGCCGCCGCCGCAAACCTACCCCTGCCAGCTATATTTAAGCGGAAATAAAAACCCGCCTCGCGGGCCGCGGCCATGGCCGGCTGAAAAGGTAACGTTGTCAAGCGGCTAACTGCCAGGAGGGGCCGGCGGCGGCCGTTTTCCCTTCCCCGCCAAGCAGATGGCCTGAATAGAAACGTAGAATGTGGTCCAGAAGGGTCGGGAGAGGACAAAAAGTGAGAGGTTCCCCAGGCCGCGGCCAGCCGCCCGGGGAGAGGGGAGGGACCCGCYGCTGAAAGGGGCTGAGGGAAAGTGGAAACTTTTGATGTCGCCAAGGGTGGTATTTGCTAGCGCGCTGAATGATGCCCCGAGGAACGGCGGTGCCGCAGGTGTGATGCTTATAAAGCCCGAAGCCTTTTTTATTAATAAAATAATGCCTGGCCAGCGGAGCTCTTTCAAGGCTGCAAGGGATGCAAAGCTGAAAAGCTTCCGTGGTGGTGCTTACTTTCCCCGATCAAGGCATCAGCAACAATTATCTTGATAACATTTAGCCGCAGTCATTGACCTTTTAGCCTCCACCGTACATCACGGTATCGGGATGTTTTCACTTGCCCRGCTTTGCCAGGGAATTTTTTGTTGTGGGTTTATGAAAGCGCCCGTATCCGTCCTTTGCAGCTGAAGCACTTTGTTTCCAGCGGTACATTTGTTTAGTCTGTCAGTGTATCCTCAGATATTTCAAGACCCACTACACCTATCCTACAAGTTCTGCGATGGTATTTTTCAAAAGCCTGCACATAAATAGGCTGAGTATAAATATTAACAGCCAATTTTTATTTTACTTGTTCTGTGACTGTTTTAATCCCAGTGTTAAGTACATTTCCCCTCCTACATTTTAAAGTTTAACGTAAATATGGGAAGCTCCAATAGCATTTATTTCCTGGGGATGACCATCTGAAGAATTAAATAGAGCTGGCTGAAAAGTAGCTACAATTGTTCAGGGGAAATCAGAGGGGCAGGGAGGCTCTCATTAAAATGTTATGTTTTTTCAACTAAAAACTGAAAGTCAAAACTGAACAGTTCTGCTAAAACTCTTTCTGTTCTGATTATTTAAAAATCAAATTTGGTTTCAAATATTTAATTTCTGCAAAAAAATACAAAAATATGCTTATCCCAACATTTTTCATTTTCAGACTTGCAGAGAACATTTCTATGAAAGTTTTTCTCTTTTGGCTAAAATCTTTTTTTCACATTTTTTTAGTTCAACCAGAATCCCAACCCTCATTTTTTGATTTTGCACTCAGATCTGAGTGCAAAGGAAATACACCATTTGATCTCAGGTAGGTATTGTTCAAAGGTTTCTTTCTGCGCTTGTTAAGAATACAAGTTAAGTTTGTTACAGAATATGCATTCAGGGCATAGAAAGATTATACAAAAGAAAACAAGTAATTTTCCAATCTCACCATCTCAGCTAAAAGAATAAAAAGAGGGAAGAAGCGTATGTAAAGATGCTCCTAGTTGCTCAGAGAACGGCCATTTTTTGGTGGTCTTGGTGTGAAACTTAAACAAAAACAGTCCGAAAGCGTTCGGCCATCATCATTCTGGAGCATCTGCCTTTGACCCAAAAACTCCTGACATCCATGAGTTTCATTTCTCTTTGGTAACTTGCAGATTATTGATTTTATCATTTGCCTGACATTTCACAGTGCATTGCCTCACTTACAGAAATGTTCAGCATTTACGCTGTGATGTGAACTGTCATAAAGTGAGGTAACATTCCATAAAATCCTAAGGGGAAAAACACTTTGATGAGATGCAGTCCAACTTGGAAGGATTGTATTTTTTCTCAAGCCGTTCTAGGCTCACTCACCCTGAAAAAGCACATTTCAGAAGGGACAAGATAATTTTAAATAAGGACTGCTGCTCTAAAGGGAAAAGGAAAAGGATGAAATCTTTTCTTGTAACATGAACAAGAGTCATTATCAGTGCATAACGTAAAAAGGAGTGTTTGCTGTGCTCTGTTTTCAGCAGAGCAATGAAGTTCAAGAGAAACAGCTTGCAGTTTACACTTTTGATCTGCTCATTCCCCTTTTTGTTTTAAAATGTATCATTCAGCCTGAATGCCCCCAAGAAATCAGGCAGAGGCGTCCGGCACGTATTTAGGGTCTGTGTCTTGCAACAGAAGGAGCCCGAGAAAGAGGGCCAGCCCTTCTCCTGCTGGGTCAGTCACATGCAGTCAGGCTTTTGCATAGAGCTAGCCTTCTGTCTCCTTCCTTTCAGGGACAGAGTAACATTTTGTAGTGACACAAAGAAATTCTTCCCTCTCTTGATCATAAAGACCCACAGCACCAGATCCTCTTTATCAACTGCTCTTTTCTTATAGGATATGATATATTTTATTTACATATGAATTGATTGGTTTGTCCAGGAAACTTGGAAAGCTCAGTGGTTTGCAAAAACATAAACCACTCTAGTTGGAGTCATTGCTGAAACTTGAAGAAAACAGCTATCGCACTGCTTTGCTTAACTCTCCGTAATCTATGTCCTATCCATTATACATGTTAGTATTGAGCGGGGCTCATAGATGGGATGTAATTAGTTAGATTTTATGAGTGACAAAGCAGAGAAATAAACTGCAATGAAATTATAACCACAGATGAAATCACAGTATTTGGCCACATTCTTCTTCTTTTTGGAAAAAGGACCCTATAAAATGCCTGGCTTTTCATTGCCTTTGAAAGTGGCTGTGCAGTTTGTGAGAGCCTGCAGACACATCATAGTAAGCTTTCAAAATCTCTCTTCTGTACCTACAGATGTGCATACGATACCAAAATGCATTTCCTTCCAGACTCTGCTGTCATTTCTTGTACTTTCCATATGCTCCTATTAGCACGATGCAGCTTACCAACAACTGCATGGTTTGTAATGTAGGAGAAACCACGACAAAGATAAACGATGGGGAGATTTTCTGGCTTCATGAGTTTTCTCCCTAGTCCAGTCAGAATCTCGCGATTTTTCTTGGCCTGGTAATTGAGAAGCCTCAAGTGAAATTACTAGGGAGAATTATAAGACAAACAAAAGTACTCCTTCACACACAGCATACTCGGGCTCCTTGTACCACCTAACTCCTTCCTAGAAGAGGATGTGGAAGCCAAATGGGCTCAAAAAGCAACTATGCAAAGCCAAGAAAGAAAAGTCCAATGGATACCACTTCTGTGTCAGGAAATTCCTAAGTTATAGACAACTGAACGCGGACAGACTCTACCATGGGTAGGGTCACCCTGTGCTGTCCTCGTAATCTTTCCCTAAGCAGTTATTGCTAGACGCTGTCAGGGACAGGAGCAGAAGGACCTTTGCTCTGACTCGGTACAGCTGTTCCTCTGTTCTTATTTTATTCCAGCAACAAAGTCTGTTTTTATTCTTCTCCCTAGAACTGTGGCCAGCACATTGGAAAGGATTTTACTAGGAATCCAGACTGCTGTGACCCCGTTTGTGGTACTCACAGGGACACTTTCTTCTGCACAGAGAAGCTCTGTCAGAGGCATTCTCTGTCCTCCCCAGCTCAAGATACTGAAACTCATTACGACCAAGAGGCAATATGCTCATGGGCCTCGGTGGGCATCAAAACAACATTAGTGTCATAACATGTGGTAGTTCGACACCTATGTAAAAAGTAAGGATGTCTCCTCACCAGAATGCATCCGTCACCAGATACCTTATACTGGGAGCTTTAAAAAATGCACTTGTTTAATTCACAAGAATGATGCCTCTTAAAATAACCCCAGTGTGTAGGATTCCTTTCCTTTCTGCTGACATGGATATCACTGGAGGAAAATATGAGTCTGAAAGTCATGGTTAAAATCCATCATAAATGTGCGGATCTGTTGTGGAAAATGCGAAATAACTAACCTTCACACACTGAGTCCCCACTCAATCCAAGCAAAGGACCAGGCTTAAATTCTCTTTCAGCCTTGTTTCCCATCTCACATTTATGGCAAAAGCCCATGTCTAGCAGGGAGCATCATTCATTACTGGATAAAACCATTCAGTTTTATTYTCAGAAGAGAATGGTTATAGGACATGGTGCTGACCTCCTCACTAGCAACTTCGCAGGGCACCCAAGAAGCATATYAGTAGTACGCTTCTGGTGTGTGCTGGAGATAGATTAGCTCCAAAGGACTAAATTTGCTATTCTCCAGGACTGCACGGGGGGATTTAATCTCCATGCTGCTGTTGGTCTGTGGTAGGACTGCGCAGGAATTCCTGCCCAGTGCAGTCAGTGCCACATCTCGTGCCTGGGCAGAGAAGTGGGAGTAAGCAGGGAGGCGGCACAGTGAGGGCTGGAAGCAGAAACGGCTGARGCAGAGGAGTTGGGTGCTAAGCTGATCTCCATTAGGACTAAGGCAATAGGTGGGCAGCACATTCCCATGTAGCCCCAGGTCTGACCTGACGAGGTCAGAGCMGTCCTTGCAGCCCCTGACAAGGAGGCACAAATCACATTTCCTTAGTGTCTGCACAAGTGGCGCCGTGTACCCCAGCCACAGGTCCCTCGCTGCCGTCGGCAGGCCTGTTTATCATAGATGGATCGTGGCAGCACTGCAACCTTCAGTCTAATGCCASATGAAATTTATAAGAAATGTAACGCAGACTTTGAGAACCAATGAAGAGTGGTCCTTAGTCTCTGCACAAAGTAATACAGTCACCAAACACACGCACCCTTCAAATCCCAGACTTACTCCAAACGTGGTGGAAATTGTCCTAAACCAAAACCTCAGCAACCGGCTGTCTCCAAACTTTGCAGAAGCCTGGCAGCAAAACCATGGTTTTGATCTCTCTGATAACTTGACAAGCTCCCATATCCAAACAAGCAAATTTAGGATTTCCATGTGAACACTGCCCTTCTGCTGGATAGATCCAGCCTTCTCTATGGGATAAATTTACATACTGCTGTTGTAAATTAGCAACAATGACCATATGACTATCAAATCAGCAAACTCCACTGATGTTCAACTAGTACCAGCAGCAAATCAAGCCTATAAATGCCTTTGATCGTGGATCTCAGTCTATTAGAGTAGAGGTTATGCACCCCTGCGAAGATTCCTGGCATGGCATTCTGCAGCAAATAAATACCCCTTTTTTGTTGCTAACCTGTTTTCTTGGTACCTCACCCAGGCAGAGAGCTCCCGTCTAGGTTTATAAGAATAAGCAGGTTGATTTGGAATTTCATAACATACTTACATGTTGCTCACATCCTTCTGTTGAGCTAAATTGATCTTTTTTCTTCTCATTTCCTGGGTAGATTGCATTTGGTCTATGAGTAAACACACTGTAGCTGCCCCCTTTTCCCAGGCTTTCTAATGAGAATGTGCTGTCTGATCAGGTGCATGCACTCTGCTGTCATTTGCAGCCTGACCTGCAGGTCAGAGGTGATTTGAGCAGGCTCAGGGATGCATACAAATCACATCCTCTTGTCTGTCTGTTTTGTTGACTGGTTCTCCTCAGGGTCATGGCTATCTTAAGTAGCAGCCTGAAGGATAAAGTGCGCCCTGTCTGAGCTGTAAAACTTTGACTTTGGACCAATTGCATCTGACATACAGCAGCATGAGGTTTGGTTTAGCCTTTGGATTCAGAACAAATCACTGGCTATCAATAGCTGATAGTGACATGCAGTTTATTGAATGTCCCCTTTTCTCTGGCAGCTGTATATTCTTTGGGAGAAATGGATGTGTTTTTAAGTTTCTAAGGTCATGTTTTAAATATGATGTTGCACACACTCCATTAGAAAGTAAGTGTAGCAAATAAATAAATAACTAGAAAATGTTATGCTGTTTTGTGAGCTTGCTTTTGGGCTCCCAGGTGGTGCACAGTATGGCGGGTGGGGGGGATAGATGTAAAATGGCATAAGACTGACCTACTCATAAAACAAAACATTTTTAGGATTAGTGCACTTACTRAAAACTTTTCAGGAATGGTATTGGGGAACAGCCATGCAGAATAAAGCACTCTGTGTCCTYGAGACTGATGTACTGTGGGGAGTTTCTTTGCCAACGTGGCTGCGCCAGAATGGCAGTCGATACCCTGAGCTACGGGCGCAGGAGCAACWTGCCCTACTCACACCACCCCATTCTGCACGGACCACCAGACCCACCCCACTGTCCCCATGCCAAACCTGCCACCATGAAAGCACTTGCCAGTGCAGCAAACACCYGCTCATGCCGAACCCAGCCAAGGGGGAAGTTTTTAAGGCCACCAAGCAGTCATCAAAGAGTTACGGCTCTCAGCTGGCATCAGCTGGGGCCAGATTCAAAGCAGTGACCTGGAAGCAAGCGGCTCCATATCACCCCCATAGGATGCCCRGCCCCCTAACACTTCGCTTATTAAAAGGCGACTCTAGGACTGTGTCAGTGCCCTTGTGCCTCCACAGCATCGTACTAAAAATCCAGTCTGCCTTATACGTATGTAAGTGGATTTTATCCAAAAGGACCACCTTTTTATAGGTCAAAATACTTTGGTGGCTTCTATTTATTGCATCCCTATTAAGAGTTACATTACTTTTGTCAACAGTTTTATCTGTTTCATTTTCTCAGCTCTGCTGTCACGGCACTGCTTCCAAATTTTTGCCAAGTCTGTGCTGCAGAATTATACTGAGGGGTACTTTGTGTTCTCATCATACTGTGACTTGGTAGAAAAAAAAGAAAAGGGTTTATTATCATTATTATTATTAAAGGAGCATAAGTGCCACTATAAAACCAGAACAGCTGAGGTGCCGCTTTCAGGAACTATCATGTTACATTTCACACTTTATCCACTTATAGAGGTTATCCAGGACTTATAAAGATTTCATAGAGTGCAGGTGTAGGGCGCGGAGGGTTGTAAAGAAATAGCCCTGCCAAGACTTTTCCACAAAACAGAYTTTTTTTCAGTGAACAGCCTGATTATTTAATTACTTCTTTTTCACAAAAAGTTCTCCCCTGTTGTAACARAAAATTTAAACTATTGCATTGCAAATGAAATGTTTTCAGTTTTCAGCCAAATGTATTTGTGTTTTGGGTGAAAAAGGGTGAAGGACAACCATTTGCAAAAAATATTCTCCTTTTTCAGACTAGTTATGAACAAGTTGTATCTAGTACAGTTTTAAACTATCGTTAAATAAAATATTGTTAGTATACCAAAACTGGTGAAGTCATGCTTGACAGGTCTCATCRTATCTGAAAACCAGTCCCTGCAGATCTTTCAGGTCTTATTGAAATAAACAAAGTGTTCAACATATGGTAGAATTTCAGCTTTAATGATATCATATCTGTGAATTGTGAAGTGATGCTACAAGATGAAGAATTGATGGCAGCATAATAGGATATGTTCCTTCCCCAGCAAAATCCRACAGAGGATTGTAACAGTTCACCAGGGGTAGGGTTAAAAACCTCTGACCCCTGATATCACATAAACATTGCCAAAAAAAATAAAACCCTTGATTGACAGTGAAATGCGTGACTACCCCAAGYCTGGTCTGAAATCTTTGCTGATAATTACTGGGTTGAATGTTATAAGAAATGGGCAAGAGGGCTATCAGCCGCATGAGTGTACATACTCAGAGACCTGAGCATCTCTAATAAGAATTGATGTAGTGTGTCATTTGTAATTTAATCAGCAGCATTACATCTTGATAGTAAAAGGACTATCATGAACATTTTCACAGTAAAGTAAGATTAACACACACACACMCCCAAATCTCTGCTGCCTTAAAGTAATGTTCCAGTTGTGACAGGAGCTGATAAATGGAAGAAATTGTGAGTTTAAGCTGACACGCGACCCCGAGCTGATTCCAAGGTGCGTAAGCATTTCGCTGCATGTGGAACTTAGTGCCAAGCACTGACCTGAGACATTTTGTGAGCACGGGCAGCATGGCGCGAGCTCAGCAAGGAGTACCAGCTCTGATCCAAATTTTGGCCCCCTCTCTTTTCCACTGGCTATCGTATCCCAAAGTCTAGGTCTAGATCCAGATCTGAACCTCTCACAGCCAGCTCCATGCCAAGCAGATCCCTTTTTTTCTCATTATTTGTTTATGAGTTTGGGAACCATCTCCTTTCCCTTGGTGGTCCAAGGTTCTCCAATGCATTCAGTACCCTAGCACGCACTGACCAGAGCCTGCCTGACACATGAGAGAAACTCCATGGATATCTGTAAGAGAAGATCTGCCCTAAAGCAGATGCCTAGGAGTTAGTCATCTCAACTTAAGCTGCTCAATTTAGACTTTCACTGTGATGGAGGAAAATAGGCCCCTCTAGAGGCAATTCGAGCTGCGTAGCTGTCTAAAAAACCTAAGATGAATGGTTCTCTGAAAAGGTCTTTTATTTTTTTTCTCTATCCACARTGAAGAAAGACCGGAGTGGTTAGAACATCTATGTTTAAGACTTCTGAAGTGAGGTGAGTTGAATCCCACGGTTACTCTGTCCAGGAAACCCAGTCTGCAGAGGAGCTTGTCAGACATGAACTCTCACAACACCTGTGTCAACATCTTTTTAATCAAAACTTTAAGATTTCTCACCAACTGTGTCTGAATATTTTTTTCTTTTCTTTTCTTTTCTATTTTTAACAATGCTCAGTTGTGAGAGCTGAAAGAATTAGCAGTAAATTTACTCATGGGAAAAAACACATTATGACAATGAAGCAAAGGTCTCYGGTGTCTGCAGTCCCGCAGTGAATATGCATGTTCAGATGTGCATATTAATTGTCATTTATATCAGTGGCAAGAGGAAGGGAACAAATGGTGCATGGGCATCTGTTTTCAAATGCTTACCCAAGGTGCTGACTCACGTCCATAGGTCACCTGAAAGCAAAATTAGTCCCTTAGGATCCAGGCCAAATGTTCTGGGAAAATATCCCATCTCAACAGTCTTTGGAACTCTTAGCTACTCTGGTTTTTGAACCCATTTCCCCATTTTTTGTTCACAAATGTGAAACAACCTCGTACTAATACTCTTTTCAGAGCCTTCTGTCTAGTTATGCATCCTACCACTGTTCCTTGATGGTTTTAGCTTCTTTTGTCTCATCCACCAAAACAAGAGAGGTACTTCATATTGCAGTTTTATCTTCTAGATCTGTAGATATCGATCTCATGGCACAATCTGCATTTTTTTTAAGATGTATTATTGTATTCATTACTTCAAAATTTCACTCTGTGTTGATCAGTAGTGATTAAACAAATATGCTAATAAAGCCAAAACACTTAACACAAGGCAAAAAAAACTAAATTAGAGTTATAACTTACCAAAATAACAAAGTTGTGACTCTCTGACAAATGTTAAATTGTGATATAAAAGAACTTAAAGAAAGGCTAATGTTTTCCATTATTTTCTGTAGGCTGTTTTCRTGGAGATTTTCTCCTGCACCTACAGTTTTTTGGATCATGTCATGGCAAAATCCACAAGTAATTCACAAAGTGAGAAGCGTTAATTGTTTTCATACATCTTTTGGTTAAAACCTCTGCTGTAATCAATGAGACCTTTGACTTCCTCAAACAGGTTTAAAAATATCACTTAATATCAGTTTCTGTCAGGGTGTATTTCAGGACTGGTYGTTTAACAATTGCTATCCAGGACAATTACTTCTTTCTTGTTTTATTTGTGTGAGGAGCTCTCCAGTGTGACAGGTCCATGAGAAAGTGAACCCAGCAGAGGAGCAGGTGGTCTGCTGCTCCTGTGTTATTGCTATTATGTTGCCTTTGTTAAATTACTCCATAAACCCAAGTTTCCTCATTGCCATTTGTTAAATTTGCCTACCTCCACTCTGTGAGTACAGATAATCAGTCAAACCTTAATTGGGGTGTATTTAGATCAAAGTATGCAGCCAGCGTTTGCTCTTAGTACCTGGGTTGCAAATGATAGTCACATGAGTGGCTTGCTCTATTGGACGTGCTTTTTGTTTAACCATGATCATTGCTGGCAGGCGGCTTTTTGTGAGAGTGAAAAGCCCTTTAGAATTCCTCTAATTCTGACAAAGAAACTGTCTTTGGGAGGAGAAATTGAGTATTGCCTTCTTGCATCTGAATAGTCTTTCAGCTCTATATTCACAGCAATATACTTAATATCCGCAGACAAGAAACAGAAGGTTTGGACCCATGTGTACYTTTATTTAATCCATTCTTAGCTTCTAGAAACTCTTGGAAGCTTGTCTTTTTATCAGTTAAGGAGATATATGTAAGTTTTGTTAGTACAGGCATGTATTTCTCTTGAGAAGTATTGCAAAAACACTCTGCATCAAAAATCACGTACGTTGTCTTTTTTTTATTTAAGAAGGAATAAATCAAAGCAAGGGTTGGGTAGGGATGAGTGATACATTGACTTTGCACTGCACCTCTGAAAAAAATAGAAAATGTTTGTGGAAAGATTTCCATTTTTTACCTTATTTCTGATCTAATTGCTGGTTTAATCAATTGTTTTCTGATGGGTTAAATTATCTTTATTTATTACCTTTCACATCTTTCACAGAAGGTTTCTATAGACAGGTCGTGATGCTTTATATTGTCTTTTATTTATCTGTATCATGGTAGCACCTAAAGACCCCAGCTGAAGTCCTGGTATGCTGAAAGCTACGGAGAATAAAAGGTGGCCCATCCCCTGAAGAGCTTACAGTTTAATCAAGGCAGCAAGACACATGCTACGCTAAATTTTGAACTCACCAACAAGAGTAAAACATCTACAGTTAACTTTTGGCACTGATAACACTTGGGCTTCAGTCGAGCAAAGGCATACTCAGGCGCTAAATTTTAAGGCATGTTGAGCAGCCCTATTTAGTTCAAAGCGACAAGGACGTATGCAAAGCTGATGATAAATCTTCCAGGGCAGAAGGTTAGGTTGTGTGACCAGGCCATTGGCCGGTGGAGAGGGAAAGCTGTCGTTAGGGACAGAAAGTTGACCTGCTCTTTGGATTTCTCTACATTTGAATGCTTAGTTAACAAAGCACAGATTTAGTATGTTTAAAGAGTCAATGCGGAGAAAATACTGTAAAGTAGCTCTGTTTTCCACAAAATTCCTCACAGACCTTATTCTAAAGGAACTTTGCAAAGAGTAAAGGCCACTTTTGAAGCAACATAAAGGCCACTTTTGTCAGTGAAATAACTTGCTGGACTTTTTCCCCCCAGATTTGTATAGAGCACTGGTTCACATCAGGGTCTGAAAAAAAATTAGTTTTGATTGTATATACATACATACAAAAGGGTAAACAGTCTGAATAAAGCCTTTTGTACTGGATTAGTGTCTTAGCTCTTTAACCCAAGCTGCAGGTTTGGGATGTCTTTGTTCAGTTAGGTTTTTGGGGCTGACCAAACCGGGTGTGTTTGAGTTTCATTCCTCACCCTTTTGAGGTCTGTAGGACTGATTCCTTGCATTCAATGCCAGCAGTACTGTAAGTGCCCAATGCTTTATTCTCTAAGCTATTCATCCTTTCAACCTTTGGCTTTTTTTCCTTAATCCATCTACCTTACTAAGTTTTCAAGTCAAGTAAAATGTTAAACATGTGCTTCAAGCAAGAGCAACACAGAAATAACAGAGTACGTGCCAAGAATTTCTGGCCATCTAGTCTATTTGTTCTTTGTGTGTGTGTGTGTGTGTGTGTGTGTATAAATATAGATGTATGTGTGTGTATGTGCGTGGAGGTATATGATTGCACCAAAAAGGATGAATCTACCATGAGGCAGGAGTCATGCAAAGCACATATTCCAAATGATATTATACAGAGAGAGGCAAAATAAACACATTTTAGCAACTTTTCTCTAATATCAAAAACAAGTAATTGCTCTACATCAGGAATATTTTTATGGAGAATTCATATGCTTAATGCTGCTTGTCTGAAGACTTGATGACTTTTTTTTTTTTGGCTGCAGGGGACAAGAGGCTTACACACATGCCACCACTTCAAAGATTTGCCTTCTATTAATTTTTTACTTAAGCTTCAGAGTGTTAAATTGTTCAATTTAAGCCGTGAATACATTTTATAAGATCATCCTAGCCCACCATTTTTCCCAAAATAGAGAAGTTCAGGATATTTGGCAGTTTCACCTCCTCACCAACTCCATGCAAAATATATATGAATAATCTCTCTGAACCTCAGCAGCTTGAGATATAGGGAACCACAAGTTCAAGCCTTAGTCTTTCCTTAAGGATGAAAATAGACTGTTCTAAAAATAAGTGCTGAATTTGATGATTTAGATTAAAAAAACTATGCACATCATAAATAGAAATGTGTTGTAACTTTTCCAATTGGAAATTAAAAATAATGGGCAATTTTCCATTTCCTTGTGGGGTTTTCATGAGCTAAATCAATATAATGAAATGTTCTAGTCAGCAAAATAAATCAAGAGCCTTTTACTGTTTTTATCATGAAAGATCCCCAGTGGGGTGAAGGAGTATAACAGAAGAGATCGCATGACATTATGCAACTATCCTACATCAGAGTGCGAGTCCGGCTGCTGCTGCTGAGCTGGATGCCGTCTCTGCTCAGCCGAAGCCGGGAGAGAGATGGAAACATGCACTTGCCAAGAGTGGGGCACACTGTCTCTAATCTGTCTCAATTATAAAGAAAAAAAGAGGATCCACTGATTTCCTGAGCTCTCACCATGACTTGGAGACCCTCTGCTCACGCATTCCTGGGGATGAGAGCCTGCCTGACCCTATTGCCCCAAAGTCAGCTGAAAAGATTCCCACCTTACCTCTGTGAGAACTGTATCAGTCTGAAATGCAGAATTGAGGCATTGCTACGCCTGATAGTGTGCTTCAGGTGGGGCCCACAGTGGGGCTGCTGGAGCAGTGTGCTCCCCACACRGCGACCCTGCCGTGGGGGGTCCCCGCTCCTCCCCACAGTCTGAGACCCGGGGCCTGCATGCCCGCAAATGCTGCTTAGTCAGAGGGCCTGGAAGCGCGTCACCAGAACTCCACCCTGGCCACCGGTTTTACATCGTGTTGCATTCTGCAGGAAACTTTTGTATTTGTGCTTTTAAAAAGAAGTTCTGCTATTTCAGATTAAGTGCCTTTGCCATCTGGTAAAAGAATGGTACAASAGCACACAGGCAACTGTTAAAGAGCAGAGTTACAAACACAGTGCAGAGCCACGTTCTTGCTAGCTCCATGGTAAACGTTCCCATTTCATAGGGTGTTCCATGCTGCTTTTAATGAGATTTTCATCTGAAGCCAAAGGAAGTCTAGTGTCTAAAARTCCAGCTTCCATAGCTGTCCTAGTTCATCCCAGCATCCCTCTGCTCTCTGCAGCCAGCTCCACTTCCAGGGCAGGATCAGACACCCTGGAGGAAAGATCACCGGGGTAYCAGCCCCAAACAGGTCACTGCAAACATATGGACACCCACGCTCTGAACCAAAGTATTGAGGAGGAAGAGGATAGAGCTGCGAAGGCTGCTGACCTATTTCTTTCTATGAACAATTTCATTTCATGCTTTTAGGCCTGTTCAACTGGCAGGGACTGTGGGACAATAGTGCTTCAGACCTGGCAGTAGACTCAGGACTTGGGGACACTCGTGCACACTTTTTGCTAGAGATGTGGATGACGTCATCCTGGAACAGAAACGGCACGGTGCCCCGTGGTGGAGGCAGGTGCTTAGCCAGACTACCTGGAAGCTTGCCACTCCTGATTGCTGCTTCAGAGCAGACCATTTCAAAGCTGTTGTAATGGAGATATGTGCTGCTATCAAGAAAGTGCTATTACTCTTGCTAATAAGAGTAGGTGATATATAGAAGGCTATCAATGAGCTTAGACTCTTGGATTCCCAAAGGCTAATGCTACCCAAGTAAATTAAACAACTCAGATGAAAATCCTCTGGCACTGAAACTTGATTGTCTGAACCATTAAATTGCTAGAAGGGTCCTTGGCACAGTTTTGACCCAGGCCAACTAGCACTCTCCCAAGCAATTCCTGGACATGCTACAGAAGTTAGGTCAGTCCAGAGACCATTCCCATTAGGCAGTCTSTGTATATATGGACTCAAGCTGTTCCAGGCCAGCTGGCCAGAAAACAGTCCTGGGCGTGTTTTATTCACCCATATAGATGTAGCCAAAGTCTACTGAGGTTATTAACACTTGCATCCTGTGTTCTAGACACCAGACTTTGGACTCTGTGAGCAGGTTAGGGTATATCTCCATCACGCTGCAGGGCTCATCATAGAAGACTCACCAATGCTAAGCTGTTTCAGTAGCCTGGAAACCATTTAAGATTTTAGGAAAACACCTAGCATCAAGTCAAACCAAAGAGCCACMTGACTGAGTAGCTTGTGTCCTACAGTGGCAAGAAGGGGATGTGTAGGGAGCAGTATAAAAACAGTATAAAGGCCCTGTTATACTTTCCTGAATATCAGCAATCTGCAGTTTAGGTATTTGATACCTTGGGATCTTTCAGTCTTGAGAAATATTGCATTGTCTACTGCACTGATAAAAGGACCATTTTGCCCATATTTATGGGCAAAGGAAGTACTGGTATTCATCTAACTATTCTGGAAGAGCCAGGTTGACTTCTGCTCCCCGGGCTTTCCTGGGAGCTCTTTCTGCATATTGTGAGCACTTTCAGAGTGACAGACAGTGCAACATACATTAGGAAGATAGACAGGTCGGTGGAGGAGGGATGTTTAGCCTGCAGGCTACTAAAAAATATGTGCTCCCCCTGATAGTTACTGTGTGCTGGTTTGCACACTAGTTGAAAGGATGAAGGGAAAGCTGGTCACCTCCTACTCCTTTTCCCACTTGACAGCTTGTTCAGCTGAATGTTGTACACAGCAATGAAGAGGGCTTCTAGGAAAGAGTGCTCTTAATTTTGAATAAATAGGCAYGTGGTTAATGAGCAGGGTACTGGTCATTTTGTAATGAGGAGCTCTTCCCATGCATCACATGGGGCTCCTGCAAGACTGTATATGAGATCTACTTTAGTCCACATTTGGATTTTATGGCAATGAGTCTGGACATTTTAATGAATTACTCAAGAAACATACCATGAATATAAATCCAATGTCAATTAATGCYGTTTTAACTATTGACAGCAGGGAGAAATAGTGACCATTGTATGTCAATACAGTAAGCTAGAATCTTTTAAAAATCTAAAAATAAATCATGTGCAGATAAGTTTGTGCCTTCAAGACCACATGAAGCAATGCAGGTGGGAAGCTAATGGATGTTCTCTGCTCAGAGGACAGCAAAAGGGCTTGTGTCCATTTGGAGCAACCAAGGACTCCCCTCCTCCTTGCTGCCTGGTTGTGTGATGTGTGCCCCAAAATATGACAGTGTGACAGGCTGGACACTGCACTACACCCAAAGGCTGAGGGAGGCTTTGTGCCCTCCTTAAAAGTCACCAGGGTGGTCTGTTTGCCTCTCAGTCATCTTTATGAGCCCTCTATAACCCTTCTCTGTCCTTTTCTCTCCCATTTACTGTGCTTCAGAAGACATCGTTGTATTCCTCCATCATTTCACCCTTCCCTTGCGGTGTGTGTGAGAGTTGTCTCCTCTCTGGGTTCATTTTCCCTCTGATGCAAACCAGAGACTGTGAGCGCCCCAGTCCATGGTCACTGCTCTGTGTCAGCAGCTGCACTAAAATCCAAGCAGCTTKACCCCTAAATTTTAACCTGGCCATGCAAACAATGATAAAATTGTGATTTTTTCATACATATGGGAATGCTTGTTCTTCTCAGGTTTCAGTGAGCTTGGCCATGGTAAACTGTGAGAGAGATGTCAAAAGATCCCCCATTTTGGTAGACCCTCTGAGCTGACATAAGAAAGAAACATACATGGAAAGGGAACAGAGCAGCTGTGGCACCTTTTGAGTATAGAAAAGAAATGCCAGGTGTAATAAGGTTGTTAGGGACTTGGCTAGCTAAAGAAAAGCAGCAGAGACAGGCCAGTAATTGTATGCATGTTTCTGCAAGCTGACCTTCCTTTGAAGGATGTTACAGTGCAGCATCTCCCCCAAAGGAGGGAAGAGTTTGCAGAGAGAGGCGGTGAGAAACTAAGAAAATTAACCTTCCTGCTGCTGCTTGTGTGGTGCCCCCTCTCTGCTGCAGGAACAGGAGTCAGCTGCATGCCAGACTAGGGCACACTGTCTAACTTACGTTCTCACTTTTTAACAAGCACAGGTCAGCATAAGATGCAGTGTACAATAACCTGCATCCTACAGCAACCCAAAAGGAAGGGTCTTAAAACCTCTCTGGAAACCTTTGTGCTGTAAGACTTGGCCCATTTAGCTTGTTGTACCATGTCTCAGATTGAAGCTGAGGGCGCTGATGAAACTGAGAGTCAGGAAGATGGTTCTAAACTTTTTATCTGACACTACAGTCAAAGTGGCTGTCCTTCAAACCGTCTGCCTTGTAACACATATGGTATTCCTAGCTGCCCACCACTACTTTTGATYGTGGTGCTCACTGGGCAGAGGTGAGAGAATAATAGCTACCATGACAAGAGTAGAGAGTAGGAAATGTCAAGTTGCATATGCATTTGCACTGCATATTGCAGTGTGATTTTTTTTTAATCTGTCTGAATATCTCCTCTTTTCCCTGTAAGGTCTAGCACAGAATTAAGCAAATATATATTATCTCACTGCTTCTACTTTTATTTCTGCTCTTCCTGAAAGAAAGAAACTTGTATTCCATATTCACCAGAAATGATTGCTTTTACTACTGCATTTACATTCCCTGTGCCAACCAGTCCAACCTGTGGTTTGGGGACCTGTTGGATCTCCAAGCCTCTGCCAGCTTCTGGATCCATCAGACTGATAAGCTCTGGCTTTCAAAACCAGTCTCCTGGCCTGCATCATGTTCAGCCCCACTGGGATACATGGAAGCGAGTGGTGAAACCCTTGGCAGCTGGAATGGCTACCTGCCTAACACACAACAGACCTTCTGAGGACTGGCAGAAATCTTGTCAGCCTCTGGAAGATGCTTATAAACCAGTCCAAAAGCCTGTACACCCTCACTTTCATGTGGCGGGGTACCTGGTCTTGCTGTGATTGAGGGGGGAGGGTAWCCTATCCCCCCTGCAGAGTGAGGGGGTTGGGGACACAGTGAATTTGACTGCTGAGTAAACAGAAGCAGGACAGCCCAGGGGTCCCGAAGCAGCACTCACTTTTCACCAGCAAAGTGGCTCCCGCCAGGATAACTCCACGGCAGGGCAATACAGCGGAAGGGAAGGAATGACCCCGGGAGCCGGCCAAGCGGCGGGAGGAGCAAACAGATGTGCAGTCAGTGCAAGGGGATGGGAGTATGGTTGGGGATGGGGATGGGGATGGGGATGGGGATGCAGGGACCCCTGCGGTGCTGAGGGCAGGTCCATCTCCATGGGTTTCGTAATGTGCAGTGGAACATCAGATGATTTACAACTGCGACAAGGTTGCTTGTGGGCACACAGCATTTTAGAAAGAAATAAGTTAACCCAAAAAAAAAGAAATGCCAATTGTAGAGCAGTCCTGAGGTACCATCCTCAAAACCGGCCTTCTGATTTTCTGCCTCAGTTTTATTATCTGTAAATAAGTTTAATATTTAATTCAGCCATGCTATTCAATTTAATTTGTTGATAGTTAGCTTAGAAAGTTAAATGCTATGTGCATTTTACTTAACTTTGCTTACCATTAATTTAGCTGCTACTTTAATGAGTGGCCCTAAGCTTTTTCTGTGAGCAGTATCTAAAGCCAGAGCTCTGCCAGTCTTTAAGCGATGAGGGACATTCTTCTGACGGTCCCTATTGGAGCTGGGGGAAATCTCGCAGCATCATTTCCCAGGACAGTCTCTGGCGTGGGCCACAGACCGGGGCAGCAAAGGATGATGCCTCGGTCAGTAGCTGGGTTTAGACCCTGTGCAAGCTCAGGGAAGAAGTCCCATGTAAAATAAGACTAATGGGAGCAGTAAAGCAGAGAAAGTTTCTTTCTGCTCTTCTATCCCTGGTGCCAGTTAGCGCAGGGACTTCAGTGTAATATTATTATAACATTTTTTACAGTAGGAATTATAATTGAAATTTGTTATGTATGAGGATAACTAAAACTCGATCATTTCACACTCTTCAGTCCATGCCTGAGGACATTTTGGGGTAAATAGATTGCTTGGAAACAGCCAGTGACTACAGCTAAAATTACATTTTACCAACTGAGCTGAATGGCTTTTTAATTACAGCACTGATGTCCTCATGCTGTCACCACCGTCTAATACTAAGATGGTATTGATTTGATTTTTAACTTTGTTGCACCAGGGGAAAAAATGCAGAGTAGGATTTTTTCTGAAATCCTTTTTCCAAAGTAGTCAAGAACCCCAGCTCTAAAATGATGGGTTATCTTTTGTCTGTCTCCTTTTCTATTTGCTTGTGCCTGTGTCCAYCCTGAATATTGTTACTGTCCACCTTGAATTTGTTTAGTTGTATACAAACATTTTGAAATAAAAATGTATAATTTCAAAGTACTGGTGAGCCTCAGGAACAATGAAAAATGTGCCATACATACAAATGTTATATGAAATGTAACAGAAATAGCTACCATGCCCACATATCAGAAAGCCACAGGAACTGGCATAGTCACAATCTCTTGTGATAATGCAGTCTTACTGTATTAATTTCCTTCAAAAGCAACTAGAAATGCTTTCAAACCAAGATGCCAAGCATTTTATATTTTATGAGACAGTACTTATTTTTAAGGATATATTTTGTACCTTTACTATAGCAGGGACTGGTCACTGAGTAAAGTGCTAGTTGGGGCAAGGGAATCTGGTCCTTTGTGAATGCAGAACTTTTCCTCTTTGTCTAGGGAAAAAATTACAAAAACTTGCCTGGACTGACCTTTAGTTTGCAAAAGGATTGCTCCATGAGCTGTGAGGATACCAAGGCCACAGAGCAGCTCTTCTTGGGCTGCTCCGCTCCACAGGGAAGAGAAAACTAGCTCCTGCCCTGCAGACTCCTCCACACTCAACTTACTTTGGCTCAGATGAAGAGCTAAAGGAGGCAATTTCGTATCTGTATGTGAATATTGAGTAATATCGGTCTAGTCGATACAGAAGTGGGTGTTTTAGGACTAGGAAGAGTGGGCTTGATCCAAAATCCATTTAATTTGATGGGCATCTAACTACTGACTCYTGACGGGTTTGGAATTACATTTGCACAAGCACTGTGGAAAAGGTAATCCATTTACCATGCAGGTGGGATACTGGTCTGTACAGGTATTCCCTATTCGTAGAGCTGGGAATACAGCTGATATCATTAATATCTGAGCTAACAATAAAAAGGTAAATGAAAGTATATTAACTGCACCCACTGCATGGCCATAAAGGCAAAGGTCCATTTGAGATTAACAAACAGTTTTTCAGTGAACACGGGACTATAACTCACTTCAGGGGCTCTGATCTTTGATGAGTTTATGAATGAAAACAAAGCTGAAGTGAATGAATTACRGACATGATTCACTCAGTTGTCTCATACACTTTTATGGCCTCTTAGTGTCTTCAGTTGCGAGGAGGATGGGATGCTGGGATGGCCTCCAGGAGCCCTTCGCTTGARTTCTGGCTTGGTTAAAGACTCACGGTGTGTCCTTGGGAAAACTACTTTAATATGCTTTATATCTCCATGCCCCATTTATAAAACAGGGATGATAATTTTGTGTCATTTGTGTGTAGGTCACCTGAATGTCAAATTCAGTGATTAAAATTTCTGAGTCGTTAAAAAGGGAAATATAGCGTACTGTGCTATATTTCCCCTGTCATCAGTAGAAATACTCTTATTTACCTCAGCTAATACACATCTATGTATATCTGCCATTTCCAACCTAAAAAGCTCTGTCAAATAATCAAATATGTGAACAGAGCCAAAAGAATAGGGAGGAATGAGAACACCCCAAGAGAGAAACGGCCATGGCAACCCACTCTAATTTTCCCATCCCTGTGGACCTCATGAAGAAGGTTTGGCAAAGTCAGGAAAACAAAAGGGAARAAAGAATTTGGATTTTTTTGACAAAAATGTCGTCGTACTTTTTAGGGTTCATAATTCCAACCTTTTTACCTTTTAACCTTTTTACCACAGAGYTAAGAACTACATGAGAAAAGACATGGTTCTCATGAAATCGCATGACTATCAGATCTGGAYCTCTCCAGAGCTTACCAGATGCTGCAATGTGGGCGACAATAGCATGAGGTGTTTACCACGCTGCTAAAGAAAAATATTGCATGCACAAACAGAGTAGGCCTTGGGTTGTTTTCATTTTTGCTGGGGTTGAAGTTGAGAATAAGGGAGTGGGTAACCCATTCCCTGAAAGCTTTCCTATCCTGCTGCTGTTTCAAGTAGAGTTTTGCCCCAGGCTGACTGATCTTGCAAACCTAGCTCTGCTTGAGATAGCTGATTTTATAATGGATATTAACTAAAATTTCACCCTGTAGAAATTACAGTAAATTCCATTACTTCTGTTAGGACCATTACCAGTGCTTTGTACATATTATTTCATGATGTGTATGCATACCACTTACCATACATTAAAACAACCTCTTAGCAGCATATTTTGAGAATTCTGCCATGTTTTAGAGTGCTGGCAAAACAAGGGAAAACATGGGATATATGCAGATACRCAGCCTCTGAAGGGTTAATGAACAATGAGGTATTTGTGTATAGCTCATTAATTGTTATATTGCATCCCTTTATCTAAATTGTTAGTGGCCTGCTTAGTCAATTGAAACATATTACTTTGATATTAAAGCTGCAATCAAAATCTTTATTCTTGTGCATGTTCTACTCAAGAATACAAATCCTTCAGAATAGGGCAGTCAGAATTATCCTGAAAAGTATTACAATTCAATAAACCATATGCTCAAAAATAGAGACATCAGGTTCAGCCAAAAATCCTGGGCACTAATGCGGTGGTTCTGACTTTCCCACCTGAACACACCAACTTGAAATACTGTATGGAAAAGCCCATCAGGGTTTGGATTCAAATTCTGGCCTCGTGTTCAAAGAAAATGAGGATGATCGTTCCATGCCAGCCCATCACACAAAATAAATGTCGCTGTGCTACTGTAGCAGAGCCCTGCGCAGGGAGGGTAGTTATTGTGGGCTGGTGATATGGTACATGGAGGGTTTTATATTTGTTACATAAGACCCAGAGTATCCCACCTAATTTATGATGCTCTGTAAGGCATATTTGCTCTAGGCTTCTTCTCTASACCATGGAGCAAGATAAGCACTTTGAAACCTTTCCAGACCTTAACAAGGCTCAATCATCTTGAGGAAATTACTTTTTAACCTCAGTGGGGAGAGAACCATTGCAGTGTGGACACACTCCCAAATTAGGCATCTCCATTAACTCCCTAAAATAAAGAAGGATGAGCATGGCCCTTAGTCCCAGGCAGCCTAATGGTGTTTCAGAGCCCCACTGCATTTGGCTTGTGCAGGACCAGCCCAAAGGTGATCCCTGTTGCAAGCAGTATGAGCAGAAGACAAGAGGCAATAGATAGGGCTTCTTCAGAGAGAAGAAAGGAAACAAGGAGCAACACTGATGAGTAGAATTGGTGCTAGCTGCCTATGTTGTCATCACTAGAAGGAGGGTTTTAAAAGAGGAGGAGGAGGGCAGTGGAATAGCATTGCAGAGGTTTGTGGGAGAGAGGGTGCAGGAGCCCCATGTGGCAAAGGCACCTCTTCAACCAAAGCCTCCTCCATTTACATCAGCATAAATCTGGAGTGGCGTCATCCACCACGCTAGAGTTGGTTTGAAGGTGCAGAGGTGTATTTGGACATGGGGGTCGGGCAGCAGGATGATAACGTTTCTGATCTTTGACACAGGGAAGTGTGGAGAGACTCGGTATATCTGTGCCTGTACGCTCAAATGTACACTGCAGCAGTGAAAATACAGAGTCCCTTTGGTTCTGTTGGGGATTCAGGTGCACCATTTATAACGTTTCTATTACATTTTATGTGGCGTGGTTTCCTGCGAGAGCCAGCATGACACAGAGCTCCCCTCCTCTACTTACCCTGCCAGTTTATAACGCACCGTGATTAGTGTTCATATGTGTATATATGTGTGCATCTGCATACCTGTGTGTGAAATACTATGTTACTGGGGACCAATAACTAAATAAACAGGGAAAATGGCAGACCAGTGCAGTAGAAGAACAAGCACACATATTAATATTCTGGTTGTTTCTGTGGCAAGAGAAGGATAAGAACTGGGAATGAAATAGCATTTTCCAATCAGAACTGTCTTTTGTTTTTCAAGCCATTCTCGACAACATGCACAGAAACCTATGCTCCTATAGACACTAATGCTTTTGCATTTCAGCTTTTTTTTCTGTTAATGTCATGACTCAGCTATTATTAAGAAAGATTATGTAGTGGGTAAAGAAACATTTTAAACTATTTTGCTGATAAAGTTAATTTGTTTACAGGACATCATTAAATTTGGTGTTATCAACTCAAATAAATCAAGCTTGACTGCAACCTAAGGAAAACAAATGCTTGAGCATTGTCTTAAAACACATGCTAACTAGCAAGCTCAGTAATGAGGAGATGATGCCAGGAATGCCAGGATATCATCTTCTTACTATGATTCAGCTTAAGGTTGGTGACATTGATATAACTTTGACTTCAAGAGAGGAAATATTTCATAGTAAACAGAGCAAGAATGAATCCCCTTGGAATAGTAAAGGTACAAATTGCTTTAGTTTTCATTTCCGTAGTGCTAAATTTGTATTTCATGTGTGGGATTGTAATTGATGACTGCTTACTTGTCTGGATGAAGAAGGATGAAAAAAATACATTCTGATTGTCAAGGTTGTTTGTGTTAGTGGCTAAAATAGTAGACATCATGCTGAAATCTTTGTAAACAGCACACAAGCAATTCTTTTCTTCTTAAGTAAAACAGAAAAGGAGAAAAGAAGCTTCCAAGCCAAAATATCCTTGTATCATCTGGCTGACATCTGGGAGTGTAATGTACAAATTTTCCTGGAAATATGATTTGTATCTGCTAAGCAAAGTCCAGTGCACCAGCCAAAGCATTAGACCTTTGCAAAAGCTTTGAGGGATTTGAGGAGATTTTAACACCAGGTATCCTAATTCCCTTTCTACCACGGTTCACAGTTAAAACCAAAGAGGTTTCTTCCATAGCATTTCTCGGCAAATACTGTAAAATCTATAATTGTTATTTCCACATGCCAATTTCTCAGCTCTTTCAAAAACTCCCAATTGCCTCTCATTATCTGAGATAGTCCCACATCTAAATTTCCCCTGATCCCTTACAGACAAGATTATGTCCCAGTTAACAGTGTAATTAATTAACATTCTCTGTGTTGTAGAGAAAGCAAAAGCAAAACAAAGCCCTCACCAGTTAACATTCTTTTCATATCTTTTGAGGAAGAGGTGGAGTTCTTGCTTTATTTGTCTTTGCTGAGCTTTTATCTTGGTCACTGTTCTCTCATGAGAATTCCAGTGAACTGGAAAAAGAAAACACAATTTTATTCTCCTATATAGCCTACGAGCATGATCCACCTTCAACATTATTTTGGACATGTTGGTTTTTTGGCATCATAAAAGAGCAAGTGACTGAGACTCAGGATACTTGGATTTTATCCTGCCACTGTCTTGGAATCGCCTTGAGGAAGTGACTTTCAGGTGGGGGTGAAAGCCATCAAGTCTATCTAAGACATTGCGGTTGTCAGAGCCTGATGAGTTAATAAAAGGGAAAACACAACGTCGAAGTCAATGGCAAARGACTCGGATCAGTGACCCAGAGACCCGTTCCAGTTCTGCCTTCTTATTTTGTTTATTAACTCTGATTACGGCTAAACCAGGAATGGAGCTTGTATTATCTTATTCAAGAGCAATTAAATCAGCTTAGATTTGTTTATGGAAGAGTAGAATCCATCAAAAACCTATGTTTCATTTCAGAAAAGAAAATTCATTTCATTTCATTCAAGGAAAAAATGTCAAGTAATTCCTTTAGGGTCAGTTTCCAGAGCCCGTAATAAAACACTTGTGGTACTTAATGGGAAAATTATATATAATTGGGAAATATTATGTATAATTGGGAAACATTTGGAAGAGAAAGGAATCTAGGAAGAATCAGTAACACATCTCTTTACTCTGAACCGAACCAAATTTTCAGTTTTCTAACCCCACCCTTTGTTCTCCCTGCTGCTGGTAATGTGTGAGGTATGCAGAGGCTCTCAGCTGCTTTTCTCAGCTGACCACACCATTTATTCTAATGTGGGCAAGCTAAGTGTTTGTAAGTCTGAAAGGAGGGATGACAGGGAATGGTCTCTTACTTATAAGCATCCTGATGCTTAGRGCACTTTTTGGGTAAATCCACTTTATTCTGTAGATCCCTTCCCTTCTATAGACCTATAGGTGTCTCATTGTTGCCTCAGAAGGACATGTTGACCCTGATCCAAGAAAGTGCTTTATCTTATGAGAGACTAACCGTATGTTTTAAATTAAGCACAAGCTAACTGGTTTACTGGATATATGTATTTGTGGCTTTTGACCAACTGCTTTTGTTTACTGGTTAGCATTAATAAAACTCAGCTAGGCTGCAGCTACTCCATCTTAAGAGCTGTTTATGTTCTGAGTTTGTTTGTAGGCTCTACAATTGTCATGGATCCTATGCCACATGGAAGAAATGTGCAAATAAACCTTTATGTGTTTTTTGTTGTGCTTCATCACACACTTCTCCATTCAGTTCATCGCCCTCACAAGATCTGAGAGCTCAGTCTGCTGACTGTGTTTTCCTAAGGCCTCGTGGTATCACATACACCATGATGCAGACCACTAAAGGCACTGCATGACACACATGGGTTCCTGCATCACTGCTCAAACTGCAGTGGATCCAGCTGTTTTTCTCTGGTTAGTATTTACCTGAAAGTCTTTGCATCCTTAATTCACAAGCCTGCAGCAAACAGTGCCCTGACCGCTTGGGCACTGCCAACAATGGAAATTTGAACTCTCGTAACTTGTAAATAGTAACTTAGGTTACAGTGTCAGAGAAAACRGGAAGACCACTTCTCATACTGACAGCGGTGGGTCATGATTAGTTTGTGGACTGAACAGTAGCAGAATTTCTCCATGCTTTTCTGTGCAGCTTTACCTTTATTCCTGGGATGTGATAAAACAATGGCAAAGACTCTGTTTCACCACTGATTTCCAGGATGCCATCCTCTCTTGGGCTCAGGCAATCACACGTGTTTGCTCACAGGGCGTACACCTGAGAAATTGTAAGGAAAATATACAGAAGTAGGTCTTTCATCCTTCCTATGTCTTTTGTCCTTTGCATGTCCCGAAAGGCCTCCACTTGGTGTAACTAGAAAAGGTCTGAACTTATCAACTTGTAGCCTTTGCAAGACTGTTGCATGTCAGTATCTTCCTCTGGTCAACCAGCAGGTCTGGCTCCAACTATTAGAGGCTGCTGGGTTTTGTACTATCATCATCTTCTTTCTAGCCTTTTTTTAAGGAAAAAAAAAAGTGTATTTCCCCCCCTAGTCTTCTAGTGGYATCGTAAAATACACTCTTCTGGACTCTGTGCTGTTATAATGTTGTTTCAGCTGATAAGTGTTAGCGAGAAGCCAATACAATAGAGTATGAAGTCAGTGTGAGAGCTCCATCGGTGTAGGTCTTTATTTAGAACAATAAACACTGTAAGATGATATATGTGATCTTTTCCACCAGGAGTGAAGAGGCAATAGACTGAATGCACCAAAAGCTGTTTCAAACCCCTCTGCTGCTATCCAAGTTTTACCTCTTTGTCTATTTGTACGGTCAAACAAAACTCCATTTTCACTCCTTTCTTTTTTTTTCCTCCCCTTTTGTACACTTTACTTGCCATTCTAATTAACTTCCTATTACTTCTTTAAGGGGCAA
Source organism: Oceanodroma leucorhoa (assembly GCA_030449065.1). Lineage (NCBI taxonomy): Eukaryota > Metazoa > Chordata > Aves > Procellariiformes > Oceanodroma > Oceanodroma leucorhoa. The sequence continues at coordinate 14,781,231 of JASVER010000001.1, forward strand.
ATAGTGATGCCTCTTCTATAGCTGCTGAGAGCTCTTCTGCAGGCCACCGTGTATGGGTTTGCTTACAATGTTAGGCAGGAAGGGCTGGAGAGAGGACGGCTGCTTGCCTCAGGTGTGGGGGGGTGAGCACAAGCCTCTTTCCACTACAGACTGTGCCTGCTTCACTAGCCTTTCTGGAGGTGAGAAAGCTGCCGTTTCTCATGCATAGAGCAGTAAGAATAGTGTTCTCTGGATAAGGGTAGTCAGAGAATAAATACATAGATGATTGTAAGATGCTAAAGATAATTAAACATTCAGGTGTTCCTGTAAAGTTTCTATGCCCTTAGACTCAGCACCAGCAGTGTCCCTGTCATTTCCCAGTTCCATGTACAGGCTAGGACTATTCAGGGCAGTCAAAAGCACACCTGAAGGAGCACCAGGTCCCCCTTCGTCTTGCAGAAGCCCTCCTACCCTGCTTAAGCACTGGGACCTAGTGGCTAGAGCTGAAACAGGGGAGCTCGGTGACCCAGGGGTTCGCATTCTGTGCTTTTTGCTTCATTTTCCCCATCTGACACTCATCTCTTCTGCAAAGCACCTGGGAGTCTGAGAAGTGTTATATAGGAATGAAGTATCATTACTTATTAGTTGGAGTACTGAAGGAAAATGTGGATTCTTGGCATTGCTTTCCTAACATAGCTGAAAGGAAGCCTTGTGCCAGGCAGCTGTGTTCCTCACATGCTTTTTCAGATGCAAATACTTACACCGTAGTGTTCATCTGCTGGTTTCAAAGCGCCCAGAAGGGTCCATCTCACAGGAAGGGTTCATGGGACACAGGGAGGGGAACAGTCTGCCTAGGATCACTCCATTTCTAATGTAAAGCCCTTGATCCATGCGGTGTGCAAAGGTTGTGCTTGTTCATAAATGAGGGCCCTTCTGAGACATCTGGGCTTGCACCGGAATGCAAGGGGAATGGCCCTCTCGCTGCACCCGGGGGGACCCTGCAAACCTCCCCCTGCCGCCTGCTCGAGGCAGAACCGATTCTGGCAGCTCTAAACTTCTGATGGTAGGATTTGTATGCACTTAGGGCTGGACTATTTGTTCAGCTTTAGCATAATGCCCATAGAAAATAACGTCCAATAAAGCATGAATGCCTTTGTCCCACTAATATTGGCACTTCTTGTTTTCCAGAGGACTCCGGAGACCACTGAAATAATGTAATTAGCACAAATGTGGCATGGCAGAGCAATGGACAAAAGAGAATAAAACAAGTTTATTCTGCAGACGAAAATGCTAGTGTAGTTTAATCCAACAGCTCACAGGGTTACCCTCTCCATGCCAGGTGCAGGTGCAGTGGACTTGAGAGTTCGAGCGGGTGAGAATTGTGATCCCCCAGGGACATTACTTACTCAAAATACAAAGGCAGAAAAATGCAGTATATGAAAATACAGTTACCAGAGTAAATAAAAGCTGGTTTTGCCAATAGTTAAATATTGTTTCACAGCTATTGCCCAAGCCATTCAACACACATTAAAAAAAAAGCAAACAGACAGATTGTCTTCATGTTTCAGGAGAAAGCAAAACAGTCTGGAGGTGGTGGCGTCCTACATAGAAAGACGTTGTCCTGTGTCTAGCCAAGTTCCAGCTGGTCTCAGGCATTAGTTGGCTTGCTTTTGATTTTGGACATTTAAAATTATATTTTATTTCCTAATTGCCAGCATACTCTGGCTGGACTGTTCAGTAGAAGTGAGGTGTCCTTGTTAGATGACATTTTGCTCTTCCCTTGCCAGTGCTGGCATACAAAGCAGGCACCTCTCTCTTCATTCCTTGTTGATGGTCCCAGCTGCAATACCGTGCTAAGACCAACTGCTCTGCCTTTGCTGCTAGTTCCTTCTCTACTTCCTAATGGCCAGGGTGCTAACACAGCCATGCTTAATGGCACCTAGGTAGGTGTCTCATAGATATCTGTAAACGTGCAGATACCATGCACAAAGTGCAAAAATGCACAAAGTGCTTTCCACAGTTACCAGCACATAAGTCTGACTCTGCTGGTGTATACTGTGCTAATTTTTCCCTTAGGAGTTCACATTCCTCTTTTAGACAGTCTGGCAAGGATGTTCAGACTACTCTTAGAGGAGCTCTGGAGCTGGTACCCTGTTGTGAATGTCTTTATTACCATCCCTGTACTGTTAATGCCCATTGGAGGCTTGTACACAGTAACCTCTGCCCGGGGGTCTTTCCTAAGCCCCTCAAGCCTGCCTGTCTGCTCCTCCTTCTACCACCGCGCACTGTCGCCAGGACAGGGGTACGGCTGTCCCTTTCTGACTGCAGCAGGCTTATACTCATTTACTGTGCTTCAGGTGTTGCCTCTTAGCAACATGAAGGGGGAGAGGCTTTATCTCACTTGATTTTAGCTTTCTTAAGATTTGGCTTTTTGGCCTCCTTCTACAAAGAGTGGAGGCAGGCAGGCATCTCCTGGTAGAGATTCAGCCCAGCCTCAGAGATTAATCCCACCATGCCCAATTCATTCCTGGTGGAAGCAGAGGGATAAAAAGTTGAGTAGTTTGCTACTGCCTTTCTTTTGCTTTCAGAAAGGGTGACTGGTGGAAGGAAGTTGCCTCAGATCTTAGACTYGATCAGCAGAGTCTAAGCAGAGAAGCACTTAGCACGGGGGAGTGCCCATCTTCCCACCTAGTTCCCATTCACCAAAGCACATTGCTTCCCAACCCACAGGGTACGGCTGTGCCTGCATTACAAAACCATCTTCTTCAGGCCTGAGTGGGCAAGAGGGAAATGCAGCACTTTTAACAAAATGTTTAGATACACTTTGCAATCAGCCTATTTTTAATCTTTCCTTCTCCCTCTCTGTCTGTCCTGCCCCCTTCCTCATTTTGGTTTATTTCACTGTTGTGTATTAAATGTTTTTCTTTCTCAGGCTCTGATAGTTTTCTTCAATTTTAAAATTATTTTCTTCTTTGGAGAATATTTTGATTTAATATAAAATGTATTTTTAAAAAAGAGGGAGTGGTCCACAAACAAATTGTCAGTCATAACAAAATAAAAATCCGTCTTGTCTAATACGAGAACGCAGTTAAATCCAGTTGGCGGCCAGTCGCRAGCGGTGTTCCCCAGGGCTCAGTTTTGGGGCCAATCTTGTTTAATATCTTTATCAATGACCTGAATGAGGGGATCCAGTGCACCCTCAGTAAGTGCGCAGACAACACCAAGTTGGGCGGGAGTGTTGATCTGCCTGAGGGTAGGAAGACTCTGCAGAGGGATCTGGACAGGCTGGATCGATGGGCCGAGGCCAATTGTATGAGGTTCAACAAGGCCAAGTGCGGGGTCCTGCACTTGGGTCACAACAACCCCAGGCAACGCTACAGGCTTGGGGAAGAGTGGCTGGAAAGCTGCCCGATGGAAAAGTACCTGGGGGTGCTGGTCAACAGCCGGCTGAACATGAGCCAGCAGTGTGCCCAGGTGGCCAAGAAGGCCAACAGCATCCTGGCCTGTATCAGGAATGGTGTGGCCAGCAGGAGGAGGGAGGTGATTCTCCCCCTGTACTCRGCTGCACCTGGTGAGGCCGCACCTCGAATACTGTGTTCAGTTTTGGGCCCCTCACTACAAGAAGGACATTGAGGTGCTGGAGCGTGTCCAGAGAAGAGCAACGAAGCTAGTGAAGGGTCTTGAGAGCAAKTCTTATGAGGAACTGCTGAGGGAGTTGGGGTTGTTTAGCCTGGAGAAAAGGAGGCTGAGGGGAGACCTTATTGCTCTCCACAACTACCTGAAAGGAGGCTATAGTGAGGTGGGTGTTGGTCTCTTCTCCCAAGTAACAAGTTATAGGACAAGAGGAAATGGCCTCAAGTTGCGCCAGGGGAGGTTTAGATTGGATATTAGGAAAAATTTCTTCACCAAGAGGGTTGTCAAGCATTGGAAGAGGCTGCCCAGGGAAGTGGTGGAGTCACCATCACTGGAGGCATTCAAAAAACGTGTAGATGTGGCACATCGGGACATGGTTTAGTGGGCATGGTGGTGTTGGCTTGACAGTTGGACTTGATAATCTTAGCGGCCTTTTCCAACCTTAATGATTCTATGATTCTATAATGCCAGGTGTTTTATAATGTGAAAAATCTGTGTTGGAGCAGGTCTGCGGTTTCGCAGGTCCTTCATGGTCCCATCCTGACCCCTGCAGCGAGATGAGCAGCTTGTGCTCTGGCCAGAGGACAGACCACTTCTGTAATGCTTTTCTCAGCTCCGTGTCTGTGGGTACCGCTCAGACCCAAAGGCAGCCCATGCCACCCCAAGATGCTCTGCAGGCKGCAGCCCCATGGCCCAGCCCCAAGGTGCACTCACAGGACCAAGCTCCCCAATGTGGCAGACAATCCCTTACCCAGGAGACAGCCCATAACGGCACAGCAACACTTGGGAAAGATTTCACAACTGTTTGGACTCACAGCAGCATTTCCTGCAGTATGGGGCATATGGGGCCCAAACTGAGAGAGAATTGAGATGGAGAGAGGCTGAACTTTCACTGGGTTGGGGAGTACACATGCGAAATATCTTTGATGCCTTTTCTGCTTTTCTCCAAGCATCCAGAAACTCACTTGCAGATATGAATTTCAAAATTAAGAAGCATTTCCTCTTCCTACACTCTTCCTGAAGGCAAAAAAAACCCTTAATCCAAAAGATGCTTATAGGATGAGGGCAAAGGCCATAGCACTTTTCCAGTGATGCTAGTCTGCAATAATGACATTAGTCCCAAGCCTGGAAGGACAGTCAGATGCAAGGAGTTTATCTGCACTTCTGGATCCCTTTAAATCCAGTTGGAGGTCATTTGACAAGGCTGATTGCACCAAAGGGACATGTGAGATTGACAATGCTCTTTCATCCCCAGGCTTCAAGGTTTGGCCCTCTCATTAATACATCCTTTTAGCCTCAGTTTATGGGCACACTTTTACAAATAGCTTGGCAAGTATGTGAGCCAAAGAAGACGCTGACCTTATCAGCTAGGATGTGAGCTTGCAATGTGTCAGCTATATTGAAAATATTTCCCCACAGAAATCTCCTACGTACCTTACTGGGCTTTCATTTAAGCTATCCAGTGTCCCTCGGAGAGGAAACACTTGGCTGGGAGTGCACGTTCGTAGTCACTGAGAAAAGAGACACACTGCAGGTTTGCACTCCAACTTCCAAGAGCTTGCCCCTGTGCCTCTGCCTTTCCTAAGCCGGTTGCCGTCATACATCCAGCTGCTGTGACTTCCAYAGCTCTATTTCAGTCCAGTTTTTTTTGCGATCGCTTCACTTTGTAATTAAAAGTGCTGCGGAGCATAGCTCAGTGTGTGACGAAGGATGGGGAGGATGAAACCGCAAGAAGCTGCAGAAGGATGCCTCCTTTCACTACCTGCTCTCCTGCAGAGAGGCAGCTGCCGACACCACGAGGCTTCCTGCAGCTTCCAAGCTCCCCATGCAGCAGGGCGCAGAGCAGGGCAGCACGTTTCGGTGCTTCAGGCAGCCAGCTTTGGGCAACTGCCCTTTCCCCGCATGTGAAAATTGGGTAGCTCCCCTAATGGCGAGCTCTCAATGAAAATTGCTCAGCAATTGTGGAACTGGTTAACAGCCACCAGTGGAGTCTGGGCTCTGTGAGCATGAGGTCAGTGTCTCCTTTGCTCAAGGACTAGGGCTCAGGGTTGGCCACAGACCCTGCCATAGGTGAGAAAAGCCACTTGCAGCCTTGGTCCTTGCCCCACAGCAAAGACAGGAGCAGGAACGAGTACTTAAAAGACCTCTTTGCAGCACACATTGGAGGGAAGAGCTGTGGGTGGGAAAACATAGCACTAGTCAAAAGTCTTTACATAGGCCCATGGTACATGAAGGGGAACGTGGGTGGGGAAGGATAAGGGCGTCCTGGTCTTGGACCAGCAAGCACACCTCTAGCTAGTGAGAGGGGTGTTGTGTAGCTAGGACATATGGGATAAGTGCTGCTGGGTTGTTTATGTTTTCTCAGGAGAATCGTCTCAAATGCTGAAGACCTAATGCCTTCACTCGTTTCTCCCGTTCACCCCAGCCATACCTCCTTTCATCAGGAAATGTTTTTATGGCCACACTCTACTGAAAAGACCTGCCCCAAGCAACAAAGCAAAAAAAAAATCAAGGGAATACCCTAGGCCTGTTGAAAAAAAAGACCTAAGACTAACCCTTAGAAAGGTTCTGGGATGAAAAAAAAAAACCTACTGTAGCATTGCAAAGGGAAAAAAATGCTCTGAGAGGCAAGAAAAGTCTTTCTACCTCCTTCTTCTGACACACACATCTCCTCAGCTAGGCTGGTGAGATGGGCAGGCAGAGAGGGTAACTCATTGAAAAGTGGAGCCTGTATTTTGATTGAAAGGAGTCTGTGCATGATTAAGAAACCATAGCATTTTCAGCCGCAAACATTATTCAGCTCTTATGTGGACAAAAAGGGACATTTCCTAAGGCCAATATTGGATTTTTACATGAGCTGCATTCCTGCTGAAACCACACTTAACTCTGAAGCCTACGTGATCTAGATATTTTTATTTGGCTATAAGCAATTCAATACACTTGACAGGGTGTAACATCTGTCACACATCCGCATAAGCATTGTTTATATTTATGAAACAAGACCTACACTTACAGTTACTTGTCTTGCTTTGCATTCTCCAAATGAGAATGTGCAAGGAGAATCATGGCACTTCATTTCCAGTGGTTTGTGGAGGCATAATATACAAAGTGGGCTTTCTGTAGCACATTAATGATCCTACCTAATTACACATACATGCACAACTAGTGTCAATAAACTGCAATCAAAGTCTGCTTTGAAAAAAAATCAGTGTTGTTCCACAGAATAAATCACAGAGAGTAGATGTGTGGCTGTACTCAGATTGCCGTCTGGAAGATGGAGAAGAAAGCTGTGATTGAGTAAGGCTTCAGTTTTGATATGGGGCTACTGCTGACTCCCTCTCACCTCCAGCAACTTTGCTGGCTCACTTTTTCCAGCTGTGAAAGGTAGAGGGGATAATGTTTATGTAGAGATGTGCTGTGAGAGCTATTGGCTCTATCCATGCAAATGCTAATTTATTAGTGGTGAAGTACAGCCTAGATGAAGGTGCTACAGTATTTGCCCTTTGCAGTGCATCTGCTGATTGGCGCTACAGATAAAAGATAGGGCTGCACAACCYGGGCACAGTCCGGACAGAGTGACCACAAGGATAAATTTATAACATGGGCAAGTACAATTTTGGGAAGAAGCATGCAGGGGAGGTGGCTTGGAAAACAAGTGTGATGTGTTTTGCTCTGCATTTTCAGGTTTCTTCTTCCCTTGTACTTTATCTGATTTTCTAGTAAGTGATAGTCTATTGATCCAAATTTACCTCTGATTAAGTCCAACATCCTGAGAGACATTCACCCACACATACACAATATGTGTTGCAAATAACAGCAAAGGGGTTGCTGAAAAGAGTACATATTTCTTAGACTGTACATGTGAATAGAAAGATAAAAAATGCAATGTAAAGTATGGTTCCTTATAATTGGGAGACTTTGGCCTTTAACTAGATGTCATGTTGTGTTGACATCTGTCTTCCAATGAGATAATTTTTTGTCCCTTTTGAGCAGAACCTTATTTTAATACAGTGCACATAATGGAGTCCRGCAAGTTTTTCCATCTTAATTCAAGGAAGCAGCCTACACACAGCACTTCAGTTTCACAAACCTCCAGATTGTACATGGCAGGGTGAAGGAGGTGAGTACACATGCATGTGTGTGTGTGCGTGTACACCTACACACATGTGCATTTGGCTGTGAAGCCAGTGATTGGTAAGTTTGCAGGACAGAGGTAAAAAGGAATGTGTTTATTCTTAATCCATAAAAGCGTCTCTTATCATAACTGCATCTTGTCAGAGCCCTTTCCCCTCCTTCAGGTGGACTATACCATTTCGCACAACCCCAGACCAGGGGTGGGACAGGTACAGAGTTTGCCAGCAGCTCCCATCTCTCCAGTATCCATCTGACACAGGGTTCTCTCCTTGCTCCTCTTTCTTTTCCACTGCAGGCAAGAGAGGGGCTTATTCTTCACATAGACTAAGAGCAAATGGCTGCACTTCCAGCGCTTGCTTACATTTAATGGTAAACAGCCAATATTCGGGTCATTCCTTACAAGTCACTGTGATGAGCTGATTGATGAATAAGCCCATACTGCACTGGGTAGCCCATATAAATCCCACTCGGATCTCTTTCCCCTGCATAGGCATATAATCCACCTAGCTATTTAACCTGGGGCTCAGTTTATCAGTACAGATTCACTTTACCAGGGCTGAAATGCCAGGTCAAACAAGAGGAGCAGTCACTTCTCTGCATTGCATTCTGCAGKGTGAAAATTTTCTGTTCTCAAAAGTGTGGGAAACTTCTTCTCCGAGAAAAGTTGAAGTTGTACCTCCAGAGCGCTTAGGGGACGCGCAGGGCTGGAAGTAGCAGCACACGAGAGTAGAACCCCACAGAAAAGTGACAAGATTAAAGGATCTTCTCTCCCCCGCCCCCCTTTCCCATCCCTCCCCCGAACGGGTAGCAAAATCAAAGTTAAAAATGTATCTATGGAAGGGACTGATGAAAGATTAATAATTAATTTTAGAGCAGCGATACAGCATTTTTTGAAATGTAAATTTGATGCGCAAAAGTGGCATATTATGATAAGCAGGAGCAACAAGGGAGAATGAGTACAGGAGGGCCTGTTGCTCAGAGACAGGCTAGCGAGGAACACTTACAGCCGGCTTTATTTTTTCTCTTCCCCTCCCTCTCTCTCTTTATGCAAACTTATTATCAAACTTAGGAGGTTTTGAAGAAGTTTAAGGGCTGCATATCTGAGGCACAGAGTCTTCAGAGCACATCTCAGCTACAGTTTTGCCTTGAATGCTAAATCTCTAGTTGCGCATTGCCATCCAGTGTCTTCCCATACTTCATTTCTTCTGACCGCTCCTGTCRCAGGGGTGCTAAACATCCGATTACATTGCTAAGACTCTCCCTTCTGCTTCTAATATTTGGATTTAATTTTCTGCCCTTTTCCACCCTGCTTCCCTCCCAACTCCCCTCCTCTGAAGCTCAGCCTCTTTTGAACCATCTCCTTTTGTGCTTTTCCCGTGCATGGTGCAGGCTCTTTTACTCTCCCTTTTCTTTCCCCAGCCCTGTTTACATGAGGGCTTTGAGAGCAGCTTCACCGTGCGCTCTCATGAGAGTTGTGCAAATTGCACCAGTGCTTCAGTTGGAAGAGACACTCATCTCTGGAACCCCATGCTGTGCAAGAGTGCATCAAGGCCAAGTAAGCCCCTTGATGCTGCCTCATGCTGTGATCCTCCTTTGCACAGTGTCATGTGTCAGGACGGTTTTCCCACAATGCATTCTTTAGTTCGGTGTCAGGGAAAAAAAAAAAAAGAACAAATAATCTGCTGCCGTCACAGGCAAACACATTACCTGCAGGGCAGGGAGAGGAGCCAGTCTTCTTTCGCTGAATCAAATTCACTCCCCAAAGTTGCCTTTGGACATGTATTTTTTAATTAGTGCCCAGGCGGTCCAGCCTCTGCCCCTTCCAACTTTTTGCCCAACACATGTTGGTTTTTTTCAAACAGTGGGAATTTTGGAAAGTTGTTAAGAAAAGAAAATCTTGTGCTCTCATTCCGTTACTTGGATTCAAATSGTGGTTTTATTTATGCATATTGACAGACCTATGCTTCGCAAGTGCAATTAATACCATATAAATCATTCATATCCCTGCCCTGTCATTTATGTGAATACAGCATAAACTCCATATCCTTATCTTAATTAAACTGATAATGCATAACAGATACAGCTCCCAAGTGCATCTGAAAACAGCACTGAACACCGCCGGCTCTCTCGCAAGCACGTGTTTGTATGGGGGTTTTACCGCCCAGCTGGAGGTCACCTGCAGCAGCAGTCAGGCAGACGGGCAGGCTCTGCAGCCCAGCCAGAGGGGAGAAATCAAGCCCTGCATTGCTCTGCAGTTTGCTGGGAAGGTTTCAACACTGCTGTGCGGTTTGATGTTTCTCCCACAGGAAATCCACACAGCCACACAGCTGAGCCTCGGGTGTTGGCAGCGAAGCACCCACGTACACCTCTGAGCAGGGACACTCCAGCAAAACCAGGCACCGCCGCAGCCGGGGGAGAACTGGGGAAGGCTGGCACGGGGATGGGGCCAAGCAGGGAGGAGGAATTGGGGCAGGCCGTAGGCAAAAGTTATAGCAAAGCGATTTGAAACCAGCCAGCTCTGCTGGATGCGGAGGGACAGGCTGCAGCGCGGCACTCTGCCTGGGGCCAGTGGGGAGTCAGACGGGCACTGCACCCGTCCCCTGCGCCCGCRGGACAGCAGGCTGGGTGCAAGCGAGGTGCTCCTGGCTTCTCTCGCCCTCCCCGCAGACTCACACGCCACCAATATTTGCCCTGTTCAGGGAAGGCTGCGAATTCCTCGGCATAGCTCCCCTTCTCCTCTTCCTCCCCAGACCTCTGCCTCCCTCCCCTCCATTTCTCTCCACTATGGGCAGTTTTGCAAATCTCATTGTACAAGGTTAGCTGGCAGGGCGGTGGGGTATGTGTGTGTCRGACATCAGCCCTGGAGGAGGTGAGGAGAGGGGGGTAAGCCGGTTTTTGGGAAAGAGGAGAAGGAGTGCTCCATCAGTGCAGCTGGAGCAAGAGATAGGCCAGGGTAACAAGAAATATTCCAAGAGAGAATTTCTTTGGCTTTGCCTCAAAAAACATCCCTATTCAAGAGGAGCACTTAAGCATTTGCTTATGTTTAAGCACATGCTCAAATCCTGTTGACCGAAATGAAGCATATGTGTTTAAATGAGCATATGCTTAAGTGCATTCTTTAGACAGGAGGGATGAGAGCAATTAAGCACGTATCTATATGCAAGCTAACTATCTGTCATTTACGTTTAGTCATTGTAATGCATTTTGGACAGTGAACAATTCTGGCAAGGAATTTTTTACTAATCATTTCACAACATTTGATAGCTTTAATGAAAAGACAACATTCCCTGTTCCTTCGTAATAAGGTTTTCTCCCTAAAAAAAAGAATAAATAAACCAAACTGTGGATTTTGTAATTGCAATTTATTTGAGAAGGTAACAAATAACACCGGAATGTAAGCTGCAGTCTGTGTCCACTCTGGGTCATTTCACCAGAGAGAGACATCTTGCATAACCATGAAAGGAAACAAAACTGTCATTTAAGTCTTGAAACACAGAATAAACTTTTCCCATCCATTGTTCTCTTGTATATGTGTAAACGTTACCTTTAGCCGGCATGATTTGATTTAGACCTTCCCCACATTGCAGCTGGTTTAATGGAATGCCATAATAGTGTCACACGGTTATTCTTGAAAAACAGCTACTAAATGTTGATGTTACTTATTGTAGCAATATTTATGTGAGAATGCTGCAAATACTTGGGAAAAGGTTTTAAAGGTTGAAAGGCGAGTATAGCCGTAAATTATGAGTAATGCTGCAGTTGGGAAGTGACATAAAGTTCAATGGCCTCAGCTTTCGACACTGTGTGTTCATTGTTTTGGACACTCATGTGACTGCCTCTCAGCCAGGCGAGGGCTGGTTCTCTCGCTTGCTGGATGGGATTTCAATGCAGGATTGTGGAGGTTTTTTGAAGTGATTCTCTAATGTCTATTGTGTAACTTTCTCATCTCCAACACAAGAATCAGCCGAAAAGCCAACTTTAGTAGTCTGAGTGACTGAAACAGATAATGGAGTTCATATTAATGCTGGTTTACAAGAATAATTCACATTTTATTTCCTTATAACACTGATCGGAGAAACAGAAGACAAAAACGCAGTGCTAACCAGTAAAACAGATTTGTTTATTTGAGGGTTATTTGCAGGATCTTTGAACTGCTTTTTGGGAGCCTTCCACCCAGCAAAGCGTAGAGAAACCCAGAGCCAAAGCCAGCCCAAAGGGTCACAGCACCGCTGTCACAGTGGTTTCCCTACCAGGCAGAGGACACCTGGGGCAGCTCTTGCCCCCAGACAGGGAGGGAAGGAAGAAGGGATGGAGCTGGGACAAGGAGCCTGGGGGAAGATCTGCAGAGCTGGGCTGGCTGCTGCCATCCCCCACCGTGGCCATCGCTATTTGATCTCACGCTCAGCAGCAGCCTGCTGGCTTCTCTCAGGCTATGGAGCAGGCAAAGTAAGCAGCAAAGCCAGGATAACCTTGCTGCTCACAACAGCCCGCGGCATCTTTTGCCTGTATCTAGACTAGCACAAGGGAAGCCTGGAATAGATAAGGTCCTGAATTGCGAGATCACTCCAAACTGTCCTCAGACATACTGTGCCATCCTCCTACTGACACTCTCCTTAGGCAAGTGGAGGGCTTTATGGTTTAGGTAGATTAGATTGGTCCCTTTAAAAAGTTCATTTTGAAATGGAAGTGTCAGTTTTCCAAGTGATGCGGCTTGCAGAGGGGCCCCCAACCTCCCCTCAAAACTTTTAAACGTGCTCTGGAGGGTGAAGGGAGGAGACAGTTGTACCCAAACCAGTGGGTTTGGTTTCTGGGCGAGGAAGTGTCCACATGCTAAACTGTGAACCAACCTCAGAGAGTGTCATTAGGGGTGATTAGACTCCAGTCTATAAAGTCCTTAATGACCATATCTGCAGTTCTTTGTACCATACTATGTCCCCCATGCTACTTGCTGCCTTGTATCCCCTTCACCCTGCCCCTGCCAGTGCCAGTCCCTGATCACCTCCAGCCAGAATGGAAGATGCTTGCCATTCAGCCACCATTAGCTCGGTATAGGAGCACACCAGGATTCAAGGTACTGTGATGTGAATACTACTGGTCCTGCAATTATGGCAAGATCTCCAGAAATGTCCACATCTTTGAGCCAGCTCCACTTTTCCTTCAGTTTTCCTCTGCTGCTGGGGTAAGGCTTTCAAATCTCTGTGCCCAATGGTATCAGCAGGCTGTTAATGAAGCTCCTGGGCAGTTTGCTCATGTCAGGACCACATTGGTGATGTCCCAAGAGTCGTCTAGTCCCTGAGAGGCTGTCCAGTTGCCAAAACCTTAGAAATTGTCCCTGAGCAAGTGAGATCCTCTTCTCCCCCGCCCTTTGGCTGGAGAAGCTCCTTCTGTTCAGTGGCAGAGGTGGAAAACATGGGAATGGCTGGAGACAACCCTGGCACCTGGGGATCGCTCCATCACTGTACAAGCCTCCCTGGCCCGACAACTTTTCCAGGAACAAGAGCACTTTGGAGATGGAGCACTTTGCCGCTTAGGACTTAGAGCCTCCATCTGTGCCCTGTTCTTTCACAGTATTGAATATTTTATGCAAGCACACGTGGCTACAGGTGCATGCATTTGCACAGTGTTTGTAACACACCTCTTATTCTGCATTTATAAAGTCTGTAATGGATCAGTTACATTATTTTCTCTCTGATTTGAACAGGTTGGTTAATAAATGGGACAGCCTATAGCAACATTCTCTTCTGCCAAGGCAGGAGGAATGGGGAAGTTGTACAGATAAGCTTTTAGCAAAGTTGCAAAATGTCATTAGCACATAAAATCTAAAATCACCATAAGCCCATAAAAACTATGGTAAGTGAACAAGTAAAATTACAGTAAGCCTATAATCACATAAAACCTATAATAAATTGCTGTTGTGTAGTAAAAGCTGATTAAAAATTGATTAAAACAGTTTAAACTATGTAGGTCTCACCTTAATGCATCACATGGTGTTTACACTACCCTGACTTGCAAGGAGCCCTTCCTTTTCCTTGCCTCTCCCTACACACCCACACTGATGGGGGGAGACGAGTTCTGCTCACCTGTACCAGACCTGCAAATCAATAACTTACGGTGTTCAGAGACCACGCCAAATAAAAATACTCTGCTTGAACCTAGCAAATGTGCAGGGCACATCATCAAAAGTGCAGATGTGTCACTGGCCATGTTAGATGACTGCCAACAACATCTTGTTTTCGGTGCCTTCTCCTCCTCAAAAACTGCAAGTGCATGTAGCCCAACCTTCTTCCTGGCGGCAGAGAGGCACTTGAAATACAGCCAATAAGCAATTTAAGGATCCTAAATATGAAAACGAGTGTCGATATCTTGCTGCATCCATTTCTTCAGCCAGCTGTTGTGGGGACAGATTCAGGGCAAGCTCTGCACGGCAGGCAGTGCCACAAAGGCCCCCTTCCTCGCTTGCAAATCCTGGGGCTCCTAGCCCAGCTCTGTGTGATGATATGAATTAACCTTACCTTATTGTTTTCTCTGCCTCCACTAAGGAGCAGCAGCTGCAGTATTTCATCGTGTCAGTCCAAGTCTGCCATAAATCAATCACCTATGTCCTGATGCCGTCTGTGTCTCAGGAAATGCTCCCCAAGTCCCAACCATAGGAAGTCCCACTGTATAAATGCTGCTTCACTGTGTCAACATCTTTCCCTTAACAAAGAAATAGCTCACACAAGGTTTCCACGATCTGTCCCAGCATGACTGTGGGCAGCAGTAAGAAGACAAGTTCACAAAGTTCAGCATACACACAGACCTGCAACGGGGATGCTCGGAGCAGGCTCGAGGCCTGATCCTTCCACACCAAATGCCCTCAGAGACGAGCACTCTTGGCAGCCTTGATATACCCCTCAGCCACATGAAAAATGGGGTAACTGCCTAACATTCCTGTTAGAAACACGTTGTGAARCAGCAGCCGGTCTGTGCCCGTGCCTCATGAGATGTGGTGCCACGTGCTCTGGTGCCCAGTAATAAGCTATTTATCTTTTCGTTTCTGATAGCTTTGTTTACAGGTAGTGCCAATAGAAAAAAAAGGTCTCAATTCACCAAATACACTGTTCATTGCAGGTCTTTTATTCTGTCCTTCCTGCAAAGAAGATGATATTCAGACAGCGAAGTGAGCATGAAATCTATTCCTGAAAGTAATGCAGGGTATCATGAAGAATATGTCTTTTCAAAAGAAGGTTAACTAATAATGTCTCAGTAATGATAAATGGGGATTTTCAGAAAGTCTGTTCAGCATTTCTAACCCAAAATACAATTGGCAGATCAACTTTCAAATTGAAGTCCCAAAAAAACTCTGAAAAAAAAATTATTGGAAAACACCCAGTCGCTGGTGTGATATCTTTCTGTTAAGGAAACTGGTCCAGTACACCTTGTCTAGGAGAGGGAGAGGCCAGGGAAGAAGGCAAGACAAGACTAGGTAAGGAAAGGAAAAATATTTAGAAATTACTCTATTTCTCACTAAGAATCTTTCTAACTTTTAATCTTCAACTTTAATTTGGCTTTAAAAACACTATGTAATCAATTTATTTCTGAATTTTAAGCCATGTAGAAAATTATCAAAGATATTGATTCTAAAAGAAAATGCATGTAATTCAGTTGAGTAAGGCTGAAAYAGAAAAATGCAAATGTCAAGCTGAGTCAAAGAAGGATCAAGACGATTCGAAGCTGTGGGAGTTTGTCTTCAAAGCTACAGTCTCTTAGACAATTAAATGAATGGCTGAAAGTGATGGTTTGGGATCGTTTTGGAGACTTCCAAAGAAATACCACTAGTAGCTGGCAAACTGTAAAGCCACCATTAAAAATAACCTTGAAGTTGATATGATTTTCCTAGAAGATCTATCCTAAAAAAAAAGTATTAAATGTTCTACARAACTGGCCAGGAAAATTGTCTGATACTTCATGTCTGCTTGGCTGGACGACTACAGGATAACAGCATGCGCTGCCTCAGTGAAAGTTAAAGAATGATGTCCAACAGTCGTCGAGTTATCTATAAACTCATTTCTTCCAAACCTTTAGGGAGACAAAATCCTTTTGATTTTATTGAATGTACGTTTCTGTCTAATCTCCTRCCAGCGCCTCCTTAGCTTTACCAGTGGCTGCAGCATTGACCCCGGGCTTGAGCTGAGCTCTCCCTTTGGGGTGAGTCACAACTTCTGGAAACAAAAGGCAACAGCACTTCTGACACCTGTTTGAACAAAGTGGACATCAGTGCACTGCTTCAGAGCATCCTCAAGCCACACGGGATCCAAACATAAATATTGCCAATCATAATTTAACTTTTTACCCTATAAATGCATACTATTTCTATCTCATCATCATTACACTCTTCATAACCAGTTAGAGCCTCATATAAAGGTGTTTGGGTTTTTGCCTTTAAAAAGTAGTACTTAGGCTGTAGTTCAGCAAGGCATCTGAGTTTATTCTTAGCTTTAATTTCAGACCATTCTTCAAAGAACATCACTGCAGCTTAACAGCTATGGTGTAATTAAGAAACACATTGGGGACAAGACTCAGACTGCCAGTTTCACTTAGGAAAACTACAGGCTTGTTAGTCACAGGGAAAAATTAGAAATATTGAAGCAGAGGTTCCTTCTGCCAAGCTTTAATTGTCTGAGCATGCATAGACTCCATATATAGTCCATGACAAGAAACAGACATCTCCGAAGAGGAATTCATGTCACTTACCTTAGATACCCCTCTGGAATGAAATAATCAGGAGTTCCAAAATCACAGTGCCTTGTTTTTAGTGACACAGAAATGAACAGATCTAAAGAAAATAAATYTTTATGATCCCTCTCTCTTCTGCTTCTGGTTTCTTTCCTCCTCAACTTGCCCATTGATTTGAAGAGACATTCTGCTACAAAACAGATCCTTTTGGCCTTTCTCTCTGCTCCTGCACATGACACCTTCCAGACCGTGGTGCCTTGCTGGTTGGTGGGGAGACTACACATGCTCAGTCAGTCTTTCACCCGTGTTTCCCCAACAGCTCCTGAGAAAGGCTTTCTTCTATAACCTGCATGTTGTTTAGTTGTGTGACCTTCTGACCAGCTTYATCAGACACAGCTGATCTCTATTATTTATTTATCTTCCCTTTCTGGACTCGATGGGAAAAATGGGTTTGGTCTAGGCAGAACCCATCTTTTTGCCCCAGTGGGATGCATTTGAATGCCCCGTCAACGGAAGACGACAAGTTCCTATCATTAGCCTGTCTCAGGTGCAAGGGCCTCTCCTGGCCCTTCCTCAGCTTCTTCCCCAGTAAGGAAGGAAAAAGCACAAGTATAATTCATCCATGTTCCTCATTCAAAATGGATTAATATGGAGAATCCCCAGTGTCAAAAACATTAAGACCTCCATAAGCAGAATTCCCAGTCAAGAGCRCCGAGCAGTGCATGGCACTCTGGGGCTTCATAGCATCAGTTAAATTCAGGCTTCTCCAAATAGCTCCTTATATGCACCTCTTCTTCACCCTTGGGCACCAAAGTGAACAGCCAAGATACTTGTTTAACCACTTTCTTGGATGTTACAAGGAAAACCAAGCAGTAGATTTAGCCATTTCCAAACAACCTCATTAAAGGACTCAGAAATATTTAACTCAAGCTGMAGGATATTACATACAGCTTTGCTTCCCATCTTCTCAACAGGACCTAGAGATTCAGTCCTACTAATTTCAAACACCTGCCGAGCTATATGGCAAAATAAGACATTTAGTTGGACTAATTCAAAACATAATGTAAATTATCTTTTTGTACAACATGCTAGCATTAATTAATTAACATAGGTACACTAGAATCTTCCCCAGGAAGTATTGTTTGGAAACTTCTTAACAGGTAAGGAGTCATGCAGCTCTCCTTTAAATTGTTCTTTTCCTTCCTTGTCCTGTGCCACAACCACACATGAAGCATGAAGTTTAATAGCTCCCGGTGATTTCCCCTTTTTTCAGTGCATTGCAATTACAGAGGCACCTGCCCTGGATGACTCTGTGTCCGTCCACCATGGCCAGGGCTCAGCAGGACTCCGTGTTACTCACAAATCACTGCTGGTTGTAAATCAAGTGTGGTCAAAAGCCTGTTGGGGTACCAGGGCAAGTTCGCAGAAGAGTTTATACTACCTATAGCCTCTGTGTCTTTTTTATTCTTTCCTAAGATACRGGTTTGTGGTTTTATTGTCTATTTTTGAAGTTTGTAACATTTTTAAGAGTTCATTGTTGTATGAAAACCCCAGTTGCTTAAGTCACATAGAGATACAGAAGTAATGGTGAAAGGATAGTAGTAAAATGAGAAAAAACATGAGGTTTAAAGAAAAGTAATTAGCACTGGACTGAGTCACATGACTTTCTAAAAGGTCCCAGATGTAACCACCAAAGCAGAGCTAAGTGTGTAAGACAGAAAGGCTTGTGCACCATGAACTACTGAAAAGACTTGTCACACAAATTTCTCCCTTGGAGTCACAAGTTGGCCTTAGTCTGCAGGTATTCCCATGAGACATGTCAGGCTCCCTGGACTTACTGGGCTCCAGCATAAGTGGATTTGAGTTTATGCAAAACCATAAAATCAGTAATGGCTCTCAAGCTCCTTCAATACTATTCCCCATCTATCAGCTGTATCACATTTGCAAAGAGGGCACTGTGGGCACAAAATGGGTGTACCTGAGTTTATGCAATTTTCAGTGAGCTAAAGACGCATTTATTTGTGTGGCTCTACCTCTCTGATCTTCTTCCTGTGCTTCTACAGCAACACCTAGCAAGATAAAACAGGAGCGGGTTCCCTCGTTAAGCCTCTCACCTTGCACTGATGCAATCAGCATTCCCCACGGGTACCAGGTTATCCCAGCCTGTCATTGCCATGCTCTACACCATGCCGATGCCTTTTTCTAGAATGCTGGCTCCCTGCCAAAGGAGCAGAACTGCCTGCTGTGCTGGGTACTGACACTGTAATAGTCACGCATGCAAGCAAAAAGCATCCTCTTTTCTTCCTGTTTTGATATCCCATCACTGGTGCGCRGAGCCAGACAGTCTTGCAAACTTTACATTGCTATTAGCAACAGTCRTAGCTTCACAACAGCAGGCAGTTTCCAGATAGTACTCCTGTGTAAGCCATGGCTGTCTTTCCAGGAGCTTTTCTCCCACACATCTGTGGCTGAAATGCATGGAGAAACAGGGCAGTAGCTCTTGCTCAAAACCAAATCCCCTCAGCCGCAATTATCTTACTCTTTGCCTAAAAACAAAACCAACACATTCAGAGTCTTAGTCCATTTGCTGTGGTTTCAGCTTCATTATACTATTGTCTTCAGTGATGCTTGGCTTAGCTTCCCAGATCTAGGTGAAGCTGGTCCACACTGMAGTCAGTTATCTCTGCAAGAAAAGATTCAATATAAAATCTCTGCCTTTGACTTTTCTCAGCACTTGCCCTTTCACTTACAAAGCTTGTTTATGGTGCAAACGATTTATAGAAGTCTGACAGCAGTTCAACAAGGTGAAAAGCAAAAGGCAGAAGAACTCCACGTTTTCATCATGTCACAAACATGATAGAACAACAAAAACAATTCCATTTTCTGCTTTCTCCTTTCAGTAGTGATAAAGTCAGATCTCTGAGGAGGTATTACTGTGAAACTAACACTTAAATATATGCCTTTGAGGCTTTTATTCCATTGTTTTCCCTTTAAAATGAAGTTTAAAAATACATTGGGGATTCAGTAATATCTATAATTCTGTCTCTAGATTTCTGCCTCTCTGAGATTTGCTTCTTTGTGTCTTCTAGTCCAAATCCACCTCTGGTATAAGCAGGTGCAACTCTCTCATCTTCCACAAAGCTGCTCCTATACAGTCAGATGTGCCAAGCCAGACATTTTGGGAATGCATCCCCTGCAGTTACCTCCTTCCTTCCATACCTGCAGCTCAGTGCCAGGGTCTCTTCTCCCCCACTCCCCGCAGTGATCCTGTTTGCTGGTGCAAGGAGCAGACCAGAAGGTTAGCCGCGACACCGTGCCCCAGCACTCGGGTCCCTCACCTCCTGCGCAGTTCACGTTGACCGGTTCCATCATGTGCCTGGCATGATGGTGTCCCACATGGAGGAAGGCATCTCAGAGGTGTCAGATAAGTTTTCAGCAAGGCTGGTGACAGCTGCTTGTCAAGCTGAATCAGCTGAAGAGAAAGTGATATCAAGCCTGACCAATATAGTGGGATGCCTGCAGCAGGAGGAGTTACCACCCAGTTATTACACAGATTATAATTTTAACCCCTTTTCTTTCTTTCTTTTCCCCCCCTGGTCCCTCAGCACCAATTTTATCCAGAATATGCTACAGGAAGGGAAAGGGAAGGGGAAAGAGAAAAAGAGAAAGAGAAAGGGAAGGAAAAGGAAGAAGATTGTTCTCTGGCTGACAGGTAGAAGCAAGTCCAAGCTGGTCTTTTTGAACATTTTGACCCAAAATGATCTCTTGTAAACCTGTATGCCTGATCCCAGCTGAGGAACACAAATGCATCTCCAGATGAGACCTGGCTATGCCTCTGAGAAGGTATAGGTCTATGACCTAAATTGAAAGTGTATACAACAGCACTGAAAATTCTTAAGGAAATCACAAACACTCACATACAGCTGCCCTTCCACCGTTGGATCCACAAAGACCAAACCTGGGACTCTGCTCATACTTACCCCTCTAGTTTGTGTCAAAACTTTATATCAGTGGGTACCCATGAAACAATGCTGCAAGCAGTAAAGTATGTTCCGTATGACTGGCTGTTAGCCGGCGTGCTACTCTGTTAATCACCAGTCTACTGAGGTCCTCCATATGGGAATAAAAAAAAGCAAAGCAAGGTCTGTTTTTGCAGGAATTGTGTGCAACAGCAAGATTTACTGAAAAAGAAGATGGACTACACTAGAGAGAAATACATTTCCAACCATGTCCTCTGTGCTAAGCCCTCTCCTTCCCCGGGAAAGGGTAAAGGAGATTTTAAAAGATGGCAAGAGAAAGATTTTTTTTTTTAAGTTGATTTACATTTGCCGAGGCATACACTACTTTCTCTTGGTTAATGATCCTAAATTGTTCTGAGGCAAGATTAATGTCTATAATCTCTTGGCCCAAGTGTTATTGTGGGCTATTGATCATAAGCCAAATGAGGACAGCTTCACACAATACCTTAGTCTGAGGATGGTCTTTTGACTTCAGTAGATATGGTAAACTCCAGTGGGCTCAGGATATTAGAAACTGCCCTAGAAAATATCTGTTACAATGCAAATCTCTGAAGTTATTTGGAGTAAAAGAAACAATGATACAAATGTGAAAGGGCAGATTAATTGATCAAATTATTCTGCTTCCTCTCTCTGCTACAGGTTTCCTGGAGGACTTGGGCAAAACCCTTCACCAGCACTTAGTGTTCCCCCCCTCCAAAATGAGGAAAGTAGTACTTGCCATCTGCTGAGATGGGTTTTAAGAGAGGTAAGTGAGGAAAGTTCACAAAATGTGCTGAAATCCCCAAGTGACAGGGTGAGAAAAGTATTATTAGCTGCAGTCACCTTCTTATGTATTCTGCTCAAAGAACGAGGAGGACCACATTTTCAAAGGGATCTCAATTCGTCTTTCTGTTTGGACAGACACTGTTAAACAGCAAATCTCATTCGTGTGCCTTTCCTCACTTGGATTCTGTGTTTCTCCTCAATAAAAGCAAAAGTCTTGCAAACATATTTGCATTTCACAACAGCAGCTCCCAACTTCTGCAGCAGACACATGCCAGCATGGGGGTGAGGAGGGGAAGCAGGGGCGGGGGATCGCTGCTCTGTGCCCCGCTGGGCCCAGCGGAGAGAAAGGATTTGCTTTTCTCCCTTTTCCTCCTGCGGGAGGAATCCTGGGGGCGGGCTGGGAAAGGAATCCTGGTCACTGCTGGAACGGAGAGGGGGACGATGCTCATTCATTCACCACCCCCTGGGCAGGGTTAGCGCTCGCCTATTACTTAACCCGTGGAGCCAAGCACTCTTTCTCTGCCTGCTGATCCAGCCAGATTCTTTGCTCCCTGGTCCTGGTGTCAACTGGAAGTAATGTGACATCAGAACTACAACCGGGATGCTCTCCTTTACACCAGGCTTGTGCATCCCACCTCCCCTGGGCCCACTATCCCCTGTGTCCCTGCAGTGCCCTGCAGGTTGCCCTGCATAGCCAGGAAATACTCATTATAATTCACACGGATAATACCCTGTGTAAAATGGGCCTCAACTCATTTAGCATAACTCTCAATGTAATTCTAGTATCAACCCGGCTGACCCATCACTGGTATCTAGCAACGCTCCTGGCTTAGAGCTCTGCAAAGTCAATGGGAATTTCTGAATCTTGCTTTCTTAAGAAAATAGGGGTTGCATGGTCATGCTGGTTGTGCACATACTGTGTGTATGTGTATGCATGTGTGTATGAAAGAGAGAGATACTATGTCCCCTCTACCCCACCTTCCTTCTGAACTCATTGGCACTTTCAGTTCAACCCAACAGAAACGCACAATGTTCAAAGCCATCTTGATTCCTGCATATTTCATGAAGAGAGGCAAATGATAGAAAAGACAGGTCTTTCTGGTGCCCTAACTGAGAAGGCGGCTACAGGATGCACGTACTCACCAAGAGATGCCAGAGGAGTTACCTGAGAGGGCAAAACACCCCAACGCCCGCACACACTCTGCTCATTGCTTGAGCCCTACTAGACACCAGAGGATCCAGCCAGAAGACACAGTGCAATAGAAAATCAATTTTTTGTAAATCTCAGTGATTAGTTTTGCTTGCAGCAAATACCTTTTCTGAAAACCTTTTCTGGAAAAAAAAAAAAAAGTTGTAAAACCGATTGTTTTGAGGGTGACTGTTTCTTGCTACATCTGTTTTAGGACAAATTGGAGCAGTGGTACCACTCTTTTCTGATTCTATTTATATCATTGTGACATTAATTGATGTTTATTGGCAAGACATCAGATTTCTCCCTATCTTGCTACTTTTCCTTGAATCAAAACTCCAACCAATCATTTTGCTTTAAATAAAATGCAATCACAGGTTAGTAGAATTGATTTGTGGATAAGATTGCTAGACTGGGGGAAAAGGTGTGGAGATACTTTCCTATGAATCAATTTCTTGGGCAAAATAAAAAAAAAAAAGCAGCTAAATCTCGGAACAAAATCTAAGGTCCCGCATAATTTCTACAGCAGTTTTAAACTGGTGAGATAGACATAACTGATAAGGCATTATATAGCTGCCAAAGTGAGTAAGTTAATATGAGTTACTTATAGAGCACTGGAGGACTAAGGGATCTGTGCAGAAGAGCAGAATCATGACCTCTCCAGATGTTTTAATACTAACAACATCCTGCTTCTCCACTGGGCTTTTTCTGTTTTGCAGCAGAAAATCCAGCAGCAACTGTTTGTATTTTATATTAATAGATGCTGTCTTCCTGCACCAGTAGTGGCATTTAAAGATTGCAACACAAAAAGGTGTTGGTGAAGGGAATGTTTTGGTTAGTTGATATCTGTGCATTGTCCTCTTCCACTGATAGTTGTTCCAGCTTCACAGGATTCTTTAGCTCAGAATCAGTATGTTATCATCTTCTTAATCACTTATACCAGTATGTGATCTTATCTGAGCTGCCGTTTATACCGTCATCAATATCAGCAGTGAACTTGACCCACGGTGTTTATTATGACTCCTGTCCCTTATGGCTTTGAGACACACGTATTTCTACTAACATCTCAAAATCTTTGTAGGAGTCTTGGTATTTTTACAGATTTGCTGATATCAAAGTCACAACCAGGATCTTCAGCCTTAAGTATGCATTTTGGGATCTATAGCTGAAAAGCGATGTGCAAGATCTCAGTAAGAATAATAAGTTGTGCTGTCTGCCAGCAATCAGATTAACTGAATTCAGCTTCACCAGGAAGTATGAATTGTCAGGAGCTCAACTGAATTCGGTGGAATAACTGGAACGCATGCCATTGCAACAAGCATGAAATGTGGTCCTATGTCCTTCTGTATTCTACTATGTTTAAACTTTAATTCAAAACTAATAATGGTATAACTCATGATTTTGGTTAAGAGATTTTTTAACTCCTCCATTCTACTGACAAATTGTTAAATTGCATTTATGCACCAATCTTGAAATGGATCATTCCATTTAATGGTTGATTTGTCAAGAAAAGTACTGATTAATGTGCCTTCTAGATCAGAAAGGATTTTGATATATTTTCCTTTGACAATCTTAGTGGGAGAAGCTCAGGTACATGTCAAAATGCAACTTTTGCTTTCTTTCATACCTGTTAATAGTTGATAAGGCCTGTTGTAAGGTACAACATCCTTACTAGAGTAAGGACTTATGTTTTTCTCTCTGTATTTTGGATTGCTGTTTCACCTGATCATGTAAAATTGACAGGGTTATATGCTACCATCGACAGCAAAATGGCCAGGGATGCCCATCTGGCTTAGGCGGCCACAGCAGCCAGGGCACGCTGTTGAAGCAGCATGTTGAAGCAGCACCAAAAATGGCTCTGACCCGAAGGATGGACACAGCTGCTCCTGCTACCCCCAGAGGCCTGGGGGCTGAGAACTCAAGTCAATGGGAACATTGTCTTTGATGTTAGTGACTCAGTATTTCATCTTCATGGGATAGCTGTATTTCTGTGTTTCCAGAACTGAATAAGGGAAAATAAATCAAAACCAAATTTCAGTTTTGTTATATAAAATGCAATAAGATACCAATGCACTCAAACTGTTTGACAGTGTCACTTTAAAAAAGCAAAGGCCTAGCTAGCCTTCAAGTCCTATTAAGTAGTTTCAAGTTGATCAAGAGCTCTTTTTGTTACACAGCAAAACTCCTTTCTGAAACTTCCGCAGAAATTTTTGCTGCCTTTTTCTGTCACCTTCTAATTATTTGTATATCCCATCTCTCTTCTCTGACCATCTCTTAGCTGATTGTTTCAACTTGTCTTGGTCAGATTGACCCTACAGTCTGATACTGCAACAATCTAGGCAGACATATAATTTGATGTGCTTCATTGACATTCTCAGAGCTAATGGGAGTAAATTAAGTTCATGCAAAAGCTTTACATGATCCAGATCCAAAACACCCCCAAGTGCAATCAATGCCTCTGTGCATGTTTGATTCTTTTATTTCAACACGGGTAATCCTATGGCTTGTTTGTGATTATGTTTTATCTGTTTTGAATTGTACTGCTATTACTCAGTTATCATAAATAAGTTACCATTTTCTCCTAATCATCTTGAATTATCACCTTCTCTTTCACCTCTTATCCTTAAGACCTTGGAAAAGGATTGCAGGGAGGGGGGGCATGAAGGGAAAGATGATTGTGTGTCTGACCGTCTGTCTAGTCACAAAAAATTTCCCTAAAGTCCAGTTTGATTTCCATAATACTGAGGCTGCATTGTTTTGAATTTTTAATTATTTATTACAGTCATCAGAGTGTGGCAATGTGACTGACCTATTGCTTTTTAATTATTTTGGTTGCTTTTGATACTATTAACCATGACATTTTGCTGATCCAGCTACATTCTTCTTCTAGTTTTGGCCCTGAGATCATTCAATGTCTGTGTCCATCTCTGTCAACAGAAAGTCAGATTTTTCTTAAAAGATCACTTTTGTCTGATGGTATCTCTTGGAAAAGATGATATAGTCCTCATCTCCAACTTGTAGATAAGAATTGGGGTTAGATTTTTGTCTTTCTCCTGTCATTGCGTAGATTCCTGTCTCCAATAAAACAGTAATATCCTCGGGTTTTTTTAATCTTGCTTCAACATGAAAAGGAACACGTAATAATTTCAATAAAGGGATGTCAGGAAGAGAGGCTTTTATTAGCAGTCCCATGCCTATTACAAAAGCTCATTATCTTTCCTTCATTTACTGATTGGAGGAGGAGAGTTCCGAAAGGAGGCAGGTTCCCCAGTTACTCCTGGAAACCCCTGAGAGGTCGATGCCCCTGGTGTCTGTTGTTATCTGATGCGTGGGTTGCACTCTTGTTTTTTGCTTCGTTCCAAGATTGTTATTAGCCCTGCCTACAAATACCTGTAAAATTCAGTACCCTTTACACAGGACTTTATCAACCAAGTGGAAAAAAGACAAGAGCTGGAAGAAACTAGGCTGTGCTGGTGGGGTAGAACAAGKTGTTAAAGACCACACCCATTTCCATAGTCAGCCACTGAAAATGAAAGCCAGAAGATGATGCTTCCCTCCAGACCTCATGCTCTCCCCCAGGGACTGCGTGGCTGAGACTGAGCTCATGAGGCATCTCCATTTCTCTGGCTCATGCAGAACCACCACCTGGTCGCAGAACCTGCATTAGGTTTCAATAAGCTGTTGCTGTGTGTTCATTTAAAACTTGTCCTTTCAGTTTGCATGGCCTTGCAATCTTAGAAAAGAAGGTCTGAAGGAAAGATTTAAAAGAGGAAAAGGAGAAGGCCTTATGGATCTATGTAGGGAGCTCCAGAAAACACAGATCTCCACAAAGCCTTTGGGGTGGGACTTACCTAACCAAAAAATAATGCTGCTCTTCAACTAGCAGTAGACAAGAGGAATTGTGCCCTAAAAGTGCATATTTTTCTGCCAGGAAAAGCAGACAATGAAAACTAGCTCAGAGGAAAATGCGTACCTTGCAGACATCAAAGGGGGAGATGATACTGTGATGCCTGCTCTTGACACGTTTCCAGGAAACAATATTTGGGGCAGAAAACAGTTCTTGGGGGAAAGAAACATTCCCTGACTGACTTTTCCTGTTCTTGGGCGGGAGCCCTTTTGCCATCGATATGATCAAATTCACCCTGGTACAGTGAGGTTAACACCGTGCAACGGATATACCCGCTCTGCACTGTCCTGCTCCACGGGGCTCTAAACTTGCCTGGTAGAGTGAATATGAATTCAGCCTTTGCCCATGTTCTGCAAACTGTTGATTAGTATCTTCTAAAATAATTTTAAAAGTAATGTTCAAAATGCTGGGTTTAATCTGCTGGAACCTTCTGATTTATTCTTTTTTGAAGGGCATCCATTTAGCACTAAAAAGTACTCATTTCAAAGCTAAACACCTGAACAATTGTCCAGAGCTGCCCCACCTTCTCCCTTCCCCTGCAGACACTGCCTGAAACCTGGCTGAACCATATACTTGTATCATGTAAAAGCACTGGCAGGACATAAAAAAACTTCTCAGACATAACATGCTGCTGAGCTGTTTAATGCATTGACAATATTAGTGACCGTGTCATGTCTAAATCCTGGTTCCTTTAAGAAAATCGGTATCTCAAGCCGATTTTCTGTGGAGCTTCTAACAGTGGGGAAAACACTGAATTTAGACTTTGAATTTTCCTTCTCCTAAATGGTCTTCCATGTCCTATTACCATTACATTTCTCCTCTTTGTGGTAAGCATGAATACCATTTCAAGGTGCATTTTTGCAGGGGAAGAAAGGGAAAACTTTCAGCTCAGCCCTATCATTAGTGCCAGCTCCATGTGTCTGCTGTTCTGCTGGAGAAATCACAATAAAATGAACCCTCAAACTCAATGACTGTGGAAGGAAAGCAAGACACGAATGACGTCTGACATGGTTAGAGCAATGATATCATTATTTACCAGTGGAGAATTAGTGAAGTTATGAATGAATCATTATTAAGTGTGTGTTTTGAGCCATTTCCCGTTTGTATATGGGTGATTGCTGATAAAACATCATCATCGGTGATTACTGCAATCTTTACTTGCAACACCATCTCCACACTACAGAACACCTTTGTTGTTCAATCTGAATTAAAAGCTGATGGGCAGCCAAGTGTAGAAAACAGGAATGCATTACATCCCACTTGGCCAAAAAGCACAAAATACCAAATTTTGTCTTATAAATGATGCATGTTCCTAATCTAACTGGATCAAGACTTAAGCTGCTCCAAATGAAAAGCTATCACATGTTTCATCACTACATGATGAACTCCAACTGGTTTCATTGATTTTACCCCCAGTCCCTGCACAGAATCACAGGGACCTCAGTCCATGGACAGATGATGGTACGTAGTCCCAAGCACTTACTTTGTCTTTTATGCTTCTGTCTAACATAAAAATATACTGAATATGTCAATTTTTCACAAAGACATTGGTTCCAATTTTTTTTGTCTTGCTTTGTTTAGTAAAAGAACCTGCTCTAAAGCAGGGAAATGCCTATGGAAATTATAACCTATAGAGCATAATTTCCTAACAACCTAGTGTTGTGCAACACTTCTCAGATATTCATACATCCAAAAAAAAAAGAGAAGGGAGGAGTGGAAAACAAGAGGGAGCAGTGTTAGTGAAAACACCAAGGCAGTAAAGCACAGAAAGGAAGGAACGTCAAGAAACTGCTCTGTGCTGTGCTATCATTACCAGCTCTAAAACAGTTTGCCCATTTGAGGCTCACAAAAAATTTGTAGCACTTGACCCATACAGTTCTTTCACAAATCTGTGTGAGCTTACCTGGCATTTTTCTAAATCGGTTTTAAAGGAGGGGTATTTATAAATCTTATTATATCTACTTCCAGAAGGTTAGGGCAGCACACAAATTCTCAGATTGTTAGTGATGAGCCCTTTTTATTACTGAGTTTCCAAACTATGAAAGGATATGACTGAATGCTAAAAGCATTCTATAGTCTTGCCAGATTTGTATAATCACTCTCCTCCTGTTGGACTGTCCTCTTCTAAAGTGGCTTTCTGCAGTAGTTCTTTTTTGATTGTAAACACATACATTCCCTCAGAAACAATTAACTGTGAATCTGTTCACAACAGCCAAATGTTAGCTATTAATACCAAGGAAGAAAGGAAAAGCTACTGAGGATGCTACTGCTAGGTTCCTTGTAGGTTGTTTGGTTTACAGGGATTCATAGAGGATGCAAATTCACAACTATTCCAGATCTGTTTGAAATACAAAGGTTTTATTAAATTCCAGGGGAAAAAAAACAGTCCCAATCAAGCCCATGGGAATTTTTCCATTGGCTGTGCTGTGCCAGGACTCCAAATGGGTATTTAACCTGGCGAAGAAATGAGTAGAGACGATTGCAGGATTTCCTCCCGTTTGAGCGTTCTCATTAGATGAGGCCTCAGTGACCTCTGGGTTGACGGGTTGTTCCAATGTTTAATTGCTTTGACCTTCGGGGAGTTTCTTTTCATGTCCTACATAACCTTAGGTTTTTTTAGTTTAATGTGACAAATTACTTCATAAAAACAGCCCTGGATATTTTCATTAATTCTGGACAAATTGTGTTACACATAAAAGATGTCTTTTTCACAGATGCTGTAACCATGCCAAATAGTCTCGTAATTGTTCCTTTTTAGCTACTTTGGTATATGTCGGTATATATTTAGAGTAATTGGTGTGCTTTATAAGAGTATATAAATGATGTTATAATTCTAAGAAGGAATAAGATCACAAAAATACACAATTTCGACCCCCTACTCAGTAAACTAAGCCTTCCCAAGGGCCACATTTTCTGAAAATGAATCACCTCTTCTGAGAAGGGAGCACAGTCCCTCCACGTTGCCACTGCGATGCTGGCAGAGCCACAGAAGAAGCCATGGTGGTGATGCAGAAAAGGTCCTGGCTGGCTCGAAACCACCCCTGTCCAACTGGGAGCTCCATCTTCCACATCTCTGAGAGCCTGCAGAGTGATCCAGCTGCTCCAAGGTGCTGGAAGTGCCACCATCGGCTGCTTTCCACACAAGTCAGGTATCAACTTCCCTTGGCACCCCAGGACAAAGCACATCAAGAAAAGCATTTCAGAATGAAAGCACACAAACTTGTGGATGGTTTTCCCGATTTTCCCTTCTAAACAAAGAGCATGAAGTGCCACTTGGAGTCACCAGGTACCACTCAGTGTGCCTCCATCACCGCCTCCGCCGGGCTGATACCCCTGCGAAGGGAGAAGGACCTGCTCCCTCGCGGTAAATCAGATATAGCCAAATTTGAGCCTGCCACAGACTAGCCTCTTCATTGACACAAAGTGCGCCTATGCCAGCCTGTACGTATGGAAATGAGATGGTTAGCTGCGTGGTTTACACATGCGGATCCCCATTTGCAAATGTCACCTGTGAAAGACAGAGGCCACTCCAGAAAGTACAAAGCTCGGGATTGTTTAGGGAGAATGGAAAATGACACCCCGGCATTTACAATGGGATTTTTATTATCGATGTCACAGATATGATACTTGCTACTGACATGCTTGAATTAGAAGAGACAAAGTAAACTGTTAGAAAGAAGAGGCCATTGAACTAAATACAAGTGTAACCCGCATGCTTATGTTGCAGCATTCTATTTCCTCTTAAGTCTCAGGAAGAGGGGGGAGACAGCAAAGGGGAGACCTGTGTTTCACCTGAGATCTCTTGTGTCTACACAGGAGGGTAGGGCCTCTCCAAAAAGCAGACAAAGAGCCAGAAACAGGCAGTTATGTGAGCTTTCGTTACGGGAGAGGAGCTTTGCAATTCCTACTCACTTCCATCCCAATGCAGATCTCTGCAAATCTGCAAGTGGGGAAATAGTCGAAAATACAGGAGTTGGAAACATCCCTGAGGACTGAGCAGCTGATGACATGTCAGGTCCAAAAGCTATGTTTGCTACATCCTAAATGTACCACTGTTATTACAGGTTTTGGATCTCCAGATTCATAAGAAGCCAAGGAAATGGCCATCTCATGCCTCAGAGCTTGGAACTGGCCGTAAGAACCCATAGCCTTGTTTTCCTAGGAGAGTTTTGGACAGGAGCTGGGCTGAGAAACTGGACAATACAGATGGTACTCACATGCCCATTGGCTTTTGGGATGTGTTGGAAAGACAAAGCAACTTGCTGTATGGTGAAAATGGGAGAATAGGGAAGTTTCTGAATGTGTTGGCCAAAGAGGAAAAGTGTCAGTGGTCACTCCAAGCTTTGTAGCGTATAATAGCAGCAATGTTGGGGGTGAATAGGTTTCATCTCTACAGGTTCTTTTAAAGATATAAAAGAATTTTGAAAGCATTTCTAGTATTGATTGCAGATGACTGTGTATTTCTGCAATTGTGTTAATTGCAGAAAACTGTGTTTGTATTCGTTCCCCAAGAAGTTTGGCTCCTGAGGGCTCTTAGTATCATAGTTCAAAGGATTAAACCTATGACAGACAGATGCAGATAGATTATGAGATGTCTTGGAAGGCCAAAAATCTGGTCCCTCCTTCCGCAAAGAGAAAAACTGTGTACAAATGAAAGAGTGCAGCTAAGTTACCCATACTGAAACCCCAGTGTCTCCATCCCACTCAGAGAGCCTCTCTAAACCCTGTGCTGTCAGGAATAAGAGAGAACAGCGAAATAAGCTACTGTGTGATTCAAATATTCTTAAGGGGTCACTGAAACACCCTCCTCTTGGCCACAAGACCACATTCTTCAACTCTGTTTGCTGCACTATGAAACACATGAGGTCATTTTTATCACAAGTCTCATGAATAGAGACTGGAATTTTCTACAAGGTCTTCTTTTCTTATCCCCCATTTCTCCCCCCTTTAAAAACAGCTCCCAGCCCACCAGTACAAGAGGGTTCACTGTCTGGGAATTTCCTGCCCATGATACCTATAGCCTTAGAGGGGTCCTCAGAGCAATTTGCCAGCTTACCTGGAAGCAACCTGATCTCCTCCTCCTGCCACCCTGCCTGGTGTCATCTAGCGACATCTAGGGAGACTTAGAAATGTCAGGAATAACAGATGCCATTTTCTTCTAAAGCCAAAGTTTTATGTTAAGGAGGAGAAGTGCAGGTATTTATAGCAATTAGATGCTGCCTGTAAGAACATGAGCTCGTCAGGAGGAGCAGTGACTGAAAGGCATGCAGACAGCTACTTGATGAAGCAGTGTTCACTTGACGAAATCTCTACTCTCAGCATTTTTAAACAAAAAACAGCTCCTTTCRGGTGAGGCCTTTAGCACTCAGTCCAGAAAGAGCGCAAAGCAGAACTCTGATCCAGGCATCTTCCAATGCTTGGATTGCTGAAACCTGGAGCTACCATTTTCTATTGTTTTGAGCCTGGATTTGGGAGCTTCATCACTTCTCTAAGTAGAAAAGGAACCAATGCATCCCTGATGATTGACTGCTTGTGCTGCTTTGCCTCTTGCAGGATTATGCAGTATATGCCAAACACAGTATAAATGAGTAGTCCATATACGTGAATGACTGGCCAGCCTATTAACAGTGCCTAGTCATGCAGAGTAGAGACTCCTGCATCCAACCACTTCTCACACTTCAGTAAGGAAGAAGGACAAGTCTTTTGGGTCACCAGGGGCACTCTGGCTAGTCATCTCAGTCAATAGTAAACCACAAAACCTATTCTTTGGAATCAATGACATTTCCACTAAAATGTTATGAAGGAAAAAGTACTTTAGATTGCAAACTCTTTGAGCTGATTCTACATTTTTAAATAAATAAACCAATTCTTAATTATTCAAATTATATACTTTTACTAAAATTTAGATTTTACTGACAATATCTCATTGGAACACACTAGCCTGAAATAAATGGAGACTCTCAGTAAACAGAAGCTTGAGGCCCGATCCTGAATCCTTTCTGACAGAAAGTTAGGGCTACCTTTCARAATGCAAACAGCATTTGCTATTCTGTGTTTCACTCTTTCAGTAACTCCCTGAACTGAAGGCCTGCTGGAGCAAGAAGGAAGCCTTACCTAGAGAGCATGCCCCAGCTGGGATACATTTTGCAAGTTTTGCATACCATTATGAGGACCTAAATTGAGCACTCCTGCAGTAGCACAGAATAGGGAACTCCAGCATAGGAAAAAAACACATTTAGATCCACCCAGATTTATATCCTTTGATCAAAAGCTGCCCCTTGTGCTTATGAGAATCTCATGTAAATATCTGCAAAGTTACTCCTTTATCTGCTTTCATATTCCTCTGCAGAACAGCATTTGCCAYGTACAAGAACTGTGGTTTCTTGGACTGCTGAAATCATGGCTCATACTGCTGAATATTAATATCTCATTATCCTTGTTCTTGTTAGAGGTGTATCTACCCCTTGTTTCAGAGGCTGGGACCATATTCTATCCCTTATTTATGCAATACCTATAAAAATGGGGTCCYGCTGCATAACTGGTCTCCCATCTGCCATGATAGTGAAAAGTATTATTTTTATTACCACTAGGTTTTACTTAGCTACATCTTTCAAAGGACACTGCCAAGGTTGGTCCAAAGTTTAAATCTCACAGAAGCAGAATTTTACAAAACATATGTCTGAATAGAAATGTTACCATTGATTTTTTAATTGCAAGTGAAAACAGTCATATTTGATGAAATAACCATTCCCCTGAACTTTCCTCCCTAAACCTAAAAACCTAAAAGTGACTCAAACACAGGCAATTCTGACTTCATTGATTTCTATTGTCCACAGTGAGAAAACACAACCAGTAAACAAAGCAGAAAGAATGACAACTAAATCAGATTTTTAAAAATTCTTTCACTTTTAATAAGGTTAACGTGGAGTTTCTAACACAGGTAAATACATTTGTTTGTTTGCAATGTAGGAGCTGTAAGGTGACAGTGTCCCTTTAAATACCTTCCCATTGTAATTTATTTGCTCCAGGAATGACAGCAATGAAGTTCACATTGGAAATACTTGCCGCTCCCGATGAAGTTAAATTTTCCACAAATTTCATATCGTTGTTCAGAGACACCTTTTGCTTTCAGGTAATACCAAAGCAAGACTTTTCCCCCACCCATTTCTCCCTCTGCGGGCGATGGTATTGCCCAGGTACCCCCCRCGCATCCCAAAGGGGTGCTTGGGCACACCCTGGCTCTCCCACCGAGGAAGGAAAAGGAAGATTCAGGCAGCTCAGGTGGGGCTGGGCACGATGCCCTTCTTTCAGCATTGCAGGGCTTCACATCCAAAGATGAAAGCCTTTGGTTTTGGTGACACAGCCCCACAGGCCACCTGGGTCACAGCAGCCGGTGGGGAATTAGACTTTCCCATTTCCTACAAGTGAAGGAAAACCCTGCCCGGCTGTCGGACTCGATGGTAATTTTGCTCAGACCCAGCTTCTTTGGAAATCTGCCCAAAGTTTGCCAAAGAGGAGCCCGAACCAAAGCAGAGCGAGGATGTCAGGATCTGGCGTGCTGTGGTGAGGCACGTCAACGATTTAAGCTGATCAAAACTGCTGCTGTGGGATATGAATTGCTGTACCAAACTGAAAGTCTGAATCCTGTGCAAATTGTTTATATTGTTCAGGGCTTTTGTCATACTTTGCATATTATCACATTAAATGATGTTTCTGTAAAAATGTGAGGCTTTTCAATGCTGGAATTGTTCATGTCATAAATGCCAAATAAAGCAACAGCAAAAATCTGTAAACAGAGGAAAGCAACTGCCTTTGCTTCCATTCATCAGCATGTCTGGATAAAAATCAGATTTCCTGTTTAATSTTTTCCCTCCATATTTTCAAGTATAAAAATTCGAGAAAAAAAAATGCCGTGTAGCAGCTGGCCCATTTAAGGAGGTGATACATATTATTCAAATGATTACACAAATGGCTAAAGGTGATGCATTATTCTCTATTTTCATTTGTGCAGCATAGCTTCAGCATGGTGATGAACTATGTCAACCAGGAACCTTGGCTGCCTTCTATTGGAGAAAGCCCCTCAAAGATCTTTGATGTGACAACGAAACTGGGAAATATTACTGAATCACAGCCTTTAAGCAATCAAGAAGTGATCAAAGCGGTGACTTGAGAATTCAAGGGAAAAATTACATGCTCAGGGAAATGAGGAAAACTTATTACCAACTGATATTCAATAGAAAAGGCACCGGAAAGTCTAATTTTGTGAAATATGCTTTTAACTGGTATTCACAGACTTATTGTATATTACTTATGTAAAAAGCAGCTTTAAATTAAAAAAAAATATGAATGGCTCAAAATTCCAGTCATGAAAGTGCGGGGTGGAAACGCTTTGTCCCATTTCAGCTCTGTCCGACTCCTACATAAAATGCAGAGCAGAGAGAAAGCCAGAGGTCTTCGGCGTTCACCTCCGTAACCTCAGCCTGTGAGCCATCAGCCTTGCGCAGACTTGTCCTCTGCTGGAAGGTGAAGGGCTGGTGAGGGCACGGGGGCATCATTCAGTGAAGTGCCTACAGCAGCAAATTAAATGGGGGCAAAGCCTGTGTGCAGCTGGGCAGCTCTCTGCAGTGTTTGCTGTTGGCATGACCGTGCCCCAGGCCACCTGCTAGTTCTGCAGGTAGCAGCACACTGTCCTCCAGCATCTGGGGGGTAGCCTGGGATGTGATGGCAGCACGGCTGAAGGCACACTGGTTTTGGGGGAGAAGAGAGTGCAGCTCTCTTAAGCCACCCTGTGCCACCTGCCCTGGCCCATCTCACCTGGTGCTGGGTTTGGTATGGGTTTTGGTATAAAGGCATGCTGCTTTTTGGGAAGTCTCAGCTCCCTAGAGTGTGACCATTCAGGTAAGATGGTGTGTGAAACACAAAGGCAAAGCTCTGACCTCAAGCACAGAAGTGCATCTGGGAAAGCTCCAGTCAACTGTCCAAAGTCAGTAGGATTTGGGCATCCAAACACTCCAGGGAAGCTCCTACAACACACACGCTAATGTGTAGCTAGGTTGCTGTGCTCTCCTATGTTCTAATCAAGCCTAATCACGATATTTCCCAGTTTCCCACCACGGCTGTACCCTCATTGGTGTTGGGACAGGCCATGGGTGCTCACCACCCCACCCTTCCCCCACCGCCCAGGACCCCAGGTGTGCAGGAGGCACTAGAGTCAGTCACCCAGCCTGAAGACCACCAGCAAGGGGACATACTATGGAGCTCCATGCAGCTGTGGCCACTGAGACAAGGTCACACTCCAGCAAGAGCATTTCCTTCACAGGCAGATTAGAGATGGGTGGGGGGAAATTCCTTTCACCCAATAAGCATCAAGCATCACCATATTTTTGCTTTTGTAGAAAATACCAGTTTATTTGCCTGGCAAACCATTCCCTCAGACTAGCTACATATAATTTTCATGCACCTTGATGAGAAGACTAACAGCTAACTGATTTTCTGGCTGTCCATTGATTGCTTGTCAG
Source organism: Oceanodroma leucorhoa (assembly GCA_030449065.1). Taxonomy (NCBI): domain Eukaryota; kingdom Metazoa; phylum Chordata; class Aves; order Procellariiformes; genus Oceanodroma; species Oceanodroma leucorhoa. Next base: position 14,817,090 of record JASVER010000001.1, read on the forward strand.
GCATCACTATATACAAAATACCCTGAATATGCCAATGATCAGGTAAAAACTGAAGCTACTTGTCTTGATGTTACATTCTATTCCCACCAGACTCTATTTTTTAAAAGATCTCAAATGCTGCAAAACGAGAATTGTACATTTTTAGTGCACGCTGAGAGGATGATCCATGCTGACAGGCATTCACTCGCTATCTGCCACAGGTAGCCCAGCATTAAGTTATAAAGCTTCAGGGCACTGAAAGGATTTGATCTAATCTTATATTATAAGAAGCATCCAACATTGTACATTCTCTTTTCCAACACAGACACTTATGTACAGCCTAAGGGCCCAATCCTCCTCCTCTTGAAATCAGTTGGAGTTTTTGCCTTTGCTTCAGCAGCAGAGGGAGAGGGAACAACTTTTGTAAGGGCATTAATGATGGCTGGTCCTTCAGTCTTTCCATCCAAATCACTCTTTAACGGGAGAAGGCAGACACAACAGTGCTGGAAACGCTACCTGCGTAATTAGAGCGACCTGCCTTCCAGCTCTTTTCTGTCGGTTAACTTCTCTTCCGTTGCTCTTCCTTGCCGAAAATCTGGAGGTGGGTGCACTGACTGGTGATCTGGATTAAGGAAAGGAGAGGATCTTTCAGCAGAGACAGAATTGTATGAGCACCAAAAGATTCAGGGTTCTTCTGTGAGTCATAAAAACAAACACATTAACTACACTAGAAGGAAATCAACGCAGCATGCAAATACTCTAAATAACTAAATACTTCATGTAAGCAGTTGATGAATTGTGCTTATTGAAAAAAGCTGGAATACAGAAGCCAATGATTAAGGCTTAAGAATACCATTCATTTTCTTTCCCATCTTGTTAGCCAGTAAAATGCATTTATTGTATTCTATCATCGCCATTCATTGTAGCGCCTCAGACTTTAAACTGAGATATGTTACAGGTACTGTGCATATCTGCAGAAACTGAGAAACATGAGGACTTAGTTGAATGCAGGTTTTCTCTATCTGATCTTTTCTAATATAAACATTGGAACACTCCGATGACAAACCCTGGGACCGATTCTGCAACGTTCGTATTGGTAATCCTTTCTCTTACAAATAACGCAAGTCCTTAGAAACTGGCTTCTAGCTGCTTGCAAGAAGCACTCATCTGTTTTTCCATCAGCTGGAACGACAGGACTGGGGTCAAAAATATAGAATCAAAAAGAAAATATTGACAAATATTAAGGACTGCATCAAATGCTTTTAATAGCTTCAAACACAGAGACAGAAATTAGATGTATAAGCTTGAAGAAAACAATCCAAAAAGGTCTGTTTTCATATCACATTATCCATTCCTGGCTGGCTGTAAGCAGCAGAGCCTGATCCTGCTAGGCCTTATTCATGTGGGTAATCCCTTTGACCCTAGTCATAAATACATTATTCTAGCTCAGGATAATCTCCAAGTATCAATCTGAACTGATGCCTGTGCTCCTGAACACAAACCTACATTTTCTATTTCTTGAATCTCAGAGCTGCAATAGTAAGCAGGCTGTCTTAACATAATATTTTGCCTTAAAAACAATTATCCAAGCATGTCTCACCAGATCTGACTTTTAAAAAGAAAAAATCCAGGTGGCTCAATTTGGAAAGAAACTTTGGATTTGTTGTAGTTCTCTTTCCATGCGCTTTTTTTCCCAAAGGCAGACATTCATACACATATAATTCCCTCTTCTTGTCACTGGGCTTCTGGGTCAGTGAGCATTCCTTTGCTGTAGTGTTTTTCAGATGAAACTCCAAGAGAAACACTGTCCTCAATGATGGGTCGGATACAGAAAAGGAGGATGGGCAAATATTCTAAGATTGGCCTGGATTCTTGCCAGGAGCAGAAGAAAAGAGCCTTTGTATTTGGACATCTGAAGGCCAGGCATAAACATGTTAGCCGATACTTAACACCCAAAGCCAGAGCCAAAACCGTTAGACACCCTGAATAATCCTCACTAGGCCTCCTTTGGGTTTCAACTGCCCATTACAATGGGGCAGCCTCCTCCAATTACTAAATGTGTTTCTTCTAAAAACATCCTTACAGGAACTCCCAAAATAGCAGCGATTAAAAGCAAACAGTCTGTAATTCATTGACATATGCAAACCTTTTAATGTTTTGCTCGAGACAAGTTGCAACTTTTTGTACCTACAAGACTATTTATGCATTTTTAATAATTACCCTTGTATATTATGTGATACAATTCCTTTAGGCATTTAGTTAAGAGAAGCAACAGAATTCACATTCAAAAGAAACTGTTAGTTTTGCTGCAAGAAGCGCAGCTAATTTATGTAGTGAATTTTTTATACATTTTTCCCCTGATTTCTCTTCCCTGCTGTCCTCTTCCCCCTTTCTTCTTCACTACATTAAGAAATTCTGATGTGCCTGCAGCAACATCCACTGGTGGGGAGTGTCTGCAGTGATGCCAGCCCCGGCTTCCCGGCAGTGGAAGCCGGTAACRTGTGCTGCTTCAGCAGTACACGCTCCCTTATAAACCCCATTGGGAATCGCCTTACCCTAGGGTCCTCTCTAATCACATACCTTCTGCGAGCTGGCGGGTTCCCTTGTTGCCTGATAGACAGTAATCCCGATCCCATCAGTTCTGCACAGAAAACAGCACGAGGAAATCTTTCCTGCGGATCAGGAATAAAGACGCTTTCACAACCAACACGAAGATGCTTTCACAACCAACACGGACCCACGAGCTCTGACTCGTATTCAAGCTCAAATTCCTGGGTTGCTTGCATTTTGGCTAACGCCTCGGCTCTAGTTTGGGACGAGCTGATCAAAGTGCCGAGCGGGGAAATTCAGGCACAGGGCTGGGCACGGCGTGCCCGCAGTTCCCACCGCCGGCACAGGCACAAGAGGTTCAGAAAAGTAGAGCCTGAACTAACAGCACAACTCGTCAAAGTAGGTTGTGGCAACAGGCAGTGCTTGACCTGCCTCGGGGATAAAAAGTAAAGAGTTAGTTTCTTCCTCATGAAACACTGAAGGACCGGATCCCCAGCTGTGTAGCTGCATTGATTTCACCCATTTACAACTGCCAAAAACCTGCTTCTCCCTCCTTTCTTATAAGAACAACCAAAGAAAGCCCGGTCAAATACTTTGGTGTTACTGCTGTTTGACAATATATTTGAGGAGGGATTTTCAAGTCAGCCATTGCAGATATTACACTTAAAAAAAAGGCAAAGAAAACCTATTGCTTATCATGTGCAGGTCACAGTTCTTGCACAGCAGCGTTTCCTCTTGGCTTCAGCAGGCAGTTTGTCAAATCAAGGACTTCATCTTCCCATTTTAAATTAGCAGTAGATAATTAGGAACTGCCCACAATTAAATATTGATGTTAAAAAATAAATAAATACCAGCACTTCCCTGTTTAGACAGTAAGGAGAAGGCTTTGCATTGAAAAACACAGGGCACATGAGAATGTGAATAGTAAAAAGCCCATAACTAAGAAGGATAAATTCTTCTTTGTGTGCTTACTGGATTCATTTATTTCTCTTTAACTGAAAACCTATACAAATAAATGGGATTAAAAGCCCACATATACCTTGATATCAGCTGTAATCTGTCGGTTCTTCAACCAAACCTACCAGAACGCAAAGGAAAGGGGCAAGATTTACACAACGGATGCACTGAGTCACCTCTTGTCTCAACAAAACTGCTCCTCAGCTCCTATAGCTGCAGTAGGACAAGTCCAGCACCAGCAAAACCATTCCTCCGGGTCTAGCAGTGTTTCAGCTCAGCTCCTTGCTCAGCCCCAGACTTCACTTGAGACTGTGATCACCGTGGGTGAATCCTTTTATGGCTACACCAGCGGCAATACCAAGCCCTGCATCACCGAAATTCGTGGGCATCCTGCTGCATGTGGGGTGGATCTTTGGCTGCAGAGCATGCCTGCCGCCAGCGGCATGTATAAGGTAATTTCAGTGTCTGGAAGAAAAAAATAGCTGAGCAAGAGGCACCTAAGGCCTGTCTCCAGTGCGCGTGGACTCAAGCTCCACAGGCCCGTCACTGAGTCTGGTGTTGGACTCCCCGAGCACGTGCCACAGAGGATGCATATGTACGCATGTATGTGCCCACAGCCTGCTTACAGCTGCTACCAAACCTAGCAGTGGTTTGGTAGGGCTGCCAGGTGGCTGGAAATCCTAGGCAAATGTAGAAAATCTCCAAATTCCTCTTTAAGAAGTTTTCTAGGTAGAGAAGGGGAACCGACCGTAGAGTAAACATCTTTGTGTGGCCTTACGTCCTTTCTGGGAGTCCTCTCCTGGAGTTAGCTACCTCCTYTCAGATTTTCCTAGCTCCAAAAAGTGCCGAAGAACTTCCCAGACAGGTTTGCGGATGCTTTAGTTCAGACTTACAGGAGGGTGGTGGGAGACTCTGGTTCCACCCTACTTGAGCACATAAAACTACTAGATTGAAAAAAGAATTATTTCTCCCTGACCTCATCTCGGTCCTGTAGAAAAGCTCATTTCCTGTGACTTTACATGCCAGAGTGGGGGAATGGAAATGCAGCATTGTTTCAGTGCATTGCAGTGATTCTCTGCTTGTAGCAAAGTTATTTTGATGGGAAAAAAGACTTCAGGGTAAATAAGGTTTACCAAAATAATAGCAACAATTCATATAATAGTAACAATTCAGAGCAAAAGTGCAAGATCATACCTGTTTCTGTCTCTGACACTTTGGGGAACATTCACCAACAAGAGACATTGTGGAGCAGAATCACTGAACTACCGTCGCTTTCATTCATCTAATGGGCCAAAATTATTGTCTCAAACGCTTCTGAAGCACCCAGATGCTCAGGGTACCTTGCAGTACTGTCATCCCACTCCAGGTGGTTTTTCTGCCACCAAGGAGAAGCTGGACAGGGCTTCCTCAGCCAGTGATGCTGGTTTTATCCCGGTGAACTTGATAAGTTCACTTTGGTTAATGGGCTAGACTCGCTTATGGCATCATCCCACCCACCCAAGTGTTACATACTCCCAGAAGCCCGGTTACATGGCAGCTTAATGGCACAGTGGACATTTATTTGGGCTGGCAACTTTCCTGCACGATTCAAGAGATATAAGGAGGTAATTATTCATGGGTTTCTCTGTGTGACAAAACTATTTAGAAGGGATTGCAGGGCGATAAACACAACCTAGGGAGGAGTGCCCTCCTTTATTTCCTCAGCAAAATAGAGCTGCTACCCAGCAATGTTGTAAGCCTCCGTATTTCCCATTAACCTTAACATTTCCTCTCTTGCCCCCCAAAAAAGCACAGTGGTGTAGACTGGCAGTATCTTTCCTGCCCTAATACTTCACTGCAGCTTATATCTTTTCTTTTGACCCTCTCTCTTGAGCCAGATAGGCTTCATGCAAACACCTCTGTGAGAAAAGCAGGACTGTTGAGGAGACAGGCAGGAGAGTTATCAAATAAACTTTCCATTTTATTTACAGTTCAGGAGCCCTGCAGAATGACACACACTTATGGTTTGGGATCACTAGCAATTATTGTAAAGGTGAAAGCAGACACTGCAAATTTAACAAGCCTTTTGTATGAACTAATTGCATTAGAATACATTAGTAAGGGTGCACATTGTAGGTTTTATGTTTCATTGGAAAGGTCATCCTAGATTCTGGTTGAATAGTGAAAGAGAGGAAACCATATTAGCAGTGTATCCAGCAAGTGTCTCTAGGATGAATTTCCTTCAGGTCATTTGCATTATTTGATTGTAGCTGAATAGTTCTCCCTCTGCTAAGCAAGTAGGGGAAGACCTACGGTGACAATAGGGGAAGTTCAAAGTCTTTGAGCCTTATTAGAAGGCTCATTTTCTGCACTCATTTTCATGCACTCGTTTCCCAGAACTAGGCTAGCAGCTGTATAATCAGGACAGCAAGTTGACATGTCTCCTGTAAAATACAAACCTCTCAGGGAAAGTTGCTGTTAGTTTTCAGGAGGCAAGAGGGTTCCTGCTTCTTCAGAGGTGCAACACCCTGTTGTGCTGCAACACAAAATCCCCTTTGCTGGTCTCTCTGCAAACGATTGTGCCTGCCGCCTGATCCAGGGCACGCCGGGAGGACGTGTTTTAGCAGAGGGTTTCTGAGCAAACCCAGGGCCCCCTCCAGGCCCTGCGTCAGCCACCACGGGTGTCTCCAAACACCGCACCGGGGACAGTCACTACACCAGCTCCATCAGCCCACGGGGCTCCAGTGGCTTTGCAAGCCCGGGGCTGGTGGCAGCATCGAAGAGGCTGTAGAGGGCACAGGAGTGTTAGCAGCAGAGCTGGCATTCGGAGAAGGGAACGGTAGCAGGGCAGCTGGCAGGATTCTGAAGGAGATGAAGGTGTGGGTGACCTGGGCCCATCGAGGCACAAAGTTTTGGTTCAAAGGGAAAACTCCTCTCCCCAGTCAGGCAGAACTTCTGGGTAACTATCTGCCAGTGCTGCCTCATCCCATGGCTGCGGCAAGGGGATTGTCAGCCAGAGAAGGACAGAGACTGTGTCCATCCAGACATTTGGGATTTGTTAATCTGACAGTATAAAATCTTCTGGTTACTCCCTGAATATCCCCCAGGATCTCCAGAAGAGTGGTTGGTGCCTACTAGCTTTACTGACCCATGGACTTAAACCAGCCCTCCAGAAAACCTCGCTGTGTAAAAAGCAGGAGTTTGCATTGCGTTAGGTGAAGCAGTGCCAGCAAGGCTAGAAGAGAAGCTGAATGGATGTTCCCAATGACTCTTATCTTCCCCAGACTCCTCTCTGTCATGTAAGTGGCACAGACAGCACAGCACCCGCCGGGAAGGTGTAGTGGCATTTCCCTTGTCGCCAGCCAGCTTTGCTCTGAAAGGAGGTGGCTTCTACCCATCTGCCACCCCCAGAAGATGTAAAAGAGAGGAGCATATGGTTTTGAGAAAATAAAAGGTCCCAGTATCTCAGCTTGGTAAAGCTATTGACTTACTGTCTGACCTCCAGCAAGACACATGCCCTCCATCTGCCCTGCTCAGGCTGGCTGCGAGACAAGCAACTCTTGTGCAGAGATGCTGAATTTGAGTTTAGCTTGTCAAAGCCACAGCAGCTGGTCACCCCTTTGATGCCGACAAGCTACTTCGAGGCCCGTTTCAGCCAGGTMATAGTAGCTGGGCCTTTTCCTCCCACAAATTCAAACTGGCTGTGAGGCTCCCAACACCTTCCCAAGCCCATGAACACAAGAAATGCAAAACCATAGTGTGAATGCTGCAAGAATAAGCTGGGATCCCCTGGGCCCTGTTGCATCTCTTCCCCCAGCTCCTTTGCCCAGTCCTGCAGCTGCTGCAGTCCCACAGGCTCATCGCAGCTGCTGGGACTGCACGCTCAGTCCTGGCCTATAGCTCCTTCCTACAAACACATTCATGCAACCACAACCAAGGGAGGGAATCAATCCGCTCCGTAATGTATGTCACCTCTGGCAAGGTTAAAACTTCAGTTCAGCAAAGCCCTTGTGCATTTGGTCATGGGGACTCATCCTGTGCCGCAGCACTTTGCTCAATAGCACACCGGGTGCGAGAGCTCTCAGTGTGCAGAGGAGGACTAAGCCCCTTTAGAAACCAGAGGCACCCCTGCCTTCCAGTACCAAGGCAGCAAAAACATAACATGGGAATAGTAAATATCATCCATCCTTCATTAAAGCTATGTATCAGCCCAAATAATAATTTTTACATATTCCACATTGAAAACATCATACTTCAAATCTTAGTGTCCCATAATTTGCATATTGAATTCCTGGGAGGATATTTGATGGAGTGTATGCCACAGCTCCTGTATGTATGTACTATATCCAAAGGATATGACAATCTAGCATAACATCAGATAAGTCCTAATAATAGCCATATTTTAAAGCCCATTTTAAATATTTAAAAATATAATCTGAAATAAAAATGAAGTGTGAAACGTCCGTATTAATAATATTATCATCAGCCGTTATTGAAGTCAAAGACTTGAATTTTCATCACAGTTACAGTCCCGTTAATAGCTTTATCCTGACAAATGCACTATTTTCTTCAGTTAACATTTTGGTCCACTTCATCATTTCTTTTCATAGGGAACTAAAAGCTGAAAGTGAGGGGGGGATGTGAAAACCTCAGTGTCCCACCAGGTCCCACTGGCACTAATGCCCTGAAGCCATCCCTGGTCCCTTCCTGGTGCCACTGAATTTGGCCCAGACAAACCCCATCGCTCACCTACCACACTCTGGATTCATTTTCTTCTCCCTCATCCTACACAAATACACACATTTTTTCATTGTCCTCCAGACCCAAGTTTCCTGATAAATTAATAACCATGAAACTAAGATACATCTGGAACTTGAAAAATATTTTTTAAGCACCTTCCTCCAATGCGTCTGATGCCTGCCACCTCCATCACCCTTTTCTTTATTTACTGTACCCCTCTTTGATCATGGTGTTTCTCTCCAGTTCAGTAGGAAAGGAAGGGGACAGTGCTCCTGACTACTATGTATATGATGTGGATGAGGAAGGCAGGATTCATACGGGAGCTACACGGGTCAAATATTAATTATATCAGTGTCTTTACACAGCAACCAAGTAAATATAGGATTTTTAACAATGTTTTTTGAAAGGTCATGAAAATACATTAAAACGCATCAAATCAATAACAAGAACTTCAAACTACTCTCAGAAAACCTTAAATAGCTACATATACGAATGATAACCATTGGAAAGAACTTCATATAAAATCATTTCTCAGTTCAGTATCCTCTCATGATCTGATGGAAAGATTTTTCTGCTCTGGAAGAAAATGATTTGTTTGTAATATCTGTCTAATACTATTAGTTATATCGATTCATGTTAGACTATAGACTGGTGAAGTTTTCAAAGCCTTAGCATTGCACAGCTGATGAAAACCTCTCACTGGAGCTTTTGCCTGGGCAAGGTGCAGAGCAGGGTCCCCCAAGTGGTGTATATTTTGCCAGATTACGTTTAATCTAGTCACATGATGATTACTGTAGGTTAACAGGAAGTGTTTATATTGCTTTAAATGGTCTTGATCAGTTGAAATAGTTTTACCGATACATCAAAATCTTGAGCATGTTTCCTTGAACTATTCTACAATTCTATTTCTCATACTATCCTCATATTCTTAGCAATGCAAATTTCAACACAATTTGGCCAAACTCAAGATCAGAACTTGCTTTTAGCTGGTACCCTTTAAAAAAGAGTCTTGGTCAAATCTTCTCATTGATACCAATAAGCTTTGGAACAGACCATAAAATCATAGAATGGTTTGGGTTGGAAGGGACCTTTAAAGGTCATCTAGACCATATGGCTTCCATCTAGATTTTAGAACTCATCAATTGCTGAGTCCGATTTGTTTGAATAAATGCAATATTCTTGATTAACACAAACACCTGGATCTCGCTTGCACAGGATGCTTCCAAAGGCAGCACATAACCATTGTCTCCCTTGTATAAAGGAAAAATGCTGGGGGGGGGGAGGGGGGGGTGAGTCCATTTGCAAAAGCCCCCTGAATTTCCCATAACTTCCTACAGTACCAGTACAGCAAATTTGCTTCTTGGGAAAATCTCGTAGCCCTCATGCCCCAAAGCACGCACTAACCCCAGGGGTTGCACAAGATTTGCAGGCGCTCTGCAAAGGTGAATCGCTTTAACTTCAAAATTCATAAACCGAAAAGGCAACCGCATGTGTACCTGCTTCTTTGAAGTGTTTAGAGGCTTGGTTTGTATTTTAAAAAAAGAATAATCCTTAAAATAAAAAAAATCCTTAAAATCTAGAAGATTAAGATAGAAATTTTTTTTCTATTTTTTTCTATTTAAATAGAAATACTATTTAAAGTGATGGATCATGTAATCACTAAAGTCTCTCAGACTGTAAAATAGTATTACACACCGTTTCTTCTGGGTTTTTTTCTATTGGACAATGCAGTATCAACTACTGTAGTCCTAAATTTAGCCAAACACCGCAATTATCAGATGTATTCAGTTGCAAAAGCTTTTGTCATTTTTGTAGTTGTCTTACGGTATACGGTTCAATCATAAAAGGGCAAATGACAGGCGGGAGTAAGAAATGAATTTTCTTCTTCTTACTGACATACCAGGGGAAGGCCCCCTGCTGTAATATGGAAAATCTTTTATGCAAAAGAGCACAGCAACTTACAGTGCACAATCACTATGCAGACTTTTGTTTGGATATTTTTTTCCCAATTCAGTTAAGGAAAGGGAAAAAGGATGGCCTTAAAATCAAGTTAAAAAGTTCAAAATTGATTTTAGCATTAGAGCATATTTATAGGTTTAAGGGTATAGATATTAAAATGCAATAAAGCTCCATCTAAGTATGAACATGCCCTCTTTAAATGACACTGTTTTTCTGGTAGGCCATTGCAGTGAATAGTTTTTCACACACAGCTGAAGCAAGGTGAGAGGCAAAGAGGGATGCTGAGTCCAGCAGGAAGCGGGCAGGGCCATCCCGTGTTGTGCCTACTAGAAAAACAAAGAGAAGACTGTACATACATTTATATGCATTTAGTATTTATACTGCTATTTCTGAGCACAATCCAAACATAAAACTGTATATAGAAAAACAAACCTTCCTGCAGGATTTAAGTAAAACTGCCTTTGGAATAAATAAACTCTCCTTTCCGTTCCACAAGGGTGGCTTTAACCCCTTCTGGCAATAAACGAAGGTCTTAAAGAGAGGGCAAATTTAGTGTTTGCCATTTCAAGGTCCCGGTGTAAAGTGGTCTTTCTGCAAATAAGCATTACTCAGATTATCCGCAGTGCTTTCGAATGAAAACAGGAATGGCATAAAGGCTTATTATTCACCAAAAGATACACGGAACGTGCCCGTTGGCTCACGTACGCTGCTCAGCTGTATGAACCAAAGTTGGCAACTTTGAAGTGAGAAGAAGACCTGCCCATTACCCCTTACACAAAGGCTGGTGATGGGCACCGTGGCAATGCCTGACCCTAAAAGCACAAAGCTCCTCCGGAAGAAGCATGGGCTGAACGTCGCTGCGCTCAGGCTCTGCTCCCTCCGCTCCCAGGCACAAGCAGGCAGGTGTCATGGGTGGGAGGGAGCAGCTCTGGCTGGCTAAGAGATGTGCGGTCGCAGAGCCCTCGCCGGAGCCCTAGCACCACCATCACTGCCCCACGCTTCCCACAGCCAGAACTCCCTCCCAGGAGCTCCTCGGATATTCCCACTGGACGTGGCGTGTCTCCAGCTCCCCAACGGAGAGGTATTTGGAGGCTGTGAAGAAGTGGGGTCTCCACCAGGACCTTTAACCATTGCCCAAATGCTCTCAGGAGGAGAGCACTCAACAGAAGAGTGAGGGGGTCCCTCTGAGAATGGCTGAGAGATGGGGAAGGGATTGCCTCCTTCTTCCTCCCATCACTCCCCACACCTCAAAACTCTTGATGAAAAAGAAGATGGGGTGGGTGGGATTTTTTTTCTGGGATTTCTCGTCAGTGACCCTTCAGCTAAAGGGAAAATGGCCAAAACCTTCAAGGTAAGCATATTACTGCAAAGCCTCATGGGCATGGCAGTGCCTCACGTACCCACGCTCCCCTGAGGGCTGGCCTCGCAGACCAAGGAGCTTCACAGGCTCCTGTCCTGGTGATGGTGCAGCCGCAAAGCAGGGAAATATGGCGTACAGAGGGAAATGGAGGCTTTACATCCCCAAGCTACACTTCCCATCAGACATTGGCACAGCATTTCCAGATCAAATGCGGGGTCACTTTCAGCTGAGATTTTTCAATTTTAACAAAAAAAACCCTTTTTTTTTATAAGCATCTGTTTACATGACAAATTTTTCCAGGAAAAGCATATATGTTTTGCTTCCAAAAATCTATTTAGTTAAGAATCCACATTTCTACTGAAAAACAGTCTCAATGGACAATCTCTTTGAGTTACTTACAGAAAACTGAATAAATCTCAACAGCAAGACATACTATGAAGAAATATTTAGTTCTTTAGGAAAAAAGTAAGCAAGCGCTTCAATAACCGATGGCTAAAGTTCAGCAGAACTGGTCCCAGCGAGTGCAAATCAGCTATTGATTTCAATGAACCTACGACAATTTACCCCAGGTGAAGTTCTGGCCCACTGAGCTCAGGGAAACAAAATGTCACCTTTACTTTCTAAACACTCTTTCTCAAATCATATTTCCTTTGTAATAATGTGCCATGAGTGTTTAGCTCAACATGCCTCTTATCGTTTCTGTTTGGGAGATGATTTTTCTTTTTAATTTCTCTGTCAGGCATACTTATTGAAGCGCACATGCTTTAGACAGATGCAACCTGCAAAAAAGGTTTGAAAGACAGTGATTTATTTATGAAATTCCTGGTTGAGAGGGTGAGGTAAGCCACACGAAAATTTTAAAGCTGCTCACTACTGTAAGGCACATATGTAATATATGTAAAACACAGGAAGGGAAAGCATTGAGAATATTTGGGCACAGTGCCTGCACCGGGCAGAACTGCAGTGGGAGAAAAGGGGCAGCAGGTGGGGAAAAAGCTGTGAGGACAAGCTCTGCTCTGCCTTTAAATTCACTTTGCTACCTCAGGGCCAGCAACATTTATTATATGGGCTTTATACATACGTCAAGTTTTTGTTCTTGTGTGTTTTATACTATATAGTCAACACAGCAATCAAACCTGAAGCTCCACGGTGGGAGCAGAGCATAAATTCACTAAAAGAAAAGTCCCTCCACTAAAGTGTTTTGCTCCTACCTAAACTCCTGTCCATGCCAAAATCCTGTGCTCCAAGTAAGAGGTGTTTTAAATTGCAGATGACTCCCACCAAAGTGGGTGTACTGGAGCCCCAGGACTGCCAACGTTCACTGGGGACACAGTTATTTGGCTGTACAAGTTCGATGGCCACCCGTGCCAGCACCCCGGGGTGAATGTGCTCTCCCTGCGAGAGGCTGCTCACCCTGGCACTGCAGAAGGTGAGTGGGATGGTAGATGTGCTCTGGCAATGCACTCTGTGGCATTTTAAGAGGGACTTCTCCCCATCCGCCTCCCACAGTTCAATGCCCCTATAACAGAGCCGGATGAGGAGAAAGTACTTCCTAACCTGGGAGGAGGCAGCGGGAACACGCTCCCCTCCCGTGCCACAGCATGAATCACCAGAGACTGTCCATACCCACTGGAATAAAGCAATTGGAGGTCACCGATGTCAAGAGGAAAAGCACCAGTTTCATGCAGGTTGCAGCTAAAGGGTGCAACAAACCAACCTGAATGGTGGGAGAGAGAAGGATGCAGGGAAGAGCAGCAGGACCTGGGACTGGAGAGATGCCCCCAGATGGTACTGAGTCAGTCAGGGATATATCCAAACACCTTTAAAAGGCACATCCAAAGAAAAGAGGTTTTTAAAGTATTTATTGGTCCTATACCTAGCTGTGAGTGGGTGGCAATTTTTGCAGGCTTTTCAGCTGAAATGGCATTGAGAGGGAATTGTAGGGGTGAGGTGGTAACACCTGAACTAGCTGGTTCAGAAAGGACAGCCCATGCACAGAGACAGGACCATCAGACTGCTGACGCTGGCAAAGCAGGAGTTACTAAGGTAAGGTGCAACAGCAGACAGGAAGAGATTGGAGATGCTCTGTATCTTACTGAGGAGGAGAGGAAAGTTGTATTCAACAGGGTGGAGAGTGGGGCTTCAGCAGAGAGATTCAAGGTGCGAGGAGAAAGGGAGACATATGACATGAACAACCAGCTAGAAAGATGATCCTAACAGGGGTACTGGGACACATGTTGCCAAAGGCAGAGGTCACCATTGCCACACAAAGAGGAAAAGCWATTTTGGTTATAAAATGAGGTTCTGCTCCACCATCTTCTCCATCTTCCTAGCACATAGCATAGAAAGCAACATCAAACCCCAGGGGTGCAACATCAAACTCCCTCACAGGGCACCAATTCCAGGATAAAGCAGAGCTGGAAGTGCACTTAAGGAAAAATTGAGCCAAAAATGACCAAGCAAACAGCCCAACACTGGAAAAGACAAGCCCTTGAGTCACCCAACCCTACTCCAGCGATGAGGAATGAGGTTCCTTCTGCCCTCCAAAGGGAAGTGCAGTGACTTAGGAGGCTGCCAGTAGCCCCCCGCCAGGGAAAGGTCTTAGAAAAGGAGTCCTCATCTGCAGTGTAAGAGCTAATGCTGGCAAGCTTACAGCTGAGGAAATTAATGTTTCAGACTACTTAAACCATATTTGTGTCTTATCTTTCTCTCTGCATGGTGGAAATGTTAGATGGAGGGGATGGAGGGCAAGGTGAGGAGATGCTCAGTGTCTACAGTTGCCATGTGGATGTACAAAGGAAAAGACAGCGTTAGTCAAGTTGAGAGATGAGAAGAGTTTTGGCAGTGCCCACAGAGTAAACCTGAAAAGGAAGATATGGCAAGCATTAGAGACAACCCTAGGCTGGTGGGGCCAGGGGTGGAAAGGAGATGAGGGAAGAGGCATGGAGATGAGGGAAGAGGCATGGAGAGATACCAGATGTAAAAGATAACACCCCAGTACAATTGCACCAAGAATAAAGGCTTCTGACCCATCACTTTGAATCCACATGTCCACCCTCCACTAGTAAAACCATTAGACAGACAAGAATTAAGAGGAGAGAAATCACTCGCCTGCAAACAGCTTGCTGAAGACGTGACATTCCCGAAGAAAAATGTACACAAGCGTAAGCAGCTTACAAGAGCGAGCTATCTCACCCGGCTCACCCCCCACGAACACTATTAAATCCATGAGAATCAGAACAAGGAAATTGTCAGGAAGAGGCTGTGATTAGCCAGGGTCTCGGCTAGAAAAATAGTTCATGAATTGTCATAAAAATTTAAAGCTCAACCTCACATTAGCTGCTGCAGTGTCTCTGCTCCCACCTACAGTACAGTTCGTCTCGCTCGATCTTCATCACTGACTGTGCCAGTACAAGGGGGAAATCTTCGGAATGTTTCCCCAAAATTAAATGCTGAAATGGCATATCATTATTTTTGATATTCAAATTTATTATTAATAAGCTATACACTACAAAAAGATTCTGAACATGAGTGATACGTCTCATAATTCTGACCTATTAACAGAAGTACATGAGTCTCCCTGGACCAAAAAAATAGTTGTTAAAAAAGATGAATCGCTTACTCAAATCAAAATAACATGACAGTTCCATGAAAGATTTCAAAATAAAAGTTAATAAGTTAATGGATTCATTTTACTGCTCCTAAGATGCAAACAGACAATACAGAACAGTCAGTCATCTTCTTATTAAATAATATGAATCAACTACTCCATCATGTTTGTATTAAGCAACAGGCAATAATATGCTCCCTGATAGTGTATTAGGGGGAGTGTGCCAGTAAGAGGACAAGGCCAAAGCACATTCTTAATTTTCTTTGGAGTCAATGAGCACATACTTGAAAGTTTGGTGTATACCTAAGTATTACCCTGAATGCAGGGGCAGAAGCATTGCCCCAGCTGAGGGCCACCATTTAAGCCATCAAAACCCTTCTGCTTTGCAATCGCTCCTAATCCTCATGGTTCGGGTGAGACTCATCTCACCAGCTGACCTGTCATCCACCGCACAGCAGAGTGCCAGGAGCCCCTGGTGTCACCTCTCTCGAAGACCTCTCCCAGGAGAGAGTGGGCTTCCCTCCGAAGGTCCCTCACAGCTGCTGAGGGAGCCCAGGCAGGCAGCTTGAACTAGKCTGCTGGCTTTTCAGCGGTGGAAATGAGGGGAGAGAAACACCATGCTCAACCTGCAGTGGAGGAAAACGTTTCTGAAAACTCTGATAAAAAAAGGATGGTTTTTCCAGTGTGAGGAGACTAAAAATAAAATGACATTTCCCTGTTATAAAAATAATTCTTCTGGTTTCTTTCAAGTGCTGTAGCCCAGAAATATTCCAGAGGAGAGAGAAGAGACTTGGGAAGAAGATTGCCTTTGGGGAGTGGTGGAGTGACTTTCCCCAGCCCTGTGGAAGTCCTGTTCAGGTTTGGCTGCATTATGTGGGTTTGATAATCAAAATCTTTATATGCACAGGAGTTATTTTAATAAGAACAAGGGGTAATGAAAAATCTTCCTGTTGAAAGTGGGCTGCATTGTACAGGCATAAGGGATTTCATTACTTACTCAGAATAGATAGATGTGGGGGTTTTAATGTAGAAAATCAGATGGTGAAAGGATAGGAGACAAACGACTTGTAGTTCCTGCCATTTAAGCATGAAAGGGGCACGTGAAGAGGCATTGATTTCAGCCACGCTAGGCTGAAGGGTGAGGACTATTCACACAAGTAAGGCTTTGGAGGACTGGGCTTGTAAACTACAGCTGCTTAAACAAAAGTCTGGGGCACCTTTTTCAAGAGTACCGAAGTCTGGTTTTCAAAAGGACCTTCCCCTCTTAAGTCACTTAGAATATATCTACCCCTTCCAGCAGAGCCTTGGTTAATAGAGGGGCTTTGCCTCCCTAACAGAGGGAGGGATGAGGGGGGCTKTGGCCATAGCAGGACCTCTGCAGACTGCTGGTGCGGAGCTGGCTGTCCCAGTGCGGATGGCGTACTGAGGGCTGCACGCTATCCCACATTTTTCATTCTATCAGGCACTTYCCAAACTGTTACCTTAAGCTTGTAGCAGGCTTTCAGCAGAGGTCTCTTAGGCTTTAAGCATTTTCTAACTGTATTTATGTGCTTCGTCCCTTGAGTAGGATAAACAGGTTAGCAATTAACTCTAGCTTCCTGACCTCTAGCTGGATAACCAGATCTCTAATTGTATTTTCAGTGGCAGTGAATCTCAAGAGTTGTGTGACACTATCCAAGTTTCCACTCCTGTGTAGCATCTGGAGCTCTCTGTGGAAATTGGCAGTCGAGAAAGTATTGGCAAAACAGAAAGCAAATTTTTCCCCTCACTGGTACTTCTGCCTCCTCAGCACTTCCAATCCTTCCACTCTGTTGCTTGGAAAATACTCACCCTGATAGGTGATTCCTCGTACACCAGGCAGCTCACATCGAGAAGGAAAAGATTTTGAGAAGTATTTTATTAAAAAATCCCTTTTATTTAATAAGACCCTTGTGGTAGAGAATTTTCACAGGAGTCAAGAAACTGGAGAGCAATGATAAGCCCCATGTCCTTTATAGGTTGTTTTCAACGGTTTCTCAACAGAGCACTATGTTGGGAAAGAGGGTGGTTTTATTTCTTTATACTGTTACAGAATTATTATTTATGAAAAAGAAAAAAAAAAAAAGAAAAAAAAAAAGTAATGCACCACTTAGTGTAGGAGCATAACTGACCTTCGGAAAGGTGATATAGTTGGAGGGACAACTCTGGAACTGGCAGAGCACATCTCAGAAACAGAGTATCTGGATGGCCTAATGCCAGAAGCTAACAGTGACAAAGCAGAGCAATTTGGAAAATCAGCTTGCTGTCATCCTGTATGCATGTAACTCTTGAAATAAAACAGTGATCTAATATAAAGGAAGTATATGGATTTACTCTGACAGCAATGCCCAGTATCCATTCTAAGCAAGTGCCACACATACTCTCTTTTTAAAAGGGGTAAAATGCACAGCAAATTAGCTATGTTCACATCTTCAGAATGAGTGGTCTTTGCACTGATTTTTCTATGTGKTTTCCCAATATCTGTACAGAAAATGCATGTCTGCGTCTGACCCCACTTCTTACTTCATTACCCATATGAATTATCCTTTCTAAAGACAGATGTGGAAGAACTGTTCAAGATCTGCATCAAACCAGGAGAAAAATAAACTACTTCTTACTTACGTAGAACATGATACTTGATTGTAATAGAAGCTGGTTTGGATTCACACCACAAATACTTCCACACTTCAGGTTTCTGTGCTGCAAACAGATTAGTCTGGAGAGCTGCACTGAATGTCCCTGCCATCAGGACAAATGGGCGTTCAGGCACAAGAGGGTGGAAACTGAAGTAAGATGTGCGCACCATAAGATAATAACCTACAAAAGTAAAGGCCAAGAGAAGAAAATATGGTCACACATCATCTGGAAAGTTAATTATACAGGTCTTAGAGGACCATGGCAAAGTCATTTTAGAAGTCTCATTTTGTTTCCCTCAATGGAAAAGAAACAGTGGCAGAGGTGAGCCGATTAGTTCCTGCTTAGATCTTTCCCTTCTCAGTGGCTTCCTTGCTTCTCACACCTTATCACCATTTCTGTGCAGCAGGGGCCAGTGGATTACACACCCGGCACCAGCCAAGTTCTTACTTTGCCTGCTCTACCAATACCACTCCTCCAAACCAAGTATAACCAAAAAAAAATTGTTGTGTTTGTTGCAAAGCACTTAGGGGCAGCCCCCAGCACATTTCAGATAGCCCATTACCAGCTCCAGGTAAGGTGTGCCTTTGTATCTTTGGCTGTTTMACTTTCTGGGTTACCTCTCTGCAGAATAAGGTGGCATACAAGGGAGACTACGAAACACAGGAGCATTTCATGGAAAGAGCAAAAGCAAACGTGCACCTGAGGCCATAAGGAAGGAGGASACCAGAGAAAAGGAGGAGAAGTAGCAGTGTTATCCCACTTTTGCAGTCATGATATTTTTTGCTCCCCACAAATTCCTTGCTTGGTCTGTCTCATCCACACCGTGTTACAGTTCCTCCTTCGGACCCAAAGGACCATTGTGTATGGTACTCATGTTCTCCACATAGGACGATGCAGACCAGGCTCCAAGCTCCATGGGTAGCATTTTCCAAAGCAGCCAAGCATAACAACAGAATTGGGCCACAGAGGTTCACATCAAGAGTATCAAGAAGACTATAGAGATGTCTCATCCAGCTGTTAGCATTATGAGAAGGAAGGGGAAGTAGTAGAGGGAACAAATGGCTAACCTAGTTCATTGAAAAAGACAAGACAAAAGCCAWATTGAAGAGGGCCAGGACAGAACTAAGGCTGAAAGAAGGAAACTCGTAACAAAGGTTACCCACACAGTGACTCTGGAGAAGAGATGCCCAGTGAGCCATAGCTGCTGGAAATACACATKTCCTGTACTTGTACAGAAAGAAACCAGTGTGACTGTGGTATGGAAAACAGGTGAGAGAGGAGATCAACTGAAATTTTAATTGGTCTTTTCCTTTAAAGCAGTGGAATAATTTTTTTCATGGAAAATTGTGGGACAATGACTGAAGGAAGGGCCTTAAGCGTCCAAATAAACTGTGTGGAGGATATACTTAGGAGTCAGTGCATGTAATACAGCTTAGCAAGGGATAAAATATGCTGGATGAGGCCAGACTTAGCAGAAGGACAAAAGCACCTATGAACTTCATGTCCATTCCTGTGTTGAGCATCCAGCTGATACAGTGCCTGCTCGGTTCACATGGCACAGCCGGAGCCTTGAAGCTATCCAGATGTCTCCCATGTAGACAGAGACAGCTGCACAAGGAACAAGAACACAGGAACAAAATTGTTGCAGAGCACAGATTCAGGGCACAAGCCATTCCAAGCGCTCTAAATAAAGGTTTAAAAGTAAAAATTACTATACTGTATAATTTATACCTCAGAGAACAAAAAGATGGGGATGATTCTGTTCTTCAGATGCCTGAAAGACTCCAAATCAATCAAGAACAAATAAGTAGGCAGGTTATTCCAAGCTGAGCTTGAAAGGTAATGCGCAAAAAGAGCTGTTTCATGACTGAGTCTACCCAATAAGCGTGTTCTCATCCTTTCTAAGCTGCTTCTAGGCTAAAAAAAGACCAAACATCCTTCCTGCTTCTGAAAGTTCTGCCCTGTTTTCGTGCTTGGCAGAGGTTAGAAGGGTTGAATTCTGCAACTACCCAACCAACTGCAAATACTTTTTCTGCTGTAAAGCAAAGGCAGGGGATCCAGAGGTTGCTGTTGAATAGCCAGCAGTAACAGTGCGTGCTCTCCAAGAAGCTTCGTCGTTTCCCTGTCCCTAGAATGGAAAGTAATTGCTGCATGGGAGGGTTGGCTTTTTAATGGCAAGTGATATACATACGCCAATATTCAGATAGCCTGATGATTAGTACTAACCTCTTGGGCAGTTTTAGAGATTTTTTTCCCCCTTTCCAGTTCGTGTGTTAGTTTTCACAATCCCATTAACAAATCTCCTAGAAAACTAAAAGTGATCTACACCCAGATTAAAGCTAGCAATGAAAAGTGGCACTCATTCATTGACATGATCCAAAGACGCCATCACACATAATCACTCTTTTAATGTATAATAAAACAATACTTCACACATTTATGGAGTGGAATAAAACCAATCTATTACTGGTGCCTTTTAGTTTGGTTCAGTTTGCTCAAGAAATGATGACTTAATAAGAGCCCTCCTCACAGAAAGCATGCAGGTCTGAATTAGAAGTGTGAAACTGAATTTATGAAATAACCTTGGCAGTAAATAATAGCACACCTCAAACCGGGATTCATCACACACCTGTGCRGTAGGGAATGGAAGTCAGCTTCATCACACTTAGAGTATCAATCACTCCCAGGATGCAAATTCTGTGAGATACAGAAAGATTACTTTACATAACCTGCAGAAAGCAGTTGAATCAATGTAATAAAAGCTTCAGCACAGCATTGTACAGCCTACGAGTGTCCTTAAGAACACACTTTTTTCATCATTTTACATATGAACAGAAGTACGGTACGTAGACGGTTGTACTAGCTCGTAACTGTAGACATATTAAGCTTCATGCAAAGATTTATTCAAAGGTTTCAGTAATGAATGTTGACTCTTTTGGTCAGAAGAAGTCTCTCCTTCCTTCAAATTAGCAGCAAAAATCCCATGGCCTTCACTAAGGGTGGGTCTTCCACCCTATGTGTATTTTTAGTGCTCTGCTTCTTTCTTACAACCTCTGGCATTCCTGAGTGGTGCCCAAAAGAGGCTCAGCCAGCAAGACACGCAGCCCCATCCATGTGTGTCTACCGTCCTGGCTGGGACTGCTGCTTTGGAAGTGTCCCCCAGGGACGGAGATGACTTCATGCAGCTGCCCCTGTCCCTGCCCCTGCYCCTGTCTGTTCCTTCATAGGCATCCAAAGGAAACATCTGCATTTCCAAGCAGCCCAGCATCCAGTAGCTAAGCTCTTCTGAAAATCCAGCCCCTGGGTGAGGTGTATACGTAAAAGTCAAATTATTTTAAAACATCTGTCCCAAGAGGTTGGACAAACCCTTCTGAGCCGCCGCCCTCGGTGGCCGTGCTGGGTGCTGGGCAGGGGGGGCCGGCACAGCATGGTCAGCCCGGACACCCACCGCGCAGTGAGGTCTGTGTGGCAGGCAGAAAGGTAACCGGGCGTTTTGCTGTGGAAAGCAAACACCGCAGCCAGAAGGAGACAGACTGACTTATTTTTTTCCTTCTACTACATAAGATAATACTTAGTTTCCATTTACTGTATGTACAGTCTCCTATTTACTCTGTTATTTGGTAAAACTGTGTATTACGGTAAACCCCGGTACCATGCATACTGCAAGTGGTATCTGACAGCAGGGTACCTTAGGAAAAAAGATGCATATAAAATGCATTTGGGAAAAAAATGAAGATCTCTTTTTCATTCTCATGTTTTTTACTGTCATCAAAGAAGTATGAACACATGTACATAAAAACATAAATCTTAAAGCTCATTTTATATCCTTCTTATATATTAAACAGAACTGTTTACCTTCAGTTTCTTATTTTATTCCTTTTGAAAAGAGATTAATATAAAAAAGTTTTAAAATGAGGCATTTCACTGCCACTTCTTTTCTATTGGACTATTTTTTACTGTTTTGAGACTGCAGAAAAGAAAAAGGATGCAAATGGCATTTTATTCCATAAGTCTTTGGGTCAAACTCAGCTGCCTACCATGCTGATCAGATTTCCTTTTTTTAATTTTGGCAAGGGCTAGATATAACCCATCTTCATATTAGATTTTGCAATATAATCCTTGTTATCTAAGCCCATCTACACCTGTCAGCATACAGCTTTCGATTTTTCTTTTCTTGTCATTTCTTTCTTTCTTTTTTTTTTTTTTTTTTTTACATTCACACATACAGTCCCCACCCTAACTGATGTATAAAACATCAGGGTGAAAGATAGTAAACTTGTTTTGCCTACATAAGCATTTTAAAGTGAACTGTTTCTTATTTTATAGGGGTATCTTTTTACTAAAAGAAAAAACATTGGGAGCAGTTAAAATGTTACATTTAACACTGACTTACTATTTACCTTTTTATAACTTCAAATCCTAAACAGCGTGCTGAAGAATTACTGGAGAGGAACAAGAGYTCTTCCAGCACGACAGCAATCAGATTCAGGCAGCGGTTCTGCAAAGCCTGCGAGGGAGCACGGGGCCGGAGAGCTGGGGAGATCCGGGTCCCGCAGTCACATCCAGAGCTAATTGAAGTCACTGCCAGCCTCAGTATAACACAACTGGAAGTCTCAATTCAGCAAAAAAAAAAAACTTACAGACATGTTTAATTCAGGGCACATCAGATCACTGGCATCATCCACCTKCTGGAAATTAGGCACATATCTAAATCTTGAGAGGAGCATAGCATTCGTTGCTATTACATTTCCATTGGGGCGGGGGGCTGGGGGAGGATGTGGGGGCTGCACTCCAGAGCACAACGACAACATTCATAACAGCCTTCATTCCTCCTCAATAATTCTTCTTCCTATGTTATACAGACCAGTCATTTAATATTTGTTTCTAGGTAATTAATTTTGGAAATGCTCTTCATTAAAATTGAACAGATCGCCATGTGTTCTGCATGTACTGCAGGAACCCGCGTAACCCGGGGCTTATGCTGTGCAAAGATGGAGATAGACGAGCTATAGGTAAGATGGAGAGAATGCAGATTTATAAGATTATTTTTAAAATGTGAATGAACCGACAAACCTAATTTTCCTCAGTGCAGCAATGGCTCGTCTCTACTTAAGAATTACTAGATGCAGAACAGTCTGTTGAATATTCAGCGTGCAACCAAGACTTCTGCCTTTGCTGTGCCCTCACTGAAAATTATGAAGCATATAAGGCCAGAAAAATAATAAACCTCTGTTCCCAAGAGTTACACTCACTCTACCTACCTCAAATTGTCATTTTGGAGCTTGATTGAAAAGCAGTTGAGAAGGAGGAGGAAAAAAGCAGTCAAACCAGGGCCCTGGCCATAAGGCTGCTGCAGCCACTCTGTGCCCATTCGCACAGACAAGTTGGGCCATCAGAAACTTCTCCAGAGTCATTGAGCAACCTCATGTCTCGGAGGGCCAGGAAAGTCAGGGTGAGCTCCTGCCATCATGACAGAGAACAATATAACATTAACTGGTGTCTGCAGCTCATCTACACTGAAAYGTTTTTTTGGGGCACCTGGTGAGGATAACTCAATGTTGCATTGCACAACTGTTCTCTATTCTCCCCAACAAAATAAAAAGGTGATGATTTCTTTCACTTCCAACCAGAAGAGTGAGTATAATGAGCTTGTGCTCCAGCAAATAACAGGTCACATTTCCTATCCTGGTGAGGGCTAATTTTCAAYGATGAATGAAGAGTTCCACCCACATTATGAGGGAGGCTTTGGGATGAAAATAACGCACACACAATGCGTGGTTATTATCTACCATTGCCATATGCAATTAAAAACTTTTTAAAAGCATTTGGTCATTTGATTAAACTTTTCATAACGGATCACTCAACTTTGGATGTCCAGTCTTAGTCAACTGGGGCCAGATATGTGATCACAAAAGCACATTTTAATTTACATACACAAGAGAAGAAACTTAATTCTGGCATGCTGTAACTTTTGAAGGCTCAATTATTGAACCTTCATACCCCTCAGACAGATGGAATTCAGGAGGAGGAAAACTTTTTTACTTGTTTTAAAATAAATGTTTCACTGGGTAGGAGAATTACGTCCTCCACTCACAATTAGCTCTGTGGCACTGTTCCTTGCTTGAAATAATGGCAGTAACAGGCTGTTACTTTTTATGCGGCGCTCACCAGAGGTGTATGGGAGCACATGCGAGGCTAGCACGTCCACTGTTACTTGCAAGTCAGAGCATGAATGCTGAGAGGTGGCACTCTTGGTGGCACACTGCCCCGGGTCCCTTAGGGAGCTACGACCCCTCTCTCCAACCATCCCCTTTCAGCCTCGTATTCCCTCCTACTTTGGGCCCTGGTGCTTCCCCCGTCCTCTTAGTCCCACCCTGTTTCTGCTCTGCTTTCCCCTTTCTTCTCCTTTCCCTTGTCTGAACCTCCATCCTCCCTCCGTCTTTCCGCACTTCTTCTGGTAGTTTCCCCCTCTCTGTACTCCAGCCTCATCCCGTAAGATGAAACAAGTAAGATCACAAGAGAGTGACCCTTACTGGCAGTTCCCCTACTCAGAAACACAGAAATATAAATCACTACAAAGAGAGGTTGCAGGGAAATCCTCCTCCAACCCATTCACTTGGGATTTCTTTCTCCATCCATGATCTGGTCATGACTGGGTGAGGGGAGAGGCTGAAGCGTGTTAAATGCATATGGAGCCTGCAGGGACTGTATCTGGCCAAGGCTAAACAAGCAGCTGTAAACTGACATGTTCAGAAATATTAGAGTTTGGTTAAAGGCACTTTCCTATCCTACAAAATTCTGAGTTTCTGTACCAACGCATGTTGTGCTAGGTATTACCAATGAAATAATTGCAGTATTTTTCAGTACAAATATATCATTTTCCCTCAATTTCATTCACTGAAATGACTGAACCACAAAACTGACTGCTTCCCGGATAGTTTGCCTTGAGTCAGAGACTAGACAGAAAAAAAGYTCTTTCATTCTTAAAAGTTTGGCAAAGCTATAAACAATACTGCCAGTCCCGAGCATTAAGAAACTACAAATCAGGGCATGTACAAAAAGCCTCATAGAGGCGTGATTTTCTCAAATAGCAGTAAAAGCAGGCACCTGCAGTTGAGGTGGTTTAGCTTTCTCATTGCATTTGCAAGGCTTCCCTTGCAAACTTTGCAACTTTGCAAACTTGAGAAGCTTTTCATCTGAAGTGAAAGATGGGCTGCTTATATTTTCACTTGTCTCCTGGATCTTGATCTGGATGAAAACATCAAGCACTGAAACACTCAAATCAAGACAGATGGCAAAACTGTATAAGCAAGAGGAAGCAGCATCTTATGATGAAAAGCATCAAGGAACGCATCTATAGGTGATAGCACCAGTGTGTCTATCATGCTCCTCATATCTCTTTCAATAAAATTCCAGCCAATGAATCTCGATTCCGTGGTTAGTTATGTGCTTCTTTCCACCACTTCGGATAAGATTTCATGGCATGACAAAGCACGTAATTTAGGGGTAGAAGTACTCAGTATAGCAAGAATAGAGTTCAGTTTCTTGCCCTGATCTTCTTCCTACCTTGCAGCGTGTCTATTTTCTTACCTAAAGCTACAATAAAAAAAGTTGTAGTTGTAAMATTTGTAAACAGGCAGCTCCCCTAACAAGTCCCAGTGAAGTCTATAGGGGTGTGCATAACACGGGGATCAAGGCTGAGCCAGCAGCTTACATGAGCAACCCCTGAGAGGGGTCACACCTTTTTGGGGCCAGGCTCTGTGGAGATGCATACAGCAGCAAGCACATCTGTGTGCAGTCCCGAGCGTGCTGAGGGCTCACTGGCAGCTCCAAGCTGCAGCACGGACAAGAAGTACACTCCTATCTACCGTGTGTGTGAGAAAGGGTGCTGAGGAGCTCGGCGGACGAGCTGCTTCCAGCGATGCTGCACCTGGCTGCCCGGGGGAGCGGAGTGAAACTCCCTGGAAGAGGGACCACAAAGGCATGTCCCCTGGGTACGCTCCTCTCCGGTCCCACCCTCCTGCTCTCCGGGGCCACTAGCTGCTGCGGGCGCTTTTGCCTCTGCTGACTCTTTTCCCAGAAAGTGAACCTATGCATAACATAATATGTGCTGACTTGATATCCAGGGAGTTGTTAAGAGAGAAAAGAGGTACCAAAAGACAATTAGATGGATGCTTGATATTCCTGCAGCTTCCAGAAGAGTTTCCTGAATATGTACCTAATCCCCTCCCGGCCCACTTTTTAAATGGCACACCAAGTTTGGCAACTGCAATGCAAGGATGCTCTTAACACATCCGAAACTTCCTGAGGCATATATTGCATGGAACTGATATCACTGCCAGCAACATATGGGCCGGCAGTCCGATAATAATAAACCAAGCTATCTGGGCATAGAGATGGAAAGAGAGATGCAAAATGTACAGGGCAAGAATCCCAAATCTTCTTTTTTAAAAAAAGGGGAACATTTCAAATTGAGTATCAGGCACCTGTTGTTACATGCTAAAGGGGAAATCTTTCCACTGGATCCACAGCGCAGGTCTGAGATAAGCAGCTGGAATGATAAGTTATCTCTGTTGCGATTCAGGAAATATAGATGCTTCAGATGCTAATGGTGTGTCAGCAGGGAAACAGACACACAGCGGACTGGGGTTAAGTAAGCCCAGGAAGGTGTTTATTCATGTATAACATTTGCAGAGAAGGTGACTCCCTACCTCGCTCCTGGCTGCCCAGAGGAACTGCTTATAACCGAAAATACGCCTGGAGAAGTCAAATGGAAAGGTCAGGGGGCGAATCCCAGCCGTGACAGCCCTCCCGTCAGCGCTGCCGCTCCCCGCCGCCACACATGTCCCGGGAAGGACGGCAGCCTGTCCGCCTGTGCCTGCCGACCCGCCGTGCCTCGGCATAACCCAGCCGGGCTCCTGCGCCGGCGCCGGCGGAGGGGGACCACTGCCAGCTTTCAGAGAGCGTAACCTGCTGCAGCTCAGAAGAGTTAGAGGTCACTTGTGCATCCTTTTGCACTGGGCTGGATCGGCTGCAGCTGAACCATTCCCGGCAGACATTTGTCCAATCTGTTTTCAAAATCCTCCCACTGCCACTCTAGGCAATCTATTCTTGTGCTTTCCGACTGAAAGTTAGAAAGCTGTTCTTAATGTCTAATCTAAATCATAAGTCAACTTTAAAAATGACAAGTACGGTTAAAAGTTTCAAGATTTTTCCTAATAATAAATGTGGCTTTCATTCTATTTCTCTGTTGGTTGCTGCACATTCAGGGTACCTTCAAATCACTTTTTAAAGCATCCCTCTAGAATCATGATGTATAGAAACCATATTTTTTATTTTTCACGAGAGCCGAGATTGTCATTTAATTACATAAATCCAGGAGTAGGAGATTTAAGGAGAAAAAAAAATGTTATAAAGTCCTGTGAGAGTTGCCAACACTTAATTTAGCTGTAAAAGGCTTTTTTTTATCCGTATACCTCACAGACCCATTGCCCAAAAATGTTCAGAAGTGACAGCAATGTCAAGCAGAACAGACATCTCATAACTAATAGAGAAAAATATCTCAGGTGTGGGAGACATATTCCCATGTATATGCATACATATTCCTTCATTTACCTCTCCTCAAAATCCACTTAAACTACCCCGATCATGTGGACATTGCCTTTCAGTAGACATTTAGCAAGATCCCATTCAAATAAATTAATAGCAATAGAGGTAGTTTCCTCTTGCTTCACCAAAGATG
Organism: Oceanodroma leucorhoa; assembly: GCA_030449065.1. Taxonomy (NCBI): domain Eukaryota; kingdom Metazoa; phylum Chordata; class Aves; order Procellariiformes; genus Oceanodroma; species Oceanodroma leucorhoa. The sequence continues at coordinate 14,844,621 of JASVER010000001.1, forward strand.
AACCCATAGAAAACTGCTACTTTGCTCTGGTGCTTGAATTCAAAAATATTACCCAAAAATAAGTGGACTCACTTTCTGCTTTGGGGTTTTCGAAAGAGGAGACTATGGTTACTTACCAACCCCGATGCAAATGCAGAAACACAATGAAAAGACAAATAGGAGCTCTGATCTTTTACGTCAACAGAACCAGATATGAAAGAAAACTACACCGCCTCAACTTTCTGGATGGCTGGGCACTGAATTGTCCCTGGAGACAACCACATTCAAAATTTACATCCTCAAAGCTTGTTATTTATCACTGGAAATGCCTAGGTTTTTAACTAGGGTGTCACATTAATTTTGCTTAACTTTGGCATCCACGGTGTAGTCAGCTATATCTGAGTTACTTACCCTAGGCACTGCATTTCATCCCAGAGCAGACACTTAAACACAGCAGATGAACTGTGCCTCCCGTTGACTGCAAATGGCCCCTGCACTGCAGACATCTGAAGTTAGGCGACATGATCCTCACTCTCGCTGCCTGCGTCCTTCTGTCCAAAACTACCGAGGGAAGGGAAGGGAAGGGAAGGGAAGGGAAGGGAAGGGAAGGGAAGGG
>JASVER010000001.1:14845435-14858273 GCA_030449065.1 Oceanodroma leucorhoa
AGAGAAGAGAAGAGAAGAGAAGAGAAGAGAAGAGAAGAGAAGAGAAGAGAAGAGAAGAGAAGAGAAGAGAAGAGAAGAGAAGAGAAGAGAAGAGAGAAGAGAAGGATTCTCGAGAAGAGAAGGATTCTCGGGAAGAGAAGAGCAACTGCCTCTGCTTACCATTTTCTATCAGCAGGTTGAGGCCAGCCACATGGCCCTTCCGAGGTGCCCACTTCTCAGGACTGTAATTACGATAACCTGGAGTCCAGTTCCAGGCTGAGGATTCCCTTGGAAAGCATGGTATGTAAAAATTAGGCATTGCAACACTGACCTTCAGCCCCCTTTTAGGTATCTATCTAAACTGCATTTCTAGTCTCTTTTCTGTACTTTCACCAAACACAAGGGAGGGAAGAGGTCTTGTGGCCATCCTAAGCAATGTGACTATTATTTTTACCACACCTAACACCTGGCATGCAGCTACCATCTTTGCGTGTCTCTGAATAAATATACACACACATACACACACACACATATGTATGTAGCATGTGCCTTTTTCTTTATGGACATAATAGCAAGTTACACTAAAATCAAAAAGCCCTATCTATGGTCTTGTCTTTTGCTGTGTAACCTAAGACAACAAATATGGACCAGTGCAAGGTCCAGGTGAGTTACATCTCAAGAAAAGAGGAACAACCATTTCTATTCATTGTGCTGACAATGCATTTATGATCCGAAGGTATGCAATTTCCAAATGGCCCCAATTCCACGCTCAGTATGTCTGCAGGACATAAAACACTATGCTGAAAGACCTCAGCTACATCTGGAAGAGCTAGTTCTGCCATGGTACTTACTCCATCTGAAGCCAGTCCCTCTCAATCCATTCCCCACTCCCTGGACTTTTCTCTTTGCTCCACCACAGACGAAAATTCTTCCTGTGCCTGCTTTCCCATCATTTCCCAATCCTCCCTGCACAACTCAGGAAGTCTGATACTCTTTTACCCACCCAGCCCTAGGGACTCCAGCTTCTTGCTTACTCAGTGTCCTCAGTAGGCCATCGTTCCTTTTGTCGTTCACACAACAGCATCCTTCTTCCAATCCTCAGACCCAGGTTCCTTCTTCACCCAGCCAATTCCTTCACCAAACCATTCCTACCCCACTTTTCTCATTTTAATTTCTCTCTCCTAATATGAAGGCCAAGTCATAGTTTCTCTCCCTCTTCAAACTTCCAGGGGTGCACCTGAATCTGTGTCCCCATCTTCTCTTCTCCTTCCTTTTTCATCCCATTCCTTCCCTTCCACCTCCATGCCAGGGAGCTTTGCTGTCTGGCCCATGTGCCTGACAATAACGAGTCTCCCAGGAAGCAGTGCAGGGCAGCCGGGAGGGGAAGATGCAGCCTGCGTGCATCTGCAGCAGCGTTGCACTCAGTTACTGCTCGTGGATGGTGCATGTATGCATGCATTCGGAGGGATGAGCAAAGAAGGTTTTCTTAGCGAGGCGAGAACCTTCAAAGATGTCTGCTGCTGCTTTGCTGCATACATACAACCTGTTTGGTTGGATGTTTTTCAAATTCTTTTTAACTTGACCAAATCGGCATAATGGCTTTTCTTTGCAGCCTGGAACTTCAATGCTGTGATCTTTGTTCTCATTCCTGAAGCTGTGGGTGACAACAGAAAATTTTGGCCTTGTTGGTACAATCTAGCAACACTATAACCAAGATCTTTTAACTGGAAGTATCAGGCACCTATAGCAAGAGGCAGCTCTCCCATTCCTACCTGTAATGACCGGGATGTGTTCAGATAGGAGGCAGAGAAAAGAGTGAGATCTTCACCTCCTAGCCTTAAAACCAAAGCATGCAGATTTTTAAACGTATTTATTTTTTCAGCAGCCGTGAATATGGACCTCTTCCAAAATGTTGTATGAACACTGGATGTTGACCAGATTTTTCTGGATGTTTACTGGATAAATATGTTGGTTAAGTGTAAAAGATGGCTATAAGAAAAAGGAAGAAAGGAAATAATGGAGGAGGAGCACAAGAAGCCCTGCAAGAAACATTTGAGGGCTGGTAGAAGACACTAAAGCCGCTGAATTGCCCTTGAGTAGTCCAGCCTAACCATGATGGACCAGCCCAAGAGGTTTGAACTAGCAATGCCAAAACTCTGGAGCAAAGGACTAACTCGCAGACCCTTTTGGCTGCATAAAGACCCTCTCTTTTGAGAGGAGAGTGAGTTGTCATGAAGCCATGGCAGGGAAAGCAGATTGACAAAGGGTCCTCTAGAATTATCGGTGCCAAATGCAAAAGCTACTCTCAGCTCAGAACATGCTTTGCTGACACGCCAAAGTTAAAAATCATGTCTTGCCAACCACCCTCACCATACATCCCAAAACATGCCATATGGCCAAAAGTACTACAACTGATTTTGCCGTTCCTCAGGTTCTGGTGTGAGTTGACAATGAGTCTAACATATAAATTGCATCATCTTTTAACTTTTTGTGATGTATAGCATCAGACAGCTTTGTCTGGGACAATCCATCATGAACTAGTCTTGTTGACATTTTGGATTCTCTCTTCTGACCTTGTCCTTTCAGCACAGGCATAATTGTGCTTATGATAATTTTATTCCCAGTTAGGCATCAATTTTGCACACCTTTGAGTTACAGAATAACTAAGAAGCCAGTTCTCTGTACAACCGCTGAAATGAGGCACCTTGAATCAATTTATGGTGAAGTGCAGTCCGGTGGTGTAGCAGTAAATAAAAGTGAGTAAACTCACATCTCTCGGTGCACATAAGTAGGTTAACTCTCTTTAGTCGTGTTTACTGTTGACTATACCACAGGTGCAATCTCAGCTGGGGGCTCCCTACCGAGGAAACACCGGCCATATGTTTGCGCAGCAGACAACGAGGGGGCGGGGGTGTACAACCCAGTCCTCACGATATGAAGGGTCTAGCAGGCAAAGGGGAGGGATCCAGGCTCATTTCTGCCACCCAGCTCACGTGCAGAGAGCCTCCCGTTTCAGCCAGGGAGCTCTAGGTTCAGGAATCATCACTAATTTGTCCATACTTACATACCATCATGGGTTTTTAGGGATTTTTTTAGATATGTAACACTTTAGCAATTATCTAGGGTGATGGGCAAATCTTTTTTCTTGAAGAATCGACTGTTCAGTGTCACTTTAGTGGGAATATACAATTATTATGGTACATGAATTATTTGAGCTGTTCCCTGCGAAGACTGATTGCCTTTCACGGGCTGTGTGTGGGAGCGGCAGAGAAATCACTGCTGCTCTAACTGGTGTCGGCACCCCCAGACAGTCAAGCATAGCTACAGAAGTGTGACCATCATTTCACCTGTAGCAGTCCTCGAGCGAAGGTCTCTGCCCACCCTGCTCTCAAAACAAGAGAGTGATTTATCTTGTTTCAAACCACTGGATTTCCACAAATGTGAGAAAATCTGCTGGACCGCAAATATTTAAAATTAAACTTTGAGCTATCACTCATCACAGCAAAGAGAAAGGGTCATCCCACAACATCCACATCTGCATTTTCAGGGAAGAAACAGCTATGTCAACTGTAGCTTCCTTTCAATATAAAACTACTACACCAATTGTTAGATTATCATAACAAATAGGCTATAAAACTCCCAGTGTGATAACTGGGTAACTAGATGAGTGCAGGTGTGTTTTAGTTGAAGACAACAACTTCGCAACATCATCTACTTCTGCCCTCTTCAACACATTTTTCAGCCCCTTCAGTTCTGCCACCAAAACCGATGGGAGGAGATGGAGGGAGAGACGTCAGTTTGACCAGGGTAGAAAGTAACCTCCTACAGAAACAGTTGTTGTAAAGCTGGAAGGAGTGGCAAACAGTGGGAGCTCTGCAGGCTGCTGCAGTTTTTTGCTGCTTGCCACAGTATTCTTTTGTGTTGTTTCTGGATCTGCTTCCTTTACATATGTTTTTCAACTGTTTCTGGCTGATGGTTGCTGTTACTGGAGTGTGGATATGTTGCTGGAGATGTTATTCAAGTTCACAGACTTCTTGCATGCTGCTAACTTCCACTGCCCTTGGCGCTCTTTCCCCCTGGTCAACCAGACTTTGTTTGCCATCAAATTTAAAATAAAAGGTATCGGTTATTTAAAATAAAAGGTATTTGTTATTTATCAGAAAAACTAGCTCCCTGGGGAATAGTGACCTGTTTTTAGCATTGGTCTGGCTGCATGGCCTAGGCTTCATACCCGAAGGTGAGGTGCTTCTGGAACTCAGGGAGGCAGCCCAAGAACAAGACAATTTCCTCTTATCGCCTTCACAGCCTCCTCACCTTCTGGAAGCTGTTACTTAACATAGCATTAAACGTAATTGGTTATCAATCCAGACCAGAAAGTGAGCAAGAGACGCTAATAGACAAGACATGGATGTTTTAGACAAATGCTGAAGCTCATGGAGGAGCAGTAACATCGCAATAACAGCAACTGAGTTTCAATTGAGTTGAAAAAGCAATTATCTGGTACTACGGAATGAAGTGAGAACAAGGTAAAATTTTATGATGCTATGATTCCTCTTTTTCACAGCCTTCCCGAGGGGGGGGGGGGGGGGTTGCCGTGACCTTTGCATTTAACCATGAGGCGACCAAAGGCCACCCCAGCTCCACTGTGCTCCTCCTCTCCCAAAACAGCCTTGGAATAATAATGCTTGGTTTGATCCTGACTTCCTCGGATATTTCTTTGGGAGCTTTCCTGGAGGCTCAGCATAAACGCAGACCAGAGGAAGGACCATCGAGGCGCCCCCAGCATCCCCCCAACAGGTCAAGATGTGATGCGGGAAGAACCCGGGGATGCTGCCAGGAGGACGGGGCCCCAGCAGCCAGCAGCCCCTGGCATCATCCACCCCGTGGGTGCGCACCCATGCATCCCTCTCCCACACACTCCCCGCACATGCTCCTGCCTCTCCTTTTTTTGTTTTCTTTATTTTTTAATTATTTTTCCTCTGCAGAAGTCGAGGTTAAAACCCCGAAACCCGAAGACCTGAAACCGAGCTGCTTGGTCCCACCTGTGGCACAGCCCCGCCACTCACACCCGTGTCCACTCCACGGCCCGGGATGTTTGAGGGGGCGGTGAGCGCAAGCAGCAGCTGCGTTGGGGTGCTGCAAGCGGCTGCCTGGGGTGACCGTGCCCCGTGGGTTACACGTGGGTCACCGCGGAGACGATGGAGCAAGGGAGAGAGGGTTTCTCAGCGATTTCCATCTCCCCCACGGGCAGGAGAAGGCAGAAACACTCGTGTCTGCATGGGGGAAGGAGGGGGAAACGCTGAGGTTTTATTCTTGAGAGAAGCAATTAAAAACAAATTAGTTTCACTCATGCGGAGGGAAGATAGCCCCGTCTCTCTGTCCCTACCCCTTCGGGGCGGCCGGAGGGGGCAGCCCGTGGGCCAGCGTGGGTGCCCGGGCCCCGCCTCAGAGCAGCCCCGGGCGGGAGGCGAGGCGCTCCCGAGTCCCCATCCGCACCCGCGCACCCTCCGCGCTCTCCCGCCCCGACCGGCCTCGCCGACGCCTCTGGGGCACTGGGTGAGAGAAATTCCAGCTAAAGAAGAGGTTGACCCGGAGCTGCTCCCCGGCCCCGCTCCCAGACCTCGGTGAGCCCCGGGAGGAGCGGGACGGGGCCGGGAGCGCTCCGTGCGGCCAGCGGGCGCCGGCGACCGAACAAGCCTGGTCTCCCCAGTCTGCATTTTAATCCTGAAATCTGGAAATGGAAATTGTTTGATGTATGAGGAGACGTTATCTAATTAGGGCGTAAGAAATTTAATCTTTCCAGCAGGCAGGTCATATAATTAATGTTAATTTAACGCTCAAATTCTCAGTCATTAATTTTTATTCTCTTAAATGTAGTTTGGCAGGGCCCCCTGATCCATGGCAATGGATTTTACTGGATGTAAGAGCACACTTGGTCTTTGGAGTGAATTACTGCAGCCCTTCCTATCCCAATAACAAGATCACATCATGTATGCATTATTAAGCCATGTAATTGAATGGTCCATAGTTTGCATATCAGACTATTAAAATAATGTGTTTTGCTTTTCTACCAACACGTAATGTTAAAGCCTTTGCGAATATTTGGTGATTCTGATAATTATCACCAAATTACTACAAATGTTCTCTTCATTAACGTGATTTCTTTCAAGCATTTTTTAAAAATGTGAATAATGCATTAAGTGGTGGCTTGTAAAGTGTTTTTTAAGTAAAACTTGTCAACTACAATTCGAAAATGAGACTAAAAAAAAAAAAGGAGAGAGAGAAAATTAACAATTACACGGGAAGAGAACAATTCTCCTATAAGATTAGAGAAGACGACTTGCCTTTTTTCCCTATTTCAGATAAGTGACTGTACACCTTTAAAGTTTCACTTCATCGGGAGCAAAAGTGCATGCAATCTAAAGAACTGTCGATTGCAGATGATACAGAACAGATGGAGGAACAAAGTTGGAGCTTTTCCCTTTACGGGGAATAGATGGGGACATAGGCAGACAGACAGAGAGATTGATTTGAAAAGATACTGACCTCTCTCCTTCAGCTGCAATTTAACTTGTCCTGGAAAAAAAAAAAAAAAAAGTGAAATCTGCCTCCTCCCCTGCCTGCCTCCTGCCTCCCCCCGCCCCAAGTTCGCAGTCATCTGAACAAACTGCTGCGCCGATCTCAGAAGGTGAATAATTCTCAATTAACTAAGTAACTAACTTTCTTCTTGCCATCTTGAGTCACTCGCTTAACTAAATCTTAAGCCTTCGAGACCCTTCATTATTGCCTTCCCCCGCCACACTATTTTCAAAGTTCAATAGCAAGGCAACAGAAAACACTGCTGCAAAATAAGAGTCTCTTCTAAAATTAAAGAGCTGTTCATTTGCATCGGAAGAAGTTTTTTTTTACCCCTCTTTTAAATTATTTAGGCACCAAAAAAAAAAAAAAAAAAAAAAAAAACCAAAAAAAACCCCCACAACCCAACACCCCACAAAACCCCACGCAGCTCGTGTCAGGATCAGTGTCACGGATGCTCTGCAGGGTGCGAAGCCACTGTGACCAAGTGAGTAGGCGCTGGATCAGGTGTGGTGTTGGGCTGTGTGACTCGGGGCATCCCGCAGCGCTACGTCTTTGCTGCTCCGCAGCCAGAAGCGCTCGGATCCCGCCGGGCCGACCCCGCTGCTCCCCGCGGGCGGCCGGCGGAGGATGCGCGGCGGCGGGCGCGGTGCGGGTCAGCGCGCACGGCCGCTCCGCGGGGCCGGGGCCGGGGCCGCCGAGATGCCTCGTCCCGCCGGGAGCCCGGGACGGCCCGCGGCGCGCTCTTATTTTGGTTGGGAGCGGGCAGCGCTGCCGGCTGGAGCCGGGAGAGCGGAGGGAGGCGAACTGTGCTCCTCTGTTTGGTTTAGGGTTGGGTGTTTTTTTCTTTCCCTTTCCCTCCTCTCTCTCTCCCCTTCCCTCCTCACTATAGCAACCAACGCCAGCCTGACAAAAATGCACCCTCTGTGGACAATGGCCCAGCCTTCTTGCTCGCCTCGCTCCTCTTCTTCCTCGTCGAGCGAAAGAAAGTTTCCAGCCCCCCCGCTTCTCGCCTCTCCCCCCCCGGGGCAAGCTCCTGCGCAAATCCACGCTCAGCCCCGCCGGGACCGGGTCGACCCCCACGTGGGAGCCGGGGTGGGGGGACGACACCAGCCGCCCCCCAGCCGGGGGCCCCGCTTCCCCCAGCCGCCCTGCCAGCGGGACCGGCGATTTCTGCTCTGCCGGCGGGGGCTGCGCCCCGTTGCATGGCGTTGCAAGGGTTTGGGGAGGGGGTGATGCCGGGGGGGCCTGGCAGGACGCCCCTGGGCCAGCCCCGTGTCCCTGTGCGGGGCAGCCCTGCGCGGCCGGGGCCGGAGTGGTGCCGCCCGCCGCCCCGGCGGTGCTCAGCCCCCGGCCGGCTCCCGGCTCCCGGGCTCGCCTCTTCGGTGGCGAAAAACAGCATTCCCGGCCTGGAACGGCTTCTGCTTTGCACCGCGAGTGACTGAGCGGGGCAGTGGCGACCGAGAGCCCTCCGAGAAGGCGCTTCGGGAGAGGAGCGGGAGTTGTGCCCAGAAGTGCCCCGAAGGCTGGAAGGGGGGAGGGAGGATCACGTCCCCCGGTGAAGCAGGCACACGATTTATCTGAGCTCTTCCCGGGGTGCCTGCTTGACTCCATCAGACGTGATCACTGAACAAAACAAATAAACAAAAAAAGCAACCGTTAGATTTGTCAGAGAAGGCTGGGCACTTTTCTCTCTCTCTTCCTTTTTTTCTTTCCCCCCCCTTTTATTTAAATCTGTTGCTGTGTTTCGTCCTGCACAATTCCCCGGACAGCGCAAGCTTTGGGAAGTGCCGGCTGAAACCCCTTTCCCGTGCCGGAGAGGCTGGATCACCTCCCCTGTCCTACCAATTCACCTGCTTTTCACGCCAGGAGAAACGCCCTTCCAGCTCCATCGCGGGGCGTCATTCCCCAGCCAGGCGTTTGAACACTAAACTGCAAACTCCGCAACACCAATAGCATCTGGGTCTGTCTCCGAGAATTCAATAAACAAGCTGTATTAACTCCAACCAGAATTTATCTCGTAGACTGATGGAATTTGTCTTTTTTCTTCTGCTTCTTCTGCTTCTTTTCCCCCCAAGGCCTCATATTCACCACTCAAAATTTAGCAGCCTGCCTTTGATAAATTACTCAAAGTAATCCCTGAAACAGCTAAGTCTGACTGGTTGACGTTGTGTTAGAAGTCTTCATAGCGGTATCTGTCTATAAAATATTCACTTGCGGACTACAAAGGGTGGATCATTTTTAATGACAAGATTCAGAACTGGAGGATGAAGGGAAAAGATTAATATCCGTGAATTCAAATAATTTAATTTCAAATACTGAACTTAGAACATTATATCCTACTAGTTTAAACAGTGATGTAGATAAAATAGCAGAGTCTCAGATGAATGAAGTGGCCGGAAGAATAGAGTTGCGGGGAATGTTGGAAATGAACGTTAATACAAACTTTACAGGAACTTTTTTTTTTTTTTTTAATTCTACACTTTCTATCTTCTGGGATAATCAGTATTCCGGCAGGATAAAAATGTATATGATGTTACATGCATGTGTGTGTCTATCTATATATTCAGGGAGAGAGATTTTCTTTCCTCTAGAGGTAGGTGGAGAAATCTATTTAGACGGCGGATTTTAATTTCAATGGGTAATGTGAGCTTGTGCAATCAAAGTTATCAATTTCTGTCCTTTTTGTTTAGATTTCTTAGTTAAATGTGTTTGTTATATCTACCCCGAGGAGAAGCAACTTGAAAGTGTAGCTTTTGAGTCATCTTATAAATACATCCCTGAGGCTGCGGTTCTTGCAGCTTTAAGCAGTTTTCATTAAAGCAGCCAGCTGCCTCTTTGTGTAGATTGGATTTTTTTAAAGCAATCACTTGTGAAGCCCCGGCCTCAGTTTTGTCTCTCCGCAGGCCCTTAAAGTTGAAGTTTCATTCATGTCTTGGGTCTCTCCACCGAATCAGACTCCTTGGAGCAACACTGGAAAGAGCCACACGAAAGTGAGGCTTGAATACCTCATAGAGAAAGGTTAAAAAGGAAGCAGAGATCAAAACAATCCCATCTCACAAAAGGTGCATTAAATGCGCCCCAGCAATAAGCACAAATCTTCCAAGTTGGCCTTTAAAGGGAGCACCAGGAGCCTCACGTTTATTGCACCCAGCAATTCTCTGAGCAACTCGCCGCGTCTTTGCACTCCTGGCGCATTTCCTCCTAAAACAACATCTAATGGGAAGATAATAGAGACGCAGAAAGGAGGCGCGGGGATTTCCCCCCACCCCCCCCACCCCCGCCTCCCATCCTTTTAGCTGCTTGAGTCTGTCTCAAGGCTTTGAGACCAGAGTTTAAAATAAGCTTTTCACCTCTAAACAGAACAGGCACATGCAATACATATTATCTACCCTACAAACGCACGCACCCAAACGCAGGCAAGTGCGTGTGTTTGAAGGGCGCTCCCCCAGCCCCCAGAGCCGGGGAGGCTGATGAGCAGTGGCTGGAAGCCGAGGCTCGCTAGGAATGAGCCGTGCTCGTGTTTTGCTGCTGGAAATGCAGCTTTCTCTCCGGCATGCACGGAGTTGAAACGCCAAGGGAGTCCAACATCATCTCGCAAGCCGCAGCCCGCTGCGGCAGTCCGAGGCGGGTGGCGGGCAGGGGACCCCCGGACGAGGAGGTGGCGGGCAGGGGACCCCCGGGCGAGGGGGTGGCCGGGCGTGGGGCGGCCGGAGGACTCCCGGAGCCCGCCAGCGTCCCTCTGCATGCACCTGATGTGTATGCAGCACCTCGCCTCCCAGCCGGGAGAGAGCTCCAGTTAAGTGGCGCTCTATGTATTTTATAGCGAATATTCTCGAGTAGCTGCACCGCAATGAAGGAGATATCAAGGAGGCCTGTCAGTTCAAAGCTTTTGGGGTTGTTTGAAAATCTTCTTCACGTCAAAGTAAGCAGCCCTAGTATTTGAACAGCTGCTTTGAACAGTGAAAAGGGCTGAGCTGAATCAAAACACTGCAGTGTCTGCCCAAGACACCGCATCACCTTCAACCTGCTTTTTATACGAGCAGAGAAAAGGAAAGAAAGGCTGGTGAGACCTCTAATCCCGCGGGGTCAGCTCCGCCAGAAAGGGGGCACATGACTGTCTCTTTCACATCCCGAGCGCCTCGGACCCGAGCGGGTCCCCGAGCGGCGGCCGGAGCCGGAGCCGGATCCGGATCCCGCGGCGGGCAGCGGCGCGGCGGCGGAGCGCGGCGGTCGGGCGCTCGCTCCCCGCTCCCCGCTCCCCGGCGCTCCCCTCCACGGGGGGAGACGGGAGCGAAGGATGCTTAAGGAGCGGTATTAATGACAGGGCTAACAATGATGGGGAGGACGAGGAGGTGGAGTCTGCGGCGGCTCTGAATGCACCGGCCGCGCTCCTCGCTGCTCCCAGCTGCGACTCCATAGGCGTGCGCTCAGCCGGGGAGGGGGCAGGAGGGACGGCAAGGGGCTTTGCTGCGGGGCCCAGGTTTTGTCCACCTCCGAATGCCGTGTTGCTACTTCGGTAATTGTGTGATTACCGTTAGCCTTTGAGATCTGCCGCTGGGGCGGCAGGGGTAAGAAGCACGCAGGACGGTGACCGCAGGTATCACCTGCCAGGACGGAGTGCCGGGGAGGTGGGGCAGAGATGCACGACCGGGGCAGGGCTGGAGGGGTTTTCCCCCAAAAAAAAGTGATGGCTGGAGCTCGTTGACCCCCGCGTCCCGTCTCCTCGTCGTGGCGAGCCGCGGGGAGCGCGGTGCTGCCGGCACCCCACGGGGACCGGCGGTCCGTGGGACGCGCACACACCGTGGGGCCGGGGCACAAGGGAGTTCCCTCGGACGGTCACCGCGGTAGGTCCGTGCTGGCCGAGCACCGCACGCTGAAGGCACCCGCGTGAAAATCTAGCCCCGATAATGACGCGTGCTGTGGCCCCTCGTGTCGCGTCCACGCATGAACTTTTGGCAGCGGACCTGGAGGCGGGCTGGCGGGAAAGCCGCCCCCGGCAGAGCCTCAGCGGCCCCGGGAGCGGGCAGGAGGGCTGGCCCGGGCGCGGGGAGCGGGGCGGCTCTCCCAGGACGGTCCCCGCGATGCTTTGGCGGAAGCCTGCTGCGGACTTGCCCTTTTGTTTTGTTTCAACCCACTGGTCTACACCTAATTGGGAGGAGAGACACGAGAAAATGAGCATCAAATTATAAAATTCCCGGGCGCCCAGTTGTTTCCACACGGGAAACAAAAGGCAGAGCTTCGCTTCAGAGGCACTGACTTCCCTCCCCGCGACACTCGCAGAACAGGCAGTATTGTTCTTCCCTTCGCCTGCACGTCGAAGAAAGGGGGGAAAAAACCCTTAGGAAGAATCTCCACTCTTTCATGGACAAAGTTTGCTTCCCCCCCGCTCCCTCCCTCCCTCCCTCCCCACCCCCCGGCAGAAGGAGCTCTTGATACGCCGCTAAACTAACGAAACGAGGTAACTCCTGCTGCGCCCCTTGTCTCAGGGCACTGGATATCCTGTTTATGCTGCTTCTGTGTATGTTTATGTGCAGGAGCCCATCCCCCCGCTCCTCCACACCCCCACGCAGAGGAATATTTCCAGGCAAGGAGCCTTTCCAGCGCTCACGTTAAATACGATGATTTATAAACAACTCGCAGAAGAAAGCTGTTTCTTGTTAGTAGTAATAAATTCCCCGGTCCGCCCTATTCTATTATTTCGATGAAGATAGCGGGAGCCTGCGACGCGCACCTACCCCCGTGAGCAGTTTATTTTCGAGACAAAGCTATGGCTTCCAGCTCAAAAATGGGCACTGAACTCTTTTCGCGGCGGCCAGCCCGGGCGCTGCTCATTCCTAGGAAATCCGAATCCAGTTCCAGGGTCTCCTTCCTTCCTGTCCGGGCCGCAACTTCTTTTTTTTGTTTGTTTTCCCCTATCCCCCTCTTTTTTCTGATTTTTTTTTTTCCTTCTCCCCCCGCCCCAAATCTTCCGTACGGATGCAGAGCCGCCAGCGCCGCTGAGGCGGACCCGCAGGCATCCCGTCCCCCCGGGACGGGACAAATGGAACAATACCACCTCCGCAGCGCCGAGGTGCGAAGCCCCGACATCCCCGGCGGAGCGCTGTGCTGCGGGGAGCACCGGGTGCCTGCGGGCCGGCGAGGCCGGCGGGCAGGGAGGGGGCCGCCCGCTCCCCGCCCCCGGGGGCGCGGCGCTCCCCGGCCCCGCCGGCGGGGCTGGCTGCGGGGCGGCGCTGCGTGCGCTCGTCCCGGCTGAGAAAGTTGGGGGCGGGCGGACGAGCGT
>JASVER010000001.1:14862668-14887843 GCA_030449065.1 Oceanodroma leucorhoa
ATGTATTGAGCTGCTTGTTATTTAAAGTGTTGAGGACTAGCGCCTAGTGAAGTGAATCAGATCAGGGCAGATCCAGTGGTAAAGGGAGGAAATGAACTTTCAGATACTTATTAATACGTGCGTAAGGTCAGAAAACGGAGTCGAGTGGATGTTTGAGAAAGCCTCAAACTCCAAATAGGTTTACTAAAAAAAAAAAAAAAAAAGTTACCACGCAAACCTTACCACTATGTATATATGTTTAATATTTGTCCTTTGAAATGCAGAATTAGTTTCAATGTTTCCTTTGTCTATTTTTCTTTCTTTTTTTTTTTTTTTAAATGCTACCCAGGGAAATATTTTCATATCATTTTTAAGTGGCCTGCCTCAATGTATATTTATTTCTTTTAAAACCAACAGGTTATGGAAACTGTTTTTCTGTAGCTTTAAATGAGTAGGTGAACAAAATCTATATGGGATGTAATTTTTTTTTGGTTCAGTCTCTTTAAAAACACTTTGTTTTGGTACATTTGGATGTGCTTGTGGGGAAAAATAAAAACGCAGAGATCCTTATATATTTATGTTAAAGTAATATTTTATTATCTACATAAAACAGAAATGCACAATACCTTCATAGTTTGTTCTAATTATTGAAATATCTTTATTTTATTTTTAAAGATAGCACAGATTTGCACAGCTCTTAAGATTTGGAGGGAGAACACCCCAGTACTTATACTGAGTTGAGTTCTGTGTAAAAGCACCGCCACTCCTTTATACTTCATGGAATTTTTGGAATAAATTTGATGCCTATACCGAGAGGTTCCACGTTCGTAACTTCCAGGGTCTTGAAGGAGAGCCTCAGGAGCTGTGTTCATTGTGCCTCTCCGCAGATGAACGGCAGCGGTGTGTTTTGAAGCATTGATTTCTGTGCGGGTAGGGGTGTCGTGCCTTTGATGCTGGTGGGGAGGTCTGCTCCTCAAGTTAGTTGCATGTTCTGGCGGAAGGCATGGGGGAGAAGAGACTCGCCTCTCCTCGTTCCCTTTTGATAATTTAAGGTCTGACTCCTTAAAAAAAAAAAGAAAAACAAAAAGGCGGGGCTTAGTTATGGGGAGTACCGTTTAAAAGAGGGAGGAAGGATCCGGCTGCCCAGCGGGACTGCGCACCCCTGGGGCGGGCGGGCGCTCCCCGGGCCGGGCCGGGCCCCAGGCCCCGCGGCGGCGGCACCGAGCCGGCAGGGCCGGGGCTTTCACGTTAGACGTCTGCGGCTCCGTCTGTGTAACGACCCGGTGGGTTTTAGCCGGCGTGGTCCCGGCGTGGGGCGCTCCGCGGGGCTGGGCGCGCTGGCGAGCGACATCGAACTGAGCAGTGTTGGCACATGCGGCGGTGTGTTCAAGTCCTTTTTGGCTGGCTCGGGTTCCTAAGTGCGCTATCCTGCTCTTCTCCCCCCCTCCTTCACCGTAGTTTCTAGGCTTATTAGATTTAATCATCTTTTCTAACTCCTAGTCAATATTACACTCATCCCGCACAGATTCAGCTAAATGATCTTATCAATAGTTTCGAAGAGAAGTGACAGAAAGAAGAAGTGTTTTGTGACCGCAGACGTGCTGACGGGTAAAATGTTGAAGCTGGGTATGGATTTAAAAGTCCTTGGTCAATAGCCCGCGGAGGCGGCTGCGGAAAGCGAGCAGCCTCTGCCCTCTGCAGGACACTCGGGTGGGCGCCGGGGAATACTTCGCCTTTGACGACAGGGCCCTGCTATCGGCGAGCCCTCCCGTGTCGGGTGGGCAGGAGGTGACTTGATGGATGGATGGATGGATGGATGGATGGTGCCTTGCTCGGCGAGGCAGGCCCGGCGCCGTGGGGATGGCCGCCGAGAGCCGGTGGCGGGGCGGCGCGTCCCACCGCTGCTCGGGGCCGGGCCGCCCGCTGTGGAGGCCCCCGGGCTGCTCCTCCGGAGCTCTTTGCCCAGCGAGAAGCTAACCAGATGGGAGCGACTTCTCTCGTCCTTCCCGGCTGGTTGCGGGGAGGCCGGCCGGTCGGGGGGTCCTTTTCCCTGCTTCCTTCTCTCTTTTAAGAGAAAGAAGAGGGGGAAATTGGAGCAGCCGTAGGATGCACCTCCTGCAGGTGGATGTCAGGGTGCACGGCAGCTTCCTGAGCTCCCCCACCCTCATTCCCAGCAGGGACTCTCTGGCGTAGGTCAATAACAAAAGCCCTATTTCCTCGGCTCGCTCCCTCTGATGGAGGCCGAAACTGGAAGGCTGGAGGAGACTGTCTATCCCGAAGCTCTTGAGTCGTGATTGCCTCTCCCCGAGTCTCCGGCTCCGCGGGAGTGAGAGGCAGCGGTCGGTGCTGCCCACCCCGGGGACCACCCTCCCGCCGGCGGGGGCGGCCGCCCAGCCCCGCCACCTCTCCCCGAGGCGGGCAAAAGGGGGCCGGGGTTTGGACAGAGAGAAGCGGGGGAAGGGGAGATAATCCGGCAAACCCCCCAGGTTGCGGGGCAAGCCGGGGCCGTACCTCGCCAGGTGATGCTCTCGGGCCGGGCAACTTGCGAGAGCCCCGACGGGGGCAGAGGTCCCGGTCGCCTCCGGCTCCGCCCCGTCGTCTCTATCACCCTCGGATTTTGTTGGCGGGAGCTCGGGGTGTCCTGTCCCGTCCCCCCCCCGAGACCCCCTCTCCAGTGCCCAGTTCCCCAGCTGCGCTTCTGGCCCGCGCCAGGCCCGCGGGACAGGCCCGCTGCCTCCGCCTTCCCGGCCTCCTGCCCCTGGCCTCGGCCCCGACCCCCAGCCTGAGGCCGCCCCTCCTCCTCCTCCTCCTCCGGCCCCTCCGCGGGGGAAACCCCCCGTCCCCCGGCCGCTTGCCCCTGCCCGCCGGGGCGGCCCGAGGCCCCCAAGTTGCCCGAAGCCGCCTTGTTGGGGTTTGACGGCTCTTTGTTCCGGTGCCGTCGGTGCGGGCTTTCTCCGGGGACGGGTGACCCGCCCGGGGCGGGGAGGCGACGGCCCCCGATGGGCGATGGGGCCCGGCGACGGCGGGGAAAGCGGCGCTGAGCTTTGTTCGGCTTAAACCTCTGGGCTTAGGTAAAGCCACGGAGAGGGTCGCGTACACGGAGTGTCCCCCCAGCCCGGGCCCGGGCAGCGCCTTGCGGGGCAGGCGTGTGGGAGTAAGCGGGGGGAAGGTGTCCGCGGCTTCTCGGCGGGTGGGTAGGGCCGCGCCGGCCTTTTGCTGCCTCGAAAACGGGGGCGTTGTGGTCTGTCTTGGAAAACGTGGCTCTCCCGCGTCCTCTGCTCCTTCGGGGGTTATCTGTTTATTTTGTGTTTCGGAAGGGGCCGGGACTTGGGCTGCCGCTCCGGCTTTAATCGCGAGATGGAAAAGAAAAGAAAAACAAWTTTTCAGAGTTGCGGGCGCTAAGTTGGCATTTTGTGCTCGGGGCATGGCCAGGTCGTCGTCGGGGATGTAGGAAGATGCTCCGAAGAAGGCGAGTTTCATGTTGGCTCTCATGTTGGCTCGGCCGGGCGGTCGGGGCACCGGGCGGTATTTGGGGGAGCGGGTACTTTTCCGGGGGAAATTAGTTAGAGCAAAACCAAAGCGTGCTTTAGCAGAAATGGTAAAATAAAAAGCAAGACCTCCTCCTGAGACCCGACTTCTCATCGAATTATAAACCAACCAAGTGGGCTTTTCGGCAGGCGAGTTCGAGCCGCAGCGCGTGGATTTCCACGCCGCATCCGGCCTCAGCCCGTGGCCTGACCCACGCTGCCAGTCTCTTCACTCGAACAGCAAATCCCTCCCTGCAAAGTCCGTCTAAATACCTCCGAAACTCGACCAAGTGTCCCGGGTGTGCCGGGGTTTCACGCAGCACCCCCGGGGCCAGGGAGGCCGCCTGTGCCGGCGCGGAGCCCCTTCCCCACGCACCCCCTTCTCCCCCGGCCCCGCAGCCGCCCCGCGCCGCCCCCCGCCCCCGCAAGGCCCGGGCCCACCCGCGGGACGCCGGGCTCGGATCCTGCCCTCCCGTCGGCGGGCGAAGGAGAGGGATGGGGMGAGGGGCAGCGGCGAAGGAGCGGCGGAAACTCTTTGCCGGTGCTGCCGGGAGGCGCGCCGGGGCGGCGGCGGGCGCTGCGCCCTCGGCCGGGAGGGCGGGCGGCCGGCAGCGGGGGCGCCGGACCCCTTCGCCCTGG
The DNA here is from genome assembly GCA_030449065.1 of Oceanodroma leucorhoa. Classification (NCBI taxonomy): domain Eukaryota; kingdom Metazoa; phylum Chordata; class Aves; order Procellariiformes; genus Oceanodroma; species Oceanodroma leucorhoa. Next base: position 14,866,814 of record JASVER010000001.1, read on the forward strand.
GGAGAGGTCGAGTTTGGCCGGTGTCTGCCTGGCCCCGTCCTTGCCCAGGATCAGTCCCACGCCAGGGCAGAGCTGCTGCCGGTCCGGGGCAGGCGGGCTGCCTCCCCGCCGCGAGGGATGCAGGGCGTGGGGGGCGAGGGGGCCGGCCCGGGGGACCCCGCCGTGGGAGCGGTGCGGGCTGCCCCGGGGAGCCGCCGGGGCGGGGAGGCGGCCCGGGCGCCGGGCTCGGGCTCGGGCTCCRGCTCTCCCGGCGGCCCCGCAGCGCCCGGCCCGGCCGGGCCGAGCTGCACCGCCCTCCTGTCCCCGCGCGTGTCCGCACAGGTGTCGTTTTTAAGGATTAGAAAGCGAGCAGGCCGGTACGAAGTTGGCGGCCGGTGCTTCTTCCCCTCCTCCTCGCAGGGCGGTAAATCCCGGCAGGGAAGCCCGGGCAGAGGCAGCTCGTAAAAGTGGCGGCGAGACCGCTCTCCCCCTCCTCCTCCCCGTCCCGTCCCCTCCCGTCCCCGGAGTTGCAAGAGGCGCTCGTCTAAAAGTTAGGACTTGTTTTTAGCCAGCCTGACTCATTCATTAATTCCCTTTCCCTCCTCGATTCATTCATGTCTACAGTCATTCATTGCCAAGTCCATGGAGGCATCAGCTCCTTGGTCAGTAGGGGAGACGTACAAACAAGGATGGTGCTATTTATTTCCCTCTGCCTGTGGATTTCTAAGACGTTCAAGCAGGCACAATCATTAAACTAATTTGTATTTGATTGTTTGGGCGGACGGGGGTGAATTTTATTGCACTAAGCATTCAAGCACGCACGCATCGCTGATTACCAGTATACATTAAATAAAGTTGTTTGTACACATTGTCTTACCACATATAGGCAGTCTTATTATTCTAATTACTCTAATTAGTGCATTGAAATGTTTTCTACTTGATTTGAGGAGACAGTGATTAGTTCTATTACTTCTTTTAACTCTTATTTCATGGAAAACTGTTGATGCATGAAACAATTACCTTGTTTTTCTCTTTAATATAGTGCGGGCCAAAAATATGATGAAATGATACCGTTGGCGGCTAGAAACATTCAYCTATTTTCCCTTTTTAAAAGAGCTTCCATTTTTTATAGATTCCCCCACCAGATAGACACTTTTTTGCCCCCCCAAGCGTTCGCAAATAATTATTTCTAGCCAAAGCAGCACGTTTCTTCTTTATAATTTCTTCTGCTGGTGCTTTGGTACTTGATGGTTGTAGCATTTACCCTTTTTTTTTTTTCTTTCTCAAAAAGGAAGTATGAGGTATATTTGATGCGAATCTATTTCATAAGTTTTAAATTAAGGTTACTATTAATTGATAAGATCAGTTCATCAAACATGTTACTTCGATAGGGAATTGTAATTAAAACCTTAATCCCGTTTGAGACTTATTTTTTTCTTAAATACTTTCTTGAGGGAATTTTTTTTTCCCCTTTTCTCGGCGGTTGCCGTTTTAAGCACGGCGGAGGTACGAAGCGGAGCCCAGACCCCGCCGCCCCAGAGCAGGGAGGTTATTTCGTTATCAAAATACCCATCTTCACTATTGAGCCAATAGAGGTTTTGTGTCGAGTTTTGGGATGTGTGTGTGGTTTTGCCTTTTGTGTTGATGTGCCGGCCACTTAAACCCAGCCGGTGACAAAGCAGGCGGCGGGGACGGAATCTCGCCTTCCTCTCACGTTACAGACAGGGAGACTGGCTACTTCTTCGTCATAAAAACACTGCTTTTATTGTTGGTGTCTCCCCCCCTCCTCTTCCCGCTGGTTTGTTAAATAAATACGAAGGGGTGGGGGAAGAAATACGAAAAAAAAAGGAAAGAAGAAACGCAAACCGTCCAGTAAATTCTTAGAAGTCCCGGTCTGGAGGGAAATCTATGGAGTTACATAGGTAAATACTGGGCCTAGGCTGCTTATACTTTTAATATTTAAACTGGGATTATAGAGGATCTAAAGACGCCTTCCTAACCTTTGCCAATTGCCTATGCAAGGAGAAAATCCCGCAAGATGCACAAAGGGGCGAGACGGCTTCCCATTGCCTCTGACAAACGCTGGTGTGGCTGGGGACTGAGTTTCCCCCCAGGGTCGAGGTGTGGGGTGGGGAGATGGGGACAGCGGTGGGGTTTGGGGGACTGGGTTTTTTTGGGGGGAGGGGAGGGGGGTGTCTTTTTTCTCCTTCCCGCAGAGCCTCGTCTCGCCCCGCTCCGTGGACCGGACCAGGGAGGAGGCCACCGGCCCCGACTACGGCTACGGCCCCGGCCCCGGTCCCGGCCATGGCCGTGGGGCCGTGGCCGGGACTGGGGCCGGAGCCGGGGCCACGCGTGGAGCGTGGGCGCCCCCCAGCGGCCTCCACCATCCCGGCCGACGTGGGGACTCCCCCGGGAAGGGCAGGGGAGCATCCCCCCCTCTTCTCCGAGATCTTTCTCTCTCCTTGGACACAAGGACGACGGGGCCGGGCTCCGGGACACCCGGCGGAGAGGTCGCTGGAGCCCGCCCAGCGTACTCACGACTTTCTTCCTCCCCTCAGTTTTTCCTTTTTTTTTGTGGTTCTGTTTTTGTTGGGGTTTTTGGGTGTGTGGTTCTTTTTGTTTCTTTTTTTTTTTTTTTTAATATACACACAGCAGCAGCAAAATCCCGCGTTAAACGTGCTGCTTCTCCCGCCGTCTGGCTGGGAGGAAAAAAAGAAACTCCCAGCAAACCCCCGGTTCATTTGCAAGCCCCCAAAGGCTGGGAGAGAGGATGCCCTTTGCCTTCCCGCGGCAGGGCTGGGGAGATGTCCTGTGCCGCCGAGTGGCAAACTCTCTTCCAGCTCCGCCACGCCGTGTTGGATAGCCGGACAAACCCATGCCACCTCCCCTCCGCGGCGTTGAAGYGGTCCCGCGTGGTGCCCGCGCCCGCGGAGCCTCGCTCCGCCCCGCCACCCGTGGAGGGGGACACCTGTGGGGTTCGGCTGTTCCGACCGCGCTGCGTGGACGCTGTGTCGTTCCTGCTGCTGCCCTCAAGTTTGCTGCGAGGTCTAATCCCAGCGCCAGGTACCCCGCAGCCCGTGGGAGCCGCTCCCCGCCTCGCCGCGCATCCCCCGGCGCTCCGTCAGGAGCGGGAGCGGGGCAGGTCCCCGCGGCCCCGCCGGCTGCAGCCCCCCTCTGGGGGCTGCACACCRCTCCCTTCTTCTGGGGTATCTGAAATCCCAGCTTTTCACCAAACGGCTTCTCTTCTTGCCGAAGTCGAATCAGCCCAGATGCCGGACCATCACTAAAGGCCTCCAACCTGCCCCCTGCCCCAAATACCTTCCCCTTTGGGTGAAACCCCCATTTCCCAGGAACAGAGACAGCCCTGGTCTCCCGCGGGGCCGTTTGGTGCTGGCTGGGTGCTCTCTCTTTTCACCCAACACCACGACAGCCTCACGGCACAACTGCGACACCCTCCCCAAGCTGCCTGAGAGCTGCCAGGGCTTCAGCTCTTTACGGGACCCAGACCCCAGCAGCACTGGCTAGTAGACCATACAGGTTTACATCTTGTGTTTATTTCGGTGCCACCGGTTTCCTAACTACTGCTTGCCACGCTGTGTAAGTAGGTGCTGAAAACATTAAGATATTGTGAATATCAAGAACCCMACCATTCAGACATTCTGCTACAGCAGACTTCAGTGTGCTGAAAACAGATAAGTGACATATCACGATCTCAGAGTCTCTTGCTAACTCCACAAGCAAATTGAGCTGAAACAAAACAAAATAAAACAAACAAACAAAAAAAACCAAGAAAGATTAAGTTTTAGAAAAAAATGAGCGTTCTGTACAGAACTAATCACACTACAGACAGCCAATACTGTAGCACTGAGCAGACAGGGGAGAAAATAACCTGTTTTCCAGCTGAACATCAGTTGTGGACCTGTTCAGATAACAGAAATAAGATGCTACGCGTACAGCTGGAACAGGAAAGGTAAGCAGTGGCTGCACCTTCCACTACAGACCAAGCCTGTGTCAGTCCTAGCTGTGCAGATAGCTCTCTTCGCAGTAGGCAGAAAGCCACGACGAAGGTTCAGCCTCTAAAGGGAAAAGCTGGCTTTGTTTCAGGGACCCCTTGTAAACCAGAAGATAAGTAAGGATTGATTTATTTGTTAATAGATTTGGGGAGCTGGATAACATTGACCTTTTGCATACTAATTTTGCTGAACACCCTCAGTGTATAAATCATATCCCAAACCAGACAGTTCTAATTCTGGGTGGAATCTAGTCCCTTAACTTAAGCAGTCCCTTATTAAAATTATGCACATCTGGCCCTTGGAATTGGGCAAGAAAGAGGATGGACAGCCCAGCCTGCCCACATGCCTTGTGTAGCCGACTGAGGGAGGGAGGTGGTTCAGAGGAGCTGTGGAGGGGCAGCCAGCCCGTTCGGCTTCGGTGCTGCCACCTCTCCAGCTGACCGTTCAGAAATACAGGCCCACCTGGAGCAGGTGCCAGGCCACTTTAAGTTACATATCTGCAGGGGTAGGTTAGATTTCATTTCCCTTCACCCACAAGCTCTACCCACAAGGCTGAAATCAATCTCCCTCTTCCCCGCCTGGCCCAGTGCTGTGACTCCTGCACTCCTGCCACTACTTCTCCAGTGAAAGGGCAGAAGGGGGCTCACCCRGAGTATTGCTGTGTAACCCAGCGGCTAAGCCTCAGCTGCCCCTTCAATTCTCCTTGGCCTGAATCCAAGGCTTCCCACATCCTAGTGGTGCTCTACCACCAGACTTGGACCTAACRCTTACCCGGTCAAATAAGGTTACTGGAGTCTGGACCAAAGCTAACTTCAGGGGATGTTGATGGGGAAGCTCTGCAGAGTGCAGCTTTTGTTCACCTAAAGTGGGATTGCAGCAGAGCAGTAAGTCAGAAGCYAGTGTTAGAGCATCTGGAGAACCTTTACATTAAGCAATGTAACCAGAAGGTTTAGGAGCCTTCAGAGTGGGGCAGTGCTAATTGCAACAAAGTGGGGGTGACAGGCGGGGACTTACACACCCGCAGCTTCCCCGGCTGACACCAGAGGAGCACTCAGAGCCCTGACCTAGGGCTGGGGCCGCTGTTTCACTAAGCGCTGATGTGCTGTTCATAAGGGTTCAGCACCTACTAGTCCTAAACAGGCAGCCTAAACACACAGCCACAGGCTGTTACAGGCAGTGGGAAGCCCTGTCGTTTAGATGTCCCAAACACTTTCTATTTAAGATCAAATTCAGCAGTGTCCAGAGAGTCTGGGGTGAGAGGGACGTGCTGTGGATTTTGCAGGAGTCCTTAGAAGCAGTGGTTGTGACAGCGGTGAGCGCTGTAAAACATGAGTAACACCTCATCGAAATGCCACAATCTCAACCCATTACCTAATACAGAAGAGCATCCCGAGTGAATATGGCCTGTTTTCCCATTTCTATTGGTTTTGAGACAAAATACAGCATTGCTATTTTTTGACCAGAAGGAACGGCCTCTCTGCCTTCGCTGGAYGGATCCTGCTGTTCTGTGTGAGCGGGGCCGCGACCGGTACTAACCATCTGGCAGATGGAAAGATGAAAGAAGGAGCTGGAGTTTCCTCACTCTTCCAAATTTAAACCCACCATCCATAGGAGACTTCTGGGAAAAAGTGTTTTTATAAGGAGATAGTGTTGTTCTGAGGAAACAAAAAAAGCTAGGGAGCAGGGTAGTATGCTTTCTTTCTTGCAAAGAGGAGAACATACATTTTCACTTAGTCTCTTACAGTGTTTAATGAAAAAATGTGTATTTATTAATAAACTGCATTCAACATTTTTAGGTGATCAGTTGCGGYAACGTTGAAAGCATGGTATGATACATGCCACAGATCAACTGCATGCACGAAGGTGATCCATCTACTGATGCGTGGCAATAAACTCCTCTGGTTTGGAGCCACACTTGAATATGGCAGCTCTAGCTGCCAGAGTTCAGGTTCAGTTCCTGCCAACTGCAAGATGCAAAAACTGCCTACAGACTGTATATTTAGGAAAATGCAAAAATGGGGTGGGTCGTCACCCCACCCCCCCGCAACTGACTTCTTGCTATCAGGTGACAGCTGCCTGGAAAGCTGCCTGGCAGAAAAAGACCTGGGGGTGCTGGTAGGCTGTAGTGAGGTGGGTGTTGGTCTCTTCTCCCAAGTAACAAGTAATAGGACAAGAAATGGCCTCAAGTTGCACCAGGGGAGGTTTAGATTGGATATTAGGAAAAATTTCTTCACCAAAATGGTAGTCAAGCACTGGAAGAGGCTGCCCAGGGAAGTGGTGGAGTCACCATCACTAGAGGTATTTAAAAGACGTGGAGATGTGGTGCTTAGGGACATGGTTTAGTGGTGGACATCGCAGTGTTAGGTTAACGGTTGGACTTGATGATCTTAAAGGTCTTTTCCAACCTAAACAGTTCTGTGATTCTATGATCATTAGCTGGAGATCATTAATCTCGATCCATGCCTTCTTCCTGAAGATCTGCCACTTTGAGCAGCGGAGGCAGAGATACGAAAGCCTCCGCGCCTTTTGGAGAGCAGCAGAACACCCATGGATCAATACTTTAACTTGAAAGCCGCTGTCATTCTCTGAAGAGACTGAATTATTCAAAAGTATATATCTACAAAAAATTAGAGCGGTATTGTAGATCTCTAGGTTTGACCGGTGCCCACTGTATTTTGCTCTTACAAATCCTTTCTCTTAGCCAATCCAAAGATAATGATTACTCTTGMATAGCATTTAAGTTTGCAATGAATCTCATTAGTACAAGATACAGTAAATACTACTTGATCACACACAGATGGAAGGTGAATTACAAGTTTAGTAATTCGTTCCCATGTTGATCGGCAGGCACAGCACTGACAGCGACACAGCCCAGGGTGCCCACCTGAAGGCTCTGTACCTACCCACCACCTTTTTTCCCTTCCCCAATCACTTAAAAAAGATGAGTATCTTATGCTCGACACTAGCTAGTGGTTGCAGACCTTAAAGAAAAGATGTCTGCTGGAGGAATGAAAGTTACTGCAAAGCATCCTATCAAGTCTATCAATGCATTGTATGGAAAAAAATAAATATACAAATGCTGAAAATAGCGTGTCATCACCTTCAATGAACTCTCCATACGATGGTCAGATAATTTTGCACACAAACCCTTTGCAATTACTAAACAGAAGTGACTGCAAAAACGGAGTAAAGATTTCTCTAAACAGAGATACCGCATAGTAAGTTCTCTAAAGTTCATCCCAAAGCGCACTCATTTTACATATTTTCAAAATGCCCAACTAAGCAGTTTAGCGCTCTGACATTTTACTGTAGTCACTGCAAGGGAACAGCTGCTCCCAGCAGCAGCAGCCTGGGAACCGGTGTTGGAAAGCAATAGCAGAGACCAGACCCAACCATCTTCAGCAGTATCTTGAAGCAAGAATGGGAATCTCTTGCGTCAATCACACTTTCTTAGATGTAATGCAACTTTTTATTTTCATTCCCATTCCAGTTTTCATTAGCTCTGAGCTGCTTTTGATAATTTTTAGCAACTGTTAAAATGACTAATTTAGACAAGGTGCTCTTGATCCTTCTATGAGAGGCCTCCTGTGCTAAATTAACAGCTGCCCAAATTGTTACGTTCACTATTGGATACTGGTACTAGAAAAAATAACCTGAGTGGGTTGCTAATCGCATCTTTCTGTCACATTCAGTGTAGTATTTAAATATAGATTATTTCATGTCTATTATTTTCAGTTTTTTGATTTTTTGCCTATGGTGGACTTTGAGCCCTGAGCTTGTAGCCAGTTAACAAGGCTAATTCTAAGACAATTTATCCTTTTTACAAAGGAACTATGYGGACTGTTTCACTGGGCTCCAACCACACTCGGAGACCTATTGGCCTGAAGTTTGAACTTTGCCTGAAGTTTGTGCATTTGCATCCAGAGAGATGGACATGACCTTGTCACAAAAATGCTGCTGCACTTACTTTAACTCCTAAAGATATTTGGCAGTTCAAAACTGCCTGGTCACTGCGTCAGGGCATTTTTATTTCTAGCTCTTCAAAACTGTGAGGGAAAGCATTATGTTAAAATCTGTTTGTAATAATAAATGCCTGCATTGTATACGATGACATTTGACATTACCAGGGAAAAAACAATTCCAGCATGCATGGTATCAGATCTACAGTGTTCTGCTTAAATTCAATGAAGATTGCCAACTGCATCTTAAAGTAACAGAGACAAGTTCACAGAACACTGATCTCTCCTCTGTCCCTCTGGCCTGATGACATGTAAAACCGCRAGTACGGAGAATGCGTAACTGCTTTCACTTCCCCAAACAGCAACGCACTCCTGCCAAATAGTAATGTAATAAAGTGTATTACATGCTCTCAAACATTAAAATCTGGAAATCCTGAAATATTTTGAAATCTGGTTTTATCTGTGTGGGTTCTTTTTTAAGCTGTTTGCATGATCAGAAGTGCCACACATAGGAACAGAGACACCTGACAATTTTCAGTTACACATGTGAATTTGCAGTACTGTGAAAGAAGCACTGCAAAAGTGGTATCTGTCAGAAACAGGGCAGCCAGAAATGAAGTCTGAAACTGTACTTAGCACATGTCAAGAGTCGCTGCATTTTGTCCAAGATGCACAGAAGCCAGGTCCGGTCTCGTCCTTACGCTTCTCAATAATCAGAAGCACCAGCAGCTGTAAGTTGGTGCTAGAAGATAGTTTTGGCACATTTGAAACGATACCGGCCCGAGGCAAAGTTGTGATACAAAAGCCGAACACTTCAGTAGGTGCTGGCGATTAAAAGTCATACTAAAAGTTTCCTTAGAGATGCAAGAAAACAACTCAAAGCTTTGTATTTGTTTTAGTAGGAGCGTTGTCTTGAACAATTAACAGTACCAGGCAAATCTAACACTTAATAAACTCTACCTAGAAGAAAATGGTCACTGATCAGACCAATAGCAATTTGGTAAATAACGCTGAATCAAAACCCAAACTTTTCAGATAATTCACGAAAACAGGACAAAGTCTAGCAAAGCAGTTACTCATTTCCAATTCAGTACTTGGGTTGCTCTGGACAAGCTGAGTCCAACCGACCACCTGTCCCCTTCTGATTCCCATTTTCAAAGCTGCAGAACTCTGTAACATCCTTGCTAAATTTAGAGTTTATTGTATTACTGAAGTTCCACAACGTTTAAACACAACTATATCGCTACCTATATAATTAAAGGTATTAAGAAATACGTTATGGTAACATGATTTGCGTGAGAGTAAGAAATTATTCTTCAAAGAAATTCAACAATTTTCTTTTTCTTGGTACATTGTAATCTCCATATTCCGCTTTATATCCCGTCTGTCTATATCCATCTGTTGTCTCTTGCTCTGTACCTAGATCACAAACTGTTTCAGGCAGTGAATCATTTATTTTGTGTAATGCACCTAGTTCCATGTGCTTTCACAAGGCTACAGTAAGCTAAATATTAAACAATACGACACTTTTCTGGAAAAAAAAAATCAGCTTACAAATTTGTATCTAAAAATATCCAGGGTAACTTATTTCAAAATGAACAGTGATAAAATTATGCCCAAACTGTTCCTCTGAATGCATCATATTTTGTGTTTTATTTCACTGTTTTTTAAAATGAATGCACAAAAGGTCAATGAATGTAGACAAATAATTTATTTTTGTTTTATTTATTCATTATTTTATGTACACTTGGTATTTTTCAACACAGTCAAAGGGAAACAAATTAAGTGCAAAGCAAGATAAATATTACAGGTTGAATGTATTTTAACACTTTTCTGTCATCTCTGAATTAGCAGACACTGACAACTCAGTGGGGACATGAATTTCAACTTCTTTATACTGGCAATAACAGAATAGAAAGGTACAACACAGTATTATGACATTTTAAATGAACCAACGTGTCAGAATAAAACAGGCTTAATTTACTGAATAGAAATAATTGGTGTGTAAATATGTAATTAACTTTTGAAGATAAAAAGAAACTACCTTTGAGTTAGCAATATAAGGCATTAGATGATTTCTCCATAATAAATTCAATCATTTATAAATATAGGGCCCACATCTCTGTTTTACGTGTGTTCAAGTAAACCCCGACCTTATACCACAAAAACATATTAAAGTGGTACGAGTCAAAGGTATTCAAACAAGGAGCCAGGTATCCATGCCTGAGCTGCTTCTGCATATGCACAGAGACCTTTGGGTTCACACAGAGAGAGAAGATGCAGCAGTCAAATTTGAACAGAAGTAACACACTAATAACATACCTTACATTTACTACTGGTCAAGCAGAATACTCAGAGGGGAAAAACCCATTGTTTTGAAATGTAATCAAGTACTTGCATAAATATAAAAAATGCATAAGCCTCAGAGGGGAGTATTAAAAAAAAATATACAGAAGATGCTAAGGTAAACACTACTAGTGAACTAAGAGGAGCACCAAACGAAAAATGGGGTTAATGCTGAATGCGTACAACTTATTGAATGACAGCATAGAGAACAAATTCGGAATCTAAGATTGCGCATACAGACACAGCTCTTGGAATACTGACTATATTTAGGACTGCAACGGTGCAAAGTAGTGGATGTTAGCTTTGTGGGCCCATGTAGCTTAACATCAGGAAAAAGTAATGAAACACACATTCATGAATCACTCCCCCCACCTCTCCCTTTTGGTTTTGCTAACCACTGCCTTCACCATGCTTTAAACATGCTCTTATAAGCCTTTCTAATCTAAACCTTCCGATGTCTGTTGCTCAAAGGACCTTAGGAAACTCACAGAAGCCCGTTAGGACTTGCATGTTCTTATATGTTCACATTAGCATTTTTATACTTTAGGGCTTGAACCACCATTATGAGGTGAAAACAAAGAACCTTGGTTTGGACATCTTTATGACACAGTACTGAGATGAACTATCTAAAAGTTAAGGAGCCTTGGAACACAATCAAGAGTGGCTATCCTCGTTTATGCTAATTTGAATTAAAACATTTGCACAACCAACATGCTCCCACCTACAATTTCACTGAAGTTAAATGCCCTCTTCCTTCTGCTGGCTTTGATAACTGACTTGGGAGGGTAAAAAACCCCAAACTTTAAACACTCAACTACTAGAAAACAAAAGGTTTTCTAGTTTTAGCCAAGACATTTTGTAGGGAACAATCAGATACAGTCCAACCAAAAGAGCAAAGAAAGCGGTGACCTTTGATGGAAGCAGGAGAAGCTAGGGGGCTAATAGGGAGCATCTTACTCTGAATCCACACGTGCTAGGATAGCACGCATCGTTCAGGAAGCTAGTTTCCAGTAGAAGTTTTATGTGGTCTACATGGACCTCAGCTTCTCCAGAGGTCAATTCAAGACCTCAATTTATGATTGATCTCCTGATCTGAATTACCCTGTGGAGGGACCTATCTCTCCAGAGTGAAGGGACCCCTGGAGACTAGTTTCCTAACGTTAGTACCTACCCTAGATATTTGAAATTAGATGATACAAATATCTTCCAGCTACAGAAAATGCGCTGAGAGGCAATTATCCCTTTTGTCCTTCTCGACTTGTTATTAAAAAAAGGCATAACTTGCTTCTGGTGCTTACTGGCATAGCATGCAYAGCAGAGCTATTTACAGATAGTGTCTGGAACTGTTCCCTCTATCGCTGCTCTTCCACTTTTTATAGAAATTAGTCCCTTTAAAAGGTAACGCAGTAGGAGTTTGTTGTAATGTTACTCAAACTCCTACTGTTGCGGCAGAAAATGGAGCATACTATTAAATCATATATACAGTGCAAGTATTTTGCTCCTGGTTATTTGAGGGGGGAGGAGGGAGAGACCTATTATTTTTAAATCCAGATGCTGGGTTCAGGTATTTAAATTTGAAGGCCTGGAGATGCCATTCCTTCTCAGCTGTACGCAGGAATAAATGTCAGCAGAAACTTCCCAGGCAATTCACGCACCTCACTTGTGGAAATCAGGCCAGTCTCATCTCACCCCAACTCCACTATCTGCCTGGTAAGAAGATGAATGCAAAAAGCCACAGGATGCTAAAGAGCTGTAGTGGCTTTATGCTCACTATGAAGAACRAGAATGAGACCATCACATCGACTTTGCTAAGATGGCTCAAGGGACAGCTGGTAATTAGGACTTGTCTATATATGAAAGTTAAATCAGAAAGTGCATGGCCCCCTGCAAACACACCAATTCCTGGTTATTTTAATTCACTTTCAGTAGCTCTTCCAAAAAAACTCCAAGCATAGACTAGCCTTTAGTTTCCAAATCACAACCAAACCAGCTATTTTTAATTTGCCTCTATTAGTTTCAGAACAGCRTATATGTGCAGAAACCTGTGGCACTACCGTGAAGAAAATAAATCTAAAGAGACCAAGGTCTGATAGAGAGAACCCATCTCCTGATGGTGAGCAGAGGACTGTACTACCAACAGCTCCTGACAATGGTATAATGTTAAATAAATGCACAAAAGATGGTAATTCACCACAATTACACACAGTATCTCCCTAAAATGCTCAGACAGTTCAGTGTTTCATAAACTTTGTCCTCTTTTTCATCTGAATTCAAATTTTCATGTTTTGACACTATGAATATCTAACCACTATACTCAGTTTCCGATAGAGTAAGTAGAAGCAACTGGCACCTAAGCCATGGTAATTCCTATTTATTATAAGATCTATGTAAACAAATACTAAAAATATGCAAACCAAACTGTTCCTAATGTATTATACACAACTCAGTTTCTAAACAGAAACTATTGTCAGTACCTAAGAATAGGGATATTTATCTTAGTCCTTGGTCTAACTCTCAGACTTCAGAGTGACAATAATACTCCTGTAAACCGATCATGTGTGTTTTGTGCACTACAGAACTGTATGTCGAAAACATTACCAAAATTTTATTAAAATAAGTTACATTTGGATTTTCCTATTAACCTAAACCAAGAAAAAGATGACTTCCCTTAAAAAAAAAGGGGGGGAAATGAACAAAAGAGTAAGATTCTTGTGACTGTTCTCGACATTGCAAGTTTCTTAAGATAGATATTATTTCTTTTTCCCCTCCCTACCATCTTCAGCAATCAGCACACTGAAGCAAACAGCACAACCAATCGGCAAGTCTCAGATCATAGAACCACAGCATGGTCGAGACTGGAAGGGACCTTGGAGGTCATGTGGTCAAGCAGGGCCACCTCAAGCTGGTTGCCTAGGACCATGCCCAGGTGGCTTTTTAATATCTCCAAGGATGGAGACTCCATAGGCTCTGTTGGTCACCCTCACCATAAAATATGTCAYCTTCTGTTCAGACAGAGTCTCCAGTGTTTCAGTTTGTGCCCATTGCCTCTTGTCCTGTCCGTGGGCATTACTGAGAAGAATCTGGCTCCCTCTTCTCCATTCCCCACCTCCATGAGGCATTCCTATATATTGTTAAGATTTCCCCTGAGCCTTCTCTTCTCCAGAGCCTTCTCTTCACCATTTTTACCCCAAAACTGCAGTTTATTTGTTCTCAAAAAAGGACCAATTGCAAAAATCCTAAGCAATTACATCTTACAATCATCTGTGTGTGCCAAAATCATTTCAGAGTTTAACAAAAAAATGCAGCTGGGCAGTGGTAGGTGAAGAAAAAAATATTTTTATGTAGTTCATAAAAATGAAACAAAGAGACATCAGGAATTACTGCACAAGCACGTATATGAAAGGTCAGTATTAAGAGCATCTAAATGCTAAATCTTGACTTAGAAGTATGAGCATGTGAAATTATATGGGAAACTAAATTTCTGGGAAAGGTAACAGCTGATCTAGAACAATGCACTTACTTTCCTCATGTCTATAAATAGCTCTGGCCACCCTTTCATGCGTTTCCAGATAAATCTGGATAAGTCTCCTTTATTTCTTTTCTCAACTTTCTTGACATTTGCATTTTTTCAGTATCCAAGGAAAAAGAGAGAGAGCTTTCAAATAGTTGAGGGTTTTTTATTTGTTTGTTTTTAGAAAAGGGGAACAAAACATGCAAGAGAAAAACTTCAAACAAAGGATCCAATTTAGGATGTCTGTCCTAACTGTGCTATTTATCATTCTTAAATGAAAACAAGACAGGRAGAAACTAGAGCGACTCAAACTAAAATAACAGTACTTAGTCCATTAGCTAAAAAGGAAAATCCCACCATTGTCTGCTATTACTGAGGCTGAATCTTCTTAAAAAGAGCCACCTCTTGTCGAGGCCCTTCTTTGAAGATCATGAGGATCTGTAACACACAAGACTCAGCCCTTCCTCATGTCAGTTCTCACAACCTGTCCCATGCCTGGTAATATTTAATAAAGAGCCGTTTCTTGGATTTCTTTGTCAAGTCAGAATCCTAAAATCACAGAAATTATCATCTCAGTGAAGGACAAATGCTTTCTTTTGGGAAAAATGTTGACTGTGTCTAACACAGCATGTACAGATGCATTAAACCAGGAATTTCTAGCCTAGTCATTTCAAAAGCTACACTTTACGGAATCATTGCAAAAGAGTAATAATGAACATGTAAATCAATATCTAAAGTCACCCCCATACTCCATATAATAAAATGCTACATTTTTTCTAGTTTTTGTAAATTTAGTAGTCCTGCAGATGTGACGTGGGAAACATATCCCATAAGATGCAATAATTATACACAGTAAGAACTAGGACTAAACACACAATTTTTATAAATGCACAGTGGGTAACATTTCTGATGACAAGAGAGCAGTTAAACTAGTCATGGTCTTAATTATAGCAATATGAAAGATTATCAAAATAGCTGCAATACATTAATTACGTTTTCCCATTAATTTCATGCATTTACAGAACTATACATATAGCTAGTTAGATACATGAGATTTTAAAACAGGGAAAGGGGATGCATTTCCACCAAAAAAAAAAAGATATACCACAAGCATTGGCAAGGGACTCCGGGGCAGAAGCAGATCCTGGCATTTAAACCACTGATTTTTCAAGTTGTCAGCATGTCCTTAATTTGCTTATTTCTGGATAGATTTTGGAGGATTTTGAGGTTCAGGGATGGATGTTGTTCCAGTCTTGGTTTTTGCTATTTCAAGACACGTAGCACAACGCTGGATAGAATGAAGCTCAGTTTAGTATTCTAAAGCGAAGTATCTAACCTGAGCTAAATCACAGCTTCCACAGTCTCCAGAGAGGCTCTCCAGAAAACGATCCATTCTACTTTCCTTAAATATCTATCTTAGGAGGAGATTAATAGCTGTCTAGAGGTGTTCCGATTCCTGCCTTAAACTAGATGTCTAACTTTCAGAAAGCTAACATTCAGTGAGATGAATTCTACTCACTGTGTACCATAATTACTGGACATCTTGTAGCTGGAAAAGTTGGCATGAGAGCCCTATGGAAAGAATCAGTCTTCCCTTTTTTTTTTGTCTGAAATTTGGACCTCCAAGTACATGGGGATTATAAGGTCCAAACTCCTATGCAAAACTGTTCTTCCATGTAAGTCCTGCTCACTAATGTACTTAATTATATGCATAATTTAAACAACAGGAACACTGTCCATTTCCATAGAGCTATCTAGCCAGACAGCTCAGGATTATGAATACAAATAYACTATTGAATTGAAGCCTTCAAGAGTTGGGAAGATGCTTTAAATGGTAAAATTATCATATTAATTTTTAAAATTACCAAAAGAACGACTTATCTACCTACACGCCATCCCACACCAATTTCATACAGATAGTACGGAAGCCCCCCTTTAGTTTAAGAACAGGAGCACTTCAGAGCAAGCCTCTTTTTTTGGGTATGTTAGCAATGTTTTTTTAACATCTGTTGCCAAAGCACATCTTTTACAGCACTTCAGAAAGACAGACAAGATCAAAGCACAAGATAAAAAAACAGAATATCCTTAAAAGCAGAATTTAGATAACGTGACTGAGGGACGGTCTAGTGTTGGAGATGATGACAATTCCAGAATAATTAAATTCCTCCAACTGAGGAATTGGCATCATTCATTTTGGACTAAATGAAACTAGAACAAATTTCCCTCTATATGACTGCTTCACAAGGAGACAGTCCACAGTAGTTATCGGACTTTGCATTCACACTCTACCATACCCTGTAACACCTTTCACGTGTAGATAAACCACAAGGCACTTTGGCAAAGGAACACAGGAAATCCAGCACACCTCCTGCCCAGGCTTTTCCTGCTGCACGAGTGGAGAGGAACTCAGTCTCCGGGTACAGTAAAACAACATTTGAAAACAGAACTGCTGTGAAATACCTTTTGCTATTACATTGACTTCACAAAAGTAATGCCTACATGAAAAACTTTGAGATTTATACATATATGTATAAGTGCATACACACATACAAAAAATTTTCATAGATACACACAAACATATGTGTGTGTGTATATAACTTATACATACATATGTATAAATAGAGACACACACATAAGTATAAAATTACTAAATAAAAAGACAGTGATCTATTCTTGCTTCTTTATSATGTATAAGGAAGGTCTGAAAGCATGTTGTTTTCTTTATCCTGGAAATACTAGGAATGTCAAGTCTGGTCTATCCTCTCTTTGCTGGAAGACTTCTTGGAGGTATAAAGCCATAGCTAAAAGAGCTTCTTACCCACTGATTGAAGGTTAAAGTCTACAACTACAGATGGAAGTCTTTCCCTGTTATTTCTCAGCTATTTGAATTAATTACATGTTAGCAACAGCTAAGTTTTAAGTAGTCCAAATAAAAAGTAGACTTCAATTTATCTTTCAAGTGACAACAGAGAATTCTTGACCAAGACAATTTCAAACAGAAGGCACAACATAAGAAAAAAAATCCTTTAGTATGAACAAAACGTCAATTTAAACCTCCTTTATATTACCTAAAAAGCAAGCGAATGAAATTCTTTACACATACATGATTACAAAAACACTTATTTGATTCACTAGTGCTGTAGAAGTGAAACTATATTATTTACYAAGTTTACCAGTTTGAAGGCACAATGGCTATCACTTCATCCACATCCCATTCTATTTACAGTGAAAAACAAACAAGAAGGATCTCTAAGAAAAAAAGGAGATAAACACAGATGCACCCTGAGAAGTGAAATTTCACAACAAAAACATTTGTTCTGAAATACTGTTCTTTGTAAACTCCCATTATCTGAACCTGTGTTCTCCTATAACTAGGACAATAATGTTTAATACTCAATTACAATGAAAAAAYATTACTTGTAGATAAAAAAAAGTTAAAAGTTAAGTTCCCAAAAAAATAAATCAACTCAAACCTGATTGAAAAAAATGAGGTCTCACACASAATCAGACCCAAGCTGACACTTGTCAGTGTGGAAAAAAAAAAAAGTAAATCAACCTAAAGATCTCTGACTATGTCCAGTTTTCTGGGGGCGGGGGGGGGGAGGGGGGAATGGAATGGCATAATCTAGTTGGAAATCCCATAGTGCCATCTGTGTGGAGGAAAAATAAAAAAGCCAACTGTGCACGCCTTTCTCTGGATCTGGAACTCCCAAAAGATTCTGTAAAATTTAAAAATCTGAAGAAAAAGGTCTTTTTAGAAAACCAGATAAATGTTCTGTAGCTGTTTCATGGCATGGTTTATAAAGTATTGGCACCAGCACAAGGAGTTAAAAGTGTTCATTCAGGAGACAGAGAGATCGTCAAATCTTTAATGATTCGTAGCAGTCTTCTACTAGCGGTCAGTTATTTACTGCATAAACTGAATTAGTCTTTGCCAATGATCTTCGGTGCAATAATGTACTTCTGCCAGATAAAATATTTCCCTTCTTATTCCAGTAGGTAGTGAGTGCCATCAGTACAAGCATAGCGGAGCCAGTATCAAATGACAGGCTATATTTCATGGTCCACATTCATCAACAATGGCTAAAAAGGTAAAATTCTAAACTCAAGCTGTACATAGCAACATACTCTAGCAGTGGTATTCAAGGAAAAAAAAAAAGATAAAAACTTCATCCAAGGAAGTGCAAAAGGAAGAAACCTCTAGAATTTGTCCATCGACACAGTTTTCCTTCTCCAGAGGCTAAACAGTGTTAAAGAGAGAGAGTGCAATAGTACTTTGAGTGATCACCTCTCGGAAAAACAAAAAAAAMCCCCCAAACCAAAACAAATCCAATACTAAGGTTTGGTGATTATTAAATCACCAAATCATATTGCCCTTGTTTCAAACACACTATATTGTCACTGCTGTTTTACTGAACAAAATGTTTGGGTTTACATCTGACAGTAGATTTGATGCCAGCGTAAGGGACAGTTGCTAATGCATAATTCTAAGTTTTATTTTTTATGGTACTTTGCATGATAACCAGATGTATCACAAATCAAGTCTTGACCATGACAGAAATTTGAAAAGAAAATTGCTCTGGAGTTTTCTACACATTACCAGTTACGACACTAAGTACCTCACTCAAACTTTATATCCAATACCAAGAAGCAGCTGGCAATTTTCTCTTTCATTTCTGCTCTAAGTTCAGGTGGAAGATTCTTGCATTTATCTGTTGTGTCGCTTAGGCTGGACTGTAAAACATCATTACATCTAATTTAGGTGGAGGAAGGGAGAAAAATGTATCAGATATGATTCACTGCCAAAAAAAAAATGAAGACAAAATGTCTTTTCAATCCATTCTTATACAAGCTTAAATGGATTTTCAAACAACTGATTATAGGCCAGATCATAACATCTTATGCTGCAGGCCAAACTAGAAAGCTACAGTATGTGTGTATGTATATACAAATACATCTGTATACATTTATATATACACACACAAACACATATACATAAAAAGGAAGCACCCATCTTTTTCTTACTGCTAAATATTGAACTTTTGCTTTCACCTGGATATTAACATAGTTTATTGTGTGTAAAACCCTATAAAGGGATATTTAAGAAGACGTTATTCATTTTCCTCTCATTAAAGCCACACAGATGGCTGGTATTTAAAAACATGCAGTGCCACCAATTAACACAGAGTAAAACAATTCTTAGGTACAATATCAACTCTTTAAGAAATGCATAATATATTTAAATGTATTTTATCCATTTTTGTAGATAATTAATACTTTCTACTATTTCGTAGGGGATTTATATTCTTCTTAAAAAAAGTCAGCACAAATTCACAGGAAACAACTCTGTCAAATGAATTCCACAGCAGCATATGTAGTGAGTCACTGGGTGAAACTCTTTTTTATGAACACGTTAGGAAAGTTGGCATTCAGTTCTAGGACAATTCTATTATCAATCTGTGAACAGAAGGACACATCGAGTAAAGAAAGATCTTTACAAGACTCCAGCAATTTTCTTAAAGATGCAGGGCTTACCATCCTCGTCCCTGTTCAAAAACAAAAAAGAAACAAAACAAATTGTAAGGTTACGGAGAACAGTCTATTTTTTTAAAGCTGCTAATACTGTGYCATGAAAAAAAATGCTACTATAACACCATTTTTCTTTAGATTATTTCGACAGATGTAAAATTAAAAGCTTCCCAGAGACAGTGAAGAATTTTTGCCTTTAAGAGGCCTGTGGTACTTTCCTAACCCAACTGCTTAAGTAACTCCATCATTTTCTGTTGGGGGGGAAACTTCACAACTTCAAGGGGAATTTCTAACTACAGAAGCTGACCCCAAGTACCCACAGCTGCAAGACCTCCCAGTGACCAGATGATGGGCTTTGGCAACAAGCAACACAGTAYGCTACACTCATGCTCTCATGACTCTCCTGCTGACTGCAATGACCAGCACAGCACACAAGCTATTATGGGCTACTCCAATTCCAAATAAATCAGCAAGGCTTCTAGGACTCTAGAGTGAGTATGGGTATTACGCACTTTGCAGGGGCAGTTATTCAAGAGACTACTAATCAATATATACACTAACTGTAACAGAAAACACACTATTTACCCCTGCTAAAAACATGACCACAGTGACTGAACTCCTAAGTGTCACACAGCCTCAGATCAAGCATGGGATTGAGTCAGAAATCAAATAAATAGGTGTTTATAAGTATGCATCCACACACCCATTACAGCTGATGGAAATCTAGTCCGTACAGTCAACGGTGCTCAGCATGCGATTCAGCTGACTGGGCACTGAGGTATGACTCAGTTGCCTGAAGTGCCTAGTGCCTCTTGGGCTTCCTTACACCGTGTAGGACATCCACACAGAGCTGGTAGACAGGACACTGACCCACAGGAGAAGATCCATGCCTTACTGGAATGGCTGGAAGTCAGGCAGGTTATTCTCGGCAAGTGAACCAAGCCTGGTGTCCTGGTTCCGGCTAGGACAGAGTTAACTCTCTTCCCAGTAGCTGGAGGGGATGCTGTGTTTTGGTTTTGGTAATGAAAGGAATGTTGATGGCCCATCGATGCTTTGGTTGTTGCTGGGTGGTGCTTCCACCAGGACTTTTCAGCCTGCCGTCCTCTGCCAGGTGCAGAGGGAGCTGGGGGGGAGCATAGCCCAGGGCGGTTGACCCAGCTGGCCAATGGGGTATTCTATACCATGTGACATCATGCCCAGCTTAAAACCGGGGGGCGTTGGGGGTGGGGTGCGCGGTTCGGTTGGTTCGGTCAGTTCATTCAAAACACATGGGGGTGAGCAGTTGCATTGTGTATCGCCTGTTTTGTATATTCTGTTATTGTTGTTGTTCTTATTGTTATTATCACTGTTCTACTTTGTTTTATTTCCATTATTAAACTGTTTTTATCTCAACCCGCGGGTTTTCCTTCGTGTGCCCTCCTGATCCTCTCCCCCATCCTACCAGAGAGTGGGGGGGTGAGCGAGCGGCTGCGTGGTGTTTAGTTGCTGGCTGGGGTTAAACCACGACACCTGGATGTCTACAGTGGGCTAAACTGCTCATCAAGCTTTCCTGACTCTAAAAAGAGTTTATACATCCAACATGACTGCAGACACCTGCTGGTAGACGCTTCAACTTACACAGCTCCATCTTGAGCTGAACTGCACCCCAAAAACCCATCTAGTCCAGGATCTTATCTATGGCCAGGGCTAATAA
>JASVER010000001.1:14887902-14949869 GCA_030449065.1 Oceanodroma leucorhoa
AAAATTAAAAAAAAAAAAAAAAGAAAATTAAAAAAAAAAAAAGGAAAAAAAAAAGGCAAGAGCAGATTTTTAAAGCAGCTTTTCACTGGTGGGTCTTCTCAATTGCCAAAAATTATCAGTTTAGGGATTTCTGAAGCCACCTTTCATGAATGCTACTACTTTTCTGAACTTCTTTATACTTATGGCCTCTTCACATGAGTTCTACCATTTAACTATATAACGTTAAAAAAAATTTTAAAAAAATCAGCCTTAAACCCACTGCCTATTAATTGCAATAATTAAGGGGCAATGAATCATCAAGAAGCAGTGGGAGATCATTCCCAGTTCACTATTTCCATATCATTCATAATCCTATGGACATCTCTTCTGTTCCCTTAAGGCTGTCTGTTTTCCAGACTCTTGTATCTCAGATGATCCCTGTTGTCTTGTTTCTGCACTAATTTAATACTTTTGAAATTGAATGACCAGAACTATACAGTGCACTGAGCACAAAGTCAGTAACTGTATAATGAGGTCTTACGGTGTTTTCTCCATTTCTTTCCTAAAAAATCCTAACCTTCTCTTTGTCTGTTAGAATGATGCCGAGCAATGAGTTGATGTTTTCCAAAAACTGTCCACACGATCACTTTCCTACAAAACAGTAACTAATACAAAGCCATCCCCCATATGCTTAGTTCATGTTATTTCACCTCATGTGATTACTTTGCACTTGATGGAACAGATTTCCTCCTGCTTTATCATCTGTTTACCAAGTATCATAAGATCATTCTGCAATTTTTCAGCAATAAGTTCTTCGGCTTAAGATTTTTCTACCCTGAATATCTGTGCGTTACCCTCTGGTACAGCATTATTCACCCCTTTGCCTGGATTACTTATAAACAGACCAGTGCAGACCCTTGGGTGACCACAGTAGTGACGTAACTTCACTGTGAAAAGAGATGATACGTTCCTATCCTCTGTTCTCTATCTTTAAAACACTCATTACAATCCAGGAGAAGACAGCTAAGCTACAAAAGCAGAACCACCTTGGCTAAAGTTTTTGAAAATCCAGTCCTCTATGGACTGGATCAGTGCTCACCTCCACCAAGAACTCCAAGGAATTCTAAAAAATTGGAGAGGCATGACTATCCTCATGCAGCTCTCCTTCAAAATATCGTAATGGCCTTCATGTCCACTGACTGACTGACTTTCTTATGGTTGCAACTGGTTAACACAGAGCAAAAGACAATCTTACGGCTTTGTAGCTTCTAATCTGCACTCTTTACAGAAGATTTTGCTGTGTTTGTAACCCTTCATTCCTCTAGTGCTGAGGCTGATTTAAGTGACAGATCACACACCAGAAATAAGATTTCCATAGCTCCGTATTTGAGCTCATTTAGAGCTGCTGCATAAATACCATTTAGTCCTAATAATTTATTATTGTTCAATGTATTGATTTGTTCAAAAGCTTTCTGTATTGGCATTCCAATTTAAGGCAGCTTTCCGGGCTAATCTCCTGGAAAGAATGGCTCTGATGTAGCAGTCTACTTGATCCCCCTTGCCATGAACACTAATGGACAGACAACAGTTCTCCTGCAATGGCCTTCTCGTATCTGAGCAATCCTTTACATCTGGAGTATCTACCAATCTCAGTAACTCTCCTGTAAACTTCTAACATATCTGAAATATAATTTTAGCCTTTACCTTCAGTCAATGGTTCCTTAATATCTCATTCTGACTTACTGTGATTTTGTTTCACTTTCTAGAGTTCATCTTCCTATTTTTCTTCTCTGAACAGGATCATTTCCAGAAAGATGCCTCTGTTTTTAGTAGTCTCCTGTACTCTTCTTTGTAAACAAGGGGGTATCTAAATGTGGTCTTCACTTCTTCAATGGTAGGCTCTCGGATTAGTTGCTTTGAGACATCATTTAACGTCACCTGAAAACAGTCTTTGCTATCATTCCCCCAAATTTTACCTCATCTACGCAAAGGTAATTAAAGCTTGTCATTATTATTGTGATTTTTAACTCCCTTATCATTACATGATCACTGTCACCACAGCCGTCTGGTGGTTGATGTAACAGTCCATACAGCCTACACAGAAATTCTGTAATACGCTTTAGTTATTTACTTCACTTGACCGTAATTTTACCATAGTACCACTGTCCTACCAGCAGGATCTGCTCTACCATTCCAACCGGAACTCCAGGAACACCRCATTATGTTACTCATCTTTTTTCCACCAAGCCTTAAAATTGCTACTGCATCAGCACCTTCATTTGAAACCAGTCTCGTTTACACATCACAGCTTTTAAGCTTCAAGATCCAAATGTGTGTTTCTACAAAAATGCTAGATCTAGATGCCTAGCCACAGATTTTTTGTGTGGGATGTTCTTCATTCCTTCCTACCTGAACTTCGACAGTTCTACCATTTCATCTAACACTAAGATTTTTAATGGATTTGTAACTAAATAGGTCATCCTAAATTACATGCTTTACTGCACCTGTTTCTTTCTTCCTCCTCAGACTTAAAATTTTATATTAGGAAATACCTTTTTCTAAAAGCTAAAAAAGCCAGTAATCTAGTTGGGGTTTGGTTATTCACACCAGGGGATAAGCAAACATTATCCACAGCCTTACTTTTATTTATACAATGTACAATTAGTTATATATATTTCTTAAAAGCACATTCAAAAGCATTTCAGAAGTGTAATATAGCACATTTTCCTTTGCCTTTGAAAGACTGACAATGTATCCTGCTAGTTACCTATATACCTATATAGTGCATTTTTCTAGAGTTTGGAGGCTTTGTTACTACAACTTTTTCTACATGGACTAATCAGCCATTTCTCAGAATAAATACATAACCGGTATATTAAAATCTGTTATTTAATTTTGTTGTTCAGTTTATTCCCTGGAAAAATTCTCTGGTAACACCTTTGTAAAAGGCACTTCTGAGTAATGATTTCTTTGCTAGAACAACTATTTTTATTAGCTATAAATGATTTCATTTATATCTATCATATATCCAAGTCTTCAAATYCTAGAGTTGTTCAGGAGACCTGTGTATGATGGCTATAAAAATTGCCAGAGCCCCAATTTCTAGGGCAAGGGATACTACTACACACCAAATAATATTTAAGAGTAAAGACCCTGAAAATAACTAGCACTATTCCCTCAAACATTCTTACTTTTCCTTTCCTCCCCTAGACCAGCCAGACTAGCCTTTTATTCTTTTCATTTTATTCAATCTATTGCACACAACTCAAATTCTAAATTTTAATGTGCTACACATCTTCATGTTTGAATTGACTAACTATGTGTTGATGCTCTCAAGATAAAGCTGAAAATTTTGACAGCTGGCAAGGGGGCACTTGGGTTTTCTGTTGCTCAGGAAGGTGTGGGAGGTGTTGGTATGTAGATAGGAATACATGAATTTTGCAGTAACAAGGGTGTCTACTTTTCATTACTCTTTTTGTGCAGGACAGAGGCAATCAGGACTTTCAGGRAGCAAGGTTAAGATGACTTATTCTTCATCCTTGACAGCTGCTGGTAGCCCCACAGCAACATAACTAGGCAGCTGATACAAGATGTACAAGAACAGCTTTTGACGCTGCCAATGCAGGYTGTCATCTGACTCGTCACACTGCTCAACGCTGATCGCAGTTTGAAGACTAGTTTTTAACTACAAGTCTAGAGGTGTCCACTTAACTTCTGATAGCACTGGATGACGTACTCCATCGCTACAAAACTGTCAGATGATCACAGCCAGATCACTCTACTGCAAGGTGGAAACCCACCACGTCAGTCAAGTGGACAGGACGTGGGCAGAGAAGGAAATGATATTTGTAAGCAGGCAGTTCAGGTAAAAGAAAGCTCAGAACTAAAACTTCAAGAAGCACACCCTCATGTACTCAGTGACACACTTATATCATGCTTACTCCTCCAAACTATATTATAACACAGCACGTATGGATCCAACTCATGATTTATTTTTTTTAAAAACAGAAATTTACTTTCTAATGTATGTTTTAGATACCACAAACACAGCCACCCATCAAACAATGCTTTACATGGGCCAATAATTCTATGAAGTCCTTGAAAACTGGCAATTTTCATCATCTACAGGGTCCTCTGATTCTGTAACAAGGGAATTGCCAAACAATAATGGAGAGTCTAAGGAAAGGACAGATGGGTAGCAAACCGCAGGACTCACCACCTGGAAACAGCATCCAGGGTATATATAACATCCGTTTTATAACTCAAATGAATGACACACAGTTCAACAAGATTTCTTTCAGAGGCTTAGACTCTTCCAGTCCTGAAGCTATTGTGGTGATAAAATAATCTATAACTGAAACACGAAGTTTTCCCTGACAAGTTCATAAGTTCTAACAACTGCAGAGAGAAACCAGTACAGTATTGTCAACGCTGGTGACTGCAGTGCAAGGTAAGACATTCTGATCCCTACTTAGGTAGGTGTCCGCATATAGCAAAAAAACTCAAGCTTTTACACACCTTTGTTGAAGCAAAAGAAGCTCCCTTACAGCATGCACTGCTAACCTAGCAGCAATACTTCTACACCCTTCACAATGCATCTACAAGCCAGACATTTCTGTACTTGGGAGATGACAAAGGATATAATGAGAGTACCTCTCATTCATTCACATCATAGAGAAGACCCACTGTTCAAGGTTACTCTTGCAAAGCTGAGCACTGACCTCAGGCCTCTAACAGCTTCAGACCTGTTGTCACACTTCTTCAAAAGGACAAAAACATATTAAGCATTTATATAGCTTATAGTAACAGGATGGCCCTACATCAGCCGCCAAAAGTTAGAGCACATACAGAGATTTATAACTTTCTTAGTACTCCTGCACTGTGAGAGACTAGCTCTTTAGTTCACACAACAGTGACTTCTGCACTTACATGGGAACACCTGGCATCTCTATCTCCAGATGACCTGATGTGGTTCTACTTTACAACTCTTTCTTTTAACCACAGACTGTAATGGTTCCCATATTCAGACAAAGAAATGAACAAAGTTTCCTTGCCGTTGCCAAAAAAGCTGGGTAACTCCTACATGTGTATTGCATCACCTTGTACTGACTCGTTTACAGCAGAAGACCACCTTTTCCCCCTCCTACTAAGTATTCCTCTGAAGGAAGAAAGTGAGGTCTGGAAGGTGGATATTAAGGGTTTTGGTAACATCTTGCAGATACTTCAGCTGGATATCCTGTGGAGAGCACCTATCTGAACCAAATATGCAGTCTCACTGAGAAAGGTTGACTACAAATCCACTTGACTTAGGAATACTGGTAAGCACCCAGGAAACAGAACAAATTCCTTTTCCATATTCACATGTTATTTTTCCACAAAAACATCAATAAGATGTTAAACTGAACTCAAACGTGAATTCAAATGCTAAAGGAGAACTGTGGCAACAAACCTTCACTGCCGGCAGAGAGGCAACAGAAGTTGCAGACTATCCGCAGGCTTAACACAGCTGAACTATTCATTGGGCAGCCTCTGATGTAGTGAAAAGGTCAGACCACTTTGTGGGCAGACACAATGCCATTGTAGCAGAAATGCATGGAAGTGGGTGGTCAGGAGAACAAACGTGTTTATGAAAGACTTCATTCACTATGCCATTTGGAAATTTTTCATGTCTGAATAGGGAAATGTGCCCTTGATTTGTAGCCCTAGCTACAAAATAGATTTCCTTAAGGATACACAAAAAACGTAACCTCCTGTGCACATGTACACCAAGTCTACAATTTGTACTAGGTGGAGGTAAGTTTTTATCTCATCATCCTCCTTTCCCATGTTGGTCAGAAAGCAACTTTCTCAGAGATGAGTAGAAACGTATTTCATGGTAGAAGAGTGTACTAGCTATACTGGAGAGACAATCTGAAGCCATATGGTAAATTTTTTGTAATGAGAAATGCTGATAGCCTTAATTTGCTTGGAACATTATTCAAGTTGAGGGCTCTCAGTTCTTTCCAGCATCTCTCTCAACCTAAATGTAATATTTTCATTAAAATTATTAAATATTAAAAATACACAGCGCAGCTACTTTCTTCCCTTTAATTTAAATCTTCCCTTTTCAACTAACCCTGTGAAAATAAGTCAGTAAAAGCATGAAGAAACTTCTCCCACCCTGATGTCACAAATATTCCTGTTGTCCTACACTATTTTAAAAAGAAAACCTCATATTCCACCATAAAAAGTATAAATTCAGCATCATGCAAAACTACATCTCTCAAAGTCCTTACTCAACAGTCCAAAGTATATTTACTTCAGATTTCTAAAAATATTTTTAACTATAGAAGCTGCAGAGGATTAGAAATTTAAGATTTGCTATGCCTTTTGCCCCTCATCACTTCCTTCCCACCTTAGGAGAAAGTCCGTTTTAAGCTTTGCTGTTAATTACCTTTTCCTCGTTAATGAGTCAAATTCACTTCCTGGTAAAAGTGACAAAGAAATTCAATATTGCTTGGTGTATCTGTATTGCGCAAAAGCAGAAATCTGTTTATTGACCACAGACTCGCACTATAGATATACACAGAAATAAAACAACAAACAAAAGCAGAAAGAAAAAAAAGAAATGGGATCTTCTGATAGTCAAAAGATAAAGATTTCAGTTAAAAAAAACTAATGGTCACGAAACTAAACGTTATTGGAAAAATCTCGCACTTAAATCTCAGTGTAAGCAATTCATACTAAGCAGTCAAATTACACGGTTGATATAAATCCACCAGATTCTAAGTCAGAAACTCACTGCAGTGAGTAAAACTTCCCTCCATTTTTTTTTCATATGCTAAACCATAATTTTAAGAAATATTTATCTAAAAAAGCATCTAGAAGACCATTTTGTCTTGACTCCTTTTTAACCGCAAGGTTTTTGAGACACAGTAAGAAATATACCAATAGTCCTACATTTTCTTACCCAATATATCCAGCTGCCGTAAATGCGTACAGTTAGCAGCAAGCTCCTCAATGTCTGTGTCACACACAGACCTGTTGGCTGTAAGAAAGAGCTTTTGCAAGTTTGGGAGTTTACGTGCAAGGTTTGTGAAACAGCCTGTACTGCTCTGTAACGTAGGGCACCAGCCAAGATCAAGCTCTTCCAAAAGCTGGCAGCCTGAAGCCAATTCTGCTATTCCACTTTCAGTTATGTTTTTACATCTCCACAAATCCAGGCTGCGAAGCTTTTTGCATTTTGCTCCCATCATGCTTGCTATRAGATCATAGTCTTCAATCTGCAAGGAAAGCAAACACTTTGTCATGTATACCATCTTTCCAGACATACATAGGTGTTTCAAGATTTGCTTGCTAACACACCTACGGATCTTCCCTGAGCATTTGTCATTTCTAAAGAGCTCTGAAAATTATTCATTGTAGAATACAGTGAGGTCTACTTTTACAAARGACAAAAATAAAATAAATTTCCTATCAACCCCCAAACATAGGTGTTTTTAAATTCACTTAATTCTAAAGATCAGTGAAAATGCAGTGAAAAGTTCATTTTCTTTGAAAACACCTTCTTTTACTGCACAACTGTTTTTCCTTCAAAAGATGAATATAACTGTTTTTATGACTATAGGCACTGCCACCATAAGCACATGCAGATTGAAGAATGTGCTTATTTCCATTCTAGGTTGATCAGTTGCTGCATCTCATAGAATCATAGAATGGTTTGGGTTGGATGGGACCTTAAAGATCATCTAGTTCAAACCCTGCCATGGGGAGGGACACCTTCCACTAGATCAGGTTGCTCAAAGACCCATCCAACCTGGCCTTGAACACTTCCAGRGATGGGGCATCCACAACTTCTCTGGGCAACCTGGTCCAGTGCCTCACCATCCTCATAGTGAAGAATTTCTTCCTTATATCTAATCTAAATCTATCCTCTTTCAGTTTAAAGTCATTACCCCTTGTCCTATCACTACATGCCCTTGTATAAAGTCCCTCTCCAGCTTTCTTGTAGGCCCCTTCAGGTACTGGAAGGCTGCTATAAGGTCTCCCTAGACCCTTCTCTTCTCCAGGCTGAACAACCCCAACTCCCTCAGCCTGTCTTCATAGGAGAGGTGCTCCAACCCTCTGAACATCTTCGTGGCCCTCTTCTGGACTTGCTCCAASAGGTCCATGTCCTTCTTATGTCGAGAGCCCCAGAGCTGAACACAGTACTCCAGGTGGGATCTCACGAAAGCAGAGTAAAGGGGGAGAATCACCTGCCTTGATGCACTGGTCACGCTCCTTTTGATGCAGCCCAGGATACGGCTGTCTTTCTGGGCTGCAAACGCACACTGCCAGGTCACGTTGAGTTTCTCATCAACCAACACCCCCAAGCCCTTCTCCTCAAGGCTGCTCTCAATCCATTCTCTGCCCAGCCTGTATTTCCACTTGGCATTGCCCTGACCCATGTGCAGGACCTTGCACTTGGCCTTCTTGAACTTCATGAGGTTTGCACAGGCCCACCTCTCAAGCCTGTCAAGGTCCCTCTGGATGGCATCCCTTCCCTCCAGCATGTCGACTGCACCAGACAGCTTGGTGTCGTCAGCAAACTTGCTGAGGGTGCACTCAATCCCACTGTCCATGTCGCCGACAAAGATGTTAAACAGTGCCAGTCCCAATACCAACCCCTGAGGAAAGCCACTCGTCACTGGTCTCTACTTGGACATAGAGCCATTGACCACAACTCTTTGAGTGCGACCATTCAGCCAATTCCTTATCCACTGAGTGGTCCACCTGTCAAATCCATGTCTCTCCAATTTAGAGATAAGGATGTCTTGTGCTTCAATGCTTTGCACAAGTCCAGGTAGATGACATYAGTTGCTCTTSCCTTATACACGAACGCTGTAACCACGTCATAGAAGGCYGCCAAATTTGTCAGGCTCAATTTGCCCTTAGTGAAGCCATGTGTGCTGTCACCAATCACCTCCTTATTTTCCATCTCCTTGTGGAAGTCTTATTAGTTACCTTGGGCAAGATAACGGGACTGAAACAGGGTCCCACTACACAGACAGAAGGAATGAAATCCACTATCAAAAACCATAGGAAGACAAGGACTGTTGGAAAAACATAGTCACACTGTCTTCCTCTTCTGTCCATAAGTCAAAGCAGGGAAGGCTGAGCCAATTCTGCTTTCTCACTTGCTTCTTGAATGACGAGGAAGGTCAGCTAAGACTCCCTGCTGAGTGATCTGGCGCCTCTACCACCAGGGACAGCAGCAAGCCAGAATCCTACTACATACAGCTCTGGCACACACATGCAGTACAGCTCAGATGAGTGCCCTGCAGGAATTGCTGCTGTCCCTGTATTCTCTTTCTTCAAATCAATAAGTGAGCCCAGCAAGTCTATGTCTCAAACAGCTTTTGCTGAAAATATTTCTCTCATGGTTATTACTGTAGGGTCAGACAGAAGCGTTAGTCTGCTAGGAATGATGATTTGGTCTGAATAAAAATAAGTAAGTCTTGATTAGTTTTGGAAAGAAAAAGTGATTATACATATAAAGAATGCCCCAAAATTTAGGAAGACGCTGAAGAACTATGAGAAAGCCTACAAGCTACGTTTTAGGCCTACTAAACTAGTATGTAACCCTTAAGTATACAACTAAGCTGCATTCATCTTGGACCTTTCAAAAGGGTATAGTATAATGTCAACTTAGCATTTAACATGTCTTTGTGAAACATAAACCTAGGTCTAGTTCCAAAGCAAGTGTGCACACACGCATGCGCACCCCCCCCCACCCTGGCATGGTGTAAGTACTCACCATGACGCAGCTGCCCAGGCTGAGGTGCTGCAGCTCCGAGCAGAAGTTCAGAATACTGAGCAGGGCTGTTTGCTGCCACGGGGGAACACATCAGAAGGAAATATGGAAAGTGAAACAAAGAGAAGAGGTCAATTAGACATTAAAGGCTGTCACCACATTTCCTGAAATACAGCTCAAAACTCTGTTACAGACACCACAAATACCACTTAATGAGTCCCTGGGTACTCTACCCATTGATTGGCTTAAAGCAACGGTAATCGTTACAAACCTTTATGCAAGTCACTTTGGATATGGTTTTGCATTGCCCTGAAGAYACCTACACACCCATGACCTACCCGCTCATTTCCCTTAGGAAAGCTGCTGAAGAAGTGTGGCAAGTTCAAATAACAGGCAAGGCCAGCCCGAAAACACGGAGGGCTGGCAACATACCAGGAGAACAGCAGAGGCTCTGACATTCGCTGATCGGCTGCAGCCTGATGGAACTGCCAATAGAGCTGCGCAGCATCACGACCGAGCTGGTGACTTTAATGTCAAAGGAGTCTCCGTGCTGACAAGGATGCTGACAACCATTGAGCACCTGTCACTACTTGCATGCAGACTGAAACAGATATAATGTGTATTTTACAGTCATGTTGCTGCCATTTAACATGGCCGTTCTTTTCAGAAAGTACTGCACGTTGCTCAGCCTGAAATTGGACTGGAACATCAGATGCATCTTACAAAATGTAAAGTACGCAGCTGTTCTGTTCCACAACAAGGGAAACTCCATGGGTTTTTATTTGTTTCTAAGATACAGAAAAGACTCTTCTGCATTGTCTGTGGCCATATTTTGTTTTGTAGTTGGGAATACACACAGTGCAAAAAATAACGTAGTCTGGGATTCACATCACAAATAGCTGTGCATCATACTTAAAATATTCACCACTTCGTTAGGACTTTGAATTCTGTATGAGCTTGAAAACGGGAATAAGTTTCACCACATATTAACAATAGAAGTCTGTGGATGTCTACAGGACATACAACAGTTTCTAATGAAAAAAACCAAGCAATACATAAGGGACAAAATAATCTATTGCTAGCAAGTGGAATTCCTACAAGAACACTAGTCAATAACATTTGTATGCAGGGGTAGTATAATTTATTTTTTTTTTAAATATAAATTTACTTGTTTTCAGAAAGTTTATGGTAAAATGCTTTATTTAGTTTCCTCAGTCTGTTATATTCTAATGAAACTTGGCAGGAACATGATGTTTTGTCATACCACCTTGAAGAAATATCTGATCCCTTGCACTGAAAAGCTGGCAGACACAGAACAGGGACATAGCCTGGGGTACTCATGGAGACCATTTCAGACATCTAATTTAGGTGTCTCCAGGGAGCAATTAGAAACACACAACACTTGACGTGTGTGGAACCTCAGCTTCAAACTTGGCCTTCTAAGATTTGATTTCCCAAAGGCAGCCTAAAAGTAGAGGCTATGAGTAAGCCTTCCTCACATATATCTTTGCAGAGGTCTTACAAAGCCACTGTCCACTTGCTTGCTTTACTTTCATTCATGTTTTTAAAGAAAAAGGTAGCTAGGGAATTAAACAGAAGAGCATTAAAAAGTCATTATTAAAGAGGTAACACTTGAGAACACTTTAAAGCTAGTAAACGTGTAAATATCCAATACATTTTAAATAACGTACTTATTAAGCAAATGCTTCATTTGGATCATTAAACCTGAATAAACGAGTAACTCCAAGAGAATGAGACATAAGCTTTCACTGAGTTAAATAGTAAAGACATGAGCTTTACAATCTACTCAGGTGCACAAATTAAAAGCAAAATCCCCAAACCTCTCTCTACAAGCCTTAAATATCAGAGCTAAATAAACCAGTCTCTAACTGCACACACAGTTCTAAACAGGGTTTCTGCAGGTATTCAGGTGACTCCACAGGAAAGCCGAATACCTTGATGCATTCCACCATGATTTTTAGTAATGGTTTCCAGACTGGAATTTAAATACTGGCCTGAAAGGATGGGAAGCAGCACTATCTTTCCTTAATTGACATAAACAGTGCAGAAGTGAAGAGTCACTCTGACCAGCTTGTAGGATGTGAGATCAGTTCCATACTTCCTCTTCTTCAGAGAGGGGTGAAACAGGTAGGAAGACTAATATTCATAGTTATCTTGATTAGATAACTGACCTACTTTTGTTAACCTGAAAAGGAATTTGATACACCTCCCAGAATACCTTTTTTAGTCCCTCTCTAATTTGGGACAGTCCTTCCTGTATTGATGKGCACTGAGTCCACATTTTCAGACGTCTTTCCACAACGTATAAAACCYAAAGTATTATTTTAAGCAATTATTTAAAAAAACCAAACAATTTAAAAAAAACACTAGGAATGTGTGTAATAGAAGGGAGCTTGATAGAACACCATGTCGAACCATCACAAATCATGCCAAGTCAAGYCCAAGAGTAAAAAGCTACTTATTCAACATTAATTATAACAGCTATACTAATTCCTCTTCTGGGGTGCATACACGCCCACACACAACAAATCAGATTTCTTTCAGAAGCAGTGTCTGTTCTTGTGTAACTGAGGTGGGGTTTGCATATGTCAAGAACGACAAAACCACCCCTTTGTGCATGCCTAGTTGTGCCTCACTCAATTGAGAATCCAGGTGGCAAAGGACATGAAAATAGCCGGAGAGAATGGCAGCTCACAGAATCCATATGCACTACATATAGAAGGACTATCATTGTAACAACCTGTTTCAAGCCATCTGTCTGTACAATTCATCTCTCTGACTTGCAATACAAGATGAGTGGTAACAGTCCTATTTAAGCAAAAGAGAAGAGCAAGGCAATCACCCGACCCTGAAGCTGTAACACAGGCCAAACTTCAGATGTTAGAGTGCTTTGCAAGAGGAGCTAAGAGGCCACCCAAATTCTGGATCAGCAAGCTTTAACCTGGAGAGAGTTTAATTTCACTTTCTCAGCCAAGCAGAGATAGTCAAATCAAAGACTACCCCTGTAATACTATTCTCAAGGCTAGTAGCCAAGATGTGTATAGTTCGGACGTTTTTTGAGTTTTCCCTGAACCAAAGATAAGGTTTGGCTTTGCACCTGCTCCCCTTTACACAGATTGAGAAGAGAGTGGATGATTTAAAAAAGAAAAAAACAACAACAAAAAAAAACCCCACACAAAGAACAAACCAACAACAACAAACCAAACCAAACAAGCCCCACCCTGGAAACAAACTTTAGGTAAGAATTACTTTTTCTTTGTGGAGTAATGTATGGCATGGCTTATTGGTCTAAATTTCTTCTGCCATCCAAGCCAAAACAAAAACTACTAAAATAATTAATTTTTATAAGATGGCACAGACAACAGGAAGAGTCCAAAGGGGCCAAATAAAATGGTCTACTCTATCCTCCATTCCCAGGAAAGGTGCTTTCAGATGAGGAAAACATACAGCTGAGACCGTGCAGGAGTTGCTTTAAGAGAGAAGACTCTGATGTCAAACTGATTAGAAGCATATGATACTGCTACTAAACACAACCTTACAGACCAGATTACAGAAATATTTTAAGGCATGGCAGTTAGTCCTAAACCTCAGAAAAGGGAAGCAGACTGCCTGAAGAGTCTCTGAAGATTTTATGAACAGGTCAGACAAACATCTGTCAGAAAGGACATCAACAGAGTTGATCCTGCCTTGGACAAGAGAAGAGATGAGATTACCGCTTGAAATCCTAACTTACTCCGCATGAGACAGGTGAGAGGTCTGCCCAGACATGAAAGTCCTCCACTCTGCAATACAGGCCAACCTGGAAGACACTGATGTGTTGTGTATACTTCAACTAAATAGCTGATACTGGACTAACTTGTATCCTACCTGTCTTTGTAAAGACCTTAGACATCAACTTAAGTTTTGACTTGGAAGTTGCAAGAGTGTTGTTGGTTTGAACAGATAACCCATCAGTGGAGAAACCAAATACTGGTGCCAGAGTAATACACTTGGCAACACTGAATCTTGCTTGACTGTTTTCAGGACTTCATGATCCAGCAGGAAGTGCAAATCATTTCTGGTGTTAGTACAATAGGGAGAGCATCCARCAGATAGCCTGAGCTCCATATCCGTTCAAACAGAAAACCCTTCTGTCTGTGGCAGATGTGGCTCACCTGTGAAAGATGCACTTTGAATATCTGACCATTTACTCATTGCAGTTTTATTGTCAAGTAGTCCAAGATYAAAAAAAAAATACAAAAGGTTTTAAAAAATGCAAATGATGCACTGTAATATGGCTATCACATAACGGCTGCACTATAATAAAAGGCATGAAAATAAGTGCAGCACAGTGTGTCTCTGGAAGGAAGAGCTTCAGAAAAACAACGAAGTTTTAGGGTTGGGATAGGGAAGAAACAGTCTACACCTTTTTATAAACTTTCTTTTTATAGAGAAATCTTAAAAACTACTTTTAAAATTGTTACTTTTTATGCTGGGAACAAACAACAGGCTGGTTTTTTCCCCTTCTCAGAAGAACTGTGTCTGACATAAGTTGGGAGTTCTTCCAGCCTCTCAATGAAACAACTTGAGAGCCTAAATCTTTTACAAGACTTTTATTCTCCTGCAATTTTTTCTTCAAATTTTTCAATTAAGTGAATGCTGAGAGTAATGAGACTTTAAGATTACTTTAAGACTGCTTCCTCCCTTCTTTAAATATGGTTTCCCTTGSTTGCTCTGTTTTTAATCAGAGTTACTAATTCTCCAGTTAACCACTTTGTCCAAGAAAAAAATGAATTATGCAAGACTTAAATTTTGAGTTTTTTAACATTAAAAATTTAAGTTAGGGGTAGAAAAAAAAATCTCCTTTAATCCCTGCCCCCCCAACTGCATTATATGAGAGGACAACCAAAGTTGTATTATTTTTTCTTATCATTTCCAAATGACGACCTCATCTCTAGCCCTCCCTGCCTTATCCCCCTCAAACCCTGTTGTCTCCACTTACGTTCAAATACTTATATCACGTTAGTTGCAGGCAGGTATCAGATAACATGCCTACATTTGCAAGCCCACCACAACGAGAATATTGCATTTTTCCACAATATCAAAGAATTAATATAACAACGTTCCTAAAGACCACAATTTCTTTTTCATATTTCAGTTACTTATCTCTCCATCAAAAAAAAAATGCATCTTGAAGAGTCTTTGAGGTGAGTTGCCTTTGCATATAAATTTATGTGGTTCTATCACAGTATTTACCCATGTTTCTAGGTAGCATTTTCATCTTAGTCTAGATTGTAAAAGATATTTGCTTTTAGGTTAGAATCAGGGTCCTTAGGACTATATTAACCAATTGTTATTGGTTAACTTATTTAGGTAACATATTTAGAAAAGCTTATTCCACAAATAATCACAGTTTCATAAGACAAATAGGAAAAGCATCAAAAGATTTGATCAGCCAGCTAGTAAAGAATTGTGGAACTCTGAATATCCAGTCACCAATCAACAGCTATCACATGCTGTTTGTATACAAATTAAATTTACATTTCTCAACACATTTAGCTAAAAGTTGATACAGTGATCAGGAAATTACTATAGGACATCAAACAGTCAGTATACATTTGATGCTATGTAGTTATGTTTTGGGAGCTTATTTATCTGACAGAACACCTGACAATATTATTCCATTTAGTAACAAATAATAATCTGAGTGAAAATCCAAGACAGAAAATTCAACCTTGCCTGAATGAGGAGGGGTAAATGTGGTAATGAGGAGGTAACTCTGTGGGGTACTCTAAGTATTCTGTCTTCCTAATAAAAGTCACAGTCAATGACTTTTGAACAAATTCCTTAAAATTCTTGGAACCTGAGAAGCAGACAGAAAAGAGAACTGGAGAACTACAGACTAAGATCAGGCCAATGAAATCTTCCATGTCTCTCTYGGCCCATCAATCACATCCATATTCTCAGAAGCCGATCCCGCAGCAGAGAAATCAAAATATTCTCAGAACTGCACAGAAAGGTTCCTCTGTTCGCAGTCTGGGCAGGAACTTCCCTTTTGTTCCCAAAGGTTTACATTTACAGCAAGGGAGGTTGCGACCAGCTGACTCAGGCATACAAATGCACAACTGTGGGAACAGATTAGACCAAACATCTCAAACTTCAGCACACATATCATGACTGCTACTTCTACCGCTGCAGATACAAACCCCCTTCCTGAGCAACTGCCTTGTCCTGCACACAAGTATTACTGCATACACATTACTGTGTACAAAATGACTTTGAGAATCCTCCTTATAGGTAACGCAAGGCCTCCAGCACGCCACAGACTAGAATTCTCCTGTTGGAGAACCAGGTGAGACATACCACATGTACAAAAGACATAAGAAGTCTGAATCACGTCTTTCTCGATGTAGTTACAAAGTAAAGATGATACAGAAATTAGCAAGTTAACATGCCAAACAGGTTAAGAACTCCTTCCTCAAAATAATAATAAAAAAGATTTGCCAAGTTATCACAAGTAAAACCAAGCCTCTTAATGCTGAACATACACATATGGAGAACCCCATGGTGAAACAAAAAGCTGACTATCAAGTCAATGGGAAAGCAGAGAGAAAGAAAACCACCACTTGCTTTAAGAAAACTACAAACAAACTCTTGGCAAATCAAGAGGAGAAATCACACATGTGGTACTTACCACTTGACATTGAGATAATCGTCTCACACCGGTTATTTATTAGGATCAAGTAATTTGAATCAAAAGGATATCTAGAAGTTTTTACAGAACAACCTTACTACCAGAATCGAGGCCAAACTTTCTGGAAGGGCAGACTAGCAACTGCAAGTTTATCCCCTTCCCAATTTCACACCAACAGTTCAAACCTCCTTTGGTAAGACCCGTCCTACTTAACAACAGCCATATCCTGCTTTTCACCAAGGATGTGTTTCTGAAGAGTGCAATGGTTAGTAATTCCCTGGGCAGCAAAGTAGTTTTCCCCCATAAGAATTAACATAACAGAGAACACACATGGAGGGACCTAAGAAATACACGCTGGTTTAATACAGACAAGTCACGCATATGATGTGATCGTCACCTGAGAGATGTGATGGCTTTTAAGCTGGCTTTAAAACATCATCCATGTCATATACGGTCTCTGGGTATTTCAATGGTGTGCATTAAGACCCTACGTACATGCACCCATTCTGAATTCTTACAAGAAATACTGCTTTATCACCAACCAAATTCAGCTGCTCCATCTGCAAGACTGAACACCTGACAGAAACCTCCTAAGGGGAACACCCTCACTGTCTCTTTCAGGGCAGTTCCATCTCCATCATTATCACTATCCTCCTCAGATTACTCAAGTCAGACAAACCAATCAAAGGTGAAGGATGGAAAAACAGGGTAACAATGACGGCTAGCAGAGCAAAATACCAGGTGATTGGCAGCAGAGCTCGAGCAATGGCCAGAGAAGCAAGAGAGGGCAGACCATTGCTGTAGCTGGGCATGGCCCCACCACCCGGAAAGCAAGCCTTCCTGAAGCCCGTTCACCTCCCTCAGGGCAGGCACTCTCATGCAGCAGCTGGCAGGAG
The DNA here is from genome assembly GCA_030449065.1 of Oceanodroma leucorhoa. NCBI lineage: Eukaryota > Metazoa > Chordata > Aves > Procellariiformes > Oceanodroma > Oceanodroma leucorhoa. The sequence continues at coordinate 14,905,244 of JASVER010000001.1, forward strand.
GAGTTTTCCTGCTGAGCCCCACACCTCTCAACATGAACCCTTCAGACAGAAAAAGGCTGCTGTGGTCTACGGCCAGGCCTTTGGAGAGAGAGCCCCTCCTCAAAAGGCCRTGCAAAGGAAACATCTTCAACTGTCCTCTTTCGTATGGCAGCTTCCCCTCTCTTTACTACAAACTGACGTATACAACTTCCAAAATATTTCAGAAAATGAACCAAATTACATCTAATTTCAGCAAAAATATTTAAGACAACTAAATGTTAATTCTGCTTTAGGACTTCCAGAAATACCTTAGTGAATAGCAACTGTTATGTGTTCCTGTGTAAAGCAGAGACAAGAGATCTTGATGGCAGCACATCACTGGATTMATTTTTTTAAGACTACAGCTATTACTATACGTGACTAAGGTATCTTTGGAATGGCAATTGATTTCCATATGTAAAACTGCATAAAAGGAGGTTCTAGAAAGACTGCTTGAAAAATAAAAAACCAACAACCAATCCTCTCTCCCCCCACCCCCAATAACACAGCTCAGCAACAGAGAGAAAGTTCTTCCCTCCAATTTTGGCTTCTAGTACCAAAATACTGCAGAAACATTGGTATTGGTGTTTTCCATCAACTATTTGAAAATATACAATTATAATTTATCACAGTCTTTATCTTAAGCCAGTGAAGTTCTATTTCATACGTACCGCACCAAAAAAAGTTTTACCATACTAGAACTACCTGTGGTAAAAAAACCCAACCAACCAAACAAGAAAAACCTCAGATGAAAGCAGACAATTTTATTTCAATCTGAATGCCACTACTGCTATAAATATTTGTAATTACAAACACCTCATGCAAATGTAAAAGGTAATCTTGTTAAGATTGTCAAAAGTAATCAAAAAATCTATATAAACTCAGAATACTTTTTTTTCCTCCCTTTGGCATTATATAGCACAAGAAGAAAGCCAAAAATCAACTTTTTGGGTGTGGGGTTTTTTTTGGCACAGTCTGTGAAAGAACTATGTCAGAAATTACTTGGCATCTGCTATTCTAATACAGTAATTAAAAAACACATCAAATGCAAAGCCAGAATTCTGTAAACTTCTATTAAACCGTTCATTTTGAAAGGTATAACAGGGCAAATCAATATTGCCTATAAAAAGGTGAAAAAATCTACTCCATGAATTTCAATGTATTGTACATCAGCCTGCAAAAACCAACCTACAATCAACCTACAATAGTCCCAAAAAGCAATTCTCACAGAAAGAAGAATGTATTAATAATGCAGAAACAAAAGGTCCAGTAATGGTGAAATACAATTCTTATCTAAATCTGCTCCAGCAAAGAAACTGTAAAATATGCTTCTGGTCTCCTCCCCCCTCCCCCCCCAGTATTTTAAGGCATCAAGATAATTTCAGTTATGTTATTGGAACAACTATGTTAAAGATATGAAGGARTTTGAGAGGTTTAGAGAGATGAGATGGTATGTGTGCTTATAAACACATGAAAGTTATTGGTTGAACCAGTTAAAAAAGAACACAAAATGAATTTTACATACTTATACAGTGCTAGCCTTAGTTTTCAGGAAAAGCTTTCATGCCTGTTGGCTTCCCAGAAAGCACTCATTTTCAGACTACTTCTAAGATTTTGAGTTCTAAGCATAAATACTTATCCTCAGTATCTTATTTTTGACTGAAAGAACATGTGCTGGGATAGTACACAAACATTCAATAACACATGAAATACATAATATACTGTTTCTGGAAACTAAAATTGGATCTGGAGGTCTACAAAGCTATTCAAGTTGTTCACCTTCTTTTGGTTTCATCTATTTTAACTTCTCTGTATGTTAGTTTCCAGTTAAATGAAATGCTACAGAAAATGCCAGTTACAGAAAATGGCAGGGAATCATATGCAAAATTAGAACTAAATGGTGGCCAAATTTGTTTTATGCTTAAGTCCTTTAGTTCCCTGAGCTAACTGGTGCCATTTCATGAGGAAGCAAATAGAAGAAGTCACCTCATCCTTTACAAGGTAGTTTTTGTGGCCTTTAGGAAGAACAAGATACCCATGTAGTCCCAGACAGAGATAACCACTGAAAGCGTCCAATCATTTAGTTCACAGAAATGCTTATACCTCTTAAGCAAGCTTTCTTTAGCAATCCTTTTCTTAGTTTTTCCAGAGGAAAAAGGCTCAGCTTTGTAACTAACTGAACTTCCTGCAACTTAGAAAAGCATGTTATTAAGGTACAGTATTTCAAGTCCTTATACACACCCCTATGTAGAGTACCTTTTATAGTACCATACATATCAGAGAATCTCAAAGTCTTCTGTGTATCTATCCTCATACCACAGCTACAAAATGAGAAAGTTGCTCTTACGCAAATCCTACTGATGGGAAAAGTGTGGCACACAGAAACAGCGCGTCTCACAGCTGGCCATTGTCCTGGTCACAGATCAGGAGAACAAAGCTCATGGGTTAAGTTCTCAACTAGTGCCATCAGCACCAAGTCACAGAATCACAGAAAAGCTGAGTGTTGGAAGGGACTTCTCAGCCCAGCCCACCTGGCTCCAGCTCAGCTGGCCTCTCCAACCAGACCGAAAACAGATGTAGGAGCCAGTCCCTTTCACACCTTCTCAATTGATGTTTGCAGAAGGAGATAACACCTCCCCCCTGCCCTTTATTACCAGAATCACAAGTATATTTAAGTGATGCCTTCTGGATAGAGACCTTAACATAGACAATTTTCAATTATAGATTCAAAATAAGTATGTAGCAGCAAAAACATTTTCCCCTACAGTATAAGCTGGCATTAGAATAGGAAGTCTGTTCTCCCTCAAGCATCCATCCAGCTATCACCTTGGAAGATACAACATGGAAAAGGGTGAGAATTGGAATATACTTGTTAAAAATCAGCTCCCCGCTCCTTCCCCCCCCACCCCCAATGTACTTGGATTATTGGACCATTTTTGAGATGAAGAACTGGACAGTGATAAAACTTTTGCCTCCAAAACTTTTATGACACAGGTTTAAAAGCAGATGCAATATGAACACTGTACGAGCATCAGGTGAGAGAAGAACGAGAATACATGGAAATGAAGGTGGAATGAACCTTATTACTGAGTTCAGGTGTCTGAACTYGCCTCCTCACAAATAGGCACAGTGTCATTTGCAAGCTGGGGTTCAGGAYGTACAGGGGCATCTTTTTGCACTCTACAGCTACCTGGCAGTGCCTACACAGCAGGGACTGGGACACAGCAACACGGCAATTACTGAATTAATTCAATGAAAGTAATAGTCTCTGTAGTTAATTCAATCACTGTATTTTGGTTTTGCTTCATTTGGTCAAATTATGCCCTCCCTTATGTCTGCAAATCTGTTTTACACCTCCATTCTTCCCCCTCACTCTTCACATTACAGGCTCAAATGAYCAAATTCAGCCCTATGAGCCTGACAAGGATGAGAAGGCACCATCAGGGCCCTGTATTGCATGATTGATTGTCACCGGCTCAACCTCTTTCCAAGAATCTACCTTCTAGCTAAAGGCTTTCACTTTTTTCCCCCACTATTTGTCTGCAACTCTTAATCCTAAAGATTTGTACCCAAGCCAATGAAGTTTTGTCCAAGCTGAAAAACCTCAGACAATAGCTCTCAGAAGTATAACATAACCCGTAACAGGTTATTTCTGAAAACTCTGTAGAATGATTTTATGGCTGCATTAACCCTCTCATTGCTCATGGCATAAGAAAATAAGAGCTGTTACATTTACTGCTAAGATTCTTATGCCTCTTCTCGGTATCTAAAATTTCCAATGTCCTGTCTTACAACTGCCCAAGTTCCAAATTTGCTCTTGGTCAAAGATATCAGAGATATAACTTATAAATACAACTCTTGCTTTAAAATATGTGCAAAGCAAAGTCCTTTGTCCATTGTAATATGATTTAAATTTAATTCATTTTGTATTTCAATTATAATTGCAATACAAACTTTAAAAACTTTTTCTTCACACATAAAGAATTCAGAATATCATGCAACATGAAATATATAATCTTACATTAAAATTTACATCTAGCAATAAGGAGACTGTCAAGTTCTGCTACTGTAATTGTGGCTTTGGTTTCTTTAAAATAGAGTTTTGGCTGCATTGTTTATATGGATGGAATACTTCATGACAAGTATTAAAACAAGATAATATTCATAGTCAAACCATAAAGATGTGCATTACCAACTACTGTAYACAATAATACCTTCATTGCTCACCATATTCTTTAAATGCATCAATGCAACAAGTGCTTCAATTATGCTGTGAATACACTCTCAATGAATAAACATTAAGGAGTCATGTATCAGCAAATACCAAAACCACCACAAAAATCCCACAAGTATAATAGCGGTCTTGAGCTAGCAGAAATTACATTTATAAAATGTTGGGATTAGTCTCTTAAAGCAAGTTACAGATTATTTCAAGCATATACATAATTGAACAACCTTTAAGAATGAACTTAAAGCACAGGAAAAGTAAGCTGCATTTAGTAGGGAGGAGTATAGTGACGCAGGACAATTTTTTTTTGTTGTTGTTGTTGTTGTTGTTTGGCCTAGAACAAGTTACTGAAAGTCACTGGACTTTCCTCCTTGTAACAGAGAGGTTGGAATAATTCAAGAGTGTTGGAAGCTTCCCTTTAGAGGTTTGAAACTGATTTTCTACACAGAAACTTCCACTCAATAAGTCAAGGAAATAACATTATATATGGCCTTAAGAATCAGCAGGGTTAGGACCAAAGACCATAAACTCCTCCAGATGGTACAGCTATCTTCCAAAACTGCAATGCAATGCTTTTGGCGCCAGAGATAGTAAGTAGCAGAACACCAGAATTGCCCATTACACTAAAAACGTACACTTTGGAGCTTTGATTACAGAGACAATGGGAATATTTTTAAATACAAAACCTATACAAGGAAAACAGCTACAATAACAAGAAACTGTCATAACAATTGCACAGATGAGTACATAATATGTTGTAAATTTTATTAAGTTTCCATTTTCCTCAAAATCTGTTTTTCTGTACCTAACAGGTAAAAATCATTAACAGTAGTCAATTTTCTGCAGACTATTTTCTCAGAATTCATCTGTTAGTGTCATAGTAATCATATAAACAAAAAAGTACAACAAATACTTTAAACCTTAGAAGCAAATTTTCTCTTTCTTTGGCATTAAAAAACCAAAAACTAAAAGGAAAGAGTACTGCAAGATGTAGTCTGAGTAGGGAGATCCTACACCTTGGCAGGTACATGGGAGTTTGTTCTCATTTAATCAAAATCTCGTTTCTTTTATTAAATCTCATTTCTTTTACTAAAATGTTAATACTGTACTTTATAAAGCATTATGCAAAACCACAAACAGCTTTATCAACATACTGACAAGAAGGATGGAGAATCTTCATCCCGTATCCTATGTTATTTAATCACACGCCCAAATTCACAACCAAAAGAACAAGTTGTACTATTTACCCAGATGTGCTCTAACATAACACTGCATTTTCAACACAGATTGGCAACTGTGGAGCAGGAAAATTATCCCTTTCTCACTGGCATCACAAATAACATGCAGAGAGGGGCCCTCCTTTAGAAGTCAATTAGAGCATTAAGTCCTATTTTGCTTTTCTTGTTATCTTTAGTGTTGCCCTTTTTTAAAAAAGACAATCATTTCCCTTAAATAATTCAACTGAAGTGTTTACCTTGATCAGCCATTACAAGAAATTCATCAGACTGTTTACAAGCATAAAAGGTAGTCCCCCTCCTCATTTGATCTGATTTTACTATGCTTAAATTCCAGTGACTGCCTCTAATTGTGCAGCAAGATACACACGAAGAAAATTATGATACCCCATCAGAGAACTCATTTTGGACAACTTTCTACTTACTTGCTCTCTGCATATTTATTCCCTCTTCACATTTTGGTAATTACCTCAAATATCAAATTACCCAGTAATATCAGAAGCATATCACCCTGTTTTTACATCAAGGCAGTTACACAGGATGAACAGGGATGCCATCCTTCTGTCACAAAAAAAGACAACACATTGATAATTATGGTAGGACTTGTACCTTTGCCATTCTAGAATATGATGCGAGAAAATTTAGATCAAGAGACTTCGTGCTTTATTTTGTTTGGTTTATTTTTTAAGAAAAAAAAACAGCAAACCACTGATTTATTCAGGAAAACAGTGGTCTAAATGGAATAAACAGATTTTTCTTTTGGTTTCTTTTTTTTGGATTTTGAGACAGAAGTTTCACAGAGGACCATAACACACACACCAGCTCTGTTCTTCTCAGCTTCTTACTTACTGTCTCTTAATAATCACATACTTGTTATCAGTTAGCAGTTTTCCCTAGTGGATTCATGGCCTCAGATTCTTTTCTCTGAGCAGGTCCAGTGGGCAACAATACAACGCCAAGCTCTTGACTAAACATTAGCTTTGTTCCCTCATTTGCTCCTTGGAAGCTCCAACAATGAAGAACCAATAGTAGCAGAAATTTCACAAAAATACAAGAACACTACTATATCACAGTTCTTTGATAAGTTTTAGAGAAGTCTAAATCACTCCAGAGCATGCTTGATAAATTTATCTATCCCATCTTTTTTGCATCTAGACATCAGTTACTACTTAACATCTCTGTACCAGCTGAAGAGTACAGAAGGAACAGCAGCCTATTTTGAATAGAAAAACAAAGATTTGCATTAAGAGAAGCTAATGGCGAAAAAGGTAATGTTATTTCTATAAATCTGTGACTTTTGTAACTATAATCCTCTAATTCAAATCCTATGCTACATCTTCATTCTCTCCCTTTTACTTTTCCACCCGTGATGCACAATGTATATTGTTACGTGGCTTCATATTAACAAATAACACAGAAGCATCCTCTCCAAATTACCTATTTAAATTTCTAGAAATTTCTCTTCCATGGTTTGTTAGGAGCAGTGCCTTTTGTTTATATTTATGTATAAAATGGAAGCACAATCTTAAGTAAGCTTGATTATGAATGAATGATCTTGTCAGCTACAAGCAGATGCATGTCCATACACATGAAAGGCAGAAATGAATCTTCACAATTTAAGGACTTCAAAGTCAGGAAATCTTTACCACCTACATTCAATCTAATTTCAAGTTCTGTTCCGCAAAATGATAGCTGAGAAAAGACAGTTGCCCATCATTTTCAGAGTACACCTCAGCTGCTGGGCTATTAAAAACATCAAGTCTCAAACTTTAGAAGTTACCTGAGTAGAATCAAGCAGATTATGATCAATCAGCAGTAGAAAAAAAAATAAAGTTATACAATCTTTACCACCGATACAATGATCTTTTCTGGATCTGAAAAAGCCCTGTAAAGTACAGAGCACATGCTGAAAGTGAGGAAAGGAGATTTACCCAAGATTTACAGAATGTCTAGTGAGATACAAACAGCACAGATACACCCAGGGTACTGATTCACAGCTCTATACAAAAGGCAGTTCAAAGCAGGGCTCACCAGTTCATTTTTTAGTTTGAAGAAAATAGTAATTGCTTCAATGCAGAGAGCAACCACCACAAAGTAACAAGTTACTGAGGGGCAGTGGCGTCATGGTGACTGCCTGCATACCCCACAGCAAATGCCAACCATTCCAGGTAGTCTACCCTTGAATGTAACTACCTTGCATTATCAAATCACCTTTACAGCTAGCTAGCTAGACCTTGGACACAAGGTCTCGATTTACCAAAAAAAAGGACTACAAGACGCAACTAACTTTGTAGCATGTGTGTTAGGTGCTTATAAATGAAATAAGGTACTGTAACTTCAGATGCCCCTTGGAGATGTAGTAGACAGAACCTACTGTTCCAGCTTCAGTTCTTCTATTACACTACAGCTTAACACCCCACACAATCCAGTGTCATAACCTCACTTCTGTGTACCCAAAGCATAAGTAGAACTAACACACACAAGCAAACTCTTCTGAAAATGTTTAACCTAGAACTAAAAGCTAGAAAAAAACTGCAGAGGCATGTTTTCCCCCCATTTTAGAGCTCTACTGAGCAGTAGCTTTTGCAACAAGAGAAGCACAACAAGTATTGAGAGCTTCCACATAAAACAGAATAGCAAGGTTGTAATACATGAGAAATGTAGCTAGTAAGAAGTAATGGAATTGCTTCTGATTGGAATTGCTGAATTTATTAGGATACAACATTTGTAAAATGTAGTCAACTACAACAGTCTTCTCAACTGTAGCATGTAAAACCATTGCCTCTTAGATAGGAAATATGTTGCAGCAAACAATAATAACCCTGATTTGGGCAGTTGAATAATTACATAAAGAAGTAATTTTTACATTGTAAATGAAAAGTATTTTAAAAAATTTGTGTTCCGTGTCTGAAATACTGCTAATAAACAAAGACAGTAGGGATCTAGTAATTAGTAAGTCATTCTAAAGGAGAGAATGTTGATAATTACAATATGTTACTAAACAGGATAATTTCCCAATTATATTGCCAAATACAGTCTGTCTGGAGTACACTTCAAAACAAGAGAAAAGCTTTCACATTTGTGATTTCACTACATTGCTTAAAACCGCTGATGAAAAATCACCATCTTCCACGCAATTTAAAACATGCAGGCTTTGTCTTTATTTTTGTTAAATCCAGAAGCTATTTTCAACGTAAAGAAAATCCTATGGTTTTTGAAACTACCTTCGAATTTTCTTAATTTACTTTTGAATTTRCATGCAAAATTCTAATTCATTTCTTCATTAATGAAAAAAACAAACCCACAACTTTACCAGGATTGAAAGTATTTATTGCAAAGGTTAAAAATACTTGTTCCTACCTCCACTTTCGTTCGGTAGAGAACGAGACGCTTTAGGCTGCCCACTTTGGCTATGTGGTTGAAAGCCTGAGGTGGTATTTTATCACATGATGAGAGATTTAATTCCTGAAGATTTGGACACGTTTCAGTAATGACCTCCAAGCATGTTTCATTAAGAAAATGGCCACAAGACAACTCAAGACGTACTAGTTCAGAGCCACAAAATTTCAAGAACCTGTAAAAAACACATTTTAAGTGAAAAATAAATGTACTTTCAGGTTAGAGTCTGAATACTGTCAAAACCTTAAGCATGTAAACCAGGAAACAAAGGAACCTACAGACCACAGCTCTTACGTCACCCCAGTTAACTAACAGAAAACATGATTAGGTTAAAGTAAATTAACCATAACCACTCTGAAGAAGTTAATTCTGAATCAAATCTGTACAAATCCAGAAGAGAGCAAACTAATTAGGTTTTGATTTAGAGAACAATATTCAAAAACCAAAGGTAGGCTGAGAGTCAAGGCTRTTTCATCAATATTAACTTGATATTATACAATGTTTTGTACAAAGGAATATTTGACTACATACATTTTAAGAAACACAGAAGGCTATATAATGCTATACATGGCATAAGGAGGCTAATGTCACTAAAGCAGCCTTAAAAAGCTATTCTACCTTGAAAATGAATTGCAAAAGAATCATTGGGGGTGAGAATGGTACAGAGAGGACTTTTTATTAAATTAACATTAGTCTTGAAAACTCTGTTTYGGTTTAGAAAGTTGGAACATGCTTCCTTCTTGCCATTTACTCTGAGACAATGGAGCAAAGCACAATACAGATAATGTTTGAAATGCTTTTAAGCAGTCCCCAAAGCCAATTTTGACAATGGCCTGCAAGTTTCCACCAATAATTTCATATTTCTCTTTATCTCAGAAAAATCTGCAAATGTAAAAACGAGGTTAAACAAATACTTTTAAATAGATGAAATATTCAAGAGAAGTATTTTAAGACTTTCAGAAAAACATCTCATTCCTTTCATTAACAAGTAAGTCAAAATCAATGCTTTGTAGCTGTTCTAGAACACAGAGATTCCTAAGGACTATTTCACATGACTTTCATTGGAATTATAAAAATTTAAGACATTAGAAGATAAAATATCCAAAATTTAGAAACTCTGATGGTCTCTGCATGAATTACACCTTCTGTCAGAGATCTTGTGTCAGAAATTCAAGCTCTATTATATCTAATCCAAGCTTTAATCAAAAACACATAAGCTTATGTCCCTTTTTATTGCAAAGATAACCTTCAGCCTGAGAATCAATTACTAGGCTTCTAAGTTTGCTATTTAATAGGAAAAAAAAMCCCTGCACGTTTGCAGTGATTTTCTTATACTTTAAGTTTCTCTAGTAGAAAAAACTAAGTTCCTAACCTATGGGCTGCAATGAGTTCCCCTTGTTACTTCCTAGAATAATGGAGCTACTTCTGAGAAAGCATGAAATAATTTCTCACAGTAAATATTCTCCTCTATTACCAGTTCTATCCTACAAAAACTTTCATGCAGACAAAGCAGCTTTAGGTTCTGCCACTTTCACTGCAAAGTTAGTACTACTTTTTGGGTTTAACTGATACAATAGAAATGCCAGAGAGACATGACACTTCTGCTTGCACAAAAACTATTGCTACAATTAAACAGGTACTAGTCTTCCCAAGACTTTGCTCTTGCTGAAACTTAGGACGAAACAGCTGCTGGTCTTAAAAGCAGACACATTCAGGGAGGCACTCCTCAAGGACACTAACAGTAGCACAGGACTTGAAGTCTGTCTTTCAATATCCAAGTTTTCAAACCTTCTCCTTTCCTTATTTTTTCATTACTCACTCAAGTCATACTTGCCAGTCATCATCACCTTTCTTTATTCCTTTCATCTTGCGCATTACACGGCGTTAGTCTGATTATGCAGATCCTATGCAATATGGAGGGGAAAGGAGATTCCAAGGTGGCATCTCCATCCCTGGAGGTTCCCAAGAGTCACCTGAAACCTTCACTGACCTGATCTCGCACTRGGGACATTGGCACTTCAAGTGGGACCTTCAGAGGTCCCTAACATCCAACATTTCTATGAGCCTACGCGAACAGAAACAAAGAGAGGGTTTAAGACATGAAAGGGGAGACATAAGCCCCAGAGCCACAGGGGTTCTGCTAAGCGTGGCCTTCAAATCTACTCTTCCACTCTGTTGTCTCTCTTTAGAATCTATTTTAGCTTGTAAAATCAGAGTTTACCAAACACCAAGCACTTATTTGCTGTGTTCATACTGGATACAGTGAATTCACCTAGACTGATAAGCCTTCTTATGGGAGTGTCAGAGCTGAAATGACAGGACAGTTCACAACAATTAACATCAGGTATTTAAACATTAGAGTGCTATTTTAGGCTAGCAATAGAGTTCAACACTGCCATGGAGAAACACAGGATGGAAATCCCCTGGAAATCAGAGTAGAGACATATGGATTCATTGCTGATTACCAATTACCCAATTCCTCTATTTAATGAGTGCTTTAACAATACATTCGCACAGCTTCTTTCATCAACAAATTATCAGGTTTGTTTGAATGGTGGTATTTTCCATAAAACCTTGTCAATCGCCACTTACTATGTGGCTAGCTTTTAATCTGCTAAGGGATAAATATTTTATGAATTACTCTATTACAATAATGGATGATAGGTTAATTGCCATATAATTTAACAGGGCTTGGCTGTTATAAATGTTGGTACAGATCAATGCTTTTCTCCTTTTAGGACTATTAAAAGTTAACATCACCAGGTCAGGGAAACACTCATTTAACCCCTAGACTTGGAGAAGAACACCAGGCTCACCAGCTTGAGGAGTTATTATCCTCATAACATTTTATTTAAATTCATTACACTTGAAACACACAGGCAGAGCAAACACAGCAATAGTAACAAGCATTGCACTTCATGGCTTTGCTGCCTTTTTGAAAAAGGTTATTTAGGAGACATTAAACAGAAAGGCAAGGGGGATTAGGGACACGCAGCCGGGTACAAGAACAAGCTGACAGGCATGAATTAAAAAGATGAACAGAAACAGGAAGAGGAATTTGAGGAAGTCACCAACCAGCACAGGGCAGAGAACATTAGGCAGAACTGCAGAGTTTTCTGAACAATCAAGGCACCCCAATYGTTGCACTTAACAGGCTGCTCAGGACAGAGGTTTTTGCTAATGTCTTTCTACATGGATCTCCAAAGTCATATGGCAAGGTAGAACATGAGTTCTCAGGCTTTCCGAACAAATGTGGCATTGCCTTCACACTTCTGACACTTAACAGACACTGGATGCCTGGCTCTGACGTAGCTCATTTGAAAACAACCAACTCTCAAAAAAGCACTTTCTGCCCACATCAACATTTCTTCACATACCTCTCCTTTAATCACTGAGGACTGACTGGTTCCTGTTTTTAATCTCTCCTCCTTTCTGCAYAGTCACCCACCCCTTTAGTTTTGCTTTTATTATCAATATTTTATACACACAGTTTCTGAAGTGATTTCCCTTCATCCCTTCATGTTTGTTATGAAATATGACTGACTAAACAACCTAGAATAATGTGAACATGTACATTTATTTTGCTAGACACTGGATTGGACCTTTCCCTCTAAGTTCATCCTCATTCTAGACTGCAGTATTTCAGGGGGTTTTTTGGTTGATTTTTTGGGGGGGGGTTGTTTTTTTGTTTGTTTGTTTGTTTGGGGGGGTGTTGTTTGTTTGGTTTTTTTTTAATAAAAAAGCAATCTCACTTTCCATCACCTTCTGCCTGCTCCCAAGAACTGCTGCTCATTTTCCCTTCCCTTCAGCTTCAGCTTTTGGGAAGTAAGTTAGTCCTAGTGAAATCCTTCTGAAACATCAAATATATCTATTAGCAGTTCGGACGCTATTTGCTTATGCTGATCTTAAACCCATCATGATCATGGGGTCACTTAGTCTATTAACAACTTCCAATCTTGTAATTCATGTCTGTATCATACGCATATATGATGAGCTAAAGAAGATCCAAAATTAAAATATCAAGGTACAARAGATGGCACCCTTCATGTCAGAACTGGCTTCATAAGACCTCCCAAACAAAATCCTCAAAATACCTTTAGACATATGCTTATGAGAGTCCTGAACACACCACATTTGCTCCAATAGTTTCTAATGGAACTGCACTGGATCCCAAACCTGCACTTCACTGTTAGCATAGTGATCCTCACCTACTTGATAACCCACTGTTCAAAGTTACTGAAAACTCTACAATAAGCAGGGATCACAGTCCAGTTCTCTCTCATCTACTTATCCTTCCTAAACACAAATAGCTACCTAATTTTATATTCCTTTAGGACAACCAACAGGTTTCAATCATGCTGATTTTAACAAATCTATTTTCAATTAAAATCTTAGGTGCTCATTTTGTAGTCATTGACATATAAACCACTGAAATTGGTGTCTAAGAGTGGGAGGGGGAAAAAAAAAAGCAACTTCCATTTATGAACAACATAGGGTTGGATAGATTTTTTTTTTCTTTAACACTTTCCCTTGTAGTTTTACCTTTATGCTAGCATCCAAATCACAGGGATGTTACCTCCATTTGCTAGCCCTCCTTGGTATGGCCCTCCCAGAACCAGTATTTCATTAAAACAACCGTTGAAGTGTGCTTCAAGTCAATTACACGCTCCCTCTGGCTACTCGGGTCTCCTGCTTTCCAGAGCCTGCCACCAGACAAGAATAATGTCAAAAAACAAAAACAAAAAAAAAAAAAAACAACCAAACACCAAAACCAACCACTTGGATTTTATTCTTCCTCATTTCACTTCTAAGATCTTGAGATCTTCTCTTTCTTACTGTAGTTCTATCACTATTATTACTTGCGCAGACTTGCCAGAGGACTTCATAATCCCAACCTGTCTTGCAGTTAGTCTTGCATTTAATCCAAGGCCATACCAGAAGGTACCATTCCTGTATCCCTGGCAGCTTATACTGTCTACTGTTTTAAAATCTTCTATTTTCCCTTCAGTCTTCATAATTAAGGAGACAGTTTACTTACTTTACGCAGAAGGCTTATATATTTGAATAAAATCAACCCCTAATGTTCTATGCAATTTTAAACTCCATGCACTTTTCCATTTTCTCCCTGCAAACACTGAAGCACATTCCTCCTCCTTTCAGTCAGTGAGYTGTTTTCTGCTCTACATAGTTTCCAAAGTTGTGGTGACTGCATATTTGCATGGTGGCTTTTGAGACTTCCGTTCATCAGCAGATACCAACTTCTGGGATCATGGCCTTTGCACTGATAGTGCAATTAATATAAAAAATTCCAAGTGCCTRATTGACTCTGGATCATAACAGGCTACACCAGCCTTACAGCAGAGATCTGAGGACCTAAAGGCACTTTAACAAATTTACTTATGTAATTTAAAACAATGAGATTTAGCTTGTGGAATTACATTTTAACGTATTTCTTAAAGTCATGTCCAGATATTTTTATACTCACAATGATGTTTTTCCTTTCAGGACTGCTGTGTTACACAACAGCAGCAGCACGTAGTACAGATAATTGTAATAAAAGTGTTAAGATTGGTATGACTGGAGAATGAATGGGTACACACAGCTGTAGAAGCCCGAGAAAGAACAAATGGCAACATGAAGGCTGGTAGAGCGGTGTGTGTTAGTGGAAGTTAGATTAGCAGGTCAACAAGATCCTTGAACATACATATGTGCAGTTTCTCAGGACACGCAGATTAGGAGACGACGGACGGAGATGGCACAGAATGGTGAGACTACACGCTGGACAAATTGGTTTGGACACATACCCGTTGTCTCGGTGCATCTGAGTATGCACGCATGAGAGTGAGACTGAGTAACATGATTTTGTCTTTAAAATGAAGTCATCTTCCCTTCCTCTAAGACATTCTAATTGTTACAACGTTATTTTCTACTCTAGCATGTATTAGACTTTTTTTTTGTCAGCAAACCTTAAAACATTGCATGCAAGTGAGAATATTAAATACCTGATCTTGTGCTTTTCTCAACACAGATTAAACTCTTTCAATAAAAACATGCAAAACAAACATTATTACTTAATCTCAGTTACAGCAAGCCTAGGTTTTATTAAAAACTGTGGAAATTAAAAAAAAAGAGACAGACGGGACTTTTAAATTGAGAATCCTTGTCGAGTCACACATTACTCCTATTTTCTGTGACTGAATATTTGATGCACGTTTTAGTAATTTCTCTGACCTTCCTGCTAGTTTGGTTTGTAGCAAAGCCTCACCAAGTTAAACATTGTCAAAATACACCTCTATTAAACAGCAACTAAAGCCTTCAAATGCTAACAGCAACAAAATTGTTAAAGAAATATTCCTGGATGTGCCTGACATGCAAACACCGCATCACTAACCTGAAAATAAACCACTATTAATTCATTTTCACAGTATAAAATGTTAGAAGTAAATAAAAATCCTAACACCTCAGATATTTAAAGCAAAAGAGTTTAAACAATCTAATGACATTATCAGTGATACAAAGAAATTTGCATGCAGAACTCGGTTTTTAAGCTGTCATTGTCCTTGGGCTGTTTAAACCTCARAGCATTTATTCAGCATCTCGATACTTAGTATACCTCCAGCCAACTTGCCTCACTTTTCCTATTCCTATATAGGTCTTATCCTCCCATGCTGATATTCCCCTGACATGAAGAAATTCACCATACCTCCAATGCCAAGAGAAATGCAGTGCTGCTTATGTAACGCTTGCTGTGAAATCTTTGTTTATTCCCTGTCACTTTGCATTCCAGACACTTGAGACTGCTCAGATACTCATTTAATTTGTCTTTCATTTTTCCGCTTACTTTTAGTTCAATCTAAATGATAAAGTTTAGCTAATTTATATTATACGCCGAAATGAAAACTTTATGATAGTCATTTTTAGCCCTAAGGAGTAGATGTTATCAATAAGTTAAAATACCTTCAGCTTTGCCTCGGGATGTTCATATGCCTGAAGCAGTCTATCTTCTCATGATAATACAGTACTTGCTTCAGTCCCATTTCTTAAAATTACTCTTTTTAAAAATTTTCTACTTTAATACATTTTTGCAAGAAAATACATATTTTCAATTATTTCTTACTATCATGTCTATGTGAACCTTTTAAAGCAACACACAAATTTACACAAGCTGCTACTTTTAAGATCGTCGTGAGAAATACAGATAAAAACRTTTTTGAAAGATATTTGCCAAAATAAAATTCAAGCAAGAGTAGCATTTAAACATGCCCTGACTTGCAGAAATCATAACCTAAACTGTATAGTTGTAAGAATGAAACTAACTCTACCTGGTTTGAATTCAACAGTGCCAACTGTAACACCAAATGCTGAGAAAAGTGCAAAAATAAAGAAAATAAAATAAAAAACAGGCCCTGTAAAATTGAAAGGATGTTGTTATCTCTGAGGATAAGATATTTTGGTTTTAGCATTTTGCTGTTTCTATGCTGTAGCAATTTGTAGTGTTTGTGAAGTTATTTACAAATTTCACTTAGCAAATAATGTTTTTTATCCTAGAATTGACAAATACAGGTTGGCCTTTTAAAAACAGCATAAGGGAGTCCTTCTAATTACAACTTCTAGGCAGAATTCTCTACACCTCCAAGCAGTTGGCTTGACAGCCATTCATGGTCGCTTATGCAGCAACCTATCACAGTACTTATAAACTTGAAGTATTGGAATAAGCAATTTAGGCTCGTTTGAACTCAACCTCAAGTTACAAGAAGACTTTTTCACTAATTAAATCCAAAATAAAAGATGCAGCTTGGTACTCTATAGGCACACGTCATTGCCTTATTTAAAAATTTCCATTGCAGAAAGAAATAGGGAATACCAAGACCAGAGAGGGAGACAAAAAGAGCAAGATAAAGAAAAAACAACAAGCTGACTCAGAAACATTCATGCAGTAGGCAGCAAGAGATTTTACACTAATAAATGTAGTGGTACATGTCTTCTGCTGATACGTATAGAGACAGACAGAACTACTTACGTATTTAATTTCTGCAAAGGACAACTACAGTCTGAAAATCTGATTAAGTTTTTAGTAACAGTTAACATCAGCAGGTAACTGATAAAAGCAGCAATGCACTCTCCCCAGCCAACTGAGAACCTCCTCTGCAAGACTCATATTCTAAAGAGTAAATTAGAAAGAAAATTTAAGTGTGAAATAGAATACCTAGGGAAGTCAAAGTACCTCCATTCTTTGGAAACTCTGTTTTGCATAAYATCTCCCAAAAGTCAGGCTGGCTGAGGAACATCTAGAAGTCCAAAAGGAAAAATTGTGGGAGGTCATGACTACATGTCCTGGATGCTGCAGTATTGACATGGTCGTGGTTTTTTAATGACAGCCAGGGAAATAAAACTAAAACATTACTTGACAGATTTCTACGTTGAGGAACAGTATCTCTTAGCAGGAAGCTACTTTTTTGATGAAAGTTACGTTAATTCTTTTGGAAAGCAAGTGTTGTTCTAATAAGTCTCCTGTATTAATAAATACTTCCATAGCAAATGAGCAGCAAAATTTCCTTTCCTGGAGGCCAGCAAATTTGACAAACCTGCTGATGAAGAATGTCAGAAGGAAAATTTGTGTTTGGAAATTCTACTAGAAAAGACAATTCTAGAGAACAAAGAGTTGCAAAATTATTTCTGTATTAGGAAAAAGAAAACTTTTAAAACCAGACCTAGTTACAGTGGAGAATTTTTGATTCAGAAGTGAAAATTCTGAGCAGAAGTCACACCTGAAAATTATTTAGCTTTCAACATTGTTTCAAAAATTTATGATTGAACTGCATCTTCCATTGCCAGACTGCATGTATCTCTTCCAAAAAATACTTTTTCCTAGAAATACAGATAACTCCACAATTGTATCAATGTCCAAGAACACTTTTCCCCCTTGTTACAAATAAATATCACCTGTAATAATGAATATAAATCAACCATGTTTATTCACAGATTATTAATAGTCAAACAATGAATATTTATTATTTTAGAAATGCTGACTACACATAAGTGCTGCTATTAGTTCAGCACTGAAGTAAAAAAACAAGAAGTCATTAGCAATAAAGCCATTTTCAACTAACTGGAAATCAGAAATGCCAGAACTGCAAAGTTTGTAATTTTCTGAATTTGGACATTCATTTCTTTTAAGACTACAAAATTTTTTAGCAGTACTGCATGTTCAAAAAAAAAAAGAAAATTTTAAAAAAATTGCCATGAGATGCACATACTTCAAGTTTTCAAAAGTTTTAATAGCTAAGCATCAGAAAGCAAGCACTTCATGATTGCAGAGTTGARTTCTCAATTAAAGTTTGCATATTTATCCTCTGCATAATGTATCTAATACGAAATCCAAATTCAGGAGAAATGTTTGTACCCCATTCAACAACTAGCTGATGTCTATYTTCTTTTTCTACCAACAAACACAAAAGAGCATAAGGCTCTTGGATTATACTGGAAGGTCAGGAAAAAARGAAGCAACATTCTCATCTTGACAAAGTATTTCTTCAAATTATTTTACTCCCCTAGGGAAGGCACCTAGACACCAAAGGAAAGAAAACATTTGCATACTTGATTTAAACTTTTTATTCAGAAAGCAAATGAGGGTTAAGACAAATTTTTTTAGATATATTTAACATTTCTGTTTCTTATCAGTCAAGTTCTGCTTTCACCTGCCATTGCTGATTACCTCTTAGTTGAAGCAGCAATTTTTGCTTAAATGAAATACATTGATAGAYGCTGTTTAACTAATGCAAACGAGCAAAGAAGCAAGAAATTACATGTTAAGAAAGCACAGAACACGGCTGTTATACAGAGAAGAATACCTGCGAATTTGCTATTTTAATGACCTACAGCACAGTCACATTTTCAGCTCAGTGGAAGATGCAAACCCCCTGTTTCCCAACAGGGCTAATGTTTTAAATCACTTTTATGAAAATATTTGCATTTACATTGCACTCCAGTGATTACTTAGGGCCCATACCTTGTAAGCATGCACTGTAATCAGTTTATTACTGCAGCCATTCTAATACAGTCCTACTGATGACTCATCTGTACAAAGAACAACCACAAACATTTTCTTCGTGAGACAGACTTTTGACAGCCTAGTTCTAGTGGAGTCTTTTAGAAGTCCAGGAGAAAGCAAAACACTGCTCTCCCTGGAAGAAGCCTTTCAGTCACAGGCAGTTTGGCACAGATTTGACTCTACATATTGAAACGGACTTCTGCTGCTGTATCTACTCTCTCTTACAGGTTTAGCTGTTTTTTTCTACATCATAACAATCATACCCTTTATAGTAAATCAAAGACATTTCTTGTCTTTTAATAAGGTTTCAAATACTTCGTGAAACTGGTGTGCAGCAGCTCTGCGAACAGAGCTTGCCAAAATAATTCTGTACATTTAGCACTAACCTGCTAAATCCAGAAACAGAGATGGCTCCCCTGTTTCCAGTCCAAGATAAATTCAGCCACTGGATGAGAGTGCAGCGAGACTGTAGGTATTCCAGAGATGTGTCATTAATCCTTGCCCAGTAAGGTTGTAAACTGAGATGAATGTACTGTAGAGGATCACAGCAATGTTGATATAGTAGCTTACAAGTTTGCGCTAGTCTACACAGGTCTGGTACYGTAAGGTGACTCAAAATCAACTGGATGAGCTATATTAAAAACAGAAAAAAGTCACAGATGGTCATATAGCACTTGAAATGTTAAGGGAAAGCTGCAAACGAATAAGAAAAGATGTTCTAACTTCAAAGAAAAGTAAATCCTTTTATAAGTAACTTCTCAAATAAATCATTGATTAACTATTAAATAGGACTGCACTGCCTTCTCAATTTGACAACATATTAAACAAGAAAAGAAAGAGCAGATCAGCATTTGAAAGTGCCAGGAAGCTTTCAAATTAGAAGTTTCTTTACCCATGCTAATTTAAACAGTGATMTATATGTAAACACTATGTTTACATATTTCCCTTCACAATGTCTGCACTGCCATTGATCAGAACACTGAATTGGCATCCTCTTTCTTCTCTGGATTTGTTTTTTAAGATGGTAGYATATTTGCAGAGTACATGGAAAAACCATACCATGTCCCAATTTCCCCACACCTTGAACTGATTTCAGATTTATTCCTCTGCTCCCTGCTTTAAAAATCAGTGTTTTGTCTTCTACCTTATATCCTCTCCCATCCATGCTCGACTATGCAACTAGGTAAAAAATCCAACATATTCAGATCTTCTTTTACGAAGTAGTCTCTTCCTTGCTGTAATACTTGGAGAGCATTTTTGTTCTATGCCAGAGTGAAATCTGAAAGGCAAAACCCCTTTTTACCTTTATCAGATTGAATCATCTCAGCTTCAGAATAATCACCAGCCCTTCTGACCAGCACCACTATACATGTTTTCGTAATGACTTATCTCACACACAGAAATTAAGAAGTATCCCCTGTCTCCTATCGTGCTCTGTTTTCCTTTCTAAAGCAAGATCAACACACATCGACACATAAATACTCACTTTAGGAAATAACAAAAACGCTCAACAACAACAAAAAAATTTCCTTTAGCTTAGAAACTGAGAGAAAATRCACTTGAAAAATGAAATCTAAAAATTAATGTTTACTTCGCCAGGGTTGTCTTTAACAGCTCTAAGTACCTGCACTCAACTTATGTAACTAAAGTTGACTCAGTGTTTTCAAGCAGAGTGGGAAACAATGACTCGCTGAAATSAATCAGTGTAAATTAAAAAAAACCAAACAACCCACAAACCAGCTTAAACTGAAGAGAGTCCTGTGGCCCTTTCACAATACCATAATGTTTCATTTTAATGTCAAAAATCAGAATAAAATGCTTGACATAAAATGAAAATGAAGCTTTTCGTGAGATCCAAGCAGACTGTACTTCCAACAAACCGGTTTATGCAGCTAGTTTCTGCCTCCCCTCCTTCCCCCTTCATTTTTGGAAGAGAAGAAATAAGAAAACAATCCAACTTCCTGAAAAATGAAAAATGTTACTTCCTACTCAGCTCCAGATTTAGTATTTGGATTTCAAACACGATCTACGATTCTTCAAAAAATTTAAATTCAACTCCAATGCTAAAATACAGTGTTTGCATATACTCCAGTTTCTCTCAAGCTGAATTTCAAGCCTTCCCTCTTCCCTTCCCCTCGCTCCTCCTTCCCCCTAAAAACAGCCCAGGCTTTTTGTCTCTGTAGGTGCCTGGAATTCTCACCTCAGCTTGATGCAGAAGATCTCCGTAGACATTTCAATGTGACAGCAAAATATATATATAATATATATATATAATAACTGCAGTTAATATATTAATATCAACAAAGTTTTCTCCCAACTGACATTTAGTTTGTTGGCATTTGGTATCTGAGAGAGAGCAAACTAGCTAGGAGCTAACATAGATATAATCCCAAGTTAATATCCTGATTTTTGCTTGGCTCRGACCCATACTTCAGCTTAGAAGTTGCTTAGCACAGTTTTGTTTGTCATTCTAATAGTAGATACCTAAACATATACCTATTGTTCTAAGGCCATCAATTCACTTTAAATAATTTTCAATATTCTGAAAGACAGCTTCAAACTATTTTGCAAGCTTTCGGCTATTTCACACTCTGTAAGTCACCTAAATATCTATTTTATGAATGTCTTTTCCCTCAGATTTTTCCCATGTTTGTTTAGCAAGTTTTCTAGAGCAGAGAGCTCAGCAGCAAAGGCTGCACAGTTAGCTAAATTTATGTCTACAATTAATGTGGCGTAATAATGTCTGATAAAAACRAAGTTTTTATATACAGGATCTTTTATATACAGGATCTTTCCACACCTGAGACGAAACGTCTTACCACATGAATGTTTTAATCAGAAAAAATATTCCTCCTCTATTTTTTACTGAAATTATGCTACTTCATAGTATCTAGAATGAAAAAATATAATGAAATGTCACTACTATGACACTAAGATAAAAAGTACTTTTTTCTGGCTTTTGATTAAACAAAGACAACAGGTTCCAAACCTACAGGCTAATAACCATTAATCACCGTTAGTCTGGAGTTTGGTGTCCACCAGAAATCCGCTTTATATGTACGCGTATCCTAGCATAAAGTACAATTTGATACCATAATGAGTACGTGACACTGTTGTCCCTCAAGCGGGGTTCGTTACCCGGTATGCAATAAGCCAATCCCACACACAGAGCCGAGATACTTGTTTATTCCATGTTTGCGCAGAGATGGGTGCTAGGTTACATATGGATCTGATTAGACTACAACATGATGTGCTATATTGTTCTACATCATGTTCACGGTGGTTCCAAGGATGCTGCAGAACTGAGTATCTGCTTTGAAAACTAATTTCATAACACAGTTTCTCGTAAACAACTGTTTTTACTCTGCATTTATGAAAAATTATGGCAACCATTATTGTTTCACACRGTCTTATAAATCTATCAGCAAAAACAAAGATTATCAGAAAAACAATAAAAAGGAATATAAAGAGGAAAACAAAATATAATTTATACAACACTGATTGCCTTTTTAGGCTAAAAGGCTATGATGGACCAAAACTACAAARGTACATTCTCTCCCATTTCCAGGGAAAACATGGCACATGCCAGCTTTAGAGATGTGGTGAAATCAACACCCACTACAGTGAAAATCTCCAAAAYCTGGGTTTCCAAATCATAAGTCTTCACTACAGTTCAACAAACAACAGTATACAAATTCATTGTGTGCTGCTTGAGCACAAAAAAGATCCTGATTCATACCTGATCCGTCTGTGTTTTGCCATCATCACAGTCCGATTGCAGCGTCTTACATATACGCATATATTTTGAATTATAAATTAAAAAATATAATGTCTTAAAAAACACAGACATCTCACCCACTGCATCAAAGTTCACTTATAAGCTCAGACAGGATCTCCATTACACTCTTCAATACACGGGGTAAAACTTTACCATGGTGTAGCTCCTAATAGTACTTACCTACCCAGAAGCTTCTCCAGCTTTTTTAAGTTTTTTTGCCAAATAACAGCAAGAAATAACAATTTGTACTCAATAAAATACTTTGTGGCTAGAGCATAATAATCCAGAACTTGATTTGGTCAGAAAATAATGCTCGGATGCTAGAATATCTGCACTTTCTACAAATTTCCTCTTTCCGTTCTTTAATGTGAGTCCCTCCAAGATGAAAATATATTSGTCTATGCAAACCACTCATTCAGTGGTTTGCAATTAATGACTTGCAATTTTTTCATTCTGCAGCTAGAGCTGCCACATCTTAGACTAATTAATTAAAATTGATACTAAGACATGGTCAGATAAAGGACAAAGGATATGTGCACAAAAAGGCAAAGAGAGAAGGCAGGAAGAAGATGGTATTCTAGGGCTTTTGACATTCCTCAACATAGTTTAAGAAAACACAGTCCCTAGTTTCACGATCCTACAGCTTGCACCAGCGAATGCATACACATTTAATAGCGCACGTGAACACATGAAAAGTGGATCTTGCAACTGTTTCACAAAACACAGCCATTTAAGTCTCTCTTTTAWTTATTCTACTCACATAACATGCTTTGACGGAGTCGGCTTTACATCACCAGGCTATAGGCTCTAATCCTCTCAGCAACGAAAGACTGTACAGGTTTTAAGCCCCTTCTTGATTCAAAGGACAGAAAAGGATCTTACTGACAGACTGCACAAATAMTCGAGACTCCAGGAGGACTAAAGTTGGAGAGATCTTCTCCATGTGCCATTGCTCAGAGCCTAGTCTGCTATAGCAACTGGCAGTATATTGGCCATTAACTGAAGGGAATCTTGTGCTATATGGTTATTAGCTGTTAAGTCAGCTTTTAAGATCCTCATGAGTTTCTCTTTCTAAAGAGAGGCGGAAAATCTTGCTGACTGTCTGAAAGCCTACAAATATTTCTTCTGGAAAGATGTAAAAACTTTACTGTTGAGGGAAAAAAAGTGTATGACACTTAAAAATGCTCCTGCTTATTGCTCCAACTCTTCTAAGTATCCTTTAAGGGATGCAGATCTTAAATTCCGTTTTCCTGGAACATAGGTGCCAAATCCACATTTAGTGGTGAAATTCACTACCCCAGTAGACATGAACAGCTCATAAATCTTGTAGACAGCTTTAGGAAAAAATGGCTTCAAGGACTGACAAAGATGTCATTTATATCWTTTTATATAAAAATTTATATTAAGAAATATCTTTTGGACTGCAGCATGCAGGATTTCTCCTGACTGTCCTCTCTGGAGAACAGAAGTTAGGTTCTTGGTACCTGGCACATCTTGATGAGTCTCAAACTGCACAACAGGTATGCTATGGCAGGTATTCCTCACCTTTCTCAAAGGCTTTTAACTTTTTCGGGCCCCTTCAGGTCTCAAGCATTCCTGCAAAGCCAACGAAGACGAAGGCCTTACTCCTTCCACATTACAAGCAGCACAAGTTAGTCAAAGATAACTGGGAAGAAAGACAAGGACGTGAAGTGTCTCCTAGAAAACCCTTCCTCAATTTTAAGGTAATTCTGGAGAACAGATGATAGTACAAGTACTTCACAGCTACTAAGGGCTGGTTAATATTGTCCATGAGCAGGGAAGGAAAATTCTCTCACCTAGTTCATCCAAGATTTCACACTTTCTTCTAAGGAAATCTGTGCCCCAGGAGTTGAGCATTTTTCTCTTTTGTTGGCAGGAGCAATCTAGACTCTTCCAATGTTTTTAGAGCTCACACTGCAGCAAGCCACTCCTAATGCCATTTTGAGGAACAMCACAGTCTATGAAAGGATAGTCTACGGAAGTTTCAGAAAGACAATGAAGGCAAACCAAAGTCTGGAGGAATTGCTGCCTACTTTAAGAGTAGCACAGAAGACCATTCAGCCTGTGTATTTTGTGAATTATGGAGGGTAGTATGAAAAAGCCTGAAACAGCTCAAATAAGGAATAGGCATATGTATGAAAACTTAGGACAGTTACACATTCACAATCAACAYGAACGTATAAAAACATACAATTTTTCATGTAATCTATCAAAACTGGAAGGAGTCAGCGGCTGCCTTACTTCATCATTACAAGGTTCGAACACCTCCCAAAAAATCTGACACTTGTCAAGTCTTGAAGACAGCATGCAGAGTACTGTTCCCATATATGATGCAACAAAAAACTGTCATACTACGGAGTACAACATTTTTGTTGTTCTGATACCCAAACCTTCCAGCTGGACCAAGAAAGTAGGAGACTGGGATTTCTGCTGTCACAAAACCAGTCCAGAAATAGTCTTTTGTAGTTTTCTGATAAATATTCCACCCATATTTTCAGTTTCTTTAAATCAAAGCAGAAGAAAAAAAATGTGCTTGATAGACCATATAAATGCATTCATGAAACCAAACATGTTAAAAAATGGATAAAAAAGGAAGCTGGTGCACAAACAGAAAAGCAGAAAAGCACAATAAAGTACATGGAGGCAGAAGTTCATAGGAGTGACAGGACTACACAAATACTTCCTAAATTATAATCTTAATATGTATAATCGTGTGGAACAGAAAAGAGATTAATCAATCTCTCTGGTAGTCTACTATACTACAAATCAATTTATCCAGCCTTTTCAAACAAGACTTCCTAGATTTAAATCAAGTTTTCTCTACAATTAATTTCTTTGAATGACTAAAACCAACATATTTTCAAACTTTCAGTTATACATTTTAAGATGTTCTGGAATCAACTGCACCTTTGCATATGCAAAGTACTTTCTTTACTTCAGTACYGATATACAAGCACTGACAGTAAAATACATTAAACACTATATGGACTCGGGGGGGGGGGGAGAATCACCACTAGAGCTAACTCAGGATGAAGTTAGTATCTTCATTTATTATTCCACTGCAGCAACAACAAAAAAAAACAAATTCAAGAACTGAAGAAGACTTAATAGAGAAGATAAATACAAAGGAGAAAGATGGAGACKGTTGTTACATTCCCTTCCTCTCTCTTTCCTCTTTACAAGCACAGCAAACTTCTGCAGGTTACTAGGGCACACAGTCACCCAGCCACGGCCTTCAYGTGCTGAACTGCGGTACTTAGAGACAAAAGATGTGACAAAACCAAAATACTATTTCATTAGATCATGTATTTCTGAAAGTGCCCTGCAATCTGTGACAGCACCTCTCACCATCCTCCCTTYGCTTTCAAAAGCAAGTCTGATTCAAGCCACAAGCACTCTGAGCGTTTGACGAGCTACCGTGGTAAACAAACGCTTCTTTTGCCGGACTGCAGTACACTGAATAGCAGGAACAATCATGTCTCTGCCCAAGTTCAGAAGTATGACTGGCAAGTAAAGGCTCCTTTCCACTATGTGCAAACCCCGTTTATTTCAGGAGAGGTGAAGACAATTAATTTATCTCTCAATTCTTATTCTAACTAGGGTGCTGCTAGCTTCCACAAATGGCTACGCCCCACTGAGAATTTCCTGGCCTGCACACAATATTCAGCAATCATACTTCACAATCTCATTATACTGGAAATTACAGGAAAGAAAATATTTATCTACACTGACTCTGAGCACACTTGCAACTACCCCGCTGCCAGGGGATCTGAAAGGAGTAGTTTCTTCTTCAGTTGTTTTCTGTGCTAATGATAGAATAAAAAGTAGCAAACACCAAAACAAGACAGTGTAGAGAAGTCCAGCTATTACACTTTTTACCTGCACCATGATTCAGAACTTAGATGGATAGAAGCAGCTTATTTCATAATAATATTAAAATATTATGGCAGTTTAAAGAACAAAGGTCTGAGTCTTTTTAAGAGAGATAGCAGGAAAAGAAACTTTTAGCCTATTACAAACTATTTTCACTTCCAGATCTTGATTCGATCTTTTCATCTCTCTTTTATATATCTTCTTCATCAACCATGAGGACTAAAACTACTGGAAAACTGCCAGAAGCTTCTAAGTTCAAGAGCTAGAAATTCAAGGCTAGAATAACTGGTGTAAAAACTGTGTGTGAGTGGACAGGTTCTTGAGAAATAAAAGTGCAATAACTATGCAAGTATCAGCAAAGTGGCTTGCTAATATCCATCTGTGGAAGTAGACAGACTTACATAATTCAGGCATAACTATACAATAACTGCAGGAGAGTCACAAAAGAATGCAAGGAACTCTAACTGGAAAAAACAATCTTGACCAGTGCCCAATAAAGCACCTTTGCATCCTTAATGATCAAGACAAATACATTGAGTATAAACATGCTTTTCTTACCTCATAAGGCAGTTTATCAAAATATCCGTTAGTTGGCCATTCCCTGAGGGTAACAATGCTGAACTGTTTATTAAGGGTGTCCATTYCACAGCCATACTTTTCTTCATCCTCATCTTCATCAATATCGTTCATATCAATCATCGAAGTCTTAAGGGAAAGCACAGGTCTCTCTTTCACACCATGCAGTACTACTGCATCCAATTCAGTGTAATAGTCCAGAAGAGAGCTGTTCACTTCCAGTCGGATTAAGTTTGTGGGAAAGTTTATGTGTTTGATACAAGGTGTGAATTGCCGAGCCTGAGGACCATTCACCTTTGTAGGTGCCTCGGACCAAAGGATTTCCCACCTGTGAAAGAAAAATTGCACACACAGACAGCATAGGGATTAAAATCAAAGTTACTAAAGCAATTCCTGAACACAGTGAGAGTGCTTCTCTGTCAGAAGTATTTAACAAGTGAGAAACATGGTTGAAAAGACAATGAAAATTATGTTTTCCCTAGATTTGGTAAATATCCTAAGGATGAATTTAACAAGGCACAGTAATTCATGACCTTAGCATATTTTCTCTGCATTGCTAACTAACAAAACAAGATGTATRCTCAGAGTCACGCCCTTGTGTTAGAGTACTGTTATTCACGCACAAGTTGTTCTAACATCTCACAAGTAAGGTAATCGTAACAAATGGATTACAGATGTCTTCACAATGATGGCGTGTTAACCTAAGTATGCAGGGAACAGTCTTGCCATGTAACCCCTGGCTGTAATATACAGTCAGCTGACCTCTCTTATTTCCCACAAAAGGTTTACACAAAAAAGTAAAAAAGAAAAAAACCCCACAGCTCAGACTCCTTAACATCCAACCTGTTCAAATTGCAGCATTGTAAATTATTAAAAAAAAAAATAAACCTTTTTTTTTTTAAATCTGTCTAGGCAAGCAAACTATTCCTTTTAAAAGTAATTCACTGTCAAATTACCAAAGAAAATAAAATCTTCAAGTCACTTTTTAAAGGGTCCTTTGCAAAAAAMATTAGAAATTCCAAACTGCTAAACTGAAAAGTTTTTCTCCTCTTTGGTCCAGTAACAGAAGGAGGTTCAGGGCATGCACAAAACTTCCATACATACATCGTTACTTCCACACACAGACCTCAAATCTCCTCCAGTAAATAACAGTGAAACCTGCTTCCAATTGAGTAATCTGGAGAATCAAGTTTTATATTCATTAGGTCTTCAGTGTTCCCCAACTTGCCAAGAGGCCTGAAAACAAACATGCTCTTTATAACTGCATGGGTCCTCCTCCAGTGAATGGATTTTAGAGGTCCTTCAGTCACTGATGCCCACCTTTTCCTCCCTCAAGTCCAGTTAATTCCTAAAGAAGGAAGCCTCCAGCAGCCACTGCTGCTACTCCCTCTGACAGTGATCTCTGCATCCCGCGTGCATAACCCAGACACTTCCACATCTACTCCATCTCTTTCCAATCACCCTAGTCCCAGCTTCAAGGATTTGTTCTCAGGCTACTTGTCCTGTCACATGGGTCCCAGAAACACTGTATCTGCTCCCTAGTACCTCAGCATCTTGGCTTTCCCTACCAGATACCACTACTTGGAACTTACAAGTATTGCTTAACACTGACATGTACTGCAGAACACACAGGAGGAAAAATAAATTAATTAAAAAAAAAMCAAAACCAAACATGCTTTATTTTCCAGAACTAAATGTTTAAACTYTGTCCATCATGACAGAAAGTAAAACATATGCAAGGACTTTCATTAAAACATAGCACACAGTATAAATAAGACTTAGAAGCTTGATATTTGCTACTATTTCAAGGATAGGAAAATTAATCCATATCGGCTGAAACTTCCATTTCACGATGGACATTTTCAGGTATGCACAGATAAACTTTCCTATCCTACATCATGCTGCTCTCCACAAATACCTTACAGTAGAATGGGAGGCCTGCAGAATTCTTCTGTCAAAGGAAAAAAAAAAAAAGTCATGAACTAAAAATAAACATGCAGGACTGGTGAATATATGGCACATCAGAAAGTAACAACATAGGAGAGTGGACAACTCTACCCYAAGGTCAACAGTTTTCATAAGAGAGACTTATTACTAAGAGAAGATTTCATTCATTTAGGAAATGAATGTCAACTCCTGGCAAAAAGTAACAGATGTAGTTCCACTGTCACACCCCTCACATAGGTCGATTGCCTAAGTGAATACTTAATGTTGGCAATGCACATGACCTTTCTTGAACACATCCAGATCACCATCTGACATTTTGCTTAGACACTTTCATATACCCACACTATCCTTAGGGAAACTCAAGGCTATCTTTTCACTAATTTAGCACATGCTGGACCGCCAACTTTTAACAGAATGTGTCTCAGTTATTGACTTCTCCTTTGGTGCCCTGGAGAGAGGATTACCTAGCAGTAGCAGAGCTCTGGAAAAAAATAATGGATCTTGAGATCTAGGTTCATCAAATTGCAGAGCAATAACCTCCTTCAGCAAGCAGTGTCTCTAGTTTCCAGTCTTTGTAATAAACTAGAGAAAAGGAAAGACGCGTCGCATGACTTTACAGTCTTGTGAAACTCCACATTACATACCAAGTGCTGATGAACAACAAGACCGGTGACTATTTACCACTGTCTTTGTCATACTGTTTTCTTTTCATCAACAGCCCACCAATCTAACTTTAAAGGAGTTAGCTGTTGGTTTAACTGGAAACCTCAAGTCTATCAGGTTGATTTGATGTTCTTCTCTGCCTTGATGGCACTGCACATAAGAACAGGCCATAGCAATTGCTCTGAGTCAGGGCTGGTAAATTCCTCCTGAGTATAGGCATACRCTTAATATACCCATTACTGCAATTGGAAACTGTCTCTTCATCTAGGATCAGCATTTTGACACTTAAATGGGCCACATGTAATCTGAATGGGAGTGAACACTTCACAGTTGGAAATGGATCAAAAAAGTCTAGATTTCCAAGAGGCTTCGGTAAGAACTGCGTTTCTTCTGTTCTGGAACATTTTTTTATTATGGTCATCCATTTCAAAGTTCTTCAGAAGAAAGGCATTTTGACAGTCAGTCCTGGTTTGAGGGTAAATCAAAATCAGCTTCCCTAACAAGGTTGCCTGCATTTGTTCCAAGCTTAAGATGCTCGATAAACTATTTAACCCAAAACAAAGAGAAATTGAATCCCAACAAATACCTGTAAAAAAGTCAAACAAATTCCCCCCCCGCCTTTGAGTTAATTAGGTAGCTCTTGAAAAATCAAGCAGAATCAAATGACTGAAGGTAGAACATTTTCCTCAAGTCTTGCAGATATACAGTAACAGCTGGTCAAAGATGTTGCAATAAGAGTGCTTTGATAAGAAGGTTTCACCAGCAATGTGCTAGAAARCCTCAGTCTTTACACTGCCATGCAAAGCCTGAATGAGAAGCAGTAACATCTGCATTATTTTCTCTAGTGATTGAAGAAAATGAGGACTTTAAGTGAAGTTTTCCCACTAGCTTTCTCTCTACCTCATGAAGATAGCCAGGAACATATTCTGCTCAAATTTCTGATACTAAAGACTCCATACACCTATGTGGTAAAAAAAAGAAATTCCCACTCTCCTTCCCTCATTGTGAAGGAAAATACAGTCTAGTGATTTTTAGGCTGAGAAACATACTTGCAAGGTTTGTGTGAAGTGAGAGCACATATTTAATGCTTGTTTAATTTTCTGCTGACCTAATGCTGTTGGAAAGCTTTTTAATGGCTAAGATGATGCCTGAGTAGACCTGGTTACTTCTGAAGAAAATATATAATAAGAAAGATTCTTTGGAAAAGTGGCTCCTAGGAAAAGTAATCAGATTTCTCTCCAGCCAGACAAGATTAAACTTTGCCTGCAATCTGCTGAGATTTCTTCCATTGTAAAATTTGAGATTGGTGTAGAAAGTGAATAAAGCACTACRTGCGATTCAAGCACAAAAAATAAATGCCCTGTTCCAAGAAACTTATAGCTGTGTTAAAAGCCAAAAGAAGGGAAAGTTTCAGAGAGACCAACAACGACAACATAAGAAAACCCAGAGAATAATACKATCACACCTTTGCTGAAATTGCAACTTCTGCAACAATTATAATCACGATATGTGATTATAATACACCCCATCTGCTCTTATCCAAGTGCTCTGTAGATAATCTGTAGGCTACGCACAAGAAAACGTCTCCTGCCTGCTAACATGCCAGGGATGCTTCAGCACACTAGGTTCAACATAACCTGGAAAGTGCACCCCTGGCCACAGCTGTGAGTTCATAAATACAAAATGCAGGGAAGACTGATCATGAGAACAATTTTAGAACCATTCAGATCAAGGTGATAAGCAGAGTTCACAGCAGTCTAATTACTATGGGTAAATATGCAGCAGATTTTCCTTTCTACTCTGAGAGTTCAATCCTGAAATACCAGAGAGAGCAGACAGGACTCCAAGAACGCTCAGGGCATTTAAAATAGCAAAAGATATTTCAAATAACTGCCCTGTCCACACGAGCTTTTTATGGGTTTCTCAAAAATTACTGTGTCCCATGAACCCAGAATTCATTCTTCTATGACAGTCATCTGGACAAGAAAAAGCTGTTTCCCTGAAGATGTCAAAACAAGTTATAAGTAAGGATGCAAATGGCTAGAACTTAAGTTGAGTGTTACACATAGGTGAGATACAGCCCTGAAGGTCCCTTATCACACTCTAATGTGTTGATGGTATCAGGAGTGTTTTGGGTGCCTTCATCTGAGATTCACAGGGAACAAAAGGTAGAGCAAAAAAAAAAACCATCTGAATGCCACTCTCTACAAGCAAGAGACTCATGATATTTTACATTCAGTACACTGCCTTTCTGGTTTTACTCCCTTTATCAGAAGGGGGATTTTTTTTCATCAAACATTTTGATCCTTATCTTGGTTGCCAGCAAACAAATCTGCAACATTCCCACCTGGAATAGCATTGTATTGCATGGAAGGAGAGGGAGCCTTCTACTTTGTCCATCTTCCTTAGCGTGCTCCTCTGGTTGCAGCAGGTTCTGCCTCTATAGGCTTCAAGACCTTCAGAAAGCGAAAGGAACCTCGCATGCAGCAAACACAGCTAAGCTAGGAAATACTGAGCCAAGCTGTTCATCTACAAATCAAATCAGAATTTTGCTCAAAAGAGCATCTAGCAAAATTCTAAGCAACATGAAAGAAATTAAATTGAATATAAATAAATGGCGGGAACACACAAGGCAGAATGGAACTGCTCCCAGCCAGTCAAATGATCATGGTACCTCACCTGTGAGAAACAACCTAATCAGTGTTACACTTTATCAGTGGAAAACAAGAAAAAAAAAATAATCACAAAACAGTCTCCAATCTACTAAAGAGCCAATCATCGCATGGCAGTAAGGACATATGCTACAAAATATCACCCCAAGCACTGCCACACATCCCAGACTAGTTCGGAATCTCTGGTTTTGAGCTTTTATAAAAGCACGTGAATATGTGGTGTCACTATAACGTACATGAAATAAGAGAAACTGTCAAATTCAGTTAAAAAAAGACCATGACAGAACAAGAACAGGGACCATTTTTTTCTTTTATATTCCAAATTTAAAATGCAAAGTTATTTTTGTAAAAGGAAGAAGTTGAAAAACTTCTCAAAAAATTATTTCTGACTTGAAAGCTCCCGTTCAAACACACATAAACTCTTCCTGTCTGACAGCAGCTAACTATTAGGAGTATCAAAATATTTCAAAAGGACTGACATCGAAGAAGCCATTAGGGGATCACCAAGAGTAAGCCTTCTGGGTAAATGAGGAGGAGAAAGAAACAGGAAAGAAAACATTTTCCTCATCACAGAAGCTAGCTATATCTTATCCATCAATCTAATACACTATTAGAAACAAAGAAAATTCTCTTGGTTGGGTTCAGCTCATGCCATGGTCAGGAGCAGTGTYCCCATCATGCCTGTGTGGAACTCTGCCTCTTCCACTGGCCGAAGATGGACTCATCATTGTCACCAAACCCTAAGTACACAGAATGTGCACCACAGTACAAAATCTCAAGGCTACACCAGTATAGTAATCACAGTACACCACAATACAAAAAAGGGAGGTATTTCTTCACCACATAAAAATTGAGACTATAGGCTACAATATTCCSTTAGTCTCAGTTTATTAATTTTTGCTTGGACTTTCTGCACTCAGATAATTCATGTGACAAATTTGTACATGGATACTAACATGTGTTAGCATAGTTTAAGAAATTACCAAACACTTCTCACCAGTCAAGGTGTGAGTGGCGCTAATGAAAAGCACAAAAGGTCTCCATGTGTAAAGACAGCAGCTTCTTTGATATTTATGATTTTTAAAAACTGTTTTATGCAGAGGAGAGTGATGTAACATCTTCTGTGCTTAAAGCAGCAAAAGATATGAGAGGGCAAAGAATCCTCAAATTGCTGGAAGCTGGTTAAACCATAATGAAAAAACTTAAAATTAACTGTCATGTTTTAAGCATTAGAATTATTTAGGAACAATTACATTCCATTCTGAAAAATAAATGCTTATTCCCATTCCATGAAGAGCTGATCCCACCCCTAAAAAGACTCTGAATAAACCTGATCTGAGACAGTGTCACACAAAGCTGCAACTGACAGCAGTATTCAAGGCACCAGCACCAGAGCAACATGACTGAAGACCTTTATCTGAACACCTGCACAAGCTGTTCTTTCATGCAACTGAAGCATAAAGTGAGCAACAGAGCAACACATTGGCCAACTATGTGGGCTACAGCCATTTTTCTACAAGAATATATAAAGTCCTCTTGAGCAAGGACTGCAGCACACCAAGTCCTTATAGAGCCTCTTGTAGGTTATTAGTTTTTGCACACAGCAAAGTCTTGGATGAGCTGATGTTTTAAGTACTAAACAAAGAGAAAAAAAAGATTACTCCGCTGGACTAGTATAATCCACTTAGCATAACATTTAAACAAGTCTCAACAGACTTTTTCCTCTCAAGAGTTTCGACTCCACCATTAATTTGGCCTTCTTTTTATATCAAAGTAAGAACTGGTGAAAAGGAACCTGTCTAATGACCTGCCCTTTCTACATTGGTGCTTAGAAAGAAACAGATCCAGAGTCAGCAGATAAAACAAAGCAGCACTTTAAGGCTTTYAGGTAATAAGGTGATTTAAAATTGAATATCAAATAGTCAGAAGAGGAAAACAAGGTTCTAAGTGCCCTTTGAGTAACTGGGACATGGCCTTTTTTTGACAGAAGAAAATAGTATGGCAGTTCTTCAAGTCCAAAACATCAGTTAAACACAGAATCACCTGAGATTATCAGCAGCATTCCACCTTCAAAAAAATAATTCTTAGTTGACATCTCAGAGAATTTTTGGAAGTGAAAACAAGGGACCAAGAACTCAAGGAGAAAAGAGACCGCGTTCTTGCAACTCTTCATATTCCCCTCATAAAGGTGATCAAATGAACAGAGAAAAAATACYGCATACCTCATGTGGAGAAATGGTTCCTTCATCTTCCTTTCAAGACACCATGCATAAGACATGTTTGTCTCTTTCAGAAGAAAGGAGACAAACCAAATGTGCAGCTCTGAACAGACAAGTCCTGCTAGGAAAGGTAAGCCAAAAGAAGAAGAAAAAAAAAAAAAGTCCCTCTAACACTTCTCTAGCATCAAGACTGGCAAATACTGAAGATGCAGCACAGACAACTGGTTCTGAAGCTCCCTGAGACAACCTTCTTCTAACCAAAAATAATGTTAACCTAGGCAGGCAGAACAGAAGATACTCCTGCCTACAAATTAAAAAGCAAGATCCTACAGAAACATGATCCTTTTTTATGAGGAAGGGAAAGTCTGAGCTCTCACTCTGACCACACCTCAAAAGGAGTCATAAAGCACATCCCAAAAAGTTTTATATTAGTATTTTCACTTTCATCTTCTTTTAGCTCTCTGAAGATATTCATCTTTTGGGTTTGTTTTTTTTTTTTTTTTCACTTTCATCTTCTTTTAGCTCTCTGAAGATATTCATCTTTTGGGTTTGTTTTTTTTTTTTTTTTTTTTTTTTTTTTTTTTTTTTTTTTAGTGCACCTCACTAAATAGCTCCTTCAGTTAACATTTTTTGAGCTTTCCTTCAACACTTCTTGGTCTTCACACAAAACTAAAAGAAGTGCACTGTTTTAAGAACCAAAACCTAAACAGACATTTTTATAAAATAGCATTAGCTTATTATTCATGTATTGTATTGCCCTGCAGCACACTATCTTACTACTACTCTAATGCAATATTATCAACAGTTACAGAAATAATCTCTACATGAATCTGTGCTACATCATAAAATAAAGAAGTAAAATCTACATCATAAAATTAAAAAGTAAAATGAAAGTTCACAGAGTAATTGGCCAAAGTCATTTCATATTAGGTTCTAAGTTCAAAAGTTTTAAAAGCTGCCTTCACCACATACCATCCTATAAATAAGTTCCATATTACAGTGACAAACGCACTCTTACTTCTGAAGTTAGGCAGCCTATTATTACTAGTTTGACCTATCACTGTTCCTTGAATTCGGATGTTTACTTTAGAGCTATACAGTATATACTCATCACAGAGCTGTAAAACAAACAACTTACTAAACAACAGTAGATGACAGAATCACACAAAATATATTAATTGGGAATTTTGAATATATAACATGACACATGATTTTCTAGGGGTTTTGAATAAACATCAATGGCCTAGTATTAGGAAGCATGGGATACTAAGTTAGACCTAAAAGTATGCTTTTTAGCTGTACCTGTAAAAGTCAGGGAAAAAACACCCAGCATCCAAGCTAACGGTACTCATACCGCCAAAGTGTGCATTTTAAAGGAATACAGCATTTGTTGGCATATTATTTTCTACAGGACACATTTTGTTAAGTCTTTCTTCTACCAATTCTCCTTTCCTTTATGGGTTTGGTATCATTTCACCTCTTTTTGATGTATACGGAATACTTTGATTGCATATACTGGTAGCTTTTCCCAACGTTTTCCCCCACTACGTGCTTTTACCTGTTCTCTTCCTCCTTCCATTTCTATTTCCTCACCTCCTCACTAAGAGCTTCACACCTCACACACAGTGTTTTTCTTTATTATCTTACCATTCCCCAGGTCCCCATCTTCCTGCTTCCCCAACTGGAATTTCATCAGGAGTTCCTACTATGAGGAAAACCAACAGGATCAAATCAKCTTCTTCTAGTCTATGAAGCAAGTGTAAAAATCGAAGAACACCCTTCGATCAGACCGAAAATAAAGATCAGACAAATGGCATCACCTTTTGTCCAACTGTTCTGTACTTCTGGTTTTGGCCTCATTTCCATATGAATAGTTATAGTGCCTGACTGTACTATACGTACAACCTAAAGCATGCAGAAAAGAAAGAGTTTATGGCTACTTGAAGCAGGATGATACAGCAACCGTGAATCCTCAGCCTCTTCTACACAATTTGCTTTTCTTATTGGAGAAAGAGAAGAACTCAGAACTGCCATTTCAAAAGTGATTTTTGTACATACATTATAATTATTGTTCATAAAAATTCCAACACAAAACCTATCATCACACAAATTAAATCTGATATTAGGATCAGATTTAAAAAAAAATCTACATCTCTGAAGTTGCTATAAAAACATGTCACCGCAGTTTTAAAAACATGCAGAAATAAGGAAAACAGAAACACTAGGAAGTAAAGTTTGCTGAACAGCATTATTTGTAGYATTTAACATCTTACAGGAAAGCATAAAGGAGAAAAAAAAATTACCTTACTTCAGCTGGTGGATTTTGTGAGTAAGGATTTGCAGAGCATGCCAAAATCCTGACTACAGCTCCAGGATGATACGTTTCCAGAATGTGCACTGCAGTGGGATAAACTGGTTCCTCAAAAGCAAGTTCCACGTAGTCCTGGCTACAGAAGGTGGGTGGCGTCCTCTTGAATGGCAGCCGAGCGCTAGGGCAACGATCCCACCAGGTCCCGTAAGTTCGAAAGACAGCAGTCTGAGTAAAGTCACCAGAACTAGGGTACACGTTTGGAATACCTGCTAAATTCCACATGGTATACGACATGCTGTTTTCACTACCATAATGAGAGCTGAAATCCAACACTTCTTTGGCATACTGAACTATTTCAACATTGATAGGTAAGGCTCGGGTGTTTGATTCAATAGCCCTCCGGCTGTTCATTTCTCCTCTTGTCGCTGTCCTAGCTCGGCGCCGAAGGCACATATAGTAAAACATGCTCAGAACTGTTAACATGGGAAACACTGGTGACATCTAGATATGACTTAGGAAGATGCAAAAGGTCAGGAGTCCTTTACAAGGCGCATTAACTGCTTGTGGTGTTTTGGAAAAGAGCTGATAAAACAGAATGAATAAACATAGTTAGCAGGTAAAACATTCTTAGAAAACAAACTGTACTCTTTCGAATATCCTTTTAAACAAAGTACTGCTACTAAAACATTAATAAATTATTACATTTTATTTTAAGACAATTATTTAGTTGGAGGCTACAGAGTGTGGCTTCCCATTTACTGTGTTTAAAAAAAAAAGAGAAGACTACAAAGAAACATTAGCCAAAACTAGCCCTCAAGCAACAAAAAGACTAATGGTTAAATTAAGCATTATTTTCCGGGATTTATGAAGAGAAAAAAAATCTTGCACTGACTTATGGAAATGAAATCAAGTATGAAATGAAATCTGGCCCTTGCAGTAAACAACTGTAGAAGAGTATCTGAAGGTACAGCTAAAATTATCCGTAGTACAGTTTTGAAATACTTCAGCTAAAACTGACTTGTAAACATAGTACTCGGGTACCTAGTGAGGCTGCAGCAGTACACAGCTCAACAAAACCTAAGTTACTTTACTGCTCATATTTTGCAGTAAGACTGCTCCCAGACCCAAATTAGTTCATTTAAAGCTAGCTCAAGTATACCTATATTATATTATAACCTGGAGAGTAAACACACCCTTCAAAGACAGCTTATACAGAAAGTGGGACAGCTACTCCAGTGAATTGTTTCCTCTAATTTGTTCCCGTAATTTGTGAATGGTTTTAAGACTGAAAAGAAAGAGCTTTGGGCAGTTAATCTAAACCAAAAACTTAACCCACTGCTTCCTATACCAGAGCACTAGCCTGAAACAGACTCACAAAAATACTGTCTTTACCCTTTGAAGTTGTCCATGACAGCATGGGTCACCAGCCTCCTGAAGGATGCTCAGAATTCATTAACAACATCATCTTCCTTTAAGCCAAGCAACAAAGTAAGTCTTCAAAAGGGTCCTGGCATCAGAAGCAGAAGTCCCCATAGAAAGCATTTTACTTCTGCTAAGAGAAAATATTTTCATTTACGTAACAATTCAGTTAAACACAAAATGTACTAGATCTGCATACTGCCAGGCCACCTAAAAAATCAACACAAAACATACTAATACTTAAGGATGCTTATGTGTTTTACACAGCCTATACTAAATCACAAGTAAAACAAACAAACAAGCAGGTTTAACAATTAGAAAAAGCCAAATTAAAGGTAAGTCTCTTCACTAAAGTTTCCTATTTACAAAGTTGAAGAAGTGTTTATCGCGGCATGTTGTCTTCAGGACACAGAAGGGCTGTATCATATTCCCTACTAATAAAGATCCTCTTACATATGCTTGTCCCATATTTAGCAGCCACTCCATACCTGCGTGATGTAAACTGTGAGATTTACCAACACACAACGAAACGTGGAACGTGTTCTCTGATTTTTGCTAGCAGTACACAACACACTTGGGCAATAACACAGCACTCCACAATTCACATCCTCCAGTACCACAAACTGTTTCTCACAAACTGGCCTTCTGATTAACAGGTTATGGGCATTACTTCTTATTCATTCTTAGTAAAGCTGGTGGACGAGCTAAGAGGCCAAAACAGGGATGACTAAGCATGTCTCAAAATAGAGTAAATGTTTCTTCAACAGCCTGTACTGGAGTCACCAGTTAGCTTATCACAGGATACACGCTGTGGTAATCACTGAACCAACAGCGGTGACTCTTCTACTGCAGAAGACGCATCAAACAACAACTAACATGATGCCTCACGTTGCCTGGCAGACAAACCACATATTTAATGTTTGCAATGGGTACAAGTGAGACCATACTTTATAGAGTTTTTGGAAGCATAAGCTCAAAGTAGGGTAAATAATTAAACACATGGAGACGAATCAAAGTGACTTTTGTATGCCTCTATATAAATCCACTGTGCGTGTTTCTTGGGTAAATTGCTTGTTTCCCATACTCACAAAACACACATAGATGTTCAAACAGCTCTCCTTTGCTTGAACATTGCCAACCAGAAGGCGCTTGTGGTAACAGATAAGGACAGGCTCCACTATTTGACCCTCTTACTTGTGACACTGAGAAAGTTTACTAACGAAGTGTTCACTTCTCACTTTCTTGCCTCTTCTATTATTAGCTTTTTGTTTAGTTCCTGTCCTTCATTCAGTTTCACGTGTTGACATAGCTGTCAACAACATGAATTCCTCCTGACTTTCGGTGCAGAAGAGAATGCATAAGACGATACGCTGGATCTGCTTCAAGCTCTCCTGGAATGCCAAAACCCAATAATATCACATTTCCCCCAAACATCCTGTTGAACCACCTTTTAGAAAAGGCACTGGGAAAAAAGCAGCACAACCCCCAATCTCTCCTCCTTAAAAAAAAAAAACACCCAAAAAACCAACAAAAAAACCCAACTCCAAACCAAAAATTGTTATTTTACCTTTTCAGCAYGGAGCTGCTGTAAGATGTAAGTGAAGATTACAAATACATTCTCCTTCTGGATTTTTCCCTCTTAAAAAGAAAAATCTATTTACAGAATATGCCAACAGACATTAAACTTCAACAAACTTACTGCTGTCAAGCCCTGGAATCATGTGTAGAGCAGCATACACACCAGCTTCTAAATCAAAATTTCACTGATTAACATGGTTTGAAGGCTGCTCCATGGAAATTACGGCTTTACAGAGCTCAATTTCAAGAATCATTCAGCTGGGGTACTTCAAGATCAGGTGCGAATCGCTTATCTCACATACGCATCCTACACAACTCCACGTCTGCACTGCAAACTCCAGGCTTGCTCTGGCCACAGCCCAGAGCTCTTACAGCGCTGCTGTAAAACCCAGCTGTGCTCCCTGTCAGCCGGCCAAAGACCAGCATAACCACYGGCTGGTCAGAGCTGTACAGCAACTAGCTGGCCAGTTTAAGTCAGGTCTAACGGAGCAGATAAATCTGCAGCATGATTTCAAGTTTCCATTAGCAGAAACATTAATTTGGGTCATTCCCCCTCTACCAACCTGATGGTTTTCATAAAACCTGTAAAAATTTGATATCCTTGACACTGACGCCACTTTGTCAATTTTGGCTGACATTGGTCAACAGGCTCAAAAGTAAGTAGGAAGAAACAGGGAAGAGCATAGAGCTTTCATAAAAATGCATTAGTCTAAACAATACAAGTGGAGGTAAATTACTCCTAAAGAGTTAAAAGCAATATAGGATTGAGTAGTTTCTAACAAGTAAGAGGAAACAGAAAACTATTATAAAAGAAGGATAAATAAGCATTAGGACTACAGTACAAACAGGAACTCTTCTTCTGGCATTTTAAAAGAAGCATTAAGGATTGCGTGGAGTTAAAAGACCAATGAAAAATTGCTCAGGAGGTTAAACAATAATAAGCTAGTGAAAGAATTATATTAAATACAGATCAGTAGGGCCAGATGATTAGAGAGTTTTTTTCAGGAAGTACCACAGGTCAAGCTGATTTCCAATTAAAGGGATTTAACTTTGCAAAAAAAAAAAAGATAAAAACGCAGACTCAGGCCTATGCAAAGCATCAAGATAAACAGCTCTGGAGCAGAGCGGTTCATGTACATGCAAAGTTTATGCGGAAAACTCCCCCCTCCCTCAAACTGCCTGATTATTTTTAAGAGATCCATTTAGGTCTATGCTACTATACCTTCCAATCTCTGGCAGCATCTTTGGCCTGTTGCATATTATTCATTTTCTTTTGTACAGGCATAATTATGCCAAACTGAAGCTTAATAAAGGTTTATTTTAAACATATCTTATTATCCTCCTCCGAAGCAGCAGCCTTCTACTTCTTTTCTTTTATTTGGTTTCTTTCATATCGTAACTTTTTTTCTGTCAAGATACCATTAAATGGACTGAAATGGCACTATTAAATACCAGGACTTTCAGCGGCCAGACTAGCACAGAGGGTGTTAATGGTTTGCTTAGAAACAAAACGCAATATGCTATGAACATACAGTGATGTTGTGAGGTGCTGTCCTACGCCTACATGCCCATTTTGCACTTCCAGACCGGATCCTGTCCCCAGCCTCTCTGGGGGCTGCCTGAGCTCTGCCCTCCCATCTCATGCCCCACACAGACCCATCCCTCTCTGCTTCACAGCCGCCTCTCCAGCCGGCACTGCTGGGGAGCCAGATGAGTCCTGGGGCTCATCCAGCCAGACACCAACCTGCAAGCAAGTGTAGTTTTCAGTCTGTTCATCTCCCCGAGCCAACTCGTTGCCAGTTAACATGAAGACAGTGCTGGCCAAAGGGGGTCAGTAAGACTGCAAGAGCCCCAAGTCAGACCSGCTCAAAGGGCCATGGGAATGTTACCTCTAGTTTTACAAGATAGACAGGACTCCAGAGAACCAGATTGGACTACACCTGGAATAAAACTTTCCTAAGAGAGAGACAGGTTACCTTCTTTCAAAATACATCGGAGCCTATCACATTATTTACAATCTCTCCTATTCAGATTATTATTTAATTGACAACTATTTCAATTATATGGGCAAATTCCCTTTTTCTATTATGATTAACCCTTCTTCCCCTTGTGCTATACATACAGAAAGCCTTCTAAGACTAATTCACTATTTCCTTCTTTCAAACACAACAAACCTTGATAAAGGAAAATGTCTTATGGTTTCTGTACAGATTTCATGGGAAAAGGCACCAATTAAACTAAAGCATTCAAAAGCACTAGGGATTTTATGTACACAAATCTATTTTCCAGCTTCCAAGCAACCCATCCTGTTAATTACGATTGTACYTATTCATTTTGGTTGTTTTTGCAAATGCAGCTCCCCAGTATTCACAATTTCGTCCCATGAGAGCAGAAACAGGACATAGTTACATAGTTATTCACCAACCAGACTGCTGAGAAAAGGTGGGAAATGCACAGAAAAATACTGGGGATTTGGAGGGGCTGCGAAGTGAAGGATGTGTGTAAAAACATAACAAGTAACAGATATTAGACATTAAAAAAAAAAAAAMCAAGAAAGATGGCATATTTCGTCCCTGAGCCATCTCTGGCAACGCGTACATTAGACAAGAGTTCATACTATTTCAAGAGAAGCAAATGTTGTATATACAAGTCATGTATACACTAGGTTTGATTTTTAAAGCCAGAGAGGTAATAATTCCTCTTTACACCAGCTTTGCTAATCTCACACTTGGGAGTACTGTGCAGAGTTTTCTTTCATTTGACTATAAAAGAAACAGCAACACTGACAAATTACAAAGAGCGTATAAATGACAAAAACAATAGATTGTATTATCTCTGAAGAAAGATTAATGCAATTTAATATATGCGTCTTAGATAAAAGATGGTAAATGGGAAATCTCTTAATTATCTTTGCACGTTAATGCACAGAGGGAATACTGGAACCTTACATTACAGGCTAAAACAGAGTATTTTTACCACAGGTTAGCATTTCTCGCTGTTAATTACCTAGATTATACCAACATCTACACTCAACTTGTTGAAACTAGAAGCTAATATTAATTAAAAATTAATAAGCTCTTACAGTATACTTTAAACTCGGGCCCCACTTGCTGTGTTTCTTCCTGTAATGTGTTCTGGCACTAAAAATGTAGCCATTTTACATATTTGCAACTTATAAATTTACAGTTTGGAAAAAAAAAAAAAGGAACATTATGACAATTCTATCTATTTAAAATCTTGCTTGTGTTGCCATCATGAGCATCAAAACATGCAAAATCCAAGAATTTCAGATTACTTCACTGATTGACTGATCCTTCCTGCTAGGACCAGAACTCATCACGTGGTTTAGCATCGCAAYATAACGGAGACAAATGTTCTTTAGCCATCTATTACATGGTCCAGGTGACCACCCTGCCTTCTGGGGTTGTCTTCACATATAAGAGAAATTGTTTCTCAATATGTGTAAATCACCAGGTAGCCCCTTTTAAAAATGACTCATTCCACACAAGGCCTAAAGTCACCAGTATTATACCACTTAATTTTGAACAACTGCCCTTCCAGCTGTGGTGAAACTCTCCTCCTCACACCAAAAAAAAAAAAAAAAAATATATCCCCATTCAATACTACATTCAATAAGCAATTCAAGTGCACTTGTCTTCTCATTTTTCTCTTCACAGTGTTGTACTACCTCTCCACGCAGTCACATTCCGTACAGCACTTACACGCTGGTCCCCTGCCTCCTCACTGCGCTGATCGCACCTATTAGGCCACGTAGTTACCTCCCACCGTCCATTCACCAGCCTGCACTGATAATAAATAACAACTCACGTGAAGCCACGCACCCCAAAGTACATACCTAAAAAAATAATAMATAAATATTGCTAGTGAAGCTCCTACCCCCCTCCTGTTGTGCTGTGATTGGGGAACTGGGGTAACACGGTGCAACTAGTGCAAGGCAAGAGGGGGGACCGCGCAGCAGTTCRCACCTATGGAGCGGACAGGGCTCTGCACGGGGGCCGAGGCACAGCCCGCGCCCCAGCTCCGCCCGCCTCTGGGGCCGTTCCGCCCACCCTGCTCCGCCTCCTCCCCGTAACCCCGCACCCCTCCGGCACCCGCGCGCTTTGCCGACAGGGGCCTTCCCCARCGGCAGGTCTCGCCCAGGCCCACGGGCACCGGTGGGGCACCCCACYCTGAAGCAGGCGGGACTGCCCGGCGCCGCCGCTGCCCTCCGGGTCCCCTCCCGGAYGCGCGGACCGCAGCCCGCCCCGGCACCACCAACCACTGCCGGGGCGCCGGCCCTGCGGCCCGGCCCCCGCCTCCGCCGGCCGGGCAGGCACGCACGCACGCACCTGCGGCCGGTCGCACCAGCCGCGCAGCACCGGCACCCGCACCGGGCTGCTCCCGGGCCCGGCGCCGGGCTAACCGGCGGCACTGCCAGGCCGGGCGGGGGC
Organism: Oceanodroma leucorhoa; assembly: GCA_030449065.1. Classification (NCBI taxonomy): domain Eukaryota; kingdom Metazoa; phylum Chordata; class Aves; order Procellariiformes; genus Oceanodroma; species Oceanodroma leucorhoa. The sequence continues at coordinate 14,949,683 of JASVER010000001.1, forward strand.
TCACAGGGGGGCGCCCGGCACCTGCCGCCCCGCCGAGACGACCCCTTCCTCCCCGCCGCCGCGTCCCGAGGGGAGGGGCCCCGGTGGGCAGCGCGGCCCCCCCCGCGCCCGCCCTTCCCCCGCCCGAGCGGGGCCGCCACCCTACCCCGTCCGGAGGGCGGAGCAGCTCGGGCCGCGCGCCGCCGCC
>JASVER010000001.1:14949934-15151509 GCA_030449065.1 Oceanodroma leucorhoa
CGGGGGCGGGGCAGCGAGCTGCGCGTGCCCGCGCCTCAGCGCGGGGCGGGCGGTGGCGGCCGTTGCGGTGGCGGTGGGTGGCCCCCGAGGGTGAGCGGTGGGCCCGGCCCGGTGTCCCGTTCTCAGTTTCAGTTGCAAAGTGACGCGCAAAGGCGGTGGAGCGTTGTTGTTTTGTTAGTGTTTGTGACTCAAGCCCTCCCTGGCCTGCGTCGTTTTACCTCTGCAGGCGCCAACGGCTGCGGTGAGGCRGGGGCTGTGAGCCGCCCTCGGGAAGCCCGCCTGCCCTGGGCAGGCCCCAGCCTGGTTTCTCCCAAAGCTTTTTAGSAGGCGGCTTAAAAGTCTCGCCCTAGCCCCAGCCCAACCGGATCATGCGTTTAACGGGGTGCTTTTGAGTACCCGGCATGTGGTAAGGGCAGCCCTGGTTTTAATTGATCTTAATGAGTACTTGCTCCAGYGAATTGTAGTGCCTCTTGGGTCCCCAGCTGGCATATTGCAAAGGAAGTGTCACGTTTTGCTTCCATATCCTTTAATTTGATAGGCATGCCCAAGCACTGGTGCTTTCTCTCTCAACCGCCGYTTCCCATTCCAGCTCCTGCGATGGTCGCCAAAATTGCTGTCAGTCCGACTAGTCTCTTCATGTCTCCAGCGACGCTCCACATTAGAGGGTACCTGGGACAATAGAAAATAGTGATGCTGACTTTGACTAGGTGGTAAAAAAATAATTCTACACTTCCAGAAAAGATTAAAAATACTTTATTTCTAAGGTACTTTTTGTATAATGCTTTAATATAAATTCTATAMATTTATAATAAATTCCAAATACAGAAATCAAGTGCTTCTCTGCTGCTAACTGTAGTGGCAGACAGGCCAGTGTCAGTGCAGAAGATAGATAGAAGGATATGAAAAGTTTTTCTCTTGGTCCACTCACCCTCCAGCTCCCAAATGCTGGAATTATCACTTAAATTTAGCTTTGTAAARGTTATGTGTTTGATCTAGTCTACTAGGCTCATTCTATAATTCATGGGGAGATACAGCTGCCTCCAGGTGACCCAGCCTATCCCATTCACACCTATGACAGGTGCCTAARATACACAGAAGATATCGCTGTTTGGAAGTACACTTCTCTCCACTTAGCACAGGCCATCCCCAAGCTTTCAGACAGCAAATATGATGTGCTATGTATGAACACATCCTTAYCAAGCTAGACAAATTACAGAACCAACTTCATTGTTATTCACAGAGGTTGTCCAATGGCAGGTAGCATTTTAAAACTGCAGAGAGACTRGTATTTGTTGAAGGAGACAGAGGACATTGGGTGACAGTGTCCTTTTTTTCTAGGCTGCTGTCTCAAATTCAAGCTATGTGCATTCAAGATGTGCTCCAAATTACTGTCAAATTGTCATTCCACAGCCTCTGTAAAAATCAGTTGATGATCTGTTTTTATTCAACAGTTATCCACATCTGGAGATGACAGATAATTTCCAGTGAGTTATGCCACATAAACACTTTATATGTATTTCTATACACACATCAGCAGTAAAACTAGGCATAGAGTATGTTCCAGAAATGGTCTTCTGCRTTGAAAGGAAATACACTGGTAGAACAGTACAGGAAACCTTCTGTTTGTGAAATAACAGTGAGACTTATCTTCTGTGTGGTAATCAAACTTTGTAATCGCCAAATTCATGTCTTCTTAACAGCATCCTGCTTCTTCTTCAGCTTTTGCTCCATATGATAAGTGGTGCTACGGCTTGCTCATTAGGGGAAAATCTTACTGAAGTCAGTAGGAATATTGTTATTTCAAAATTAGGTATAAAGAATGGAAGGGCCATATAACTGGCATGGTTAAATGTGATGAAGTTATGTCTGTGTCTATACTAAAGGCATGTAAGGGAATGATATGGCTAGTGACATTTCAATCGCTTTTGATTCCCAAGWCATGTGGCTGGGTCTTGGATGCACGGTCAGATCCTTTAACTCATTTGTCACCACAAGCCGCCGTTGTGATAAAAATGTCCGGAAGGAAGCTTTCCATAGGAGGAGGTGAAGATCCCACCACGTCCACTGTGGTGTCTGGCAGTTGGAGCTCCAAGGTTCTTTTATGWTCTGCACTCCCAGAAGATATCCAGATCCACTTTTCCAGGCAAGGTGGTCTTTGAAAAAGCACATGTAGCAAAGGGATTTTTAGTGAGAACAAACAATCTGCTTATTAAGCAATATGAAGCTTACCTGAGCCTTGGGTAAAGAGTTAGGAGACAGCTCCTCCTGAAAACAGGGTAACACTTTAGTTAAGTTTGCAAAAAAAGACAAGCCTAATTTGCTATTTCTAACATACTGGTTGAGAAAACATTTTGTAAATAAACAAATCATGCAAAAAAMCACCTGGCTTGTAAGTCACCAGTTCCCACTCCCAGCAGGAAACTGATCTGAATTTTGTTATSACTTTGCAAAGCTTTGTATTTTAAAGTGTTAAATTGAACCCTAAATATAATGAAATCATTTTAATCGGTGAGTTATTTTTAATACAACCAACTTAGCCAAGTGTTAACTGCAAAGGAGCACTGAGTGCCTATGCATAACACCGTTGCCATTGGTGTGAGTTGTTCTCTCTGGCTTGCTCTGCATCCCAGGATATTAACCCAGCGTGGGAAACATCTCACTGCCTCTTGGACCAACATTACTGCTTTTTGATATGTGAAATTACATATATTCTTTGAAGTGGAAGAGAAAGTATACTAAGTCAATGAGACTCCTCACTGAGTAAATTTAAACATGTTTGTAGGTGTTTCCACGAGCCAGGCCTAACAAGTCATTGGTTTCTGTGTCAGCRTGAACTCTGTTTTTTCCAGAGGAGATTTTTTATTCCCTGTGGGGTTTTTTTTCCATGTAACAATATTTTGTGTAGCATCCCCTCTCTGCTGTGCTCTATGAAAATGCCATATTGCATAGTTAATCATATTTGCTGCATTTTATCTTTATTTTCCTGCAGTTTTATTAAAAAATAAAGAGAAGAACGTGCCACAGTACAAGTATGTCCTTAAATTTTATACACAATTAAACTGCTGCAGTATTTATTTCACCTGTCTCTCTGCTGTTTGGCACTCATTCTCGGCAGAACACACAGAATTTAGATTATAGACTCACTGGGGCAAGGGCGATGTCTTGCTATGTCTTCTRTGAAGTGCCTAGTATATATTATCAAATTATATAACAATTACAGTTTCAGCATTTGAATGGCAAAGCACTGCCCTTACTGTGGAAGCACTCTGCATGATACGTAATTAAGTTTTAGGAAAAAAACATAAGGAATGAGAAAACCCTAATTTATCAAAATACAGTATTACCTGGACATATCACAGTTAAAAATCTTTCCTCTTTCCTTTTTATCTTTCTGCAGAAATATACTCCTGAGCAATAATCCTAAAGCCTGGAAAGGATGTGCTGACTGAAGTCTTCRTGAGGTTTTTTAATGAGGATTAGGGAATCAGAGATGGTAAAATCTACCGTATACAAGGAGGTTGTTGTGCAAGATCTTCAGACAAGTTTTAAATCGGAATCCTTTGTCAGCAGCAGTAGGATCCAGTAAGGATAATATGCTAATTTTAAYGAGCAATGGGCTTCATATAGGAATCTAAAGAGACAGAGATAGATACAATCTTACTAAGCTTTTGTGTTKACACTGCACAGCTTGTTACTGCATTCAACTGAAATTTAAGAGTGGAAATGTAAAACTTGCATAACATTTTAGCAAGATATACAGTAACATTGAAACCTGAATAACAATTGAAAGAGTAAGTAGGAAATTCCCTTAGCCCTTGGGCTACTGCCATTTTTCTATTCCAGCAGACAAGTAAATGCTCTAGGTGTCTTTGCCATAAAAACGTTCCCAGAGGCAATTCTGGCAAAGCATCTACTTTCTTCAAACTGGACCCATTGCTTTAACCTTCTGAATGTCAGATTTCTAAAGCTAAGTGCTTCTGGTGCACTGTCGGCTGCTTCAAGTCTCTAGGCTTTCCTTGCAGCCTGCTGGGAGTGCAGAAGAGTATCACAGGCATGTGCGCTCAAGGAACAGGGACAATTGATTCCTTCTTCATAAAAACTAGAGAGCTGCAAGGTACATTTGAACAAGGTCTTATTGTAATTTCTTGATGAAAGTTCTAATAATTAGCAGGACTCTGTGTTTTATCAGGCTTATGATATTGATTGGTAGTAATTGTTAATCAGTTCAAGTCTCCTTTATCATGCCAGTACTTTTTCTTTAAAAATGTATCAGCCATTTCATATTTTCTTGTATAATGGCTGTATGAACTGACTGGCAGCAAGGAGCAGATGACTGGTACTTTTGAGATAGACGTGTGTAATGCCCACACCGTGCGGTTTTTTAGCACAAAAAACAAGGGAATAGATACAGCTGCAGTGCAATGTTTGCAGATCTGAGCCATATTGATTTCAATGGAGATATGTAATTTAGCCTCACAAAAAGACATTGTTAGCCTCTCATCAAGCATCACATAACAATTTTAAACCCTTTATAATATGTTCATATGACCAGAGATATTTTTATAGATCAGTTGTGTTCCATGGCTACAAAGCTGTCTGTGGCTCATCCACTGCTGCCACATTTCACAATGGCACRATCAGTGAAATCAGAGCTCAGCAGAGCTGAAGAGTTACAGATGCTAAACAGTAAGATGATTCCACCCAAGGATTAGAAACCTGGAAAACTATGAGAAATACTGTGAAGTTCATATCGCTGTTCCAATCAGATCAATGTGAGCATTGTTATCAATGGCAATGAATGGAGAAGTTGTTGGCAATGCTTTGCAACTGATGTCTTAGGCTACCAACATGATGAATCAGATGTGCAAAAGTTTTCTTTTGGCAGAAATAGCATATGCATCCATGGCATGCAGAAAAGCTGCTTTCAGCCATGTAAATATGCCAACAGTAAAACCATATGCTTATTTAGTACCTTTCTCCACTGCTAAAGATATCATACAAGTATAAAAAGTAAAAGTGATGTATTAAAAGACAATATAAGAAAATTTACCCATAAAAAATTAAGGAGGCTTTACTGGTTGCTGTGTTTTATTTAAAAAAAAAAAAAAGGAGAGGAAGAGGAAATTTACAAAGCACATTGCAAACCTTATTTTGTGATGGAACAGTTCAGAATACRTATTAAAATTCAGCATCCTGTTTTGCTGCCTTCTTCTAAAACAAATTATTCCTGAATTTTAGTGAAGGAAAGTCTGGGACCTCTAAATGTATACAAGTCCTAAAATGTCATGGGAAATTTACCACAACTTGGGTAGTTAATGACCTAATGACCTCTTGGTTAACCTAATGAGTCCTCTTCAGCAAGCAAGGGCACAAAAAAGGAACCTATCTTCTCAAAGCGATAAGGTCTATTCATCAGCAGAAGTTCAGTCCTTCCAGAGTTGAGGATAAATGGCTTCAGGTCATTCAGCTGAGTTTGTCATTCAAGCATTTTTCCAGAATATAGAACAAACTAGGAGAATGGGTTGAGAAAGAGGGTTCACACTGCTGGGGCGGGTGTGTAAAACTGGCAAGAAGTCTGTAGTTGTGTTCTTTCTGCTTTTTGTTTCCAGCAGATAATGTGTAAGAAAAGTGACTGTCACTTCCCTAAATATATAAGCTTTTAGCAGCCAATTTCAGGAAAGACTTAATGAGCTTCAGCTTCTAGCTAGAAGCTTGTAGCCACCTTCCTTTCCCTTCTATACCGACAGCTAAAAGTTACAGTGTCTATGTGTGCTTGTGATATGCATATGTGTACACACACACACCCCCACATACACCCCCCACACACACACATACACCGTGCCACCATTGCAGGAAACACATTTGTTCTCCTTCATTTGTGAAAGTCCCTTAAGTATGGATACGGTGCAAATACAAAGTAACACAGTCAGATGTCTGACACAAGCATTCTCTGTTTAGGAATGAGTTTGCTACAGCAATAGAAACAGCTGGACTAAGTCACTTCTCAAGTATGCATGGATACCATGTTGGCATTCAAACAATCAGAATATAAAAGCCAAGAATCTGGGTTTTTTCATTCTTGTGTACTAATTATACTGGAATTTTCTACCTTGGTGAGCTGGATGGTCTATTTCCATTTTACAGCTAGTCAGAAAAAAGCGAGCTGTTAGTTACAAGTAGTTCTCCAACCCTTGKGTCTTTGTTTATTTAGCTAGCTCCCTTCTGTTTTGCATGTTTTAGCTTTTGAAATTGTTATATTTTCTTGCAGGAATTTGGCTGGTTTCCATAGCTGATGAATTAGGTTTGTGATCTAGGTAATATTTACAGAGAGAGGGTGAATAGGCAGCGATATCAAGCAACATAGTGTCATACTAGTATGCAGAGGAATCATAATGGGCAGGACATCTACATATGTCCATCTACATACATGTGCTAAGGCACATGGAGGACAGGGAGGTGATTTGAGACAGCTGGCATGGCTTCACCAAGGGCAAGTCCTGCCTGACCAACCTAGTGGCCTTCTATGATGGAGTGACTACATCAGTGGACATGGGAAGGGCTACCAATGTCGTCTATCTGGACCTCTGTAAAGCCTTTGACACAATCCCCCACAACATCCTTCTCTCTAAACTGGAGAGATATGGATTTGATGGGTGGACTGTCCGGTGGATGAGGAATCGGTTGGATGAACGCATCCAGAAGGTAGTGGTCAACGGCTCAATATCCAGATGGAGATCGRTGACAAGTGGTGTCCTGCAAGGGGTCCATACTGGGGTCAGTGCTGATGAATATCTTCATCAATGACATAGACAGTGGGATCGAGTGCACCCTCAGCAAGTTTGCAGACAACACCAAGCTGAGCAGTATGGTTGATAGGCCTGAGGGACGGGATGCCATCCAGAGGGGCCTGGACAAGCTCGAGAAGTGGGCCTGTGTGAACCTCATGAGGTTCAACAAGGCCAAGTGTAAGGTTCTGCACCTGGGTCGGGGCAACCCCCGGTATCAATACAGGCTGGGGAATGAAGGGATTGAGCGCAGCCCTGCCAAGGAGGACTTGGGGGTACTGGTGGATGAAAAGCTGGACATGAGCCAATAATGTGCACTCGCAGCCCAGAAGGCCAACTGTACCCTGGGCTGCACCAAAAGAAGCGTGGCCAGCAGGTTKWGGGGGGTGATTCTGCCCCTCTACTCTGCTCTGCTGAGACCCCACCTGCAGTACTGCATCCAGCTCTGGAGCCCTCAGTGCAAGAAAGACATGGACCTGTTGGAGTGGGTCCAGAGGAGGGCCACGAAAATGATGAGGGGGATGGAACGCCTCTCCTATGAAGAAAGGCTGAGACAGTTGGGGTTGTTCAGCCTGGAGAAGAGAAGGCTCTGGGGAGATCTTATTGCCRCCTATCAGTACTTAAAGGGGGCTTATAAGAAAGATGGCGGCATACTTTTTAGCAGGGCCTGTTGCGACAGGACAAGGGGGAATGGTTTTACACTAAAAGAGGGTAGATTTAGACTAGATATAAGGAAGAAATTTTTTACAATGAGGGTGGTGAAACACTGGAACAGGTTGCCCAGAGAGGTGGTAGATGCCCCATCCCTGGAAACATTCAATGTCAGGCTGGACGGGGCTCTGAGCAACCTGATCTAATTGAAGCTGTCCCTGCTCACTGCAGGGGGGTTGGACTAGATGACCTTTAAAGGTCCCTTCCAATCCAAACTATTCTATGATTCTATATAAGTTCTCCATGCAGCATTGCCAGGRAGAAATACAGGGAAGTGGAAGTAAATGCTAGCTGATCCCAAACAAGAAAAACTAGGCATTGTTTTAAAATAATTCCTTTTCCACATCCACACATCATTACTGCTTTGGAAAGAGGACTCATAGCATATTGGAAGTGATGGTTCCTAGCTATAAAATTACCAGTGCTGTGAAACTTTAAAGACACAGATGTGTTCAGACTGAGTTAAGTATGATAGAGTCACACACTGTTAAACCTGCATGGTCTGTGATTTTATCAGCTGTGGATTGATTCCCGGTATGTTAATGAAGACCTATGTGTAGTTTTCTTGATTAACTTAAGGCTTAGAACTTGTTACTTTAGCACTGAACAAGATTTAGGTTTTTGAGCGGTTGCATCTGATACCCCAATTATTCATCCCGGGAATTAATGTACAATTAGCATGAATTCCTGCTCACATGGAAATAGACGGTTATGTTAATTTGGACATAGTTGCTGAAAGAGTTCTGAATAATGAAAAGACTGGTATTAATATTTTTGTATTGGATACAGATCAGACTGTGTAAGGAACATTTTTTTTTTAATGTAGAAATGTSTTCACAGTTTGTTTTATTTGTTCCATTCTCCCTTCAGTTTCAGGCTATTCAGCACATCTGCCAATGATTTCACATTATTATGACTGTTAAATAGTTTGTTACTACAAATATATATAAAATATTTGGCCTACTTCTGTACTGATTTGTACACTTCTGAATGAGGGTAACTCCTTTGAAGTGACTGAAATTACCCCGTTATAAAGTCGCTTAAGGAAGATCATAGGTAGGTCAGTTCTTCCTGGAGCTTTTTCCTCCAACATATCATAATTGAGATTTGCCAGTGAGCTGCTGGTACTGTAATAAATTAGTTCATCCAAAACCAAGGTAACAGTGTGCAGTTGCGAAGAACACTGGAATATGTTTTTCATGGCAGAACTATTTCATTCTTAGCTTTTAAATACAGAAGAGCGGTGTTTGGTCTGAATCTACTTCCTGGCACCAAAGGCTTTCCTTACTGTTTGGGGGACATAGCTAGGGATCATCAGTCCAAGCCTGAAGCTGCAGTGACATCTGCAGTTCCTGCACAGATTAAGGAGGCTTGGGATGCACAGAAAACTGCTTATGTGCATGCAGCCCACTCACCTCCACGCAGGGGACACCAAGTTACTTGGAATAACCAGCAAAATGAAACAGTTTTTGCTGCCTGCTGTTAGCTTCCAATGTGCATTAATGCAAGATATTCAGTGTTGTTAGTGAGATTTTTCCCCCTTCTATTATTATAACCCTTTAGACAGTGTTGTCCTGTCCCTGGCTTCCTGATGATCACTTATTCTGGGCGCGTAGTTAGTCCTGAAGGTGGCATTGTTATTGACTGAACATACTAACTGCTTGAGAAAATGTTGATTACTTCACATTCTTGAAAATTAATCCTGAAACCTTCCTGAACTATATTAATCAACTCCTTTAACTTTTTCTCCAGTGGAGRAGGTGGAGGCCAGCAATGTCATCAAAGAGCACGTGCTCCTCCCTGCCTCATTAGCACCTTGCCTTTCTTCTTCAGTTCCAAAATCCTCAAAACCAAGAACGCTATTATAGCTTTTACAAAGCTCTGTTGGCCTGTCCTGTCTCTACAGATAACCATTTGTCTGCCTCTTCCACCATGTTAAATCAGCCCCTTGTGACAGCACCCTCAAGACTTGCAGAAGCAACAGCTCTGGAATGACGTGGCAGGTCTGAAGGAGATTGATGGCAGCCAGAATGGTGGACCGATGGGAGCATTTAAACACACCAGCTTCTGAGAAACTGGGGAAGAAATTAGGACCRTGAGGATGATAAAAGGGGAATATGGGGGCATAGGAGGGAGAAGATGCAGGGACTTCCATAAATAAGATCTGGCTGCATCCCAAGACAGGAAGGTAATCTCAAAATGCCTATAAAAAGCATGCTGATAACAAATTACTTTTTATTTTTTATATGTGTATTCAGACTACATTAGGAACAGAATGCAAGGGGGCACTTAGATCTAATAATGGAAGCTATGTTAGAAAAAAATTGGAATATTTTCTTCCCTATATTTGCAATAAATATCTTCTGATATCTTTGCATAATGTCACAAAATCAAATACTACTGTTGGATTATTTTATGATCAGCAAGAATGTTTGTAGTGCTCTGTCTGTAAGGTGTATATCTCACCAGATGTCCTTGGTTCCAGGATATCTGCGGAGGATTTTTCCTTCCATATGCAAGGCAGCACAGCCTGACTGGCCAAGGGTATTACTGTGAAGCTCCAGGCCGACCTGCCTCCACTTACTGGATGCTGGAATTGAGAATCATTATTTCAGGTTGGAATGGAAAATCCTGTATTTCTAATGACAGTAGTGATAGCCATGATGATAAGTGCTTTTTTATGATGTTAAAAGGCAGGTACCTTTAAATAGCAGAGGTATGCAGTACAAGTAAATGCTGTGGTGATCCATTTTCAGCATGTAGAAATGTGTCTGTACATAGTTGTAGCATACAGTAATAACTGTGCACACACGTGGAAATCAGATGTTCTAGGTAGTGACACCTAGGTCTGCTGCAGCCAGCTGAGTGACCTTACATATCTATCATCTATCTATGTATGCAGATGCTCTCCCATCACGAAGGAGGATTAATGATGCTGGTTCACAGAGCTAATGAGAAAATGAATCAGTTAATGTTTGATTCACAAGAGCCATAAAGCATTATATAGACATTGTTTGTTTTTAATTCCTCCCTCTATCATGCTAGCTAATAAGCAGTATTATTCATATTCATGTTCATATTAAAATCACATTATATTTCCCAGATAACCCAAAGCATCTTTCCAAAATGCTTTTTCTAGCTTCTTTTCCACTTAGTATTTCTCTGCCAGGCTACTTGGATTGCAGAATCTCAGTTCAACAGAATGAATAGGTTAGAAGATATAGGCAGGTAGGATCATCCCCCCCCCCCCCCCCAAAAGTCATGATCAAAAAGAGCTTTATTCTCCTCTTACAATACCTAATGATCTCTCCTTTTTGCTCAGCTTCGGGATCTCATTCTTGAGACCCAGTTTACTGTTCTGGATGGAAAAGGTTTAAAGGATCTGACTCAGAGTTTGTCCTCCTGCTTCTATAAACCCGAAAGAGATCATTCTCAAACAATCAAAGTGTACATTCACATTTGGATAGAGCATACATGCTTTTTCCATCTGGTCCTTGCATCAACTGACAGAGGCAAAAAGACATCATCAGCAAATGATGTGAAGCATCATTTAATCACATGTAATTTCTTTCTTGTTTAATACCAGAGGACATATGATTTTGTAAATATTTATACAGGGTCTTAGAGCCACCTATATAATAATAGTTTCATATTCAATAATGACAGATCACCAACACAAAAGCCTGTGCTTATTAAAATGAAAGGTAGCAACAAATACACACTCCTAATACAAATAAGAATTTTGATTTGTGTTCTTGTTTGCTTCTTTTTTGTTTGTTTTTAATTTTTTTTCAGTAATATTTCTGGTTATCAAACTCATACATTCCTCAAATAAATTGGGTTATATCCTGTCCTAATACAAGCATAAATGTCCTAGGAACATAGTTTGAGGATGAGGCAGGTCCTGTTTAGATCTCTCAAACTGCTATTGTATTTCCTTTAGGGGAAAAAAAAAATCTTTTTTTTTCCTTTTATTTATTTCCTTCTGTTACATGCTATTAGCCTTCCCGATGTGAGATCCTTTCTTGAAGCAACTAAGACAGCAGCAGTTCATTTGAAGCCTCCATTAAAAGCATCTTCCTACAGTACTGTAGTGAGTCTTTCCAGTCCACCCAGTTAGAGAGTTTCTTTTTACTTTGTAACTTTCCATCTGGATTCAGAGCATTCTGAAAAATCAGTTCTCACTCTTCCAAGGGTTAAATTTTTGCTAACAAATATGRACTATTTGATATGAAAACCATTATTGTTTGATAAGTCAAATAAAACATTTGTCAATCAAAAGTCTTTAAGCAGTGGGCTATGTGACATTTACTCTTTTATAAACCGACAAAGTCCCTGGTGGCATGCCTTTCTTCCTCTCATTTAAATAGTGGTAGGAGAACAAATCACACTTCAGGGCAAGTTGATAACTGCCAGTCACGATTTCTGCCTTGTTTACTATAATGAGGAGGGTAATAAATGCATCTGACCATTTCAGCTGGCATTTGCATAGATGAATGATTTGTCCAGTCAGTCGCTCTCCAGTGATTTGGGCCTTTTTGTCAGCACAAAGAGCATTCAGTCTCCCTGGAATTTACAGCAGCCAAGCTCTCATTAGCAAACATCCTTTACCATGAATGATTCAAATAATTACCACTGAAATAATAAACTGTTTCACAAAAACATTTTATTTGATGGCTCCAAACATCAACTTTTCTGAATTGTTGACATTCAAATAAGCCAAAGAGCTTTATTGTTGAGCAACAATGATCCCCTTGTAAAAGGGTGGGCATTGTTTTACCTCCAGTAGACCTTTAAACTTGGCCAGATATCAAATGTGTCCCTCAAACAGCTAGCCAATGTGCTGGGTAATCGGAGGGCACGTACCAGATGGAGCTATAGTAAAACTGTATGTTCAGGCTCCCGACTAATTTTCACTGGATTTACTTAGGATATTGCGAGCATAAAATTCCAGACTAATTAGCAGCAAGTTACCTATTTGCATCCACAGGAGTTGTATAATTATTAAATGCTTCTGCTTACACTGAGCTCCTAGTTCTGAGTTCTCCTCTGTAATGATATTCTATGTGTATAATTAAGTGTTATTTGATATAGTTTTGGAGTTCAATCAAATGAGCAAGCAACAATTATATCCTATTATGATCTCCTCTAGTGCCTGGCAATAGGAATGATGTCACTGCATTTCCAAACCCGTAGCATGAGGCAAAAGGAATTTCCTGCTATCACTCTCCTTTACCCTTTCTACCATGCATAATTAGAAAAGTTTTATTAGTTAATTTAGAGTAGGGCTATTTACTATGGGTGCTCATAGGCTGCAGGAATGTATTCAGTTTTCATTGCAGCATTGTTTGTATGGGTATGTGCATGAAATTATTATCTTAATATCAACTAAACAGGATTCAATTGCACATTTTATGCTTCTCTTAACTGCAAGGAAACAAAACACAACAACAGAAGGGGGAATATTTCACTCATCCCAGCACATTCTTCATTGCATGATTTCAGTTTCACATTAAGGTAGGGTAGGTAACAATAATCTCAAACAGCCTAATACCTGAGACCTTGATGTTCAGAAATAGAATAACTGAGCCCTGGTTTTCATTTACAGACCTTTTATATCCCTCTGGCAAGATAAATTTCTTTTGCTGCCAAGGAGAGGTGGAGAGCTCTTAAAATATGTGAAAGTCAGGTCAGTAAAATTAAATACATTAAAACACATGACTGTTATTTGCAAGCTATAAAGTGTACTCCTTAAAATATAATGTCTGATAATTGTTCTGAGCCAGGAAGGCAAATATTTAGAACCCAACTTTTCATACCTAGGTATTTGCAATAAGAGGCACARATTCTGCCTCATTTTTATTCACTCAAGGATAATTGCCCATTACAACACCCAAATTTGGGACTATATATCCTATTTAAGCACCAAGCTTTGCAAGCTGAATCCAAGTGAATAAAGTTACTTAGATAAATTGTACACTGTCTTTGAGCTTTCCAAGTTTGTCCGCAGGCATTTCTTCTTCACCCAGCCAAGACCATTCAAGTCCAGCCTAGCCCAGTGTTATTTTTCATTTCCTCCCGCTGTTTCTCTAATCTTGTTTTCCTTTTTGGCTTCTCAGGTGCAACATCAGAAGGAAATTAAGAAATCCCTTAATAATTCACTTTTGACAGATACATTTTTTTAAAATTTGTAATCCAGTTTGGTATTGATAGAGCTAAGGAACAAACAGAATTGACTGGAGCCATGTACAGATGACCAAGTGCAAAGAACATAGAATTGTAGAATAGTCTGGGTTGGAAGGGACCTTTAAAGGTCGTCTAGTCCAACCCCCTGCCATGGGCACAGACATCTTCAACTGGATCAGGTTGCTTAGAGCCCTGTCCAGCCTGACCTTGAACGTTTCCAGGGATGGGACATCTACCACCTCTCTGGGCAACATTTTGTACACCTCCTGGTAGTCCTGTGTTCTGATAGACTGAGAGGAGCTTTCTATCTTGCAATGAAGATCAGTAAAAGCTCAGTTAAAAGCAATACGGCTTTCTGGAGCAGTCCATTTTACATGTCAGCAAGAAGAGAACCTGCACATTAACATTTAATCCATAGTTTGCTCTCTGTAGTCTTCTGTAGATCACATTGTTACCACACTGCCAGCGTGCTACAGGTGAATGTGCTGTTCCTGCCACCATCAAGYTAGACTTTAAAGCTGACTTAGTTAATGAGTTATTTAATCTTAGACACCACCACGACTTAGACAGCAATAAAAAATATCTGGTTTCGATGAGAACCAGAAAACAAACCAGAATTTAAACCAGAATTTGGAGTGGGATTCAGCTCTGGATATAGATACATATGTTTAGATGTCTGCATAGGAGGCAGGTATCTAACCTCTTGTCTCAGTAAACAGAGACCCTGTCAATACTGTCAGTGGAACATGGAGAACAAACTCAGGTCTCCATTGACTGTGAAGAGTAGATCTCCACAGGTTACAAAGGAAGATTAGATACCTTGATCACCTGTAGAAATCTCCATGCATATACCTAAGGCTCAGTTTACTTACCTAAAGATAGGCACTTGGTGTTATTTGAGGTGTTCTGTGGTATCTAAAGCATCTTCACAGGGCTATGAGCAACGGGAGGCTTAGTGCAAGCAAGATGCCACTAAAAGCCATGTCTGCAACCCTAAATAAAGATATCTTAATATTCATTTGAATCTTTCCTCAGGTCTCCAAACTCAGAAATTCTGAAAAACCCAGCTCTAGCAAAACTGGAGCACCCTGAGCAGAGTTGGCTTTAGATGTAGGCAGAATTGGTGTCTGCCTAATGCTGCGCACTGCTGCTTGCAGGAGAATAGCGCGCGAAGAACCATTTATGTATACCTCAGCTTCTTGGGCATCTAGCACCTTCCTCGCGTCTCCCCACTCGTCCTGTTCTGCTGATGCCATTTCTACCTTGAGGTAGACTATGAGATCTGGTCCCAATACAAGAACTATTTACAGAAAGAAGTTTTATTTTATTTTTCCAGCTCACCTTGTTGTGCTTAGACAAGCTACATGATTTATCTCACCAAGCCATTATAATTCCTTGTAATTGTAAAATGCAGCCGTAGTCCATTGGTAAAATATTTTCTTAATTTCTTATGTATGTTTTTCTTTATAATTAGGAGATTTCCTACATTATTTATGACTGTTCTTCACTTCTGCAACAGATAAACATAGAAATACTACGTAAACCTAGTGAAATCAGTAAATCAGGCCAGTAGTAGTAGTGAAAGTGCCATCTGTAAATACTGGTACAGTGGATTATAATAAGTTGCTTTAGATCACCTTCTGTATTACACTTCATTGTGACAAGGAAATCCCAATTAACACTCACAGAACAGAAAAATGCAAGTTGTATTTTTTTTTTTATCCAATGCTCTGGCAAGGTTTTTASTGATAGATTTAAAACTCTAAACACAAAAGCTTTCTGTAAATGTGTTTTGTTTGCAGTTATAATATATATAGGAAAACTGGTTAAATAAAAATGGACTTGCAAAGTCCCCAAAAACTGTCAGTATGGAACTGTTGTTTTTAGAGTTTAATTCAGACTATTTCAAGTCATATTTCAGTGAAGCAGCAATGACTGTTCATCTTGGGGGTGCTCACAAGGCAGGTGCAGGACAACCGGGGGATCGGACCCAGCCACCACGGGTTCATGAAAGGCAGGTCCTGCCTGACCAACTTGATCTCCTTCTACGACCGGGTGACCCACCTAGTGGTCGAGGGGAAGGCTGTGGATGTGGTCTACCTGGACTTYAGYAAAGCCTTTGGCACTGTCTCCCACAGCATTCTCCTGGAGAAGCTGGCGGCTCATGGCTTGGACGGGTGTACTCTTTGCTGGGTAAAAAACTGGCTGGACGGCCGAGCCCAGAGAGTTGTGGTGAATGGAGTCAAATYCAGTTGGTGGCCAGTCACRAGCAGTGTTCCCCAGGGCTCAGTTTTGGGGCCAGTCTTGTTTAACAACTTTATCAATGATCTGGACGAGGGGATTGAGTGCACCCTCAGTAAGTTCGCAGACAACACCAAGCTGGGCGGGAGTGTTGATCTGCCTGAGGGTAGGAAGGTTCTGCAGAGGGATCCGGACAGGCTGGATCGATGGGCCGAGGCCAATTGTATGAGGTTCAGCAAGGCCAAGTGCCGGGTCCTGCACTTGGGTCACAACAACCCTGGGCAATGCTACAGGCTTGGGGAAGAGTGGCTGGAAAGCTGCCCGGAGGAAAAGGACCTGGGGGTGCTGGTCGACAGCCGGCTGAACATGAGCCGGCAGTGTGCCCAGGTGGCCAAGAARGCCAACAGCATCCTGGCCTGTGTCAGAAATAGTGTGGCCAGCAGGAGTAGGGAGGTGATCGTGCCCCTGTACTCGGCCCTGGTGAGGCYGCACCTCGAATACTGGGTTCAGTTTTGGGCCCCTCACTACAAGAAGGACATTGAGATGCTGGAGCGTGTCCAGAGAAGGGCGACGAGGCTGGTGAAGGGTCTAGAGAACAGGTCTTATGAGGAGCGGCTGAAGGAGCTGGGGTTGTTTAGCCTGGAGAAGAGGAGGCTGAGGGGAGACTTTATCGCTCTCTACAACTACCTGAAAAGAGGCTGTAGCGAGGCGGGTGTTGGTCTCTTCTCCCAAGTAACAAGCAATAGGACGAGAGGAAATGGCCTCAAGTTGTGCCAGAGGAGGTTTAGATTGGATATTAGGAAAAATTTCTTCACCGAAAGGGTAGTCAGGCATTGGAAGAGGCTGTCCAGGGAAGTGGTGGAGTCACCATCCCTGGAGACATTCAAAAAATGTGCGGATGTGGTGCTTCGGGACATGGTTTAGTGGGCATGGGTACTGGGTTGACGGTTGGACTCGATGATCTTAAAGGTCTTTTCCAACCTTAATGATTCTATGATTCTATGATTCTATGACATGCAGCCTGAAATTTTATCACAAGCAGATATCAAATCATTCTTTGGCCCATGTAAAAGGGATTGTTCTAAAGATGCAAAGCGTTACCGAACAAACTACCCGACAAATCTGTTATATGACTTCTCAATGGGAAAAAATATCAATATATGTCAAACAATCCTATCCTTTTAAATCACTGGGGAGGTTGTTCTTGAAAATTGTATAGTATAATCACTTCTAGTTATTGTGGCAAAAGTAAATATTTCATTAGAGTTACCACATATGATAATATCCCCAATTTCAGGCAACACACACCAGAGTAAGTTGTGAGTTTATTCTGACATACATAGTTTACACTGCAGGAAATGCTTGAAGGACTTGAGGTATAAACTATTGCACAGAATGTGAAGAATTTCAAGGTAATGCAACTTTATAGTTATGCTCCAAGTAATCCATTGTATTACATCTTACTCTATCTCTGGCTATTTGAACTGGATGTTCACATTTTTATCAGAGTAGTCTGTTCCTGAACACTCTGGTCCTTCTCTAGCAATATATTTAGAAACTGTCAGAGTTATGAATACATTAAGTACATTAGGTGACTCTCAGTTTTGTGAGACCACTCTCTACTTGACCTCTTTGGCAAAGCTTCAACTGAAGAACCTAGGGAAAAAGGAGACAGTTCTCATAAGAAGCAAACTTTTATCTTTCAGGATGAATGCTTTCACAAATGATGTGTTTATAACCAGAGGCAAATGCTCGGCTTACCTTCACGTAAACAAGCATCTGGGTCTTATGATCTGGGCAACAATAAGATTCTAAAAACCCGCTTTCTCTTCCTTTGTGGGTAAGTCACAACAAGTGACCATTTATGAAGTCTGTCCTCAAATCTCATGAGTCTGAAGTCTATGTTCTTTCTGTATGCAGATTTACAATTTAAGAGCTGAAAAAAGCTCACCCAGCCCTGAAAATAAATAAATCCCACCTACTGAATTCCCTTGTAAGTCATGTCCTCTGAAAAGCTTTGTCTGACTCCTCCAGAGGTGAGTCATTTGGCCTGAAATCTTTTTGTCAGTGAGCCAGATACTGGTTCCTGCCTTCTTTTATATTCCTCCTGCAGAGTAAAAAGTCTGTAATGATCTCTGGCAATTCCTCAGGTGCAAAAAGAGTAAATCAGCCCCATGGCTGTGCCTGTACCACAGGGCAGGTGCCCTCACGGGCCCTGCTGGAAAGCATCATAGCTCCCTTGCTTCCATGCAGTCCAGACCTTGGTTGGATGCTAAGCCAGCTCACAACCTGGAAAGCACTCTCTGGTGCTGCAGTCTCAACATTTCCTACATTTATACTGCTCTTATGCCTGTGCCATATAGCCTCAGATGAACAAATATAGCCAAGAGAGGGACATGGTCACTCATGGGTGGGAGAAAATGTATTTAATGTGCAAAGTGTGCATAGTGGCACAGACCATAACCAGTGTGCAAGATTGTCAAAGCAGAACAGCTACAGACGGCAGGGAGCGGAGGAGCCCCTGTGGCCCACACATCAACCAGAATTTAGAAGGTGACAAAATCAGAATATTGTGTATTTTCTTTCCAGTCCAGCACCCAGTGCTTTCTCATCAGCTTCTAGAGCTTTTAACATGACTCTGGAGTCAGAACAGTACTGGAAAATAAATGGGGAGCTATGTGAAAAGCTTAACATGAAGATATTATGCCTGATCCTTAACATTACAAAAACTGATCTGTAACAACTGAAAATGCAGTCTATTAAGCCTGCAGAGGTCTTCAGCCTCAGAAAGGTAAATGCCTCCAGGGAGTCCTCTCTATCCAGCACCAAAGTTATAGGTGCTGTACAGCTGCACTAGCTGCTGTGCAGTAGCAGGAGCGATACTCTGCCTTTCYGGGACACAGCGCTGCGAGCACAGGTAGAGCTCCTTCTCCTTACCTCCCGTCTGAACCCCTCCAGCTGCTGGGCTTTCCCTTGAAACCTTCACCTCCCCCTGAGCACCCACACTGCAAGCTCCATGAGTTTGACTTAATTTTGCAGGAAACAGCAAGGAGTTAAACTCCCACTGTACTAAAGGAAACTGTACGAAAAGGATGTGACTCCCACATATCCCAAACTTTCAGATGCCAAGCATATTTTCTTGAATGAAAGCCCTTTTGGTACTTTTCATTGGAGGGAAAAATGCATGTCAGGAGAATCAAAATCAACAAAGAGATTATAGATAGCAAATATAACACTGCACATATTATAAGGGACAAGTACAGTAAACATGGATGGCTAATTAAGGAAATTCTTAAGAATGTCTTGAAACAGAATTGCTATATACATTTCCTATGAGCCAGTCTTAAAAGGCATCACATTCAGGAGGAGTAATGGAAAATCTTTTTCTTTCCTACCAGAACTGCTTTATCAAAAAGCTAGCTTCACTTTTATCATTTACTAAGCTTACAGTAGTACTTAGAATTTCCAGCTGTTAATCTAGCTGCTTAAAAAACATTGTTAAAGACAGCTGCTGACTCAGATTTCTCAGAGAGGAAAGCAGAAGGAGATACTCCTTTCAGCTCTCTCCAGATCATCCACATGACACCTGGGTCTCTTCTGTGAGAAGTGGTGCCTCTGTAAATTTGACATATAATCATGTCTTCCTCTATGTATTTCTTCTTTAACTGCTGGAATAATATGAAACCTGCGCTGCAACCCACTAGAGCAGTGTTTTTACAAAAGTGAGGGCTTCACGTAACATGTCCTGGAGGGTGATGTGAGGGTGCAAAGTGGGTGAAACGATGCTGGAAAACTGTGCCAGGCAGGACGAGCCAGATCCAATGAGGTCTCCTCCATGCTGCCTTTCAGGAACAGACCTGGGAGTGAATTCAACGGGGAAGGTACCTGTGCCTTGTCTTTGCATGAGTTGTCTGCAGCGATCCGAATCAAAGACAGGAGTGGGAAAGCAATTTAGCAGGCGGCATAACTGGGGCCTGGAGTGAAAACTTCTTCTTTGGTCCTCATTCATTTAGTAGTATGGACAGACTCCTAGAGACATGCGAGAAGTTGCTGGGGTAGGGCAGAAACTGAAGCTGTATCTCCTGAATCTCAGCCCTGTTACTCAACCACTGGATAATCTCTTCCACACTTCATCTACTGTGAAAAACCACCATTTAAAAAAAAAAAAAAAGAAAAGACAGTTCTCGTTTCTTATTTAGTGTTTAATGCTCTCAAAGGAGTAAAGTTTTTTCCCCCTTGCTACCCTCACCACTTACAGCTCCCTATTTCTGTCTTCCAGAGTTACAGCAGAAGATCCATGCACAGAATGGACCCCCATTTCTCATATGCCAGGTATGATTTTGTGACAAAAAGCAAAGCACTAGTCTTTCCCAGACATAAGAGGCAGGGACAAGGGACACTGTGAGGATATTCTGAGTAGGATATTTTGAACAGGTTTTGTCTGATCACTCATCATCAATTCTGAGAAAGAAACACAAATATATACCTCTGACGAAAAGACCCAGGGCCATCTAGAAAAGAGCAAAATATCATTATCCAAATCTAATGCACTGTGAGTATCAGCAAACATTTCTACTTATAGAACAACTTTGAGAATTTAAACTGGTGAGGGTTTACATCTGCTCCTGGCCTCTTTTACTCTAACCAATATAGGGTCCATCTAGCCCAAGACCCTGTTTTCAGCAGTGTCCAAGGGCAAGTAGCTATAGAAAAGTATGAGAATAGAGAAAGCACATAGTGATATTTCCCCAAAATATTCTCCTAGCAACCAGAAATTTGCATCTCAGGGGCTTTCTGAGCCAGAGTGTTTTGTTTTTAACAGCCCTTGTTGGATTTCTCTTCCATGGATGGCTCCAAAACAGAAACAAGAAACAGTCAGAGACACTACATTTACCTGTCTGAATGGAGGATGGAGTCAGTGGAATAAAAATGTCAAGAAAAAATTTAAGCGCATTTTTCCTTGTGTAGAATACACTTTTTTTCATGTTGACGGTATCACAGTACATACTCAGCTGAAATTTTAAGTATGTTTTGTTAATCACCATAATGTGGATACACCAGAGAAGTTGGACTCTAATAGTATAAATTGCCAGAGCCTTCATGAGGTCAGTGAGCTTCCCCACTTACACCACCAGAAAATTTGGCTCACCATAGCTTCCCCTACTTCAGATTCTCTTGATAAATGAGGCTGTAAAAAAATATTGCATATATTCCTGAGTTACAGGTATAAATGATGGAGGTTTTTGAAGAGAACTTGCTCAAAAAATGTCAAAGAAAAAGAACTGCATGCTCAGTGTTGTATTTAAAGAAGTTAAAGAATATCTTGGATAGCCTTGTGTGATGTTAGACAGTACAATTTCATTCTGTTTAAGAAAGTTTGCTMTCCAACTTTATCAGGCTCCATAAAATTTCAGTATGATATTTTAAAATCTATCTAAAACAGCAAGAACACAGATATGTGCAACACCATGAATATAAATGCAAGCCATTTAAAATATATCTAAGCGAGCAATCCAGGAACAGTCTGATCATGGGGGAGAAAAACAGATAATCTGAATTTGTCTATATCCATGTCTCTCTGTGTAAATATCTATCTATGCATACTCATGAATATTTCATCTGGATCTAGTTTGAATTTGGATTCAGCTCCTAACCTAGATAGGCAGAGTTCACAAATTGCCTGTTCAGTGATCCTGCTTTGTTTTGTAAGTGTAAGGATGTGACTCTCACAACCAATATAGAAGCAAAAAACCTCAAAGGAAAAAAAAACCTGAAGGACAAAACCTTCAGCTCTGAATAGCCGAACACCCTAGATTCTTGCTGCAAGGTGCATTATGAAGGGTAGTCAATTCACTGCTCAATTTCATATTAGAGGGATTGAAGTGAGGGCCTGGTTTCTAAATAGCTATTTCTATTGACCTTTGCAGAAGACCATCCAGGGCACTCAGTTATAACGCCACTGAGCACCTCCCACGACRTGTTTGTTCTGTGCTTGGGAAGACTTTTCTTAAATCAGGAGCAGTATCCATAAGATATTTTTATCCCCAGGGAGTTTTCTTTTTAATGCCTAAAAATTAAGAACACCAGTGACGTTTTTCTATTTSCTTATATAAAATTAGTTTTCATCAGTATGAAAGAAGAGAGAAAGAACTCCGGCCACATATCCTCAGCTCATCTTTTCTATAAGCTTTTTCTTTAAAAAATTATCTGATGCAACATATATGTTCAAACATCTGGATCCAGGAAATACAATGGTTTTGCCTATGAAAATAATTTTACGGTGAAAATCACTGGTTTTCTATATTCTGTTAATTCCAAAGTGCTAAGAAGAGATATTTGAATTGCTTTCGAAAAGGTAACTTTTCAGGTGGGTGTAAGATACTGAAAGCAAGAACTTAGCGATAACTGTCTGCTCAAACATAATTATAGTGTGCTGCTGCGATGGTAAAACGAAGCCTTTCACCCCTGCCTGACCAGCCCGACTGGGACAGGCAGTGCCTGCAGYGCTGCCCTCCAATGCGCTGCCTCGACTGAGCTAGTGCCTGCGAGCTGTCATGTTGTTACCCAGGCGGATTGCCTCAGCAGCAGAAGGAGGGACCAAGTGAGATGAGAATGTGGCTTCCCAGGGTGACTGCTGCCGTTGCTCCAGAGGAAACAGGGGCTTCATGGCTCAATGCGGGACCATAGCGTTGCGTTAGGCAATTGCTTCTCTTTGCCTCACTGTTCCTTGACTGTAAGTTGGAATGAGAGTGTCTAAACATTAGCATAAGGCAAATAATGATCATGCTTACACGCTTTTCTGTTTTCTCAATGATATGATCCACCTGAGAAGTTGGAGCCACTCACGCTGTGGATTTTGTTTGGTTCCTAGGGAAAGGGAATGTGATGCACAAAGGCTACCTGGAAAAAGGAAAATAAATTCCTTCTTGTTGACTTAAAGGGAAGTCCTGTTAATCTTGATCCTCATTAAACAAATTTTTCTGAAGACTTCAATGGATCTATTATATATACGTCACATAGATGTGTTAACAATAAGCAAAAGCATCAATATCTGGAAAAAAAGCTTAATTTTGTCCTCATAGGGCTTTACAGAAAAAAGTACTTCAAAAAAATTGCCCAGTTGTCTTTTTATAGACCAATTTTTAATTAACTTTTTTCTCCTCTTACACTTTAAAACAGTTGAAAACAGACTGTGTGAAATGTACCTCCTGTTACATAGTACTACCAAGCTCTTGAGTAGCTGAGATGACAGCATGCATGGGTAGCCGCAGCACMGAGAAATCCGAGCAAATGTGCACACAACACAAATTTCACAAATTTAGGTCCCGATTCAGCAAAGTCCCTAAAACATAAGCGTAATATTAAGGATATGAATAGTCCCAGTGAAGCTAATGGAACTATGTTCCTTCTAGTTAAGCGCTGTATTCTGAGGCACATGTGCACAAATCAAGCTATAGAAACCCCCATCTATCTTTCTAATAGCTCCTGTTGACAGCTGCTGAATGCAGACAAGTATGCCCCATGCCATTCTGGCTTCTGCCGGTATTATTGCTTGTGTCACCCCAGCGTTAGGCCAAGGGAGCACTAGCAGCTGCTCTGGGGGGCCAAAGGAGACTGTAATGAACAGGAGGGAAGCAGGCAGAAGGGCCACATGGAGCTGTAAGGAGCAAGGCAAAGAGATGTGTTGGCTGCAATAAATCCCCTCGCTGGAGCCATAAAACTTGGATTTTCCCCTTAATAGGGCTCTCTAGTTTCTCTGTAATGTGATCTGAAAAAAAATACAGCATTAGAGATGAAGGAAAGGAAGCTTCTTGAAGATCTAGGCTGATTCAAACTAATTTGACCAGACTGTTTCTTCATTAAGACAATATTCTCTTAAATCCATGAGAGAATATGGATTCCAGTATTCTGTTCCTTTTAAAAGCATACGGTCTCTTCCTGAACTCATCTATGTACACTAAGAGAGGAGGACTGGAACAAAGATCTATCGCAGTAATCTGTGAAGGGATCCTTGCTGTAGGGTTGTAATTCTCCATGGCATGGAGCAGGTGCCTCTAGCATCCCTGTCCCCTTAGGGAAGAATCAGATAAGGCTGTCAGGGCCTCTACACTCAGATTCAATTTGATCTTAAGATTGTAGCTATATATCTTGAATGTATAGTGTGAAGAAACTCTAGCCTTGCTATATTACCCTTGTTTTCAGAGGAAATTAGGTCTATATTTGCATGTGAATCCGCACTCTCTCTCCACCATCTGAACTTAAAGTTTAAGTCACAGCCTTCAAACCTTTGGCCAGTTTTGACGAAATTTGACAGAGGGGTAACAGGCCCAAAGACACAAGCTCCTGCAGTTCTGTGAAGGCAGGCAGCGGCCCAGAAGAAGAGAGATCCACCTGAAAGAAAGGCAGGCGTGTGCTTTCAGCCCTTCTTCAACACCAGAGGATCCATGTGGCAGAGGGAGGGTTGGGGTGCCCAGCTGTGGCAGAGGCTCGCTCAGAGCAAGGCCCTTAGCAGACACTTGAGAATCCAACTGGGAGACACCCACTGGTCCATAGGAAACCAGGCTCCCTTAGTCCCACYGGCCAGGCAGACACCCTGCTTCCAAAAAGGAGAGCAAAGCACTGGTCAAAAGATAATGATACTTGTTAATTGTTTTGGTTTATTTTTACTGGTAAAATCTTAGCACTCGTTACAGTGGTAACTTTCTAAGGTAGGTCCTGGGATCCACCTGACAGTGCTGCTCAGCCTGCCCACTGTACAGCCGGGGGGAAGATAAAAGCAAGCATATTCTGCACATCAAGCTGGTTCAGTTCCAGCGCCGAGCGTGGACCTGCCTGAGTGCAAGTGGAGCTGTCAGCTCGTACAGGCTTCACTGTCAAGGGCTGTGTCATCTGTCAGTGTCGGTTCCAGCTCACTGTACCACATAGAGGCGATGCACTGGTGCCTCCCAATTGATAACACGCTGCCAGAAGCATGTTACTTTCTCATCTGTCTTCTTGTAGCTGTCAAAACTGGAATCCATTAATTAGTTTGTTCTTGTGAATTTTAGTTGTTCTGAAGACATGTAAATTTCAAAGTAAGACACACACACAAAAAAAAAAAACCCAACAAACCACCAGGAAGGTGCCAATAGGGGGTTCACAAATCCTAAGCGGCAGTTACTATGAACGATAAGTGCTGGCTACAAGAACTCCGTCTAAGTGAGGATAATGATGTGGCTAGTTTCACCACACTGCTTTTAATGAGACTGAGCTGCTTACAGGGGGCGAGATGCAATGACAGCTAAGGAAAGGGAAGAAAACAAGRCACCAACTAGTGAAGTCAGCTGGGTCAAGAAGGCTCTGCTTGTTGTTTGGGCAGGGATTTTTTTCTATTTTGCATGTTACTTACCAAGAGTGGAGGAAAAGTTCAGCTGAGCTTTATTTCCCCATATTTTGCATCTCGTGAAAGAAATATTGTGATTTCAAAAGGAGATTTTGCCAGCTCTGTGGGTTTAAGATGAGATGCTTCTCACTCTAGCACTTGAATGGACAGTGCTATCTCTAAACAGAACAGCAGTTCCATTGAAATGTCAAATATTAAATATGTATATTTTTATTTTACACGGGCACTTGCATCCACTCTCTCACTTTCTCATGGTGTCAGCAAAGATACTTAAGGTGAAAGTTTCAGAAGCTTCCTAAGTGACTCTTCCAAAGCGAGTAAGGGATTGGGGAGCCTGTATTGAATTGAAACTCAATGGGACCTTAGTGCAACTAARTATGGTACAGAAATCCCTGAAATGGCTCCACCTGAGCACAGCCTTCAAACCAACCTCACCAACAGGTATCAGAAGAGCTTGCTAGCTCCATCMCGCACAGACACCACGAGGCAGAGGCGCGCCAGGGCGGATGCAGTCGCAGCCTGATCTGGAGCAGCCATCAGGATTCTCCACACCATCGCCAACGTGCGCCRCCACACGCTCTCGTGTTTCTAAGCTCAGTCGCTTTCAAAAAGGGGAATTTAGCTCATGCACCGCTTAATATTGCTGAAGTTCCCATCCTAAGGAATCTCATGTACAAGCTAACTTCAACTTGGCTGTCTCACTTCCTACAAAACCCTATAAGGTAATCTACCTATAGATTACTACCATGTACTAAAAGTTTCAGTACTGTAATTCCTTCTACTAGAAGGGCAATTTGCTATTGCTCTGACTAGACATGATTTGTTTCGACATTTTCTTTAAAGAAATGTCAGAATACTTCCCTAGAATTCATCCTCAAAACAGCCGCTTCTCTCTGAAAAATCAAGATATCTCCTCCTTTTTGTCCCAAATTATGCCAACCAAGGACATACAAATATATTCACCCAACRTAAAAGGTGGGACTATATATTAACAGATAAGACAAACCTGCTTCCAGGAAATCAGATCCTTTCTTTGCTTTTGCACTGGTTACAGAAAAGGAAATGAAGCCAAAATTTGCAATTCAACAAGGTTACTTCAGTGTCAATAAAATACTTTTCATCAACGCTTTATGGCCATTGTACTTGGATATCTTCATTTGCATGCATTTACCTCATGCGGCAATGCACACTTTCCTAGGTATGTGTACATCTTCTTTAATACCCATTGAAAATTTGGCTCAGAATCAGCTGTTTAGTGGTTTAAGTTCATTCACTCACATGGGTAATCCATGGAAGAACAAGCATTTTAAATGCTCCTCAGAGAAATAAATAGCAGCTTTATGTGTGTTCTGGGTATTTTAGGTACTCACATAAAGAAAAATAAATACTGTTTATGACCACTGGTTATATACTTGTAATAACCCATTTCTGAAGTCCTGAAATCTCAGGACCTGGCACCAGTATTTCCATGCTATGTGCACAAATGGAGCTCTATGCTTTTTAACACTGTTTGAGCCTTCTTAGAGCCCTTGCTGTTTTCTGTGGTTTCAAAGCCACCCAAATCCTGCCAGAACAGCAGTTTGCACACACAGTCAGACCTGGGACTGGAAGAAGGGTGCTAAAATACAAATATTTGCAGCAAACGGTGCCAGGAGGAAGGGGCAGCCAGCTGCAGCCTCTCCTTGGTCTTGCTCTTTGCTTCTGCACTCGGGCTGTCGCTGCTCCTCTTCTCCACGCCAGCAGCCCTGGAAGACAAGGAAAATGTCCACCTGCCCATCCCCAGCACCTCAGCCCTGGGCAGGGTGGGTGGCAGGCAGGCTCCTTCCCGAGCTATTCATCCGCTTGCAAGCAGCATCCCCCCTGGTTGGGGGCCTGGGGGTTACCCGCTCTACGTGAGAAGGAAACGCCAAGCACAGCTGGGAGGCTGCGAACACCAYGGGGGCTACCTAGACTTTGCCTGTKACAAACGTCTACATTTTTATGCACCGCAGTGATGATGTGGGGCCTCCATATTGCAGGTTCTTGTAAAAATAAGCAACAGCTACTGTGGATATTTATTGCCTTATTTTGGGAATCTTATCTCTCAAGTAGCAGCAAACAGAGCCTCTTGAATACAGTTGCTGGCTGTGATGCACATAAAATCAGAAGTGTTTGGTAGACAGGCTCTCTCTAATGTTAATAGTACAACAGGACTTTCTGGAGACGGATGGGGCAGAGGTGCTCACGAGGAGCGGCTGGCTGGCCAGCGGCGAGCAGCAGTCACCTAGCTGGGTGCTCTGGTGGGAGACTCCGGTGCTGGCAGATGAGAGCCAGAGCCGTGAGGCTGCCTTCATGTCTCTTGTGCATGGGGTAGGCATTAGGGCTGGACATCTTACCTTGCACCCAGGGGGAGAGTCAAGTTTGGAGAGGCTTCAGCTCTCAGCTAGACAGCACAATGTGTCTAAATAGGCTTTCTTGCATTTGGGGAGCCAGACAGTCTTTTACAGTGTAAACATCCTTTCATCCCATTAGTGGCCACTCACATCTCCACCTACACCAATCTGTGGGGAGAGAGCAGGACCAAGCAAGGAGAAGCTCAAGAGGAAGGCTGGGAGGAACACATATCACCCACCAACACTGAGTGCAAACTTTTGGCTTCAGTTCTTTCTCATGGGGTGCCTGGTTTTAGCTTGGGATAGAATCATAGAATYATAGAATCATTAAGGTTGGAAAAGACCTTTAAGATCATCGAGTCMAACCGCCAACCCAGTACCCATGCCCACTAAACCATGTCCCGAAGCACCACATCCACATGTTTTTTGAACGCCTCCAGGGATGGTGACTCCACCACTTCCCTGGACAGCCTCTTCCAATGCCTGACTACCTTTCGGTGAAGAAATTTTTCCTAATATCCAATCTAAACCTCCCCTGGCACAACCTGAGGCCATTTCCTCTCGTCCTATTGCTTGTTACTTGGGAGAAGAGACCRACACCCGCCTCGCTACAGCCTCTTTTCAGGTAGTTGTAGAGAGCGATAAAGTCTCCCCTCAGCCTCCTCTTCTCCAGGCTAAACAACCCCAGCTCCCTCAGCCGCTCCTCATAAGACCTGTKCTCCAGACCCTTCACCAGCCTCGTCGCCCTTCTCTGGACAYGCTCCAACACCTCAATGTCCTTCTTGTAGTGAGGGGCCCAAAACTGAACSCAGTATTCGAGGTGCGGCCTCACCAGGGCCGAGTACAGGGGCACGATCACCTCCCTACTCCTGCTGGCCACACTATTTCTGACACAGGCCAGGATGCTGTTGGCTTTCTTGGCCACCTGGGCACACTGCCGGCTCATGTTCAGCCGGCTGTCGACCAGCACCCCCAGGTCCTTTTTCGCCGGGCAGCTTTCCAGCCACTCTTCCCCAAGCCTGTAGCGTTGCCCAGGGTTGTTGTGACCCAAGTGCAGGACCCGGCACTTGGCCTTGCTGAACCTCATACAATTGGCCTCGGCCCATCGATCCAGCCTGTCCAGATCCCTCTGCAGAGTCTTCCTACCCTCAGGCAGATCAACACTCCCGCCCAGCTTGGTGTTGTCTGAGAAGTTACTGAGGGTGCACTCGATCCCCTCATCCAGATCATTGATAAAGATGTTAAACAAGACTGGCCCCAAAACTGAGCCCTGGGGAACACCGCTCGTGACTGGCCACCAACTGGATTTGACTCCATTCACCACAACTCTCTGGGCTCRGCCGTCCAGCCAGTTTTTTACCCAGCAAAGAGTACACCCGTCCAAGCCATGAGCCGCCAGCTTCTCCAGGAGAATGCTGTGGGAGACAGTGCCAAAGGCTTTGCTGAAGTCCAGGTAGACCACATCCACAGCCTTCCCCTCATCTACTAGGCAGGTCACCTGGTYRYAGAAGGAGATCAGGTTGGTCAAGCAGGACCTGCCCTTCGTGAACCCATGCTGGCTGGGTCCGATCCCCCCGGTTGTCCCGCACCTGCCTTGTGAGCGCCCTCAAGATGAACCACTCCATGATCTTCCCCGGCACCGAGGTCAGGCTGACAGGCTTGTAGTTCCCCGGATCCTCCCTCTGGCCCTTCTTGTAGATGGACGTCACATTGGCAAGCCTCCAGTCGTCCAGGACCTCCCCCGTTAACCAGGACCRGTGATAAAYGATGGAGAGCGGCTTGGCAAGCTCCTCCGCCAGCTCCCTCAGTACTCTTGGGTGGATCCCATCTGGCCCCATAGACTTGTGTATGTCCAGCTGGYGTAACAGGTCATTAACCTCTTCCTCTTCAATTATGAGCAGAATAAACATTCTGCTCCCCGTCCCCATCTTCCAGCTCAGGGGGGTGAATACCTAGAGGATAACCGGTCTGACTATTAAAGACTGAGGCAAAGAAGGCATTAAGTACCGCAGCCTTTTCCTCATCCTCAGTGGCAATGTTCCCCCCGGCATCCAATAAGGGAGGGAGATTCTCCTTGGCCCTCTTTTTGTCGTTAACGTATTTGTAAAAAAYGTTTTTTGTTGTCCCTGACGACACTGGCCAGATGGAGTTCCAGCTGGGCTTTTGCCTTTCTAATTTCCTCTCTGCACGACCTGACGAGATCCCGATACTCTTCCTGAGTCGCCCACCCTTCCTTCCAACAGCGATAGACTCTCCTTTTTTCCCTGAGTCCCAGCAAAAGCTCCTTGTTTAGCCAGGCCGATTGTCTTCCCCGCCAGCTCCTTTTATGGCACACGGGGACAGCCCGCTCCTGTGCCTTTAAGACTTCCTCCTTGAAGAACGTCCAGCCTCCCTGGGCCCCTTTGCCCTTCAGGACTGCCTCCCAAGGGACTCTGTCAACCAGCGTCCTGAACAAGCCAAAGTCTGCCCTCCGGAAACCCATGGTAGCGGTCTTGCTGACCTCTCTCCTTACTTCTCCAAGAATCGAGAATTCTATCATGTCATGGTCACTGAGCCCCAGACGGCCTCCAACCACGACATCTCCCACCAGTCCTTCTCTGTTGGTAAACAGCAGGTTGAGCGAGGCACCTCCCCTGSTAGGCTCACTTACCAGCTGCGTCAGGAAGTTATCTTCCACACACTCCAGGAACCTCCTTGACTCTTTCCTCTCTGCCATGTTKTATTTCCAGCAGACGTCGGGCAAGTTGAAGTCCCCCACGAGGACAAGGGACTTGTTCTACAAGCCGCTTGTAGAACATTTCATCGGCCTCTTCATCCTGGTTGGGTGGTCTATAACAGACTCCCAGTAGGATATCCGCCTCGCCGGCCTTCCCCCTCATCCTAACCCATAAGCACTCAACCCGATCATCACAAACGTCGAGCTCCGTGCAGTCGAAACACTCCCTGACATACAGAGCCACCCCACCCCGCTCCTTCCTCACCTGTCCCTTCTGAAGAGCTTGTAGCCATCCATCRCAGCACTCCAGTCATGAGAGTCATCCCACCACGTTTCCATGATGGTGACTAAGTCATAGCTGTCCCGCTGCACAATGGCTTCCAGCTCCTCCTGTTTGCCACCCATGCTGCGTGCATTGGTGTAGATGCACTTGAGCTGGGCTATTGACCTCACTCCCGAGATTGGCATGCCACCCCTAGGCTCATCTCTCTCGAGCGTGGCTCTGTCCCCTTCCCCCTTCGTACCTAGTTTAAAGCCCTCTCGATGAGACCYGCCAACTCATGAGYGAGAATCTTTTTCCCCCTTTGAGACAGATGTACTCCATCTGTYGCCAACAGGCCCAGTGCCTTGTAAACCTCTCYGTGGTTAAAAAAGYCAAAGTTCCACCGGTGGCACCAGCCTCTGAGCCATGTGTTAATCAGCTGCATTTTCCTGTTCCTTTCAGTGTTCTTCCCCACCACTGAAGAGATTGAGGAAAACACCACCTGTGCTCCCAATCCCGCAATCGATCTCCCCAGTGCCCTGAAGTCCCTCTTGATTGCTTTGGGACTTCTCTCCGCAACCTCATCGCTGCCTACCTGCATGACCAACAGCGGGTAGTAGTCAGAGGGCCGCACCAGATGGGGGAGTTTCTTGGTTATGTCCCTAACCCGGGCAACGTAACCTTAGTTACGGGCAACTTAGATAACCTTAGATACTCGGGCAACGTAACCTTAGTGACTCCACTCTGTCATAGGCTGCCATAGCTAAACCAGGGACACCAAAGCTCCATCCCCATGGACATCCTAGAGCTCCCCATAGGTCTTGTGGGGATCCTGAAGTCTGTGAYCATCTTCTTTGTCCAGAGTCAGTGCCAAACTTTACATTTCTGTGCAATGGAAGATTGTAGAGAAAAGCATGCTGGAAAAATCCGCTTCGATGGGATTTGTCCCCAGGACAGTCAGCRCGACGGAAATTTACAGCTGGATTAGAGTTAAACCCTTCATGCTCAAGTACTATTGCATAGGTCATCTCTCAATAACATAGCCAGTTGTTTTATTGTAGAAGGTGGAAACTAGATTGCCCTAAAACAGCCCTACCTCTCCCCATATACAGATGTATATGCTCCCAGCTGTTAGTTCATAATAAAGTCCTTCAGGAGAACATTTGCCTATGAATACTTAAAGAAGGCTTCTGCTTTCTATGGTGGATGGAAATTCATACTTTTATTCACACTTTTTTCTTAATGACCTTCTGCCATAAGAGCAATTTGCTTAGTCCACTCCAGGTGATTTTGCATGATTAGCAAATCTAATTTTTATCTCCACGTCTCACATTTGAAAATCTTTTGCCACCATATTAATTTAACATTTTTATCTTTTACCCACCCAGACAGCTCATCGTGACCTTTAAATTCACTTACAAAGGATAACCCATTGGTTAATCTGGACCAATTGGCCTCAGTTACACACTTGGTGACAAACCATTATTTCTACCCCAGTTCTTTAATTGGCCAGAATGCTCTTTTTTATCAGATATATTAGCTGTCAGAAGTGCCTGCTAGACTTTGCGTACTTCCTGGATACTGTCCAGGTCATTAAAGCAACATCTCTTCAAGTCTGGAATATTCATCCTGCACCAAAATCCTAACTTTCTCCTTGCTTTTAATTAATTAAAGCCTGAAGAATGCTGGATGGGTCATTCCACAGGCAAGCCTTTTGAAATGGAAAAACTGATAAGAAATCTTTTATGCTTCTTTTTCTTTTACTCATTCAGCAGTTTTGCTTCACAAATCACAATTTTATACTATTTAAATTTCATCTGGTTGAAGCATTTTACTTTTATTTCTGCTGAATTATTTTGCACTACAATAAGGCAGGCACGGTTTCATGGGCAGGGAGGAATAGCAGGAGCCAAAGAGGCTGTAACCCCCAGCATATGATGTGGGAGCAGCTATATGTCTCTGTAGTCAGCCCCTCCATCTCGCCAGGGATGCAGTCTCATTAGAACTGCATCGTCTGAGGATCAGAACCAACTTTTGAGGAAAAAATAACACCCCACAACTATGGCCAGAGATCCCACAAACCTCTACAGACCTGCCTGCAGGGAACAGCCAGGCAGCTGAATCCCACCTCATTTGCTGTGGTGGAACAACTGATACACCTCTTCAGGCACTACACTCAGTGCTTAGGCACTACTTATACAACTAACATGCATGACCCACATCTCTTTCTATATTTAACGTCTAACAGAGGTGCTGGCAACATTAACAGTCCTTCATCCCTTGCATTTGCAAAGCAGTAACATCAAGATTTTGACTGCCTTGGTGCCACAAATATTCTATTCACCAGCCAAGAAGACCTGGTTAAAATAATCTTTTACAATGAAAATTTATTTATTATTTTATACCAYTGTGTTTATTGCCATTCATACTCTGTATTTTCCGTCAGTGACTCACAACAGAATCAAAAGGGATTTCTTGAAAGGAGACATGTGGTAAGTGTGGTGATTTCTTTATATCTATGTTGTAAAATATTGTTCATTAAAGACATATCTCTTGATATCTCCTGTGTGCCAGTCTTCAACGTAAAATTCCAAAGTCATCCTACGATAAAAATGGATTGACAGTCTTCAAAATGTTGTAAATTTACTCCAATTTTGTGAGTGCTATGTGAYTTTGAAAACTGGCCTATCTCAGTGCAAATATGCTCTGTTACAAATACTTCTTGCAGCTTCATGTTCTTCCAGCTTTAATATTAACACTCTGTGAAGTGTAAGACTAATATCTAAAGGTATGCCAAAGGGAGATGTTATTTGAATGGCAAATGATGAAAAATTAATGTAATACTTCTATACTTGCTTCATGTTTTTGGCTTATGAAGCAAAATCAACGTGTTTTTAAAGTAACTTTTTTGCTGGATCTCTGCTTCCCGTGCATGTTCTTTTTCATATTTGATTTATCTCCTATTTAGATTTGGATGATCTTTGAATAGTTGAAGAATATTTCCGGGAGAGCAATGTTCTTGCTTTGCTGAAATCAGAGATCAAACTTCACTATTGTCTGGATTTTACCCACCAAAAAACTGTTTTTCAGGCAAAACAACAACCCTTAGGTAAAGTCATGGCAGCCGCATGACCTGAATGAGGCATAAGGGCTCTACTAGACGTGCTCCCTATTGAAACCTGCAGCGTCACCTATGAGCAAGCCCTTCAATCTTCAGTATACGGTATGTTTAAATGCTGTGTAAATACAGCTTTCGCACTTCCATTTATCTTTGTCTCACTCCTGCCACGGTGCTGCCAAACAATGCTGGAAGCCACRGCGGGGCTGAGCGTGCAGGCATGTACGGGAGCACATCTGCCAGTGGGCTGATTGAAACGTTCAGGAGGTGAACAACRGCCTCGCTGAAGAAAAGCAAGCCCTGCGGTTCACCAAGTCTGTCTCAGACGGACTGTGATAGGCTGTGCAGATTTTTAAGCCTACTGTGTTTTCGCAAGCTGAGGTCTTATGTTTGCAAAGAGTCAGAAGATGCAGTTGCATAGATCCCATTCAGGATGAGGCCCTTTACGTGCATTTATTCTTAAGGAACAATTTTGCAATAGCTCAAAAGAAACTGTAGCCTGGTCATATTTTTTTTACTCTCCCAYATGTTATTGTAAATATAAGTATCTCAGAACTGCCTTTCATTTTGGCATCTATAGCTGGTGCAGATATTTTTTTCTGATTACAYGGATTTTAAGTCTGTTATGTTTTCTTCTTTTGTTAATGGATAAACAGTCTACTTGTTGCACAACCATTGAATGAGACTATTTCAAAGGCAGGAAAATCAAACGCTAAAAACTAGGTTATGCAGCAGCTGAGATATTGTTTGAAAAACCCTGAATCTGAACTCCTCGTAGTTATCTGCAGTAAGCATTACTTACATGGCTGCATTTTTCGCCACAAGACTGATGCTACAATCAGCCAGAAGATTTTGAAACAAGCTTGTGTAAAAAAAAGGCAAGTGTCTGGATGTCTTCTGCCTCTTCTGCCGTGGAAGTGGTGGGTAGTGATGAAGTAGTGGATCTCAAGAAGAGTTGGTTTCCTGGCTGTGGTAGTCCTTTCAGTCCTCTTTGATGCCCATAGTGTTGCAAAAATTGTTTGTGTTTGGAACATGAAGGTACACCCATGAGGTGCATCTTGCAAGCCATGAGAAAATCAGAAAATTTGCCTTTGGACCAGGATGTGAACAACATTTACAAAACACAACAGCATATAGAAAATAAAGTATGCCAAACAAGGGAGAGGAAATTAACTGCACGTAGTTGCTGAGATAGTTGGTCTTCTTCACACAATTTTTTATATACGTTGGGTAGGCAAGGGAAAATTAAGCTTGTCTGGGTATTGAGTAAGTTTTGAATACACAACTTAATGTTCCTTCATATATTCTCTTTGGAATTAAAATACATACAGCATGAATACTCCAGCTCACTGGTACCCAAAATTCAAATAGAGAATGAATAAAAAAAAAAATTAAGAAGTCACAAAAAATCCCCAACATGTCAACATGCTTAATAATTCCGTTTAAAAAAAACAAACTCGTATATTAGAGGGCATGTATTAATTGCAGTTTTTAAAAGACCTCTGCATGAGAATATTCAGAATAACTGCAAAAAACAAATCTTGTATAGAAGTCATGCATCCTGCCAAATTTGAAGGCACCACTCCAGAGCATTTGTATGAGAGAGTTCCTCAGATAAATGAATTTTTTTAACATAGGAAAACAGTCATTCTACTAACCTGTCCTCAGAATTAGCTGAGTCATTTTTAATTGAATTCTTTCAGCTCAGACATCCTGAAATAAGCCATTGAATGAAAAATTTCCACTCACATGGTTACAGTTTGTCAGCTGAAAACAGAATCCGTCCATACAGAGGATCAACGTACCCTAAGCGTTGCTGGGGCTTACACTGTTATGTTTTTGCAGGTGGTGAGTACTTCGATCGGATGCACTCGGCTGTTGGGTTACAACCTCATTCAGCCATCATCTCCAAAAGGGCTTTCTTCCAGAAGCTGAGGAACAATGCTTTAAATGATGGCACCTTTGCTTTCCATGGAGCTGAATGCGGTGCTGCTTCTCTGGAACAAGAAAGGTGGAGGACTATGACTCAAAATGTCAATTTTAGCACCAAATATGGAACTCAAGTTTTGGCTCAAACCTAGTTATTCATTATTTCTACTACACAAGCTGATCAGAAATTGAATTGAGGAGGCTCTCATAGCAATTATAAACTATCTTCTAAATTATCTTCTTGCAAAGAAGGGGAATAAATCTCCTTCAGTGAAAGCAAGATAAAAACAGGGTTAATTTTATGCCAGCTGGRTCCACAATAGTTTACTCTTCTGCTTGTCAGCTGAACTGCTATGTTATTTGTAACGTATTAGTACTGCAGCCTCTCAGGATATGTTATGTGCAATGTGCTGGTATTCCAGCACAACATTTGATATAAAACCAGCTCTGGATAGAACCGGCACTAAAGATAGGAATGACAGCAGTGTTCGTCAGTGCCAAGCTCGGTGTCTACAGCCTCCTCAACATTGTTAGCTGTTGAGATCTTGGCTTGTTTGGCTGCTTTTTAAACATGTTCAGCCTATGAACTCTTTCTGGATATCAAATTGCAGCCGATGATCTGCCACTCGGAGCTGGAAACATTTGGTGGGATTTTACAGAGACCTGATGTAAGTAAAGTACCATGGAAATCAGGTGCAAACCGTTSACTTTGCCAAGAAAACAGTTTTAAAAACTAGTCTCAAGTTGGGGCGGGGAGGGGGATGTAATCTGTGGACAATCTTTGTCCATTCCTCCGTTTGTCATTTCTGATCTGTATTAATATTCATCCTAACCCGGCCCCGSTGGGAAATTACTATGCGTTTGCTCTAAATCGGTCAAAACTCCTGAACCAGCCATATGGTGTGAATCCCTGTTTGTCTGGTAGCGCAGAGTCTATCTTTCACAGCCCTGATGCACATACAAAACTGTCTGCTTTCACTGCTTCGTAGCAGTGTTGTAAATATAACTGAACTTGTGAAAGAAACAAGGTGTTAATTGATGGTGTACATATTCGCCCTCATAAACGTCTGCTCCTAAACTACTTTTCCCGGTTTCTAAGGAAACCCTTATTCCTTAAAACGGCCAAGATTCTCGCTYGCAATACAGTTTAAATTCTTAATCATCTAAAGCACTTTTTGCTGTGAGGGGAAAGGTGTAGATACGGCCCATCTGTATATTCAACAGTTACTTTGAACTGGGAGGAAGGGAAGATTTTTGTCGGCGCTGACTGTAGGAAACCATCAATTCTCACATTATGGGAAATGTGATACTGTATTTTCAACTCCAGCTCCTGACTTTCTTAATTAAGACTGTGCTAGACATGCCAGAAGAAGGGGTCTGTGTGTCTGATCATGTGCAGGCGGTTAAAAATGGTTGCCTGTGGTTGCTTCACTCGTCATAATCGTTCGTTTCATAAAGCTGTACCGATACAGGTCGGCATTGCAGCAGAAAGGAAAGGCCATGGCTGACAAACACGGTGCCTTCCCTTCAGTCGGGGCTCATGTCGCTTTGCTTCCCCACTGCATCCTGCAAGCCAAGTTGAAGCAGAGTTACCAAACCCAGGGGACCAAAGCTGAGGGCCAGCTGCCTGTTGATGCATCCCTGGACAGTGGATCCTCCTGGTTTTTTCCCCAGCCTAAATCGCACTAATTTAAATTAACTCCCTAGGCTAATGTTCTCACAACAGCAATTGCTGTGTTGGTCAAAACAAGATTAAGGTTTCTAAATAAGAGCACGTGTCTATCATGCTGTACTTGATTTGCATTTAAAAAGTATATGGGAACCTCTGTAACTCAGAGAATGCAACCACTGTGGCAAAAGCCACTTCAAAAAGAAGCCTAGATCTGAACAGACCTGGTAGGATACCTCAGCTGATGAGTATGTGAGTCATGTGCTGCTGACTTACTTTCCTGAAGTGCAGCTATCTGCCCCTCTTGAAACACTGCATGTCCTTCCAGCCGCTTGGACATGTGCCGATCCCTTCCCTTAACAGGCAAAGAGAGGGATGCTCGGGAAAGCCACTGAAGGCCCAAAAGTGACCATTCCTGTCATATCATTCCTTCTCCTCACAAAACTGCATGACATCATAGTCTAAGAATCGTCTCTCTTTTATTGCAAGTAAAGCTTCAGAAAAAGAATATGAAGAACTGAGATTTTGTATTTCCAAATCATTACTGAAAAAGGAGACCTGTAGAGCTAATGCCCTTAAGCTTCCCAGGGCTGTACAAGGGTGAGCAATGCCTGCTGGCCCTCGGAGTTTGCACAGTTTCAAGGCATAAAATGAGGTGCCCTGTATTTCTGAGGCACAGAATCCAACTAGCGTTGCTTTTATTATTCCCATGCCCTGCTACTCCTTCCCAATTCATTTTTAGATTAAAAAGGAAATAGGTAGCATGTTATTTTTGCTAGGATTGTGTTTTTCCCCAGAGAAAAAGGGGAATCATCCGGACTGCAGCATAATGTCTGAGTCACTGCCAAGAAGGTTGCAAAACCATATGGATAAACCTGCCCGATTGCAGGTGGACAACTTGTTGTTGTTGTTATCAAATAACTTTCCATCAGTCCTGTCTTTCAGCCTCCCCACTCAACAACTGCCTTGGTAGAAATTACTGAACACATTTTCACTGCCATAAAAATTGGCCAGAGCTATATTTCTGGATTCCAAGAAAGCTTTTGACAGCCAACCATGATACTTTATGTAATAAGTTGTCAGCATACTGTGTATCACCTAACGCTGTCACTTGGCTTAGGTCAAAGCTGTCAAATTGCCAACAAAATATTGTTACTAGAAGCACTAAATCTTCTTTTCAGCCGAGTCCTGTTGGGCTCCATCGGACATAGTCCTTGGTCTGTTATTGTTTATGCTGTGTATAAATGACCTACCATATGAATATGCATGAAAAACAAAGCTTACATATATGTAGACAAGATTGCCAGTAGATGCTGCAGTCAGATTTCAAAAAGATCTGTGAACCAGTAGGGGAGGACGACTTATGGTCTGCTTGTGGTATTAAAAGCACACATATAAAATGTTTCAGATCAGGGTCCAGACTTTGAGCTTCTCTGTTACACTTGCAGGTTACATTTAAGTTGTACATTAAATTAACATCTGAGTTATAGATTTGACCCTTTGACTATAAATGCCCCAGCTGAATCATGAAAAACTCATGAGRCCCTGGGGTGAGACGAGGGGTGAGAGAGACACCCGAGAGGGGGATTTTGCAGCTGCCCTGCCTGGGATGCAGCTATGAACTGCCTCGATGCAGCTGATCTCTGAGGACCTCTCCTCCTCTTTTCCTTCCTTCTGGGCTATGGTGTAACTTTTTCTCATCTGACCCTAGAGGTGGGGAAGGACGGGGGGAGGAGGGAGAGCCCATAATCAGGACAAGGTCTCGGTTGAGGGGGTGAGACCACAAAGCCTGAACGGTGGGTGTGATGCTCACAGTGCGAGGCCGGTTTTGGTACACAGAAACTGTTTTGTCTCTGTTACATAAAAAGAAGACTTAAAAGGACCAAAGCAGTGCATTGCCTTCTCTTTTCTCAAATACCACTAATCAGCCTTTTAAAAACACAGCATTCCTAAAGCACTCCACACAAACAAGTAGTCTCAGAAGCACGGAGGTGTTTTAAGGATGTGCACACGTCCGTCATAACCAATACACCCCACAAAGAGTGCAAAACAACATTGTGCTGTCTTGCCATCAGTTTGACAGCGAGTGCAGGGAGGTGACTACCAGCGGCAGTGTGATTTCTTCTTGACCCCTGAAACTCCAGCCGTCTGCTTCTAATTTCATGTCCGTTGGAACTGAAACTTTACATCGATGAAACTGCTTTACCATTACTGGGAGTAATTCTCTGTTCAGCTGGAATGAGCAAGAACTRAGTCAGGCTCTTGGAGAAAGTAGAGCAGTGAGAAATTCTTACATATCATAATGATGTATCATATAGGAAGAGAAGGGAGCARGGTGGCCAGAAATTCAGGCCACGAGTTTCAGAAGTAACCAATAAGTTGAGGCTCCTCAGTTTCTAGGTGCCTGGCATAAGGGTCTATAAAAGGTTTCAGTTTCCATAATGCTGAGCATTAACGTTGTCTGAAAATTACATTCATTTAAGACATCAAAATTCAATACTGAAAGGCTGATGTAGCTTAAAAAAAAAAGCTCAGACACCTTTGCAAATGGGATGAGAGTCCTCACTGCGTCACCTCACATCAGTTCATGCACCCTTGCAGCAGTATCCTCCGTCTGAGATGTCTACACTCCTAGTCTCAGCAGCTGTATCTGTACCGCTAAATTAAACAGGTCCAGGAGCTGTTCTCTGGCTCTGCAGCCCAAAAAGGCGCAGGCTTACCAGCTGCATGGCACGAGGCTATGGCTCTCCCTCGGGCCCTGTGGGATGCTCCTACAAGCCTAGATATAAATCTGGCATTCTGGTTTTGTTGTTGCTGTATTTGGCACTGAATCATGAGGGTCTGCAGCTCGTGACARCAATGTTTTCCTAGCAGGAACCCCAGGCTCTGTGCATGGGGACAGGCGGGGCGTTGGAGAAAGCATCCTGGATGCCCGCAGGACACAGGGAGCCAAACCTGGTCCACCCTCACTGACAGTGCCAGCCCAGCGCACGGGCCAGCCACATCGGGCACTCCCCAAGGGAGAGAAGCCGGCACCTATCAAGACCGCACCAAGGTGTGAGCTAACAGCTAATAGCTAAGTAGCCTGGATGGCCAGTACTCAAGATTGCTCCCTAGCCCTGCTTTATTTAGCAGCACATAGACAGCCTTTGACAGCTTGATTTTTGCTTTGAGAGTGAGCGCAAGGCTCCCAGAAGCATCCACAGGGTGTAACGTGTGACTGCGGCTCCCGGATCACTCTGCCAGTGCAATCCAGGCGTGACATGGGCTGCAGTCCCCTCCGCTGCTGCCCGCGGCTTCCCGGGAGCCCCGCCTGACACTTGCGGTAATTTGTGCCTAATCCTGGGGTTGCTTGAGAGATGAACAAAAGGATGAAATCATCTTATTTGGCAGCTTTACATATGACTGAGGAAAAAAAAAAAACAAACTTGAATCCCTTTTTTCCCTTTAATATAAAGCGACTGTTAGGACCATTCACAGATCTATACATTTAGATTTTTATTGCTTTAGTTAATGATTTGATTTAAATGGCAGCAAAGGTTCTACCAGCTCTGCACTATTGATTATGTGGTCAATAACTGGATACAATTATTATGCCAAAATACATTCTTATATTAATGCTGATGTAAAGGCATTTCAAGATATAAAGCAGCAGTGGATATGTTGTGACTCAGAGCAGAGAATCAAAGTCACAGCATGGGATGGCAATAAAGAAAAGAACACAGTRATGAGGAGAAAAGTCTAAGAGAGAAAAAAAGGCAGCACTTGACAGACTCTTTGCAAGTTAGAAAACAAGCAGTTCTGAGMGCTGCATCGTTAACGAAACCTAGTTTACTATGAAACTGTGTCCTATATTCCTATTCCCCTCCTCCTCCCCTCAAACCATCCCAAATCCTCACCGTGTTCCCTATGGCCTTGATACCCTCCCACAGCATCCTCCCCTTGTTTCCTCATCCTCCACCTCCCCCRGCACTGTCATCTCCCCGCCGTCCCCCCATGCCACTCATGCACCCCAGCCGGTCCCGAGGGACGAGGGTGCCGACCGGCTGGCCAGTGAGCACCTCCTCCTTGGCCAGCTGGCCACCAAACCCCGCAGGTAACTGCTGCGCTCGGGCTCCTGCCGCTGAGCTCCTCCCCGAGGAAATCTCCAGCACAGCATTTCCTTGGATCCCTCTTCCCTTTGCAGATGCTGCTTTTCACAGTTTCTAATAAACTCACGGATCTGAGAGCTGCAGTCGGTAAAACTTGTTTACATCAATCATCAGTGGATTAAACAAATGATGAGGGATGGGATGGGTGGAATCTCAGACAGTACAGGTCTAAGTCTTTTTTTTCCTCACAAAACTGGAAAACTGGCTCAGAATTCCTGTCCTGTATCTACTTTTCCAAAGAGCTACAACAAACATCTCTGATCAAAGGTCTCAGCTACAGCCTCTTTCAAATGCTCATTTTCCCTTTAAAGAAATACTCAGGTTAGCTACGTTCGGGCATAATACAAAGACCACATAAATAAAGATCAACAACTAAAACTCAGCCTCAGTTCCCCTCAGCCATTGGTATGCAATGGAAAAAGTAATGCTGCCCTCTATAAAAACTGCAGCTGYGTGTACAGCTCAGTCCGAGCCTTGTCTCACAGAGGTATTCCTTGTTTCAGCTGCGACTTGCGGGGTCAGGAGGCTCCCACTCTTTCATCCCACGGTGTCTGGGGATAACTGGGCAGATACGGCGCGATAAATAATCAGCAGGTTTCAGCGTTCACGGTGACCTGGGATTCTGCGCAGGACTGCTTGATGGCGTAATTAGAAGCCTAATTCAGAGACCAGAATTAAAGTTCAGCTGCCACTTTTACTCTTTTTCTCTGTCTTTGAACCTTTAGTTTTGCTACTTTAATAATATTCTAAAAGAGCTCCTCTGGATTTTTTTGTATTTCTTTAAAATGACAGGAATAGACCTATTCTGCCATGTACCTCGATCTGTTAGCACCAGGGCACCAGGGGCTGTTCAGGAGATACAACCTGAGATCGAACTTTCAGCC
Organism: Oceanodroma leucorhoa; assembly: GCA_030449065.1. Lineage (NCBI taxonomy): Eukaryota > Metazoa > Chordata > Aves > Procellariiformes > Oceanodroma > Oceanodroma leucorhoa. The sequence continues at coordinate 14,992,341 of JASVER010000001.1, forward strand.
TCATTTAATGTAAAATTTCCTGAGTTATATGGATAAATTTCCTGAGTTACAGGGATAAAACTTGGACGCTGGCAGTAATAAGCATCCCTCCGGCAGCTTAGCGGAAATCTTTCCATGCAACTCCAATAACCATTGAGAAAAGCAGGGTGTGATTTACATACTCCTACACTAGGCATTCCCACAGAACCGCTAGGCTGTGATCACAGCACATTATTAAATGCAGAGAGCGTGCAAAAAAAGGACATTTAAAAAAAAAAACTTACAATTTTTTCAAATCACAGCTAATTTCCACCAGCTGACAGGAAGCACATTTTGCTATCCTACACATGCTCTTTCTCAAAAATGTCCAGTTTCTGTTTGTTTTGACAAGTTTGGTCTCATTTTTAAAACTGTTGGGTTTTTTTAAAGTTTAAAAAATGCCTAAGCCAACTAATTAAAAAAAAAAGGATAAATAAATGAGTACAGACTTGAGAAAACATTGACAGTTATAAAGGAGGAGGTAAGGAGTAACAAAATTAGAAGCAGGTGAAAAGGTGGAAATGGCTATATAGTCCTAACTGCAGGCATTACATATCGTTTTGTTTATGAACATGTCCAACACACAGGCATATCACACATTTGCAGTAATGACAGCCATATGGCGGAGCGTGGAACTGCGAGGAAAGTCCTGGAGCAATGACAATATGACTAAATTATGCGTGTGTATTTGACTACCTCATTGACTCCCTGACCATCCATCCGTCTCTGCTGAAGCTCTTGAGATGTTCCAAACCTCTTAACAGATTAAGGCTTTTCTTCTAAACTAATCTACTAGAGCATTTCTTTTTTATTTCCTGCACAAGGATCAGGACAGATGCTTTATAKCATTGGGAAGGAAACCTCTCCTTCCTAAAGATGTAGAGGTTACCAGAGTCAGAGAGGAGGCTAAGGCTCTCTCTGATCCTGGGAGGAATGTGAGAGAATGGACTTTAAACGCAGGACAATTTTACGTGCTGAAATTCTATTGCAGGCCATTTTAAGCAGCTTTTATGGCTTTCTCTGAGTTGTGCATCCATATTATTTGCTTCCTGGATAAAACATGGTTCAAGGTTATGGATCCACATTGAAGTTTAATAGTTACTTCAACATCAGAAATATTTGTTTGACTTGTATCTCCCAATGGCATAGAAGTTCAAATACTGCTGCAGCAATATTTTAAGGCAGAAAACCAAGTTAAAAATTTGAGGCCAACAGGTCAAACATTCTATCATTTAAAAAAAAAAGAAAGGAAGTTGAGCATCTATTTCTTAAAAGATATTCAGAAGACCACCAGATCTCATGCAGGAACTTGCTTTTTAGAAGATGTGTATTTTAAAAATGCAAAAGAAGAATCTTAATCAAAGAAAGCTCAATTCATTCCCTTTCCCCCCCCTTTTTAAAGAAAATAAAATATCGAAATGMGAATTGAAGAGTGTGTCTGTGAGACACTGGAAGATGCTACCCAAGGGTGTTCACTGTAGRGAGGAGGATAGCTGTATTAAAATGAATAATTTTGTGGGGAAAGGATAGAGAGTTGTTGCTGTAAGAAAAAAATCTTTTTGATTGACATGAGAAATTGCTGCCACATGAAACAGTTCATCTTCTTTGAAGGGCTCTTTTGTCAGCGAGGTCAGGTCAAAGAGGTTTGAAAGGTCCTCATCAAAGGAAGTTGCCTTTCTAGGCCCAGTGCATTCCCTTGCTGGAGCAGTCTTGGCTTCAGGAACTGTATGGAGATGTGGGAAGCCGCAGGATGGCAGCTGCATAGCTAAGCAACTGCATCTGGCTGAGCCATGAATCAACACTGTCACCTGCTGTGGGCAAGATAATCTCCTCATCGCGCAGGCCGGTGGAAAACTGCTGCACAAGGGCGAGCGCTCAGTAGTAGTTGTCTGTCCATAGCACGGTGCTGCTCAGTTTGTGCATGTAAGTATGAAGCAGGAGGGAGACCCTCTGCTCACCRCCCTGCACCCCAGAGTCAGAATTTGGGTTTGCAGCTGAAATAGCAATGTAAGCCATGCAGCGTGTCCCAAAACCCAGAATTCCCTCTTCCCTGCTTTCCTGTCTCAGTGCTATTCCTCATCCCTTGGGCACCTCCACTCATCCGAGAACAGGAGAGTCCAGGTTTTCCCCTCCGTAAAGGAGCATTGTCCCCAGGGAGGGCATGGCTCCTCTTCACAATGTGAAGGAGCAACACGTGTTAAATTCTAGCCCTAACCCTCTGGGCCAACACATCTGTGCTACCCCCTGCCCCGGTGTCGCTAGCCCATTTTGTAGGTGTCTCCCACCACCCCACTGGATGATGGAGGTACTGAACTGACCATGATGGAGGTACTGAACTGACCAAACCAAGGACCTGGGCATGGCGTCTGGGTGTCACACCCAACGGGTTAGCCAGGCACCACGCAGCGGGCTCAGCCGAACCAAGTCAGTGTTGCTGCAGCCTCCGCCAACGCAGCTGAGGGCACCGCAGGGGAGCTCCGGCTCCAGGGCTGCTAGTGCGCTCCGGCCCAAACACAGCTCCGGTTCTACCCGGGCTGAACAGTACAGGTGGCTGTATTTGGCTTTCTGGTAGCCAGCACCACTTTCTGTATTCTCCATTTTCTTCTGAAATCTTGTTCCAAGCGTCTACTCTTGCTTAGTTTTCAAGAGACTACAGACCAGGATGGCAGTCACAACCCAATGAGACCCGAGCTTTTCCCTTCTGCCCTGCAACTCATCAAAATTCAGAGAAAAATTCACCTTCTCCTTTTTCCGGGTCGCTCGGGGATGCCCCRCATGCCGAGGGAGGGTCCTGCTCCCCACATCCACCCCGCTCCCACAGCCTCCCACTCTGGTGGGACCTGATGTCTCCCTGCAGAAAGAGAGTACGGGAATTAGGATCTCATTGAGATGAAAGAATCTCACAGTGAGGTGCAAAGCCCAGCCCTGGTAAAGGTCAGTCTGGTTTTTTTTTTGCAGGGTAATTTTCTAGGAAGCCTTGAAAATTTGGGGGCTGTTTGTTCTCTAAAAAAGAACTGACCTTCTGATACAGTCATGCGACTCCAGGCTCCACTTCCTTGGGCAGGGATTTCRGACGCTCAGTGCCTTAAAGACTCGTTCGGCTGATTGCAGGCAGGTTTCACCACCGCTCGCTCAGTCACATCTCGGTTTATGTGAAAAATCACCTTTGCTGATTAGGGCAGGGCTTTCCTTCCTGATTGCTTTGCCCTGTTTACTGTCATTGAATTTTTGAATCAGGAGGACGTTTTGTTTGTTTCTCAAATTTTAATTGCTGTATGACTTTCCTCTTCTTCACTAACCTGCTTTTAKGTTTTAGCAAACAGTTCCAGAGGTAATTGCCAAATTTATATATTCATGGAAACCCAGCAGATATGTACGATAATAGCACAATTTGGTATTTATGAAGTGCCACTTTTCTATAAAGGTGGAATTTCAGTTAATTATCACCGGGCTGTTTATTAACACTTGGAAATGGAAAAATAATGAATGGGCACATCGTTTATTCATTAAAATGCTGATGATGAGTTGCCCCATTCATAAATTAGCCTTGCATTTCACTTCAGTGAAGCACTGCCTGTGCTGGTGGGTTTTGAAGGTCAATTGTACTTTAACCCACAGCTTCCTGCAAACGGCAAACATGTCGCCTTGGACTGTGATCACAGTGACTCTTGTCAACCAAACAGAGTCATTCTGCAAGGAGTTTGGCTGGCAGGCTGTGTAGGCAAAAGAAGAGAGCCGCAGCAAGCGCCGTTGTTCAGGAGATAATTCTCTTTYGCTTGGAAGCAGTGCATCCATCTCTATCAGACAGTGAGGATTGATGCACCAGGCTGGGAAGGTGCTCCTGTGGACATCTCTATACGTCTTCTGGAATCAATGCCCGCCCTTCCCACAATCAAAACCCTAGCTGTTCTTGGGGAAAGTTCTGCCTTGCTGCTGTCCCTCCAATGAGAAATCACCTCCCCCCTCCCCGGGACTGGCAGAGCTACATGGGCAGGGCATTTTAATATAGATGCAGGCGACAGAGAGAAATTCAGAGCAAGTATCTGAACATTTGGGCCACCTATTACCTTTTTTCTGTGGGCGACCCCTCTCCCATCCCTGTGAGGTCTGTGCCAGGGCATGCAGAGCCATGTGGGAGGAGAGGGGCAGCAGGGACAGAGCTGGAAAGGAGAGGCTGGGCTGAGGACACCTCCTCACAGCTGTTTGCTATGCAGTGCAGTGTTGAGAAGATGCTACACTAGAATAAGATCTAATAGAGAGGCTTTTTCCTGAATTGCTACAGTCATTAAAATTATCAAGGACTTCCTCCCAGGATAATGTTAGCCCTGAGGTCACTTTAAAATTACATATTTCATTCTGCCCATCCCCAGCCTTCCTGCAGCGGAGGCTGGACGCTGCCTGGTGCCGTTGAGGAACTGCTGATAACTGCTGCCCTGGGGGCAGCTGGACACTCTCCGCAGAGTTTGCTGGATACCTTGGTGGAGAGGTTCCTTTGAAATGTCAGCTGTTATGAGCGCAACGACTCTGCCAGATGTGCTAAACGTGATGAAGATTAGAAAGTAGGTGCCGAAATAGTCTGTGGTGGTTAAATGGAGAAAATGTCTTTGACGCCATCTTGAGCCGATGCCCGTTTCCGATGGGTTTGGAGTAATCCACAACGCAGCTGGAGCTTGAGAGAGACCCTAAGTGTGAAATGGCACAGTGAATAACTAATAGTGGCCATTTCCAGGACAAAATACATGCCAATATCAGAAGCTAAGGAAGGACTGTGGGCTCTGCTACAGGCCGCAAGCAGCTGTAGTCTCTCCTAAGAAAAAGCCCTGTATCACTAAGAGAAGGAAAGCTAATGCAATTTAGCACTGTAGCTCCAGGTCTGGAGATAAGCCACCCTCTCACATGTCTGGGTCAAACTCAGCTAGCAGTTCCCCTGAGCGTGGTCAGCGGTAACATTAACTAGGTGCTCCTGTGAGTATCTCGGCCACTAAACAGTTTTCAGAGGATGCTATTCCTTTCTGATAGCATAACCACCTCTTGCTCAGGTAAGGCGGAGTATGAAACTTGTTTTAGGAATGATTGCAAAGTGAACAAATGATCCAAAGGGTCCTAAAGGGCTGCAGARGGACAGATGTTGTTATCTAAATGTGAAGCCAGTTATAAGCAAGGTGTTTTTTCTGAAAAACAGATCTCCAGTGACCTTAGACAGGACCAGTCTCTCTCAAGTGTTCGTGCTGCACAGAGTTGTTCAGAGATAAGTCCAGGCTGCTAACATTAGTTACTAAGACTATATATTGGCTTATTTTTCCAGTGGCATGTCTGAAAACAAGAATGCAAGAATCAAATTCAGGGKTTTTTTTAGCTATATCTTTAAAAATGCATAAAGTTTTGCTTCAAGTGTCACTGTTGGAGTTTTACTATTATGCTAACAATCCAGGCTACCCGCTGAATGCAATGGGCTACAGGCTCCATTTGGGGATTTTGCCTACTGTGAGCATTTTTTCATTTCTTTTAAAATAAAATACCGTTCTCAAGTGCCCAGCTTGCAGAGTTCCTTTCATATTTTTTTAAATAAAAAGAATGTTTAGAAAAATTATCTCTGCTTTCATACATGTTGTTTATAAAGTCAAATAGAAGTATTTCTGCATTTTTTTTCCTTATCACCTACAACTAAAATGCAAAACCCACCAAACTTTTACCCAGTTTAAGGGACACTACATTCTTYTAAGCATTGTGATCCTTCATGAGGTAACCAACTGAATTTTAAGATACATGTCAAATAAATGACTAGCAAGGACAAACTAAGGTTAGCATTTGACTTTTTCTTTTGAAGTACAACTTATTTTCTTGCAAAAGTACAGCATCAGTTCCTGCAAAGCACTTCTTTTGTTATTGATTGGAGAGATATAATATATAAAGCTGCTGCCTGTACCACTCTACAATAATTAAAAGTACTTCATCATGCAGCTTTTAGATTTATTTTAAATGCACAAATTATGTTCCTTATTGTGATTCACAGGAATTTACTGGTCTAATTTCTTTAGAGACCAGCAGGAATATATATTGACTCTGGTTTATTTATAAACCAGCTATTTAAATTACCAAGTTATTTACATTGTTATAGTCTCCATCATTTAGTCACCATTTGCAAAGATTTCACATTGCTCTTAATTTGACACTCCCTAGTGCTAATAGTACGTATGGTAGAAGGTTATTTAGAAGAGAGTCATGTAAGCCATCTTGATACGGGCGTCTCCTTCTTGCCCCAGACAGGCTTGTTCTCTTGGTGACCTCCTTTGCAAGGGGACAATGTGCAGGAYTGGAGGATGTTGTGGTTACTTATCATCGCGATGCAAGGAAGAAACAAGGAAGAAACGTTGTGAGGAACTGTAGATCTGAGGGGTTCTGTTGCCCTCAAGGTCTGGATTAAGCAACCTCTCGGGCGAATGTTTATAACGTTGCCCAGCTGGTGGGGAGAACAGGGACCGCCAAGGGAGGGACAGGGTGGCCCAGAGGTCCTCCAAGATCCTGACTTGGTTCTGGGGTTACGTGAAGGAAGGAATAGGCTTTGGGTGGACTTGACTGGACCTGTTTCCTCTTAGTCCACTGGCAATATATGAAAAACAGCAAGACCACAAGGCTCTGAAACTACTGTAAGAGTAGCAGAGGGAAATAGTTATTAAAGGAGTATTTCATTCCTGAGGGTGAGGACATTACCTAGTCCTTATTTTCAATTCTAGCAGCATTTTTTTTAAAGTCTTAAGCATTCAGTACACTACTTATTTTCACAGCACTCACTCTCCCTTTCTTCTTTTCTTTTCTGCCTTAAACTCTGTGTGTAGGGGATTGAGAATAATGGCTATTATTTACCAYGCGGCTTTTATCCTGCGGCCGGGTCTCGCGCTGAAGGGCCTCCCTGAGTATCTCCAGTCGAGAGACAACTGTTGAGCAGACCATGATGAAGAGGGCTGCCTCGCCACCCCAGCGGCCCCTGTGGTGAGGTGAGCRGCAGGTGCCCCGGCCACGGGTATGCCGCGCTTTCGGAGGCTGGGGGGGAGAGGGGTGAAGTGCCCCGGCGAGCCGGCCAGCCCCAGCACAACGGCAGACCCGCCTGGCGCTGGCGGGACCGGGAGACGCTGGCTGACACCGTGCCAAAAGCCTTTCAGCACAGATGAAAGGGATTGCAGCTCAAGTGTTTGCGCGAGGCTTCGTTTTCGGTTGGCTTTGGGATGATTGTYGGCTGGGTGAGCCTGCAGAGGCAACTCGTGTTTTAACTCGGGTTGACCTCAGCGCCACAGCGACCATATACAATTGTACAACTCAGTTTTCATTTCCAACAGCAAAAAGCGAATGGATTCAAACCACCCAAGGGGAAAAAAAAAAAACCACAGGAGTTTACTAGCACTGAGATTTATTTCTTTCTAGATGCTTCGAGAAGGAGTCTCAGACGGAGGTACGAGCACCACGAATGCCACGCGAGCCACATGCGAGGGCAGCGCAGGAGCCGCCTGTGGCTTCAGGACATGGTTATCCAAACCTCGCCTTACAAACAGGGCTCGGAGCGATGCCGAACCCAAAGGTGCCGGCTGGTCGTGGTGCCTGCCACCCCACCTTTCGTTGCGACTGCTGCTGTGATGGAAAAACCCAATAACAGCAACAAATAAACCCTCCGAAAGAGTGTGGTCCCTTCTGCAAAGAGATGATTGCTTCTTTCTGAAGGAAGAAATTACTGAAACACATGCTGCTTTTTTGCCTTATATTTCTAAATAACCYGTTCCCTTACACAGTGCAGGCAGATGCAGAGCATGTTTTGGAACAAGGAGAATTTTAATTTTTTTCAGTGGGCTTTGGATCACAGCATTGGAGTTTTTACATTCAGAACAGTTTTAAGGGAACTGAAAAAGTTTCAGAGGTATGGGTCCCAAGCCAAGAGATGCTGATCCAGAAATTTTACAACAGTGTACTTTCTCTCAAGATATCCAAAATGCCATGAATTATGTATTTAACCTTGAAATGTTGTTAAAAATATAATAGAAAGTCACATATTGTGCATATTTAAGTTTTTTTCAATACTCATAGTTCATAGTTTTGAGCCAGATTTCTTCTCCTCTGTGACATTTGTCCACACAGAGAACTGAGTCCAAAATACGCTTAAAGGCAATTGAAAGTTGTTTGGAATTTTTCTGATTTAAAGCATTTACTTACTGTCCAAGTTGCCAAAAATCTGAACAATTTAAAAACACTGGACACCTCATTTTCAGTTTTTCTCAGCAGTCATTCCATTTATTTCTTTGGAGCTTTAATATTCTTACAGGTTTTATTTAATTTTCACATCATGCATTTCAAGATCATTTTCGTGGAGTGCCTTTAATAGATATTGTTTTAATTCCCAGCATACAGATCTTCATAGTTATTTATTGTTAATGTTTCCTCTTGGACTAAACCCAAGAAACTGAAGAACTTGGCTCTAGAACGTGGCAGACACAGAGAGAGAATGCTCTGACAAGTGAATTTGGGATTTAATTGGCTTGTACCACTAGATGCTGGGTTTGAAATGTATTGACAGCGAAGGACTGAAAGAGAAGCCTTGAACAGTACAAGCATTATTATGCTGATAAAATGGAGAGCAAAACGAACAATGACATTTCTTTTTCTGGTTGTTATCAGGCATTCAGCCTCCCCCAAACCAGAGGAGAAGCTGTTCTTTAGTAAATCTGCAGCTGGTGTAAAACAACTTCTTTTCAAGTCAGGGCAGGTATGCCATTTTATACCATCTATGCACGTTCACTGCCACCTTTGCAGAGGAAAACCAGCTATTAAGATAGATATTAGGACTGCATCTGGCAACAAAAGAGAGTCTCCAAACCATAATGACTGGTCTGAAAAAGAAGTATGAAGCAGCTTCATTTCAACCCACATGGCCAGCAGATACAGTCATTCAGTTACAGGTAGGACACAGGATAATGTCTCCCCATTCCCTGAATGCCATAATTCATGGGAAGATTAAAAAACCAACCAAACAAAAAAAAAAAAACTCTGTCATTTTAGAGGAAATTCCGGAAAATCTGTGCTTAGAGCACCAGTAGCCATCAAGGATCCCTGTATTCTTCCATCTTCCCTTTAAAAAACTTTTGTTATCAATAATAAAGATAATTCAAACATGGATAGATCACATTTTACGCTGAGAAGAGCTAACTATGGTGAAGGAGGAGACATGAAAAAATCTATTTTGATTTTTCAAATCGTGAAAAAAGGAGACCTTGTATCACACTAAAAAAAGACTTCATTCGCACAGGTATTGAAGTCCTAACCTTTCCTGCTCTGAACCATATTACTCAGATGGGAGGATGGAGGGAGCGGGAGAGGGGCAGAAGATAAAGGGAGCAGATTGCCTTATGTCATCAATTTATGCATTGTAGATGAAATTAAAATACATACTTCTATRACATTAGGTGCTAATTCTTCAGATCTTAATTGATGTAGGGTGTGGATTTGCTTGATTAAAGACAGTAAAACCCAAACCAGTGGAGACTTCTGCTTAAAGGAAGCATGCATGTTATGGTCTGGAAGGAACCTGAGAACTGGGAAATTAAATATACTACTATACATTTCTTAGAGGAAATAAGCTTATTCCTATTTGGAATGTATTTAATTATTATCAAATCCATTTTCTCTGAAACTCTAAGTTTCAGTAACCTTTCACAGTGAAACAATACCTACTTGAAAGAGTCGTAATGCRATGTGTGTTCTGGTGCAACAGAAGGAAACGCTACAAAGCTCTCTCAGGTTTAGCGAATGACTTATTTGTTCTCCCCCTTYTAAATCAAATTGATGTGCAGCATTTCTGAGAAAGATATTTTGTGTCACCTGGACTAGTATAGGTGTACACAGCAGATTGCCTTTGTCAAATATGAGGTAGCTTAAAAAGCAGCTTTTATTTCTGCTACGGGGAGTGTTTACCAGTCTGCTTTGAAAGAGCATATTAATTCACTTACACATGTTGCTAGAAGCATCCAGACTACCTGCTACTGCTGTTTATTATTGCTTTATTGTTTTCTTAGCCTTTCTTCTGGATGTCCATATAGATTATACAGTATGTATGTGTATGGCTATATATGCAATTCAATTGTGATTACACAACAAAATAGGTTAGAGCTTTGTAGATTTGGAGACTTTTTGTTTCGTGGCTAGTAAGGCGAGTGAGGAGGGYACTGGCTTGCGGTGCTTCTTTGTCGTGCTGGCATTGGCCAATGCAGCAGATGGATCAGTCCTTAAGCAGAGACACTTTTGATAAACCCTAGTGCTGGTCTGGGTATMAGTGGGGAACACAGAACTCCTGTTATGCTTAGACTTTAGGATTGGATTAGAGAGGAACATAATAATTTTTTTCATCTGTCTGAAATTTCATAACTCTATATGTCAGTGCAATAAATGAAACTCTGTTCCTGCAAAAACTTTCCCATTGGCTTTAATATGTGTGCAATTTTTGCAGAAATCTGGGCCCATAAAATCACATTCTGTTTCACTAATTACCTGCCCAGTGGATCACAAATAAAATCCTGACGCTCCCATGGGACAAAGTTCTTTGCAGCCAGTAAAGGTGCAAGTGCACAGGGATGGTGCAAGGCTTCCTCCACTTCCCACACAGACAAACCCCACTTTCACAGCGCTGGGAAGGGGCTGCGTGCGCCATTCCCTGCTCTGTTGAGACAACGAGCAGCACTGCTGCTCCAGGCTTCAGCCTTTGTAATGAAGACACTTTCTCCTGAAACAGGAGCAAATTTATTTCAAGCAGAATCCTAAACAGTCTTTAGATTATAAAGTCATGAAATGCCAGGGACAGATTTGAACCGGTAACCTACCTAGAAAAAGGCTTTATATCATGTGTTTTTTCCCTTAGCAAATAAGTCACCTACAGCCCAAACATTGGTCCTTGGATTTAAAAATACTTCACTGCATATTTATAATCTGCTTTTTGTATATTTATGCCTCTAATATTTGTAAATTCTTATTATGCATCCCTCTCCCGCTCTTAATCATCACCTACCAAAGATAACTAGTTATCTTTCCCCTTGTAAATGAATTCACTCCATGCCCCTAATTATTTTTGTAGGTCTCGTTTCTCCTGTAAGACAGAATCTTATRATTAAGGAAGTGCCTTAAATGAATTTGTTCTTTCCTGAATTATGTCTGTAACAAAATCCTTCTGAAAGGGTCTGAGACTTTCTTTTTACTTCAGGTGTTGCTCTACTGTATATTCAGTTTCAGATTCTATAGACATTTTTATTCTCAACTTCATAGCTAATTTGCCTTTTGCCATTCCTGATAGTTCTGTTTAGTTATCACTTCTTCCTACTTTTTCTGCTCTTCAGAATATCTGCATTGTGGATAATTTTTAACAAATTTTTTTTTTCCCAAGTTAAATATGCATCACAATTAGCGAAATATGTCTTTGTGCAGTTTAAAGATTTTTGGATTGGGATTCTTTGTGTATCTGTGTCAGACAGAGAAAACCCTCCATCTAGAAGGAGGAATTTGTTTGCCTTCTCTGCTGTCTTTTGCATCTCAATGAGTTAAAACTTACACAAGTAACAAGAATCAGTCTTGATTCAGGACAAGCCCAGGTCTCCTGTAAGAGAGCACAGTCCCTTGAAATATGACATTTGACTCACTGGATACATGACATATATGACAAATATGGCTCACCAGAAATATCACATTCCCACAGCAAAACAGATTTTGAACTTAGGACTTTTCAGAAAGCTGGTTGTTACTTTCTGCTTATGTTCTTTCTGGTAGCCTTTAAGTGACTGCATATACTGGAATATAGGAAACAAGTGGTTGTAGAATCCTATCACCAACCAAAACGCTTAAGTACCTAATCTATCTCCTCAGCAGTTTTTCTGGACATACTGCACATCACTAGAGTATTCTGATTATTTGAAGGACTTAAATAAAAAAGAAAAATCCCATGTTTCTTTGTGGAAACAAGAAAGTAATATGTTCTGGTTAGTTCTGTTGACCTACAAAACAAATGCAGAAAGGCATGGGATACTTGCATGAAGAAGTAAGTTTAAAAATGAAGGGGTCTACTGGGGAACTGACACAACTTTTGACATATGTTTACTGTCTTCTGAAGGTTCTCACCGTGATGATTCTTGGGCTAGTACAGTCACAGCCCTTCTCGTGCATGTGTTCTCATGCACAGCCCATGCGTGTGGGTGCTGAACAAGGAACCTGAGATAGTTTTGAAGGAAAACTCAGCTGCCCCTTATCACACAACCACCTTAAGATTTTGCTGTCCCAGGCAGGCAAAGTATTATCTTCCCCAAAACAAAGGCCTCACTTTGCCACTCATTGCTATTCATCCTAGTCTTCTTCCAAGAAGCAACATGGCATGTTTTCCAATTAGTTTATAGACCCAGTAGCTACAGTCCCATTTCCATGCATTGCACTCCATTTGTCACTTAAATGAAACGCCCTACAGAGGCCACAGACCTGAGGACTGACTGGCATTCAAAACCAAAAGTGTTTAGATAAAGATGAAAAAAGTGATGAAGGAAACATAGACAGTGGTAGAAMAGTATAAAAGATAAAAGATTAGGATGAGTGAGAAACATAGAGAAAGCACCTGATTTCATGATTTAAATTATTTTAAAGCTATTCGTTTGTAGTTTACACAGATAATTACTGGCAACTGCACGAGAAATATTTACAGGAATTTTGATGCTGAATGTTACAGTAATATGAAAAAGCATTGATCCAAACCTTCTATCCTGCTTCAATAGATTCAATCCAAACCTTCTACATCACATCAGCCAGGAAACTTAAATTGTGATGGGGTCAATTATATTCATCAGATCTTGCTTTGGCTTCTGAGAGGGACGTGGGGTTTATGAGATACTAGGAGCCTACATGAAAGGCAATGGCARTCCTACGGCACCTCCTCCTTTATATATTTGTTCAAAATCATCTTTTTTCCACTGTGTATTGTACCCCCACATTCAAGTCTGTAATACTTTTTTCTTGTAATAGCATAAGGAAAGGTTATAACTCTGTCAAAATATTTACCTTTCCAAACATTTACATGGTTGATTTCCTCCTTGATAGAGCATTTTCTGGAAAAGGCAAACAGAATCCCATCAGTATTTTTAAATAACTAAAAATCAAAACATTTTAAGCTTTTGGAAGGCTTATGGTAGCACTGCCTATTCTTTGGTGCCACGGTAACAGCAAAAAATACTGACACCTGAACTGCAACTAGTGTGCTCCCTAATGCTTACCAAGGAGCATGTTCTTTCATCCACTTAAAAATATACTATTCAATGAATTCAAACCATTTGAATACATGCCATATTGGTTCTTCCAAAAGCAAAGTGTTACCCTTGTGTATCTATGTCTGAAACTAGTTAAAAAGTTAACTGAAAGCCAAACTTTTATTTAAAATTGTTCATTGCTATTGACCAGACAGGGAAGTAACAGGCGAACCATTAACACCTGTGAATCTTCAAATAAAAGAAGACATTAATTAATTATAAATTTTTAGAAATTAAAATTTTTACAAATGTTTTTACCCTGTGTGTGAGCGGGGTGCATGCACAGCTATTGGGTGCATACACTCTAAGCAGGTAAAGGAGCAACTACCAGGAAGTCTATAGCAAGGGTTATTATATACAGAAGAGGTTTTAATGAGGCAGAGTTTTAATGGGATGGAGAAGAGAATCAAAAATGGGTAATGAGGGGGGTATTAAACTATATTAGTGATAAACCCTTGATCCCCAGAGTGAGAAAACACAAGAAGAAGAGAGAGATTAGGCTGAGCAATGAACAGAAAGAAACTATAAGGAAAACAAGGCGATGATGATTATTGAATTTACTCAAAATACTTACAAACATGCAATTGAGGCCAATCCTGCATTTGCTATGGTTAGATGAGCTGAGATATATATTTCATCTTGCATAGCTACCTGCCACACACCAGAACTAAAACAAGCATTTTCCAGTAAACCTGATATTCCCCACACTCAATTTATGTGGATTAGCTGAAATTTCCTCTTTCTTTTCAGCAATTTTGGCAGACCGCTGTACATTACCAAGGGTTGCCATTATCTTCCTCTGAACACTGCCGAAATGGTTTGTAATTTCATCCCAGTATTACCAAAGAAACCTGTAATCTCCAGCTACATTATTTTAAATAATACAGCCCAGCAATCACATCAACAAGCAGAATCCTCACAAATGAGGAAGTTTTTATCTAGAAGAAAACAACAATATTTATTTGCTATCACTTGCCTTCGAAATAAAATTGCCTGGGCACTTTAAGTGTGTGTAACAATGAGTGTAATCACAATTCTCTTTTTGTCTACAGAGGAAATGCATTGGATAGATGAAAAAAAAACATATTAACAATAATGGGTTTTGGTAGAACTGGTGTAACTGGGAGCGTGTTCAGCACAGGCAATATGTTGTAATCTGTCATTAYGCACTAGACTGCTGTCAAAATGCCTTCTGATAGCTGGGCATCTAGATAGATATTTACTAGATTTAATCTCCTTCACTAGCAGAGGTTGGGAATGCAACCAATTTGATCAACATTTCAAAACAAGGCTATTCACTGATACCAGTTTCAGCAGAAAACTACACAACCTAGTTATTTTTCATGCTTCCATAAATGTATACATATAATAAAAAGATTTGTGGTTCCCATTGCAAAACAGTATGGYAATTTGAATTAACCTGTTCATTAGCAGAGTCTGATCACCTCCTGAGAGATTTTTCCAGGGGTCCTAAACAAGCKAAGGCTAAAATGCCAAGCAGAGTAGGAATTTATGGAAAGATCAGTGTTTTAGGTAGCAGTCCATTTGTATTAGGTACTCAAATTAATACTTTTTTAAAAACAGTAAGTTAAAAAATTATTATAGAAGGGCCTTGTCAGATGAGAACATTTTCGCATCAACTGAAAAAACAATGCTTTAGTGGACTATGGCAGTAAAACAATAAATAGGGCTGAACTCTTACCTCATAATATGACATAATGAGCTCTGTGAACGAATGAATCCTGAATCAGTTAGGGGCCAGTCACATTTTCAATGACACAGAGGATTCCTACTTTTGTATGTGTTTGTGTACGTGTGACTATCTCATTATAAATTGCACTYGTTATTTCTGCTTGACGCCTTAATGATGGAGCCAATTCAGCATTTCAATACACTCACCAAGAATACTCATTCAGKAAACAGAAGGGAGGGATTTTTTMATGGGTTTTTTCATATTCCTCTTGRTAGAATTATAGCTGTACAAATATGTATCTCACTGGCCTTTCCCTTACTTAACATTAGTGTGATGTTTCTGTTTCCATAGGTGACCTGCAGGGGCTGGGGATATTTTTTCCTTTCCTCAACGTACAGTTTGGCTCCTGGCAGGTTTTTTTCCACGTTACTCTGAATCGTCTTGGACTGGCTGTAGCTAGAGATTAAATGTTGTGCTGTATGCATCCATGATTCTAGTGCTTTGGTGCACCACGTCGGATTGGCAAGGACTCTAGAAAAACAGGGACCTGACTTGTCTATGGCATATAAGAGGGATCCATGTCTTAGAGTTGCTGAGATGCTTCCATGTAATTCCCTTACTATTGCGGGACTTCTTCAGATAGCTTCACCATTGCTGCTCTCTTCTTGTGGCACTTTGCAGCTTTCTTGAATCTGGTATTAAATCGTCTGAAAGGGTTTTGAGACTGGCAGCTCCTGGGGCATGTGAATTAGGTGCTCCCTTCACCCATCCTCTTGGATGTAAATCCATTGCAGGGCTGCTTATCACTGGGCACAAGACTTGTTAACCCATGCAGCCTTCTCCAGCCTGTGTTTGTAAGCACCAAGTGGGACCACAAGAGAATTGTTTGGAAATTCAAGATAATATTATTGAAAGAATCCCAAGTCTAGGCATTTGCAAAATCACAAACATTTTCTTCATAAGGTGCTTTGGGATCCGCAGGGATGGAAAACCCTGTAAAACTACAAGTTGGTGTTAGTAGACTTTCCTGACCGTTCTTCTCTGGGCCTGAGCAAAGATAACACAGGTCGGCTAATGATTTCCAAGGAATGCCGTTGTACTAATAACGAGATATGTACACTCGGGCTGGTATCCTTCTCGGTCACTGTGATTGCTCCCCTCTACCCAAGGCGTTTTATAAAATATGGTAATTAACACAGCGCCTTCAGACAGTGCAAATTTATTGCAATTTATATGTTCGGGAGTGTTGGTAAAAGGCCAATGCTGGCATTTCTTTAACTAATAATTATTGTGTTTTATTGTTGTGGTTCTCTAACACATTAACGAGCGAGGACCCAGCTTTATTAGAATTCACTTGGCCCCACTGTTCCATGCATATTTATTATGCGAGAGAATAGGATTCTCTTCCTCTAGCCTTCACTAATTTAAAAGAAGATATCCTCAATGAAATGTATTCAAATATTTTGACATTTTGCTTCACCTCACTTACAGAGCAGAAATTGTTTCTGACAGTTATTATACAGTACGGGAATCCTGCTGTTTCACTCTGCTGAAGCGCAGGTTGAAAAGACACAGCGATTGCATTTTGTTCAAAGAGTGATTCTCTGGCCTAGAAATAGCAACACTGTCAGCTGTGATTCACTGGAAGTTTAGATAATATCCACTCTGTACCTCTCCACCAAGAACATGGCATTTTTTTTCTTCTTCTTCTTCTCCTTAGAACAGAAGAAAATGAATCAAAGWAGTGTGGAAAATTCAACACATCCAACTTTGGGATCTGAGGTAGAGGAAGGTTTTGATTTTGAAATGTAAGTGGAAATTGGGAGAAATGGCAGTGAGGGAAGTTGAGCGGGAATTCTTTCCTTCATTCAGACACTTTCAGTCCTGTATTTTACTGTGTTTTAAACAGGCTTATTTACAAGACGATATAKCAGAGGTAAAAAATACAAATACCTAGGCATTTCCAAAGATTTWAAATGACAATTATAGGCGGCACCTGCCTGATTTTTCTTTTGTATCATGCTTCTAAGCACATTACATGTGGMAACATCTTTTTTAATACAATAGCATCCATATGTGGAGCACAACAGCAAATTTCTCAGGTCATGCTCCCAAAAACTGCTTATAACATGAAAACCTCAGCCTTTTCCCCCCCTTTTAGAATTCATTTTGGTGCTATCTCAGATATATATAGGTTGGAAAAGGAATTTTATCTTTAGATCTATACAATCAACGCTGAGTGAAGTTAAGCAGGGCTATGGTAGCATATTTAACACTTTATTTTAGCCCAAAGGCCCTTGCTTTCAGAGCAGATTTTAAGTTTCATGAGGGTTGTTTATTCAATGGCAAGTGGAAGAGCACCTGGAGAATCTCAAGGAGGACAAGGAGGGAAGAATATGAGGAAAAACCTGTAAAAGGCTCTCCCAGATACTTTGCTGCTCCCTTTGCTGTTCATGTTATGTAGATCCTATATCAGAATTGAGATTTCTCTTTTCAGAGTAAGAAAGAGGAAGCTGAATGCACAGTGAAAAGAAATCACAACAGTGGTATTTAATACAGTTCCTTAAGATTTCAGAAGCTGAGTTTCTGTCTAAACCACAGAATATCACAGAAGGGGGTAGGATACAGTGATAAAGGGTCTGTTCTCATAAAAAGGGATTGTTCATGTGTAATCTCTGTTAATGCTCCTGTCGTATCACAGAAGAATCTGCCTATTACATTGATGAGAAAATAATGAATATAGTATCTGGGAAAATCACATTGYTCAAAGTGTTTCCTAACTTTTCCATGCAAAAAAAAGCCTCCTAGACAGACAGACAGACATTATTAACTGGAGTGAAATCATGAGAGCGGCTGCAGGATGCGGCCCTTCCTGTCCTGGAGATGCAAGCCTCAACTGTCAAATGCGATGAGTAGTGTGGCGTGTGAGCTCAGATCAAACCCCAGTCTATTAAGACAAGAGAATGGAAGCTTTAAATCAGATTTTGCTTTGTGCCACTTCGTCAGGGGGCTGGAGGAGATAGGGTTCCCCAGAAGGCTTTGGAAAGCGTGGCGTGCTGCAACTATTCTCTGCTAGTTGCTCAGGCACGAGGCATGCTCACCCTTACAGAATTGCATGGCGATGGGATCGCTATAACAGGAGCCCTGCCAGAGCAATCGCCCATTAACGAACCACCACGGTTTCAAGCAGCGGGGTTGCTGACTGCCCAGAGCATCTGTCCTCCCCTCCTCAGGGCCGCATCCAGCCTTCCTCCGGACACAGAAGGCACGGATTCCCCAACAGCTGCCTCCCTAGCCCACATTAAAGCTCTCCCCCAATAAAACAGGAGCTTGTCCTGGACTCCCAGCCCAGCTTCTGGCCCCCGCTGCCTCTCGAGGAGCCATCTCCCTGAACGCCTCCTCCTGCAGAAACAGTCATCACACACACAGAAATAACAGGGTGTCAAAGCCTGGGATAAACAGGTTGTTCTTAATTGCACATCCTGCTCTTAGGACCTCTGCTTCCACATCATTTTCCTGGAGAATCATACTTTGTACATGGCAAAATCTCTCAGGAAACGGTTGCTGGCAGAACAGGGTGTGTTCTGGAAACATGATTTGCCTAATTTTGGAGTCCAAGAAAACTCCTCTTGCCTTTGATCGCCCTATTTATGTGAAATGTCAGCTGGTATTTGTGTAACTGTGTGTTCCAGCTTGTGCAGGGGATGACACCATYGAAATGGATGACTAAGTCCTCACACCTGTTCTGCTTTTAAATACAATGGATTCATGGGAAGTTCCTGTTTGTTATGAACTGTGGACCCTACTCAAGGGAAAAGAGATTTGCAAAGTAAACAGATAAAATGCACTCATGTTCTCCTCTCAGACAGCATTTTCAACAATGAAAGAGCTGAAATTACCAAGTCTGCTTCCCACACGCTCTAACATCATCATATGATTTCAGATCGTCATGCAACATGCAGCCAGCTGTGCCAGGACTGTAATTACAGTAAAGGTTGGTTATCCTCTCTGACATGATTTTCCCACCTATACTCATCCCAATATTTTTCATTTCCACAAAACATAAAACAATACATTTTCCCGATTTTTTTTATTTAAAGAACAGGCTGGCTTCTCAAAGACTGTCCATGAATGTATTGACAGGAACTGTGAGGTCTGAGAGACACGGGACTTCGCAGTGCAGTAGGCACAGGTGGAGTAGATGCTCAGAGACCGCTTTGAACACAGATATCCAGGGTAAAATCCAGTGCCCCAAAGTCAGTGAGGTGGGACTTCACTCTTTGATTACACAAATAGGATTAAGACTGTCTAAATTGCCATTGGATATTAAGGTTAAAAAAAGGTATTTCAAAGAATAGTGTGATTATTAAAAAGTATAACTGTAATCTCAATTTCAAGGAGTAATATATATGCCAGTCTGTGAGCTGGTAGTCTTGATTCTTGAACTTAGGGCTCACTTAATCCTTATTGACAGAAGTTTATTGCAATATGAAGAAAGCCACCGGTGGTTGGAAATTGAGGACGCTGTCATACCTGTGCACTGAGCCTCAGCTCACAGTCCTCCCCAGGCTCTCTACAGACACCTGGCCACACGTAGCGAGGCTCCCCTCTTTCCACCTCATGTTCTATTCACTTTATTAACAGGCTTTCTGGGAGGAATTCATATAGAAATGAGATGAGACTCATCTTTTAGGTGAACTTCCAATGCAACCTTAGTTTTTGTTACCAAGTCACAAATGAAGAAAACAATGATGAGAAGAAACTATCAATTAAGGTTGAGGGGTTTTTTATTCTGGTATTTTTGACAGAATGAATGATCAGAGGTGCAAATTAAAGTATACAGATAATGTCTCCAGAATATTGTTGGGTTTGTCAAATGATCTCTGACACTAAATGCAGTCTGTAAAAGTTTGACATATAAAGCACAGATATTCTTATAAATACTGTGCTTCATTTTAAAAACATGAATGAATTGAAAAGTTGATATTAAGCAGGACTCAAGGACACTTTTTAAGAGGAATTTGGACAATACTCATTTGAAAGAAATATATTAACTCTGAAAAAAAGAAGAAGAAATGAATGGRCCTTGGAAGAGGGGAGAAAAATCTTGTCATCTTCCAAAAGCCATCTCAGCTGCTTTCTATACTCAAAACCCTCTCAGACCTTCCCACACAGCCTCACTACCCCAGGAGCAGTTTTGGTGCAGGAGAAACATGGAAGAGTCCAAAACTTGCCTGGTCCTCTCTGGGCTGATGCTGTAGGGAAGATGGGGGATGCAGTTAGGATGCTTCTGGCTCACCCCCAGGCACTACATCTTATTTTCTGGGTTTCAGCTGGTCCCTTTGGGTTCCCCATACAGCCTGTGGAAAGTAGGAAACCCCAGAGAGCAGGCACATGGTCTGTGTACTTACCTTAGGGTAAAGTAAGCTTCAGATGCCTGTATTATGTGAGATAAATCCTACCTGTCAATACATCTGAGATCATCGATAATGCTCTGGAGGCAGGGTAGGTAAAGAAAGACAAAGCCCTGCATCAGCCTCGTATTCCCCTGAAATCATTTACTTCTTCTGTAAAACTACCCACCACTTAGAATAAAAGCCATCAGACAACATGCATACACTAAAAAACAAACAACATGTACATTGCATCATACTGCCATCACTCCGGCCCCAGTGCAGTGGGCTTGCTACCAGTGTGGACCAAACAGCAAGTTGTCTAAGCAAGACAGCAAGAGACAGCAAGTTGTTTAAGTAAGAAAGAAGGGACAGTGGATTCATGCACACAGGCAAGGAGACRCCAACAAGGAGCGTTGGCCAGCACGGCTGGCTGCAGTCCCAGCCTCAGCAGTGCTTTCACTGGTGTCCAGGTACGTGTAGGGATCCTATTGGCTTGGAGAGCAGGTAATGCTTAATTTTGCAGTGTTTACAGAAATCCTGCCAAGAGTGCAGGCAGCTCAGGAAAACCATGAAGATGCCTGGGAACTGACCTTACAGGAGGGAATGGTACATACAGCTAATGCCCAGGAGCGAATAGGTAAGAAAAACCTTAAATACAAAGATGAATACGTTATGTYTGATGTAACAGAGAAGATGAAACCAGTGGAGATATGTAAAGAGGAGTAATATGGTCAGTGACGGGCCAGTAAAATAATTTCTAGCAGGAAAATGAAGGAAAAATAACATTTGTCAAGAGGTGTGCATTGAGGTGAAAAGAGCTGTAGTTGTGTAGGGGTGTTGGAAGTACCTGCAACTGAAATATCATGAAAGGCTTAGCACAATATAAGCRCCATTGGCTTAGAGATGGCTTGGAGAAAGGTACAGTACATCTGTACAGTGTCTAGCATCATGCAGATATGTAATTAGTCAACCCTGTACKGTCTGGACTCAGCCCCCAAACAAGGCACTCTCTTGTTTTGCCTGAAAATGGCCCTCTCTACTCCTTTGTGCCCTCTGGGCTCTGTCCTCCGACCCTCTCACTAAGCTCAGGACTGACACAAGCAGCAAGATAAACTGCTTGCAGATAGACTTTAATGAGTGCTAGCCACACACTGTAGCTCTCCATAGGTGAAGAAAATAAGCAGTGATGGAACAAAGATTSGTTCGATACCAGCACAATGGAGGTATTATAGCAAAGATTGATTATGCAAAACAAAAATTCAATTCTAATAAATGCAAGCTAATAGGCTGCAGAATGAAAGTGTATGGAAGCATAAGCATAAAAAACAGGGGTACATTAAGAAATACAGTTTTCAAAGCCCAAATAAACAGAAGGCAGAGAGAGCCCCAGCAGCTGGTGCTGTCTGTGCTCCACGGCATTAACTGCCACAGAGGCAGCGTGCGCTGGGACCTGGCACAAATCACAAGTAACGATTGCCAGGACTTCTCTGCTCACCTGAGGCATTGCTACCGAGAGAAAATGTGAGCAATGACCACGCTGGGGTCCCAGGCGCTCGAGCTGCCCCCCTCCCTATACCATGGGGGCAGAAGAGGTGCCACGAGATTTCAGAGTGTCTCAGTACAGCAAGCGTGTCCGCTCACTTGACTCAGACTCACGATAGCATATAGAAGAGCTTAGGTGAGTGGAAATAGAGTAACACAGGCTGTGATCACAAGTCATAATATTTGTATGCTCTGTTCTGCTGATTTAAAAAATTATCTTCATTTCTGATATCCACTGCAAAAGATTTCTAAAAAAACCAGTTTCTCCCGACCATCTGTTTCCACAGCTGACCTTTAGAGACAGGAACACTAGTGGGCTACGTAATTCCTCCTTAAATCTCAACCAAGTTCTGCTGCTGATATTTCAGCACCAATTTCTCCATAAATGATAGCGCTAATGGTCTCACCGTTCCAGGCTTGTGATTGTTCGGGTACAACCTTTTCCATTCATATTAATTGGCACTGGGTTTATTTAAACCCATTACAATAGGTCTCAGAGGTGCCTCCTATTTTGTAAACCATTGGGTAGTAAAAGCAACTGAATGTATCAGAGAATTCTACTACCTAATTACAAAATCTGCAGATTTTCTCATTTAAGCAGAATAAAATCTGATACAGTTCAGTTTTACTCTCTCTTACTTACTTTTTAAGTTAGAACTATGGCCTTTTCTCATTTTAATTGCTCAGAGGGGAATTAAATCCCTCCCAATATATTTACCAGCTGTTTCTCTAAGAGATCTATCTGGGTATTTATATGATCCCAATCATAACAGTCTTTCTGCTAATCCCAAGGACTATATTCATAGATTTCTGTTTGCAAAATCCCTATGGGACAGGGTAGTGCCGTTATCTCCGCTGTACAAATAAGGAACTGACACACAGAGAGATGAAGGGTTCCCAGCTGGCAGAGAAGGGCCAGATTCCCTTGGGATTGGGGCAATGAAATGCTTGGCACCCCAGTGGTCCTTCCAACCACAAAAGTCTGCAATGCGGATGCTCTGACCATGTGCAAAGGAGGACTAGTGAAACCCAGTAGCATAAAAGCAGGGACCTCGCTCGAGGTACCTGGAGGCTGAGGAAGGCGTCCTTGGCCCAATGGGCCAGGTTCCCTCAGCAGCTCAGCAAAAATGATCAGCACTTGAAAAACGTGGGTTATTTTTCCTTRCCTGGAAAAACAGGTGGGATGGATCTTTCTGTGAGACAGATCCATCTGCCTTGTGTAGGCCAGAAGCCGTTGCTTRGATGGGCCATGACAAAGTGAGAGGAGCTTCAACTGGGGTTAATGCACCCATTTACAGATTTGGCCCTGTGATTATTCAGGGACATATATGAAATCTGGAAAGCTGGCAAGGCATTCAGATCTCCTAATCAATGTGCAGTTTCCTAATGGCTGAACGGTCTATGTTTTCGATTTCCAGACTCCAGATCAGCATAAAGTCAGAGCATCAGTTGCAGCTCTTCTTAATGGAATAGCACTTAGAGCAAAATTGATGCGCTCTTTAAGAGCAAGTCAGTCCTGAAACAACACGTTTCTGCCAGATCTTGGGCACGTTCTTGGAAAGCAGTGCAAGCACTGGGCATCATAACCAGAGAGCCGTCAAAGTCATTGCAGCAAATGCTGGCTCAGTCACTATTTCTTCTCAGAAGTACTCCAGACTGGGGTTTTGCCTGTGGAAGGAGTTCAGGATTTGGCCCAAAAGTAATAAAAAAGAAAACCAACTTCTCTCTATACCTCACTTTCAAATGCTACAAAGCATTTTTCCCAGATTAATAAATTTGCCAAAATTTACTGTTCTCTCTTTAGCTAATGGGAAAATGGCAGCACAGGAGGTGAGCTTCCTGCCTGGGTCGTGGAGGAGAAGTCAGCAGCAGGCTTTGGGCTGGACGCCAGACCTCTGCAGAATGGTAACTCTGAATATAAGACAGTCAATGAGTACATTACAATTTAGGATACGCAAAGTAGCTCACTGTGCTTCTTCACTGAAATGTTAAAATATTTTTTGGTTGTGCCTACATTAGTCACCAGTGCAGACCAGGGTGAAAACCTACAGACAGTAGAGAGGAACGGGTGTTTCAGAGAACCTGATGTTAATCCCATGCACACTTCTTTAATTCAGACTACCCCTAGTCTGGCCCCATGGGCTGAATGCCCATTTGTGGCTGGGGTGCTCTCCTAATGCAGATAGATACACTCTTAATGCCCATTTTAAGCCTGGTTGTACACTGTTGTTGCTATTTGTTCTCAATTTGCCTAAAGGAAGAAACTGTTTCTAGACTGGAGGAGTCTCTTGGTTCATAATTCTACCATGGTTGCTTTGTCTTAAAAGTTTGGGACTGTGCCCTCCTACTGATTAATGAGCCCAGAAGTCTTTCAGCACTACATTCCTCAGACATTTGAAACATCTTTTCAATCTTGTAGAGTATTAATTCTGTATGGCACATATCCCTGCATCAATTTTAACTTTGATCTTGAGGAACCATTCAATGCAAAGATTCGTATTTAAATCTAATGCCCTTATTAGTTCAATCTTGTTCGTCTTCCAAATGGAATATGTTGTAGTCTTTCATACCAAATGTTGGGATGCCAGTGGTGTGGATATGGACTGATGTATACTATGATCCACAGATAAGAGAAAACACAATGACCTTGATTTGAACACACGCACCTTAGGTGACAAACCAATGCTAAAGGGCAGCCAGATCTCACGTTGTCATTTCAAAGTGTGTATTCAGTGTAACTTTTTAGAAAACAAGATGAAATATAACTCTTTAGCTTCAAAGGAGTCTTTTTGAAAGTTGTGATATTTCAACAAAAGATGACAACGTGCCACCACAGAATAACTTGTGAATGCAAATACAGCTCACCTCATTGTTCCTGGTTTTCTTCAGAAGCTGTACATCTCACTTTTCTAAAAAATGTAGGCTGGAGAACTAATAGAATTTAAAAGAACTTCCTTTCAATGTGAAGAGTTGTAAGAGTGTTAGTTCTCCAAGTCTTTAAGGAAATCCAATTATAAGTCTCTTTATATTCATGCACCTTACCAAAAAAGGAACTTTTTTCTCCGTTGGTGTCATTTTCTCAGTGGGGACTCCACCATGACATTGGTGCTGAGTTTCAGTGCCTTTCTCGTTAGGAGACAACCGCTATCAATTCCCAAGAGACTGAGGTGGGACCCAGCCACACTACCCTTGACAGTGGCACGTTATAAAAGGAGCTTAATGTTCAGAAGCGATGCATAAAGGTTCTGCAAGGCCTCTTGTTCCAAATTTTTAAATGTGTACTCCGCTGAGAAATGCAAAGTCTAAAGGTAATTGTTGCCATATTGTACTTGGAGCCTCTGAGCAAAAGTCTTTCACTTCCCCTCCGTTTACAGCAGTACATAATCACAGCTAAATATTAGTAGTAGTATTATGCTATCCTAAAGATTTTAAAACAAGTGTCTGTTTGCCTGACTTTTAATCAAATAATATAATCACACTGATAATTTCTAATGTAATGCTTGCAGTTTTACAAGCAATGGTGAATTTTGGGGAATCTGAAGTTACAAAAGACCAAGACATTATTAGAAGGAGTATTAATTCAATCTACTCTATGTCAGTCTTATGAAAATGTCTCTTTTAAGACTGACAAGTAATCACAACACTTTCAAATTAATAACCTCCTATCTCCTTTGCCAATCACATTTGATGCAATATTTCTGGTAACAATCCCTTACTGATAGGCCCTGGTGGTGTGATGTTAAATTCCACTTTTCTTTATTAATAAGGGTTTAGTTATTTATGTTTCCAGAATAGATGAGAGAGAGACACCAAGCCCTAGATAGCCTTTGTGCCATTGAGTCGGCATCCCAGGGCAGGGCCGGTGCAAAGTCTCCTCCTGACCCTGGGAGCAACTGAGCCAGGGGGATGTACAGACAAACATCACAGATGGCAGGGCACCTGTATCATCAATTTGGCACAAGAAGGATGAGCCTGTATCAGCCTCTCCATTCAGATCCGGAGGGCGGTTTCATCGTGAGTCTCCCCACTGTGCCCGTGCACAGAGCTCTGGCTCTCACCACCGCACTCGGCCAGAGCGGGTTTGCTCCATGGGAGCTGCACTTGATGAACACGCTTCATGTTCTCCAGCACCATGGGCATTCACTCCATGGCACCAGATCAAATAAAACCAAACGTGCATAGGGTGAACGGAAGGTTTTGGCACCAGCTGAGTCACTTCACATACCTGCTTCTGCCAAGCCATGCTGCCTGCTGATTCAGGCACAGCCAAGGAGGGTGAACTGGCATGAAGTATGTGACCGCTGCCATCAGCCATCAGCTCCACAAGCATTATATTCTCTTTAAACCTCAGAAACCTGCAAAATGTTTCCTCTATGGCTGTTTCAGAAAAAGTGTCTCAACAACCCAGAGCTGTTCCATCAGACGACTTTCATGGTCTTCATAGATTCACCAAGTCAATATTCTGCTTCAATGCATTTAAAAAAGAAACACCCATCATGCTGCCACTGCTCACTTCAGCCACGGATAGCGTGCTATAATTATTAGAGATTTCTTTTTAAATAATTAAGGACATTTTCTGAGAGTTCTCGAAAATCTACAGTCGATAGCACTAAAGTTTAAGGTTTTTATATCAATATATCAGAGAGACACTGCATGTGGAGGAGGTGGAAAGGAGAACATTACACTTAAACAACGGGAAGGAAGTGGGAGACCCTAAAGCACTCTTCTGGATCAGCTGGAGCCAYAGATTGCTTGGGTCCTCTCCCAGCGCCGGCACCTCGAAGCAGCTGGCAGCAGCGGTGCTGGGCGGGAGCAGGCAGAAAGCCCCCCAGGCAGCGGCTCCGCCGCCTCCAGAGCAGGGCTTCCCAGGTCCCACAAAAATGAATGCTTTACAGCCATGTTTCGCATGTTACATTTCTGAAGCACCAGACAAACAATGGCTAATTATAATCCACAYGAAAGGATTATATCTTTGGCAGCTGGTGGTAAAGCCTTTTAGGTAATTGCTTAGGGGTTTTAGAAATCTAATACTTTGTTGCTAAATCACCTTGTAAAAATTGCTGGGCTTGGACAGTGGAAGTTCGTAGGAAGGACCAAGCCCCATTTATCACTTTCCTGTGGATACGGTTTTAATACAATTGCCAAAATACTCAGTCGGATATCAGTGACCACTCTATTGGAAATAGCCACCTTGGCCTCTGTAGCTCATGGAAAAAAGGACCCCTCTTAAGGGAACCTCTGCACACGTGCACAGCACCCAACTCTTAGCTGCAGACACCTAGTAAATGCATGGGGCTGGGGTCTCACTGCTGGGAGCTGATCAAGGCCACTGAAGGAAGCTTTGGCTCTGACCCATAGCTTATAGGCTTGCATAGAAAAGCACTATTCTTAAAAACAAAGTAAATGCTGCRAAGTTTAGGAAAAGAAGCACAGAGGCACCCACTAAAGACCAGCTATTACCTTTTAAATCTCACAGTTATATATACAGTTATTAGGATGGGAAGAAGGAGTAAAGAGAAAACATCTCTGAATGGGCACAACAACTTTCAAGGAATAAGCAAAGCTAAGTGCTTAGCAAGGACACTATAACATTTCCAATAATCCTTGCCAAAAGCAGGAGAGGCCTAAACTGTGATGGCAACGASTGCCATCTTCAGGGGCAATCCTTTTGGCCCCTGCGGTACGTAACAAGCATTTGCAGCTGCAGCTCTGTGGTCCTCCTGGGAAACCCCATAAAGTTGACACAACTGTACTGGGAGCTGAGGTGAGACCCGAAGCCACAGGAGCAGGCAAGGAGCAGACCCTGTTAGCAGCCATTTCTCAGCCAGCCCCCAAATCAGCCACAGTTTTTACAGTCAACCTGTGGCCAAACCAGACCAAGCCATCTCTGGTGCCCGAGAGATGCATATGAAACCCCAGTCCCTGCGCAGTGCTGACTTAACAGGTACGTACAAACAGGAAAATAGAGTTGGAGAAAGTAATGTAAACCTCCACTTTACTTTGGGAGCCAGCTGAAGTGTAGCCAATGAGTTTAATGGACATTTTCACTTCTGAAGATGAGCTGCTTTATTGAAGCAACTATGTGGGCAGATACATTTTTGCAATCAATATTCAGCACTAGCAGAAACTGTACTGACAATACTGAAAGGTTTTCTGTGCCATCTACCTTTACTCAAAGGAATAAGACATATCCTTGCTTTCAAAGTATTTCATCTGCCTGGTTCTAGCTTTTCTAGATTTCTGGTTTAGTGGAAACCATTGGCCTTACACGGCAGGAATATAAGAAGAGAGACTGGAGAGTGTGAGCAATCCTAGCAAGGCGCGTTGTGTGGCAAGGTGCATGCTGCCCTCAGGAAGGACAAAGAGTGGGAACTCCACCTGTCAAGGAAAGGTAGCAAGAACTTCACCAGGCTGGCGTGCACCAGCTGAGCGTGGAAGCCTGTGCGTTCATCGACTGCACAAATTATAGCGTTTAAATGTCACAGTAGGTGAGGCACGGGAGATGCTCTTCTGCTGCACACCAAAGGACCCTTGGGCTCTCTGTACTGTCCCTTGGCAGTGACCAGGATGGATGCCTAGCAAGAAGAGTAAGAAAAGAACCAGTACGTTGCCCTGGCCCAACACTCCTCCCACCCCATTTTCCACATGTCCTACACTTGCCTCCATTCAGGAGATAGCCACAGCATCACGCTTTCTGACAATATGTCAGTTATTCCAGCTGTTGAAATGTCCATGTGTAGCAGAGGGATTATACCGACAGCTGTTTCAGGAGAATAGCTAAGCATAGTTCCTATTACATAGCAATGTAATCTTTTCCTCTGCCTTGGTCATGCTGGTGGCCAACATTGTCTCTGATGAGTGATCATCACTGTATTACACTAAATTCAGAAACATGTTAAAAAAAGCATTGCCCTAGTAAAAATTTGGCTTATC
Organism: Oceanodroma leucorhoa; assembly: GCA_030449065.1. Classification (NCBI taxonomy): domain Eukaryota; kingdom Metazoa; phylum Chordata; class Aves; order Procellariiformes; genus Oceanodroma; species Oceanodroma leucorhoa. Next base: position 15,021,233 of record JASVER010000001.1, read on the forward strand.
CATCCATCCATCCATCCATCCGTCAATCCATCCACCCTTCTTCCTTCCTTCCTTCCATACTGCACGTGCCCTAGAACATTTTGAATAATCACCAAATGTTAAAGAGGTTGATTTTGATTCTTTTAATTATTACATGTGGCTTTTGTTTATCATGAAGACACCTTGTGTGGCAAAGATCCCAAGGACATGTACTCTCCCTCAGCTTGGAATGACTTCAGTGGCTTATTTCCCATTGTCTCACAACTGCGTAATGAGTAAAAAAATCTTAAAACCTGAATATTTATCACTGCAGATGCACAGTACCCATGTTTCTGCTTTGTTTAATGTTTGGTACAGTTTCAAATGATGTGCTTTTCCCTATGAATGTTGTGGCCAAATTTGTATCACTGGTGTAAGTCTAGAGTATTCCCACTACCTAGGAGCAGAACCCTGTCTACAGTATTTTCAGCAAGTAGCAGTTTTGCTGGGCTATTTTATACGGTGGGTTTTGTGGAGTAATCTTAACAGGTCAATGCTAGGGTTAACAAGTTACGGGAAAACACGTCAACACTTAGCCGTGGGCTTGCCACCTTCTTAGGAATATGGTTAACTATTAATTAAATGGCAAAGGAAACACTAAACACAAATGGTCTTGGTGCTTCTATTTGAAAACTATTCAGGCTCTGCATTTCCTTCCTACTGTCTCTCGCACATGCAGTAACACTAATAATGAGAAAATTGTGACTGCTATTAACTACCACTCAAATTTCATTTAACAGGAAAAAAAACCTGAGGCAATAGCACATTGGCCACGGTTTGTGAGTACCCACGGGATGCAAGGAGGAGTCCAAGTATATTTTAGCATAACCTGCTGACTGGCTGCCCTTGCTCATTCACCAGTTCCCAGCGAAGGATAGACAATCAGCTCTTAAATGCAGGAAACACTCAGAACAGCCTGTGCATTTGTGTCCTTCCCTTTGAAAGCCAGGAGCGAAGGCGCGAGTGCTCAGACTGCCCTCCGATCGCTGTGCCAGCCTGGGGACGGTGCCCGTGTCAGCCTGGGGACGGTGCCCGTGCCAGCTCTGGCTCTGCTCCTGCAGTGCAGCAATTCCTCCAGCCTGTGAGCTGAAATGTCCCCAGTTCCTGCTGTCCCCGACCAGAGACACCAGTCATCCCATCCTCTGCACCAGGAAACAACTGGAAGTGCAGCTCATTTCCAGGGAGAGTGGAGACCAGAGAAGGGGATCCTCGTCTGAATGCAGCAGGATCTCCAGACAGTGGGAATGCTGTGTGTTGCTGGCATGTTGTGCTTGTGAAAACATCAGTATCTTGGGGAAAAAAAGGAGGGCATCCAGCTCCGTTGTCCGTGCCGTACTAACGAAGGTAGAAACCTAACTAAGGTTAGAAGCCCTTGAAACTAGCATCAGGTGGCAACTGTACAGAGACCAGTTCCAGTTATAAGTTGAATTGCATTCCCCTGCCAGCCGTGCTAATACGAGGCGGGCAGTCCGGCTCCGCAGGGGTTAGTTTCTCTCTCTCCTACGCTTTCTGGCAAAACCTTCACTGACACCATGTGGGAGCTGGTCAGGCCCAGGGTCTCCCGTGCATATGCTTTAAGCTCTCTTATAAACCGGCCGGGCTGTTTTTTTATGCTTCTATGCCATTTTCCGTATGTTTAAAGACAATTTCCATTTGGCAGCCAAGGTAACCTTAATTCTGGTTATTGGCATTCATTGCATGTGTTCGTCAGTTATGAGGATGTCAGGTTAATGCAAGCACTGTGCTGGATTACAGTTTTCCCTGATACATCAACTTGTAAAATTGCCCAAGGAAACACAGAGTTTAGTAACATCAAGTTTCGATTCTGCCCCGACTGCTGTTTGTGACAGAGTCTTTTTTTTTTTAATTTTCATCAAAAAGAAGTTGAATTGCCCAGCAGCCAAGCATTCTTAATACCTGCCAATAAGATTTTATTTACCTTGGATTATTTTGGAAGACCTAGGTTTCTCTATAACTGATCATTAAAACGGCAATACTTAGTACGTTTTTCATGAAATGATGGAAATTATTTGCTCAGCTTTTCTCTAAGAGTGTCCCCTTAGGGTATACAAGCCACTGGGACATCCACTATTAGGAATTTCAACAGTCAGACAGAAGCGTTGGCTACAGGAGGCCCCATGGATAGTTCTGGTCTTCAGCAAATCATCCTTAAGTGCGCAGTCCCATGCATGAAGCATCTCACTGCAGTCGTGTGACTGCCGGAGCTGAACTCCTTTCCCTTCCAACATCTGCAAAATAGGCACTTCAGCTCCATAACTTGGTGTCTGAATCCAAGGGTAAGAGCACACGGGGAAGTCAGAGCGAGGTGTGACCTACACTGCTATGAGTACCACTTCCCCGCTGCTTGCTCAGAGCCCACTATGAGTGCCTTTTTTTGTCCAGTTTAGTTTATGTCTGTTTAATGTAAACAATAAAAAGTCCTTATTGCAGGAAGGCTAATTCTGATAGAAAAGTGCAACCGTAGCAGTCTAATTATACTGGCAGTACTGGGAAAAACTCCCATGTAGATAAGCCCATCAAGAAATTCAAAACAGAAACTACCTTTAACCAAAAAATAAAGCTGACCACCTATATTCATTGCCAAAGCTAAGACAAAAATTATGAGTTGCTGGCTTTTGGAAGTTAATATCATGCAACCAAAAGGGTCATCTTTCCACTTATTATTTCACAGAGTTATTATCCTAACATGGCATTTCATACTTTTGACTTTCTAATTTTCTTCCTCCCATATGCTCTTGCTCATGTTTTTAGTTACTTCTCTTTGCCTGTTAGCTTTGTGTTAGTACCATTATTGAATGCTAAAGCTCTCAGTGCAATGCACAGTTTTTTCATCCACCTGTAACACTGACAGTAATAAAAACACTTTGGAAAAGGCTGGGGAAGGATGTTAGTTATGGAAAAATCCATTGCACCCCTGCAAACTCCTTTCTGTTTGTAGAACAATTAGGGACAAGCTGTGACTGAGTCAACAAATGGGGRAAAAGAAGTGATGCAGAGGATTTAAGAAGAAATAGCCTGGATGCTGTTTCTTTCTTGTAACCATGCAAGAAAGGAGTATGAGGAACAACCACCACCTGAGGAACAGAAAACAGTAAAAGTACATGTGACAAAATGTCCTGCTTCTAATGGTCAGGATTAACTTTTCCCTATAATCAGGACAGCACTGCCAAGTATGTTGTCAATCCTATTTCAACAAAAATAGAGGATTTCCCCCAAAAGTCCCTTCAAAGCCCTCATATGGAAACAGGAAATCAAAAGAGCTTTCTGGAAGCTTTCTGCAAAGAGCCATCACATTAATTCTTAAATCACAGCTCTTCATTGAGACCTTCCCTCAGAGAGAAAGGAAGCTGCGACCAAAAAGCTCCACAAAAGACAAACCTCTGGTGAATGGCTGAGCTTTTAATAACTGAGGAGAACAAGGAACAGAGACTCTGAATTAAATCACGAGCAAAATTTTGATGTCTATAGCATTAAACCAAGAATGGATTTAAAAGAGAGTAGTCATGAGGCCTGCACAGAAAAAACACAAAAGATTTTAAAATATGAAGTTGAATCGAGTTGAATCAGGTCTAAATTTATCAGACAGGCTCACTATCTGCTATAAACTGGTAATAAAGGGGGAAAGATTATGCATATTATTCTTTCTAGGACAAAACCATGAATTCTTAAGGAAAGAAAGCAAGGTACAAAAAATAATTTGCAAAAAAGACATTTTTTTGACCTGCAAAAAGTAATTGCAGTTCAAGCAGACTTGCACTGTGTTCCTACTGCCATGGCCGGGTTGGGACTTTCCCCACAGTCCTGAAACAAAAAGTGCCTCTCACTCTTCTTGCCCTGGATCCTAGTTTTTATGTTGTTAGACCAAGGACTTTGAGCTGCAACTGGAAGAACAAAGGTCTCTATTTCCATTCCTTCGGAGTGATTTCACTTCTTCAGAGGGGATTCAGGGACTGAGCTGGTCTCCTCTTCCCTTGCATGAGCCTCACCATCAGATGGCCCCGTTGTTGGCATGGAGCACTGGGATCTCTGCAGCCTTTGGTGCTCACCAGCACCTGGGCGACCTGCAAGTCCTCCCGGCAAGGGGACGGCTGGGCATGCCCAGGAGCTGGGTTCACACAGCTCAAGCCAACGTTTTTCTTTAGTCTTCATTGCAAGTACAGTCAGGAAAATATTGCACAAAAATTCRGATTAAACCTCAGATTACAAAGTGAATTTGCAGGTGACAGGTCTGCCACTCCATTCATTGAGCTGTGCTGAGCTAAATGCTCACAGAAAATAAATTCCAGTCTGACCCACCAAAACACCATAATTTTAGGCAGAAACACTTTGTTTCTAACATTTGCTTTCAGCAAGTGTTTGCAGCGATAGCCTTATTGCATGAAAAGTCCTGTCAGCAGACGGAAGCAGCGCCACGTGAGTATTGTGCCCATCTGCAAGCAAGCGAGCACCGATCAAGCTGTAGAATAAATGAAAAGAAATAGAGTGCAAATGAAAATTTGGCAAAACACATCATCTAGTCTTGATCAATGAATCTGGAAGAAATCACAGCAACAGGCTACAGAGCCAACTGGTCCCCCTGACACATGAGGGGTGTGAACATTTTGTAAATGTGCTCCGTGTCATATTGTCAAGACATGAAGAGCAGTCCCTTACCAGCCGTCCCTGTGCTTCATGGCATTATTACCGTCCTGATCGGTCTGCGGACATCCCATGAAGAGAAACAGAAGAGATTGTTATGAATTATTCAGGGTTTCTTTTTATAAGGGCTTTTTCCCATTTTCCCCCCTCAAAATTAAAATATGATTTAAGTCTCCCTCACAACTTGCGTTAGTGCCACAACTGACAGGTTTGTGTTCTTGGGCATTTTATCGAATTACACTTTCTCATCACAACATTTTTGAGGCTCAGAGAGAAAAAGCAAGTGGTGCTTGTCTACTAATATTTTAAGTTACTAGGGATTACAAGGCACAAATTAAAATGGATGTAGGTGATTTTTAGCCTGAAAAAAAAMCCACAAAATCATGCTTCATATGAAATAGTATGAGTTGAATGGTACAGACGGGGTCATATTTATTGCCATAAGGAAGGGCAGCACCTGCCTCCCAACAGGCTCCCTCCAGGACACAGCAGAAGAGGTCCCCAGGTAACAGGTGCTCAGGGGAAGAGAGGCACCAACTACATCCTTGGTGCCCCCATCACCTCCTTCCGCATGTCCAGCCTTTCACGCAGGATAACCTCCTGCCAGAAATGCACTTCGGGCCAAATCCTGCTCCCAGACTCACATGGCAACAGCACAATAATGTTCCAGACCTGTGGGAAAATATTTTCTGTTTGTTTCTCTACAGCATCTTCCAGCATCGTATGTTGTTGTCAGCGTGCAGTTTTGAGGGGCAACCTAAGTATGAGGTGGTTTTCTTGATCCTTTTTTCCTATCAGCATTTATAGTTGACAAACACCCCTCCTTTATGTATGTGCATTTACCTTTCCTTCTTGTATTCACACTCACTGCATCAAAGCAATGGGACCCCAAATCCAGGCTCAGCATCTTCACCAGAAGCTGGTGCAGATGCTGTCTCCCTCGGGGACCCCAGCCAGAAAAGGAGATCCCTGAATATCAGGCAGTAAAGTTCAGACCGGGGAGCGTCCCTCAAAGATGCTATGCTACCCTATGTAAAGGCTCAGGGAACGAAGAGTGGGCAGTAAGAAAATGGTCAGGCATCCTCTAAGAAAAAGRCTGGAACCTGCCTTTTTCTTCTTTTTCTTTTGTGGGTTTGTTTTTTTTCAATGAGGGAGAACCATAGCCCACTAAGTTTATCTTTGTGGAACTGGAGATGGRAGAGCAGGGATGAAGGGGAGAAGTGAGGGTGTGTTGGCTATGAGGTGGGAAGGGGTTGCTGCCTGCCGGGGAGGCAGGGCAGCGGCAGCCTTCCTCCACAGGCAGAGACTGCTGTGCCTTTGACGCTGCCTCCAATTAGACAGGGAACGTCTCCATTTTAAATGTGATGCCCCGGCTCAGTCGTTTTCTCTTGCGAGGTTTCTCCAGTATTTACTTCCTTTCATTTTAGAGCAACTTGAAATCTTGTAATGAAGGCAAAAGGAAAATGTAAAAAATCTTCAATGCCACCCACRCTTGAGAGGTGCAATTATCCCTCTCCGGGGGGGGGATGCGACACATCGCTGCCCTCCCACTTGCTCGCCCCACCACTGTATCCCCACTCCCACTTGGCAGGGCCCGGGCACACTGACGAGAAGTGAACAGTATAGGMAAAGGGTTAAAAATAAGCTATCAGATCTTCAGTTGTTTACCAACTTCTCTTGAATCTCGAGGATCTTCCCAGTGGCTGAGGCACAGGCGGAACAAAAATCCTTGCTTTAGGGGCAGCCTCGAGAGGTGAGGCACGAGCAGTATGTGACGAGTCCACCCAGGGACACCTCTCCTGCCTCCTCCACCGCCTCCCTCGCTGCGTGAGGAAGGAGGCAACCGCTGTTTCCCTGACCCTCGCCTTGTCTGCCCGAGGGAGGGAGCAGCGCATGCGTTGCCCTTTCCCACCTACCCCGCAGGAAGACGGCCGGGAGCGCTGACATGATTTAGGTCTCTGCAAAACCCCACCGGTGGCAAGACGTCGCATTGTGTCTGAGAGGGAATGTTTGCATCAAGCTCTCCACTTCAGTTTACAGAGGACTGTCAGCAGCACCATCTTGTGCTGCTCCGTGCCGGCATCCTTTCCTGACTGACAGCAGTGGGCTCGCCGCCGAACGAGGCACAAAATGAAGACCCAAGTTTCTAGCCCACAATACRAAGGAGGGCACACCAAAAACAAGGAGAGCATCCCTTGGAAGACAGCTACTGCCTTCCTCATATTCTGTTCAAGTGATGCCAGCAAATAAATCTGCATGAGGTYGCTTTAGCTGCTGTTAGCCTTCTGCACAACATGTAACAAAGAGATTAGGGGGGGTGATGGAGGGATGTATTGTGTTCACCCCGCCTAGTCTGTGCCTTTGAGAGCACGCTGGGTGAAAGTGCTGTGCCCAGGGTGGACGCGAGATCTGCACACAGCTATTCACCTGGGGGCCTGGTTAGAAAYGGGAACGGTTGCCCAGGTGTTGGGCTACCCCCAGCCCAGGGGTAGGTTTCAGCCAAAATGCTGTCAAAAATAAGCCACAAACACAGGGTCTCTAGCCTCACTTTCTCTGCTGTGGCTTCGTGAGCGCATTCGTGTTACAGAGCCGTGCTCTTTTCCTGCTGCTGCACGCCTGTGTGAAGTGGGTCCTGACCCAGCAGGATCCGCTTCTGMCCCCTGCTTCCATCGGGGCAGGGACAACAGCACGAGCAGATCTGGGGGCGGGGGGGCATCCATCAGTGAGCCGGGCCCTGCCACACCACCGCRCAGATGGGAACACTGGGCAGGGTCACGGGAGGACCAGCACTGGCACCCACTCACGCCGAGAGGTTCCCGTGCTGCTGATGGAGACACCTTGGCTCCTCCCAAGGATGGTTTCCCAAAGCAGCAATCTTTYCTCCCCGAGACAAGCTGCGCCCGTGAGTAATGGTCTGTGGATGCAGCAAGAAAAACCCACTCCGTCAGGCAGGACAGTGGCTCTATTGCACTGCTCAGCAGCAATGACAGGGACAAAATCTGGTACTAAATTATTTGCATYAAGCACCAAATCCATAGTGGCACCAGTCAAAGCCAGGCAGAAATTTTAACTGCAGTATCTCCACCTCTTGACTTTATTTTTATTGCTGAGACCTAAATCTCAGAAAGAGTGTTTACCCCAGGACCCAAGTGGGTTTGTCTTTGGTATGAGGCCCAGCTCACAAGGACGTGATGTTTACACACCCGTTGTTTCTTAGTAACGTCTGATCCCATTGGCCAGAGAAGAGAGATTTTGCAAAGATACAGTATTCCTACAAGCTTTGCAAAAATTAGTGGCTAGATAAAGAAGAGGGACACAAATTGCTGCCATTCACAGTGTGGGCTCGGCAGTCAGACGTTGCGTGGCCTTGGTTGCCCCGTGAGTGCACACATACCCACCGCTGGCTGGGGGCACCACGGTCGGCCCCAAACCCCAGCAGCCCATGGCTGACCTGGCATCGAGGGACCTGGGGCAGAGCCAGGAKCTGCAGGATACGAGGAGGAGCAGCGGTAACACGACGAGGTGACGCCACAAGAGAGATGCGAGGGACTTGCGACTGCAGCAGAGGTGGCAGAGGGATCTGAGATGTCTGTAGCAGACCCACCTTTGCTAGTGATAAGTGCCTTTCCAGGGCTTATGGTCATGGAGAGAAGCTGGAAACATGATCTCAGAGCACCTTAAAATCACAAAATAATTCAAAGTAAATAACCCCCTTAAATATGCTATTTTTAAAATCTCAATATTTTTAAGCCAACTTCATTATTTTGGCCACACAAATTGTAATTTCTGAGTACTTTACATCAAGCCAGGCTTTTACAGGAATGTCAGTACATGTGACATCTTTACCTCCCTCAAACGGGAACTGAACATGGCACCCTGGAAGTGCCTCTTCCTCTTCATCAGCCCAGCCTGGGGTGGCTGGCTGGGACACAGACATCTGAGGATATCTGAAGCTGGACAATATCTCTCCTCCCAGAGCTTTCCAAAGCCTCTCTGGTACTAGCGTCTGTTTGGACGCAGCCAAATTTCCAACCTACTGGCAATGTTGCAGCAGTAGCTCCTTGGTTTGTCTGAGTCCTGTGCTGGAACGGGTTCCCAAGGGTGATTCTGAAAGTTCAGAGGAGCAGACGTCAACTTGCCATTTCTGGACTCAAAGATACATTCTGGCCCCATTGGAGGCATAGAAACCCAGTGGTGAAACCTGTGGGGACCACAGCCATTCATAACTTCATCGCTGGATGCCATGACAGCCTTCATCACTTTCTGAAAGCTTCAGTAAAACAAGAATGCAAAACTAGAGCCATCGCCTCTCCCTATTGACTTATTGACATTGCTTCCTTGCTTTCCCTTCCCCCAAAYTCTTAAATGTGAGGCAAGTGGCAGCAAAAAACAGAAAAGCTCATATGACATTTTCCCATTTCCTTCTATGTGAGAATGGTTTAGAATAAAAGTAGTCACAGTCGAGGGAAAATACAAATATAAACGTGTATAAACATATATATATATTTGGCAAAATAGTAATAGAGCAGGCATACTAGCCTAAGGAAAAGAATATCCTGCTCCAGCTTTTTTCCTGAGTGTATCCCTAAACCCTTGCTGTTTATAAAGAATGTTTTACATTTGTCCTTTGTCTGGCTTTATTACTTGTGTCATCGAGCACTCCAGTGAGCGCACACCAAAGGGGGAAGCGCCAGTGTGGGACCCTGGCTTACTCCAAGACCTCTGCCTTASTCTTTTTATAGCTCATAAGGCAAGAAAGCCTTGCCTCTGATCAAACTGGAATACATTTCATACGCCGTGTATGTCGATCCACCATTCCCACCAGGAACAATTTTCATAGCACTGCCATAAGCTATCGAGGGTCTTTTTACCGTCCTGTAATCATTCCTGACACTTTTTTCAGCAACATAAAGACTATGAAGATAGCCAAGAGTGGGTGGTATTTCTGTTTTTAAGCTGAACAGAGGAAAGAGAGAGTTTGTTTATTCTAGATTTCTAGTCTCAGGTGGCATCGATTGTTTTATTGAATTGCGTTTTTCTGACAAGTTATTTTGAATAAACAGAGCTGCCGTTACTGCTGTTTAGGGTGGCACTTACTACATCCTCAACTTACAGCCTCCTTAGGCTCCTTTGTTGTCCCTCGTGGTTGTTTCTCAGTTCTCTCTTCCTTTTGAGATACCTCTGGGTCCTTGTTTCATTATGTTGAGTCACGCATAAGACAGACCGATGTGCTTGTGGTGCAATGATGAGGCTGGTACTGAGCCTGCACTGTCTGTAGTAGTTTATTATTGCTGCCAGTGAAAAAGAAATCTAAACCTGGCAGCTCAGCCTGCTGTGAATCAATATTTTACAGGTAGTGTACTTTGAAGAGATGACACAAAGACAGACTTGAAGGAGGGGAGGTGGGGGGGAGGGGAGGAAAACGAGGAAGAGAAGAATCTACCTTGACATCCGTTGACATACTTTTCCACCAAAAGTGAGGGAAAACAAGCACCAGGTGCTGATGCTGAGGCTCTCTCACATAACAGGACTCTGCAGCCTTTACAGCAGCTGTAATTCCCTGCTTGCCTTCCCTGCTATTGCTCTGCCGCAAACAGGATAAAACCCAGCAAAGATACAACTTAGCACAGAGAGAAACTGCACTTTGGGATGAATATGGAGCTGGAGAACAGAGTGGTACCCCCCTCAGTGGGATCCTCAGAGCCCCGGCCTGTGCGCGGCAAAGGACCCGGGAGGGAGGGAGGGGACYGCCCTTGATGCGCCAGCCTGTGCTTTTTCTCCCTGGTGTCTTAAGGCTCTTGGCAAAGTTCACTTTATTTTTTGTTTTTTCTCCTTTTTAGGCTGACCTGATTAAGCAGTTTTTAGTTCTTTGTCACTGTACAATGGAGGAGCTTTCTAAGGTACTGTATGGTAATAAAGCCTTTCATTACTTTGTGCTGGCCACCCATTTACTTTCCGGTGAAAATCAAGATATCGGTTACAGTCTGCTAAGGCCTGAATGGCCCGACTCCAGATTATCTGAGAAATGATCTCTCCCTACCCGCCTCATTTTTTACATCTGCTTTTAAATAGGGCGCTTTGCCTGTTTAACTCAAAGGTAAAGCTGGCAGGAGCCAGACTCGGGCAGYCCCTCAAACTCTGCAATTCCCTGCCCCTGGAAAGAAGTTTGAATCCTTTTTTAAAGTGCGACATAATGGCTTCTCTTGTTTGCCCTACATTGTTATAACATGCATAAGGTTTAAATATCCTGGTGGTAGGCACCCGGCACCCAGAATTCAGCGGCAGGCGTGCGTCTGGCTTCAGCCTGCAGGGTTTGCTCAGCCGCCATGGGAGGGCTGCAGAATCCTGGGGGGACCCCAGAATAGGGATCTTATGGAAAACTTGTGAGGTGCAATATCACAGTGACAGATGCGTCTCATAAATGCATATAAGGATGTCAGTCTTGCATTGAAATGAATATAGTGGTTAAAATTACAGAATAGGTTATATTTTATAGGATTTGGATCAACCTCTGAATGGAAGGGGAAGTGAAGAGTCTTCACCTCACTATTCATTAGCACAGGGCCAATAAATTATGAAATTTTGACTAGCACACCAACACTTACTATGTTTTATGTTGAAATCTGAATAAAGTAAAGCTTTCTAGAAGAAACTAGAATCATATTTCTCCACCTGTGCAGAACGATGCCCCAAATGAGAAACATAGCTGTGAGATTTAGTGCAGCAAGAAATCCCTAGGGACAGAGAAATAACTTTGTAAAGATTAAGAAGTTTGCCCAGAGTTTTACCAAAAAAAGGACTAAATATTAGGTTCACACTTTCCCACCTTAGTTTAGAAACTCTGCATTGTTACTTTGAGACAACATACATCAAACTGAAAATTATAATGGTCAGTTAAATACCAGCGAATTTGATTTTTAAAGTTGGTTATTATTATCCTTATCGAGAGAAGTCAGTAGGACTAAGTCAGACCAGTGGACGTCCACAGCAAAAGGAGGAGGCTGRGGTCACGGAGGTACCATGACATCTTTCCGAACATGAAGACTGACTTGTAGTTTGCAAGAGATTTCAATAATGGATGGCCGCTTGTGTCCATCTTACTTGCGAGCCAGCTGAAAAGTACTTGCATTTCAGGGAATCCATCAGAAAGAGACATCAGATCTCTAGTTCTAACAGCCTCATCATAAAAATGTGTATAACATAATGCCTAATGGTTCAAAGACACACTGTGATGATAATTATTAACAACAGCACATGAACTCTACAAAGTAATTTTGGTCAGGTATAAAAGGATTATTTGATTTGATCATAGAGAGTTACAAACCAAATTACTTCTGATATGAGAGATGTTATTAGTGATCTCCATGGCCTCCCTGACTCATTTAAAAATTATTTTGCAAATTTGAATAATGGAAAGTGAAACAATATAGATTTCCACCCCCCTCTCCCAAACTGTATAGATGAAAAGACCCTTAATCCACATGTGTGTACCTAGAATAATGACTGATCCAGGCTTACTTTTAAGTCTGCGCTCCCTGATGAGGTTGGTAATGAGCTGACATGAATTAAAGTAAATAAAACTCATGAGACCTATAACCTGGAACCTCTGTGTCTTGGAATTGAGGTCTTGATAATTGCTTAACTTACAACACCATATCATTTTAAATGCTGAATTACAAACAACTTGAGAGAATGCTATGCTGTACCCATGACATAATGGGTGTGAAGTCTTACAGGCAAAAATGAATGCATCCCTGCTGTGTGTTAGTTTGACTCAATTCTTCAAACGATACAAACATGCTTTCCGTATGAAACGCACAACCGGCATTACAGAGCCTTCAGGTCTGCTCTTGCAGTAACCCTTGCGCCTGACAAGTACGTCACCCCATGTGTACCAGGCACCCATTGAGGGAGGGACTCACACCCAAAGCACGGAGGGTCCCTGCTCCCACCCCAGTCCCTCCAGACCCCCTCTGCCCTGCAATGCGGCCGGGGAGAGGACACTGAGCAGGGCTTTGGCCGCAGACATCTGATGCTGGAAGACAAACTGAGTTCACCAGTGTGTCAGTGACCCACAAGAGAAACAGAGGCAGCTTCCTTTCAGTTCTTTGGGGTCGTCATTAATAACAGATGGAATAAATCCAGGGCTGATGCGGTGCCGCTCACCAGCAGATCCCAGGACACCGTGCAGAAGCGCTGGCCCCAGGCTGCAGGCAGGGAGGCTGTTTTGATGCCTGGTGTGCCCAGGGTTGCTCAGGGAGCTGGTGGCAGGGCTGAGAAGATCGTTTGGGCTCCTGAACATGGTCCAGTATTTGCTGCATTGCCCCCTCCTCATYCCTCTGGCCGATGGAATAAAAATTTGAATGGAAAGAGAGATATATAAAGGGCTGGGGGAAAACAGAGGAGCAAAAACCAGACACTCAAATATATTTCAAATCTGTAAATGTRGTTCTTATGCTACACAAAGACTTTACACAGGCAGACTTTATACCAAGTGGCTGGACAGGGCGTGTTGCACCTTGTATGTGGTGCGGGAATAACCAGTGCATTTTCCTTCATGCTCAAACTTTTCAGAGATGGAGCTCTGAAATCAAGTTGCCCACCCTGTTTAACACACAAACCATTGCCCACCCTATTTTTTAATCTTTTAATAGTGTGAGAATATCCTGCATATCAGCATCCTCTGTCTTTTCTTCTGCCCTTCCATAGTGTCCCTTTTTACATGGTTCACATCTCAGCAAACTTTGCGACCTTCTGGCTACTCGTAAGACACAGCAGCTCTTTTCTGCCCAAAAATACCTTGGATTTTGGAACTGAAGCCCATCACTCACAGGTGYTCTTAGCTAACCATTAATCAGTTGGGTTTCCATTAGGGTTATTTGTTTACCTAGTGTGAAAACCTAGTATCTCAGTACTATTACCTGGCGTACATCATTGGATACTTAATATGTGCTGTTCATAAATTATTGAGGAGAAAGTCTTTCCCTTCAGCCTGTCCTACTGAAACGACGGCTGCTTTTATAGGTTACCTTTAAAATTTTGGTAGTKTTATAATTATATCTCARTTGTGGGAGTCAAATGTTATATACCKAACTATGAAGAATGCATGAGAATTAATTTACAAGGTAATAAGAGGTAATAAATCTATTCCTCAGCTGAAGTTTCTACTTTTTCTTAATATTCTGCTGTTTTTTCCTTATGTTTCCATTACTGTAATCAAATTCCAGTTTGCTGGTATTTTGGGTGCAGTATTTTGGGCTAGAAGAATTGAAACCCTGCTGTATTTTTTTATGTCAGCATAGAAAAAAATCCAGAAATCCTTTTGTTTCTGTGTTTATCTGTATTTCCACAAACTCCCTGCTTCAGTTATCTTTACTGTTGCTTCCCTGCGTGGTGGGAAGTGGGTGTCAGAGCCTGCACAAAGCCCTCCYGTCCCACCAGCCCAGCCGGAGCCAGCAGGGCAGGCTGGGGGCAGCAGCTGTCCATGAACAGCCCTTCGCCAGGCTGCAGCTTCACACGGGACAGGGCAATAGTCCATCTGTTTAAATACTTAAAGCCAAGCATTATGGTCTTCAAGARTAACCTCACTGAAACACCTTGAATTAAGAATAACAGTCAGGATGAGGCCCTAAGCCTATAACCACAGCCTAATTTTAGTACTGTATACACAGTATTCCCTCACTAAAACCAATGACACCTTTGGTGCAAAGAGAAAAATAGACGTACCATGAGGGGTAGACCAGAAAGCTCTAAAATCTTGTTCCACCTCACCTCACATGTCTACAGGAAACAAGARGAAAAGACGTTCCTTTTAGTCTGGGCTGGTTTGCTGGAGGGGATTTGTGGCTCTTGCTCTGTGCAGCCCTTGTAGATTTTTTGGTTACATACAATTTCCCCTTTAAAATCAAAGAAACAGAAAACTTGCATCTTTATGAATAACATTGTTGTGTTATGTGATTTAGCTTTCACACTGAGAAAAACAACTATTTAAAAACAAGAGCTGGAATAATTGCATTTCACAAGGGTAACGTTATATTACACTGAGCTCTGAAGCTCACATCACTGTTACACTTAACTCTACCCTTCACGGTAGCTGTAAACACATCAACGTATCTGTTCAGCTGTAAGATGCTAAATAGGAAGAGTGCTTTGGATTTTGAAAGGAACCAACTTTTAAATGGCTATGACAGTTTTATGACTCTTTCCCTGTCTCCAAGAGGAGGTACATAAACCATTCTCATTCCTATGCCTGTATTCTCCAAATGTGAACAGTTTCTTTTCGATAGATCCATGACTGCTCACCACATTGGCACCTTTTGTGCAGCAGAATAGGAGCCACATCTGCAATGCCGCTGTCAAATAGAGGAAAGGCAGCTGTTAGAATGACACCTTTCCTGCTTTAAAGCCAGCAGCTGCTTGCAAGGCTTACAAATATTGCAAGACAGTAATCTTACCCAATTCCTGCTTCCAAACGCAACAAACTCAACAAAAAGCCATCTCCAGGCACTCTGCCAATGCATCTGAACAAGAGGCCAAGCTTCAGCAAGGCACTGTGATATAGCAGTAGCACAGCCATTAYGATCCAAGCACCAGCTATTTTTCAATCGCTCTGAAATCAGGTTTCCATTAGACAAAAATTGAAAATCTGATACCTACAGATCTGGAACAAAATCACAAAATCCTGCCCTTCCAACGTATSAGAGGTTTGCCCCGTATTTTACCTCAGAAACAGGACCGGCTGCGTGGATGGGTGTTACTCTATATATTCCTTATACTGTATTTATTGTGTTTAAAGTAGCCAGGATAGTAGACAACCAATGAATTAGCATAACAKCTTGTAAAGCTGGTGTGAAATATGATTGTGTGAAATATGATTTTATATACAAAAATCTATCTGAGATCAAAGATACAGCATCAAGCCCTGTGAGGCTGCTGGTTGGAAACCCAGTTGATAAAGGGCATAAGAAACAGCTAGCAATCCTGCATTTAAAGAGAAACTCAGTCTCCCAGTGAGCCAAGCAGGTATAAACTCCCTTGCTGAGAACTGCAGATCTAATCTAATCTGTCTACCCATTTATATGATACTACACTTGCAGCATTTAAGCACCTTACAAAGATAATCACAGCCATAAAATAGGCACATGCATGTGGTCTGTTAATCCACACAGCCCCCATTTCCTTTCATTCCAGCACCAGAATACCTGCAATAACACATGTATGCCATCAGGACGCAAGGCTATATGCAGGCATTTTGGAGCAGAGGCTGTTTTCCTGCTATGATGAAAGTGAGAAATATCTACATTAATTTTATATTTATGTGTGCTTCTGCTCTGCTGTTTGCTATCTGGTTTCAAAGTGTTGGCTGCTATCGGAGTTCACCACACAATGCAGGAAAGCATGTGATGACTTTAGAGAGCTCAGTGGCCGATATTCACCCAAAAATCCCAGTATTAAAACTTAGAAGTTTGGTACTGATCAAATTGGGCACAACCGCTCCTATCTTAAGGCAGGGTTGTGGCCCTTCAGTTGAGCAACCTCAGAAAAATGATCAGGCAGGGAGAGACACGGTGTTAGGAAYAGTAATCCCAGCTCCCAGAAATGGACCTACCAGTGATAAATCAGGCTAGATCACATCGCAAGGGAAATGGCAGACTGCAAGACATGGGCAATGCAGGTTGTTTCTTTTTACACTGACTGCTACATAAGGCTGCTATGTATAAAATAAATAATGCTGTGGTGTGACGATGCTGATCTGAGTCACTATAGCTCATCCTGGGCACTCTGCTGTGGGGSTGCAAACACAATAGACGTCAGGAAGCAGCACGTTTGCAAACAGGGGTGGGAGCCAGCCGGCGAGAGGGAGCCTTGCCGGGGCTGCCGGGTCTGCGAGGGAGGGTGCAGGCAGCCGCAGAGAGCGGGAGCAAAGCGCTCACAAGAGGTGGATGGAGGGTCAGGGCACAGCTCGCTCTCCAGCTCCAATCCCCTCCTCCTCACCTGTTCGTTTCCTGCATCTCATCACCTTAGCTTTGGCACCAGAAAATGCATTTTCTTCCCCRCCATCTTTTAAGTAAGGATCCCAACTCTTTTATTTGTCTGCACTAGAAAGATGTAGAGCTGTAACTTTGCGTGATGCAAAGGCAAAGAAAACGCACACTGTGTCTCCAGTATAGAGTATTCTGAGCTACAAGTCACATAACCCTAGAGAAGAAGAAACCAATCCCTGTAAAGGAATATTGGAGGAAAGCAATCGGCCAGTGCTTGGCCAGTTTTCCTGCTTCACCTGTCAACAGATGATGTGTAGGCTGTCAGGAGTCAAATTCTTTTCCTATTAAAGTTAATGATGAAAACTGCACAGACTGCAGTGTGCTTACCCTGACCACACAAACCTGCCCACAAGGAGCCAAAAATTAGGTTCCCTCACAATTTAGCAACCAGAAGTTAACACTGAGGAAAGTCCTGGCCGAAATGAGCCCCTTGGCATCACTGAGGGACCCCAATCCTGGGGTACTTGCTCCCTTCTCTGTGCTCAGACCCCTTGGATTTATTTTGCCTGTGGTCCCCTGCAGCACTACGTGCTCCGCAGCACGTCCGTTTCTCCCTGGGATGCCTCGTACTTCACAGGGGATCTCGGTGAAACCAGGAACACCAGCCTCTAGTAAAACAGTTTAAAAAGAACATTTAAATCACTTGTACAAAAGCAAGTACACAAGATACAGGTAAGATACATGGCTATGGTACCCCAGATATCAGTTTTCCATAGCACTGTTTGTTCCTCATTAGTAAACATTTTCTTTAAATTATCTTGGATACTCATTAAATATTATCAGCTACTTAGAACCAAAGGATAATTATGAGTTTAATGAAGCATGTACCAGCTTGCTGAAGTCTAACGTTTGTTTCTCTGCTGGGACTCCATTTTACTTTGCACTTATCCTTCAGCAAAGCTACTCTACAAAGTCACTTTGGCAATAAGAAGTATTTAATTAGATTAATGAATTTTTATCACCTCTCCTAGGGATTAGGCTTGTTAAATCCTGGCGACTAAAGAACAACAGATTTTTTATTACTAAATGTTTAGGGATGCATTGGTTGTGTTGCCGTGGCAGTCCTCATAAGTCAGGCTGCTTTGGGCAGTTCTACCTTGTATATCCCTCGGTAGGCGAGGGATATTTGGCAGGGACAACCTGTGCCTTCAGTTAAATCACAGAAATCAAAATGCAAATGAGGGTATGCAGACTACAGACAGGGTTTCTAGCAGCTGACTTTATTTCAAAGTTTTCTAACTAGCTCTGTGGGAGGATTAATGAAATCACTCATCACGGGTTCCTCTCTAAAACAAAAAAAAATAAAGGAGGTCTAGCAATCTGCATTTAGCTTTGCTCACTAGCTGAAGAGCACAGCTACTGTCTGAGCTAAGGAAACTTTTAGAGTATTTGCTATTTTGGTGGCTGTTTGTCACAGTCCTACTCACAGCCTGGGAAACTGGTTTTAGATGCTGCACTGAGACACAAAAGGAGCATGGCCTCTCCGTCCCAAGGAGTTTCCCGCTAAAGAATTCATCATGTCACACCGCACAGGATGACACGAAGCACATTTCTYAGGTGACACTGCTCAGCCATGGGCCAGTGGGCTCCTGAGACACAACCTGGAAAACCGTTTTGGGACACCCTCACCAATGCAGTTGATGCGCTTAATATCCCAATTATATGTACAACAGTTGCACTTTCAAAGCACAATTGCACTGTTATAGAGATGAACTGAAGCAACCTCACAGCATAAATAACCAAGCTGTTAGACCTGGATAGCTGAGTCCCCCTCAAGACAGATGAATATTTGAGACTTTGAAGTGGGTGTCTCTGGTCATAAACACAGTGTGGGGATGATTCACGTGATTCACGTCACTCAAGCCTTGTACCAGTTGCACACAAGTGATGGTTATCACTGTTGTTCAAGTGAAGCATCCAAGGAGGTGATTTGCAAAATTTCACAAATTTTAAATAGTGGCAAACAGACCGAGAAACATAAACGATATAGCTAATGTCATTGCTGTTCCTAAATCATCCGGGTGCTTTCAAATCTCCACCTTAATGACCTGCCAAACTTGAAGGACAGATGCCATATTAGCGTTGGGACCAGAATGGCARAGGTCCTGCCTGTCGTGGCAGGGATCAGTCTATAGCTATCACCGCTCTGGATTTCCCATTAAACATGAATCATTAACATCATGTTTCTTCACTCAGCAAAGCCCAAAACCCACCTGCAAAAGCTGAATGTAGCATTAAGTTTCCCCTCCTGGGCTGGGCTCTGCAGAGGCTTCCCTGTCACCAGCAGGCAGCACCGCCTTCCAGACAAGCGGCTTCAGAAAGTTTGCAGGAAGGAAGGAAACTAGTGGCAGCAAAAGAGATTACAATAACATCAATTCTGAAACGCTGTCATAAAGCAATAGGGAATAAAGAACACGGCATTGATGCAAACAGATGACTTTTTAAAAAGTTGTGCCTGTGTGCACGTTTGCACAGGTCTGATGTATACGAAGTGGTGCAGGATTTCGTGTGCGTGCGCGTGTGACATTGTAGCCCCCAGCTGAAGGCGCCAGAATGACACGGGGTCACCAGTGCTCTGCATACGTTCGGCAGGCTCAGGCAATTTCCTGGGTGTCTGGATGCAACCAGGCAGCTGTCGGCCCTTCCAGCCACGGAACGGCTGCATCCAGCCTCACGCTAATGTATGCACACTTCTGCGCCCATCTGTCTTCAATAATCTGTCCCCCAGGACCAGGAGAAGGAAGGAATAATTAAGCTGTTCCATTAAGGGAAGAGGATGTTTTTGACCAGCAAAAGTAACTTACCCATTTAGCTCATCTCACGAACCGAATAAAATGTGCACTTGTTGACCACTGGTGCTGCAAGTATGTAGTGATTTGAACTTGTTAATGAAGATAACTCTCTGTGCTGGGAATGCTAGAAGAGGAATAGAGAGTTAGAGGGAAGCACTGAAGTTTATCTGTATTCTGCAGAGTGCATCTGAGTAATAAAGTCACCTTCCTCAGAAACATTTGCCCAAAAGTGAACTCGATTCCTCGCAGCGTGTTTAAGAGAGTCCTGTAAGACACCTGCATGAATAATATCGAGTCGGACATGCTCACTGAACTTCCCAGGATGCTGTATTTGAAGGGGAAAGAAAAGAGGATAAGAAGTGGAATAAATAGGAGTAAAGAGAAAGGGAGGGGGAGAAAAGCAGGATATGAGTAAAAAATTGAAGCTGTAAACAAAACTTACTGATGATATACCAAGGGGACAACGCAAAAGTCAAAATGAAGATATAAGGAATTCATGGCCTTATCTCATATATTTATTATGGAAGACACAATAGAACTCTTCCTCTGACAAATCTGTCTTGAAATATATTGAGGGAAGCATCTTCCAATTACCAGCACATTAAACTCCAAACTCTGCGGTGTCACAGCAAATAGTGGGGGGAACCAACACTGAGGGGAAATGAGTGATTAGGACTCCATCCACCTCCCAGCTGTGACAGRATGTGTTTTCACAACACATCAACTGTTTAAATCATCTGCTCTTCTTATTGTCTGATAGAACAAAATAAATATGCAATCTGCTTTCATGTAGCCTCCTTGTTCAAACCCTGCAACTTTCCTTTTTTTTGCATTCTCATTTAAGTTAATTAGAGCTCAGCTTACAAATCCCACAGAAGGGATCCATGGGTGATCCTGGGTGAAAACCTATCAACTCATGGAGAAAAAGGCTTTTTATTGCCCTCTCTGCTCGGGAGGCTGAGGGTGCAGAGCAGACCATAGCTGCAGGCAGGCTCTGGGGCTTTGCTGTGACCCRACCATTCAGTTGTGCTCGCAGGCAAGGGAGAACATGTGCTTGCTGCCCGCAGGGCTGCCTTCACTGCCCTACCTGTTTTGGAAGGGAATGAGCTCTGTGGAGGTGGTTGAAGAAGGGCAGGAATATCAGAATGGGGGTGAAAATTGCACAAAGGGCTAAGAGTGAAAAGGAGGGGGGGGGCGGAAAGGAGTAAAGTCTCTGGCAGGATGAAACCCTGGACAGCTGCCACTGCAGAGGTTCTGGCAACCACCAAGAAGCACTCAAACACCCAAAAATGCCCAGGAGGAGAAAAGGCGGGAGGACCCTAACACAGAAAGGTCAGTGCCCACGGTGGGTGGCAGCGCAGAGTCCCCCGGGGTGGCCATGTCACGTGCCAGCGGGTCGGTAGGGCTGTGGGAAGCACGTGCTTCCCTGCTGCACACCCAGATTTTGAATACAAAATGCTGTTTGCAAAATTCAAACACGACAGATTTCGRCACATTTTGCTAGGGAAGGTCTGATGTATAGAAGTGGCAGTGAGCAACACAGCTGTCCTCGGAGGTAACGGATGGGGGGGTGTACAGTACTAAGAGCATCCAACAGGCACAAGCTGCCCTTTACGGAAGCAATTCCGACCTGGAGGTAGTCTTCATTTCCCAGCACAACACTGATGAGCAAAGGTTGGTCTCTGGACGCATTGGTTTATGTTGGAAATGAGTCGGAGGGGCCAGGAATTCACACCTAGGGCAAGCAGAAGGCACACCGCTCGGTGACGTGACTTCTATCCCAGKGCCTGCTGACCCACACGGTCCCCACCTCCTTTCAGGTAACACCAAAGSRTTCTGCTGTAGATGATCTAGTTGAAGATGTYCCTGCTCATTGCAGGAGGGTTGGACTAGATGACCTTTAAACGTCCCTTCCAACCCATTCTRTGATTCTATGCCAGATGAACAGGACAAAGGTAAAATAGTTTARAGAAAGCACACTGTGCTACTGTATACATATGTACATAATATGTATATGTGAGAGAGATTGTTTGACATATACTGTATATACCTTCCTCTAAAAATTCATTGTAGTTTATAAATACTTACGTTTTTTTGTGAAATAAGATACTTAGGGCAAGGACCGTCATTTTATTCAGTGTTTGCAAAGTGATTAGCGTAACGGAGTCTGCAGGTCTTTGCTGCTGATCCATACTGCAGCTTAGATATTGCAGTTTAAATAACAATAATTATTGCATGAAAACTTAACATTCCTATTAGTTAGGGTGTTTCAATCAGGTGACTTTTGTTTCCGTTTAATTCAAGACCAGTTTGGCACAGAATATTCMAAATTTTCAGCAATATTCTCTGTTCCTATCATCATAAATGTRGTAATTTTCAGGCCAAAGGAAGTTTCCCAACCATCATTACAGGGGACCTAATAATGGTAACTAATTGTAACTTTAACTATCAGCTGCCACGATTATACAAGAATATTTAGTTCTTCCTAGCAGACTGCAGTTTGCAGAATAATTARTTTACAACAATTAAATGGAATTTACTAAGCAATCCTCAGGAAGACTACATGGCAGTACTGCTGAGCATATATGCCAGCTAAAACCATGTAATCGGGGTGTGAGGCAGCTAAGGAGAGCACACAATGATTTTGCCTTGTACCTTAAGGCAGGATCCGCTGTGTTATACTGCGTAACGTGTTTCACTCCAGAGCGTGGCAGGAGGTAGAAGAGACCGCACTGCGCAGACCTTACAACTTTCGGAAAAGCCTTTGACAAATATGTGCAGCTTAATTCAATATTGCCAACCTCTGGTTTAGCACTGAAATAGTTCCTGCCTTATAAATCTCTCTGTTTGTCTGCAAGTGCAGACATAGAGAGGCATGATGGATACATCTTAATACTATCTTTGTTGTTGCATATAGGTTTTAATTTAATTGTACGTTATACAGCATTTATTTTATCTGTTCTGATTAAAACTAATTCTTCAAGGGGCACAAGGAAGGTGACTGAAGATGATCCTGGGGTCTGGATCTGCATAGGYAACCCCTTCTAGCCAGCCACGACTTGAGCCGCCACAGAATGTGATTAGAGGCAGAGCAGTGTCTTCAATGCTCAGCATTGGGAGGGATTTAAGAACTAAGAGAAAGTGAAGGTAAAACTATAATCTAATTTTGAAAAATGAGGATTAAAGGTTCCATTACTCATGCTGTTTCCACTGTACATATGGAGGTAACAATATGTGATTTTGCTGGATAAAAATATAGGCCCTATGCAAAGCTAGCATGGTGCAAGTAAATCCCCACTGTGTTTGTAATGAGGGAAGGTTAGGATCATGCAGATGTGCGACTGTAAGCCGGTTTAGTATTCGAGCTGGCATAACAGGAAGAGATTGTTCCTTGACTTACTGGCAAGTCTGGATATTCACCACCGTGTTGCGACAACAACAACAAATCCACCAGGAGACTGCCGTGGCTCCGCGCTGCATCTCCCCGCTTATCGCCTTCTAATGCACAAATTGGGCATCAGCAGGGGGGCTCCCCGCCTGGGGTGCTCCGGGCTTTCTTTCCCGTGAGGCTGCTTTAATTTCATGTATTTGGTAAGCATCTATTTTTACAGGGCTAGGACTAGAAGCATGGAGAAAAATATTGTCCTTGATAATTTCTAAGTGGTYGGAGAGGTCTGCCGTAGTACTCCAGAGACACCCCAGGGGCAAGGCTGCCTGCCCTGATGGGCTTACAATTTAAACTGGAGAATAACACAGCCCAGGGACACTGTTGTGGGAAGGCGAGGGGGAAGGAGGACTTCCCTGCTGAACGAGGAGGTCGCTTCACACATGGACAGCTGGTTCATCCAATGTCCATGTAGGTTAGTGCAAAAGGAGTAGATGAAGTTACCAGCAGCGAGCTATCCCAATAAAGGATGCTTTGGAGACATGGGAGGAAAAGCTGCTTGAGGTTACCTGATGCACAGGGGCATCACTTCTGCACCACTGTGGAGGGATGGCAGTCTTGGCTAATGGAAGCAGAGCCATGGAGTTGTGCGAGAGAAATTGGAGATGGAACACCGGCTGCGAGAGGGACAGAAAAGAAGGAAGCTGGCAAAAAGAGGGAGCGTAGCAGGTGGTCTTGCAGGTTTCCCCTGCAAGAACCAGGGATGGAATGACATGGAAGATGAACGCCTTTGCTGTGAGCCTGTGTGGACTGCGCRGAGGTTGTAGCRAGGTGAGTGTCGGTCTCTTTTCCCAAGTAATGAGTGATAGGACGAGAGGAAACAGCCTCAGGTTGTGCCAGGGGAGGTGTAGGTTGGATATTAGGAAAATTTTCTTCAGCGAAAGGGTTGTCAARCGTTGAAACAGGCTGCCCAGGGAAGTGGTTGAGTCACCATCCCTGGAGGTATTTAGRAGATGTGTAGGGACATGGTTTGGTGGTGGACTTGGCAGTGCTAGGTTAACGGTTGGACTCGATGATCTTAAAGGTCTTTTCCAASCTAAATAATTCTATGATTCTATGACTGAAGAGAGACTGGCAGAGCCTAACTCTGAGCTCGCAGGAAGGTGAGGAGCTACATGCTGGTGCGGGGGTTGTGGGCATATGAAAAAGGCAGAGCAAAAGCAAAGAAAATTATATATCATTCTAATCTGTAGCATATTCCTTGTTGTCTGGRAATATATATGTCACC
The DNA here is from genome assembly GCA_030449065.1 of Oceanodroma leucorhoa. Lineage (NCBI taxonomy): Eukaryota > Metazoa > Chordata > Aves > Procellariiformes > Oceanodroma > Oceanodroma leucorhoa. The sequence continues at coordinate 15,045,419 of JASVER010000001.1, forward strand.
TGGGGACATACCTGTGGAGGTTACTGAAATTAATTGTATTTTTACATTTCGCTCTCTCTTTCCCCCTCACTCCCCACAGATGTACACACACAAATTTCTATAGGTATAAATGTAACACTGACTTTTCATTATGGTTAGCAGCATCTCTTGTCTCAAACCATCACATTGCCATACTAATATTTTTCCATTCCATACCTCCCTTGATTCCCTGGACAGATAAAGAAGTTGTAATTTCCCAGAAGAAAAGGCTGGGTTCTCCGGGAGGCTAAGTTTGTCTGTGTATTGGATCACCAAGAATTTCCTGAGACATTATCTGTGGGTGAGTAGATCTGGCTGACTGAGGTTTGAAATTTAAGTCTCTCCATCATTGCTTTACTGCCGTTGAGATTTTTCTCATCTCTACAYCCCAATGTATTCATCGTGCCTGGGAGATAACTAAGCAGGGACATGTTCACCGATGCTGACCAGATAGACAGAAAATGGCTGATGGGCAGGGACACAAGAAGATGAATCAGAAGAGCCAGTGTCCAACACACRTGAAGGTCCCAGGTGCTGGGGTGAAGTGGGTCCACAGTAGTACTTTTATTGCTCTATAACAAACAATTCATTGTGATAATGTATCTCTAGCCTGAGATAATATTGTATCTCTAACCTGAGGACAAAGCGTATCTGAAACAAGGAGGCGTTTATTTCTGCGAAAGTACCTGTTCTTTATTGAACACATTAGCATATTGAGTGCTGTATGAAAAGACACAGTACTTGTTCCCCAGAGTTTATAATTTAAATTATAAATACATTACAGTATCGGAAGGGGTATCGAAATCAACTCATGCTATGGTTCACTGCAGCAGCACGTCGCCCTGCAATGCTGCTGCCACGCTGGCTTTTCCCACAGGTGAAGGGAAACCACCAAGGGAAAGCCGATTACCAGTGCCCCCACTGAGAGTTTTGCACTGACTTCAGCGGAGGTGAGATTTCATGTGGGAGCTGTTGCAATGCTCCTACCTGGTTCACTCATGTTCTGCGCATCTGCTTCATCCTCCACTTAGAAAGGCATTTTCCTCATTTTCTTTTAACAGTAGCCACCACAGATAAGGTTTTATCCAAAATAAAAATGCTGCTGTATTGGAATAAATGACCATACAGTATTGGGCTGGAAGATTATGTCAGTGTGACTACATCAACATCACCGGTCGCACTTTGCCTTCCAGGTCTGCCACTCGAGGAGCTGGGATGTGCTCTTGCTCTCCATCGCCCTACCCAGCCTCCTGGTCCCCGCAGGGAGGAACCCCAGTGCGTTGGCTGGCAGGGGGACATGCTGCACACCAAGGCACCCGGGTTTGCCMCAGGGCAGCCCAGCAACATCAAGGCACGGTGCGAGGGACTCAAATGATGGCACTCACTTCTACAGTGCCATCCTCGAGGTACCAAGGTGTTCTGTGGGGTTTCCTCTTTTGAACTGGACCCAGAAATTATCACCGATGAAAACTGTTTTGCCAACAGTTAAAGAATGCCAATTTTGCTGCTATTATGGATATTAAAAAATGCCAATAGTGCCAATACGATGGATATTTAAAAATGAGGAATATTTCTGCAAACAAAAATTTTTGGATCCCCTTTGTCTGACCTCTCTTGAGTCTTTAAGATTCCTATTTTCCATTTTTCCTGAAAGGTATCATATCAGAAAACCCTTTTGGTTGGCATTTTCTCTTTAATCTTTCTTTTTTAATGAATAAAAGCTGAGATGTCTACATTGGTATAGCACAAACATTTGGGCTCCGAAAAATAAATCTACATTTTTTAATACTTGGTGGACAATATTAAGTTATCAACACCAATTTAAAATTATTAGTAATAATAAATCCATAGTTTACATTTCAAGAAGTTCACTTGAGAAAGTCCAAACTGACAGCTACTTTCAGTTTAATAAACAGGTAAATGCTGCTTTTAAAGCAATCATATTATTTCTCAGCATCAGCGTAAACTATTGTCAGCTAGTTCTTGTAAATGGTTAAGATTGTGTTTTCCTCTGTTTTCCTGCTGCCAAATGAACTAGCACAGATTATTTTACACCATTTAAATGGTGCTTAGGGCATGCACACAAAGCATAAGTCATCCATGTTGCTTTTGCTCACTGTTGATCACTGTGTTTTCCCTGTAGCGAACAGAGATTTTACTCCCACTCCTCTAAGAGAAAGATTGTGGAGTCATCTCAGGGCTTATTACCCAATGGAATTGTCACACAGGGGCACTTTTATGAATGACCCTGGCAGAGTTAAACACAAGAAATCAGTGCTAAAGGGTATGTGGCCATGTAAAACATTTCCATAGTTCGTTTTTTTTCATACCACAGGATCTGAGTTTTCTCTGTTTGACCAATTATTTAATGAGGCTGTTTTTGTGTGGCCACCTGAAGTGACAAGAGATTGTTACCTCTGGACCACAGATTCAAAGGTAGCCTAGGTGTCCTTTCAATAACCATTGTAAAATTAGTCAGCAATTTTAGTATCCTCTTCATTTTCACAAAATATTTAACCTAATGGTTGAAATTCTCACCAGATAAGGGGAGTGATGAAGGAGTGAACAAGACTGTCCTGTGCCCTGGGAGAAGACCAGGTAGGTGCGACTGAGCCTTGAGACAAAGAAAAGCAAGCGGCATATTTCAGCGGCCGCGAGAGAGGCTGTGTACTGCGGCTGCCGGACGCAGCCCGCTCCTATTGTTCTTCCCCGCTCCGTTGCTTAGGACGGGCTGTGATCGCTGCCGGCCCTCGCCGTGTGGCCTTTCATCCTGGTCTGGTTCCACCCTCATGGAGCAGTCTGGAGGCTGTATTGCTGTGGACAAATCCAAAATTTCATTGCTGGTTTAGTGCCTGTTCTGGGGAGATACAAAAGATATCCATCTCCAAGCCTATCAGTGTGACAAGCAGCATGAACAATAAATTCATAAAATGTCATATTTTGAGCAACCAGTTTTGGTGTTTTCCACCAGTTCCCAAATGAAAAGGTCTAATGTTTTCTAAACACTGTTTTTTTAATAAGGAATAATCTGCGGTGCCAGGACAATGCGGTTTCAGACTCATATATGTTTACTGCATATACTGTGAAGCCTGTGAAGATTTATACAATGATCAACTGCTTCAGCATCCTGAATCATTCCAGAGACAGATTGTCTGTAAATAGGAGACCTTGAGGGAGCATAAAATGTAAGTAAGAAAGTGCAGTTGCTCTAACAAGCAAAAAACCTTAAAATAGGGATGATCTTCAGTACTCAAAAGCATTTAAAAGAAAAGCTGACAAGTACAAAGACATACTGACGAAGCAAGACAAGTCAGAGGAAAGGTAGCTGCCGTATAAAACAAGCCACGACAAACCTCTGCAGCATGGGAGGACCCAGRCCATAGGAGAGGACCCTTCACCCTCGTGCTCCTTCCTAGCAGCGCGTGGGCAGTGCATGGGCAGCATGGTCCCTAAGAGAGCAGGGGAACAATTCTGCCTTTGGGGCTTCTCACACGGGTTTGCCTCTTCCTTCCAACACAACCTCCTCCAAGGTCAGACCTCCTTGAAGACAGGGGGACCAGTGGTGGCTGTGGCAGAAACCCCGCTGCATCCAAGCACCCCCAGGCTGAGGATGGTAGGCAGGGACACAACCAAAATGACAACTGTCTGGACCCCTGTGTGGTCATTTACTTGTGGGAAATGAGTGCAGAGCGTTTCCAAACGGCAGCATGGACATTTCCACCAGCTCTGCACAGGGATGAGTGTTTGGAGAGGGGTCTCAGACCTGCCTGAGCTGGCAGTTATGGAGAAGCCCATCTGCAAAAGGAATCTTAAAGTGGGCGTAACAAGAAACAGTGTCCTTGTAACTGTGCCTAATGTGGGCATCAGAAGTATGTACCAGGGCCTCTGTGCAGTGAAGAATCAGACCTTTAAACTCACATGGAGTTTATGCCCTCCACAATTTTGCCATCTGAAACTATGAGAGTCTCTAGGTCATACATCCAAGAGACAGGAAAGTGTAATCTACCAAAAATGCTAGCAGAAATCTGCAAGGAAATACTGGCTAAAGTAGGCCACCTACTACTCTAACTTCTGCCTTTCCCAGGYAGCAGAGTTAAATCTACTACCTTTTGTGTACTGTAAATGTAAGCAGTGAATCTAGTTTGTACCAGCTTCCCTGGCCCCAAAAGCTGACCCACTGTCTTTACTTTCAAAGGCAGAATTTATAAAGCCTGCATTGCAGTTCAGCCTTGAGTTTGGGCTGACATTTGTCTCCTTCCCCAAATGAGTTGCCTAGTTACATTTCAAGCAGACTTCTGAAAGTATACAAATGTACTTCTTCTAAAACTGATAATCATCTTCAAGGGGGGAAGGCTTATATCCTGTTTTTGTGGATGAGAAGGGCCCCAGGCACCCTGATTTAAAAAATGATCTGACAAGAAGCGAAGACTCAAATGCTCCTTGACACATATACATCTGACACCTCAGATAATCAGCATAGTTTCATGGAATTAGCTGAAACTCCATCCTCACCCCCCACCCCACACTTGTCATCTCACAGCAGAAAACATGCTGAATAACAGTGCATCRCACCAGGGATAGGCTTTTATTATATTTTCAGTCCAGAAAGAAAAAAAAAACTGAGATTCTTTTTTCTCACTGTTTCCTTTCCATCAACAGAGCTATTCTTCCCTTGATGCCATATCAAATGTTTAAAAACTTTCCACAGTTCAGTTTTAAAAGCAGTACGTGAACCCAAGGAAAGGAAAGTGTAAAAAGAGAAGACAAAATGGAGCTACTTGAGCTTGGCTTTCAAAGGAAGAAGTCTGACCAGGACCTCCATACTCTGGAGCTGAAAGCCCCAGTCTGCCTTTGGACAAACRCCTTCACTTCCCACTGATTTCAGTGACGTCTGCATAGTGTGGGCATGGGAGAAATTTAGYCCATCTTGCTTAAAAAACTATCTAGCTGTGCAAGATTTTCCCCATAAAAGAGAACCTATAGGATGTGTAAGTCATGTGAAAGCACATGGATTTGGAAAAGGAGCACTTTACAGTGTAGRGGAGTGCCTTTCTCTCCCCCTTGTCTAAGTATTTTTGCAACAGCTACATTTACAGGATCCTTTATTTATTCTCACCCTCTTTGATCTACCCAGTTCCTTTGATGCAAGTGATCAATCCCTGTGTATTTCCTCCCAAGACTCTCAGAGAGTCTGTGCCCTACTCTCATGACTACAGTCAGTATCCCCTGAGTTTGGTGGCTCGTCTTCCTCCTCCATCCTCCTACTGCTCCACCCACTGGCCAAATTTCCCAAAGTCTTTGCCCATGGCTGTCTTCCTTGTTCCTTGGCAGCATTATCCTTAGGTGCCCTCACCAGTGGCACTGATAGACAAATGACCTGTAATCCTCTCAATCCTGCCCAGATCTGCTTGGTTTCTGAGGATGCTGGTGCAGGAGGTGAAAGGGGAGCTCTGTATGGTCTGGCACAGAGGATTTTGTTTTCATTCTTTCATCTTCACTTCAAAAGCAGCACAACAAAACCTGATTTCCTTCACCTTTCCTGGCACCACTGTTCTTCTTGATGACCAGTATTGCTGGTCCTGCAGTCCTATGTCTACCTGTACCTCTGTGTCTCCTGTCCCTTTTTCTATATGTCGCAGTCCAGGGCATAAATTCTCTTCTTCTGTGCTTTTGTAGCCTGTTGTGGTTTAACCCAGCAGGCAGCTAAACACCACACAGCCATTTGCTCACAGCCCCCCCCACCACAGTAAAGTAAAATTTTGAGATAAAGATAGTTTAATAGGATAGGAAAGGAAAGGAAAATAATAATAATAATAATGATAATAATAATAATAATAATAATGTTGATGATGATGATAATAATAATAATGCTAAAAGAATATACAAAAGAATATACAAAATAAGTGATGCACAATGTAATTGCTCACTACCCACAGACCGATGCCCAGCCAGTTCCCAAACAGCGGTTGCCACCCCCCTGGCCAACTGCCCCAGTTTATATACTGAGCATGACATCACATGGTATGGAATACCCCTTTGGCCAGTTTGGGTCAGTTGTCCTGGCTATACTCCCTCCCAGCTTTGCTGGCAGGGCATGAGAAGCTGAAAAGTCCTTGACTAGTGTAAGCACTACTTAGCAACAACTAAAACATCAGTGTGTTATCAACATTGTTCTCAAACTAAATCCAAAGCACAGCACTATAGCAGCTACTAAAAAGAAAATTAACTCTACCCCAGCCGAAACTAGGATAGTACCCACACCTTATTATATACCAACTATGTCATGTCCAAGTCCCACACTTTCCAATACATTCCAATTAATCACCACCACTTTTCCTGTCCTTTGATATATATACACACAGATATCATTCCCTTAGTCTATGGACCATCCCTATAAAATGTCCATTGAGTTCACTTAGTCCACGACTTTGGGCTCCGTCTGTTAGAATTCTTTCAGGGCAGAAGAGATGGTGTGTGGTATTGGATTGTTGCATGCTGAAGACTATTCTGGTTCCATTATCGCTACACTTGTCCAGTTCTATCATCGCTGCACTTTGCTCAGTTTCATCAAAGTTCATTCTTCATTAATCTAGGTGGTTCTTACTGTAATACCATTGATATGGCATATAGCCACCATAGAAGTGATGATATACAGTAACATCATGGTGGGTGATTGGGCAGCTATGTCCCACCCCATGCCTTGACCTCCCAGCCAACTCAGGCCAGGGCCATACTGTAGATGGAAGGTTTGGATTTCTAGACATATTTTCCTTTCCACATTTTTTCTTTCAGCAGTGGGCTGTCAGTAACCTTTGAAGAGTGAAATCTTTACCCAGGCTCTGATTATCTCCCATCTTACTGGAGGCAGCTTTTCTACCAGCCTTCCAAGTTCTCAACTAAACTGAATCAAAGACAGTTTCTTTCTCAGACTTTGCTTTAGCTCACAGAGATTTGAATTTGGGAATAAGTTAGCACCCCCATAATAAGACCAGAGGAATTTCAGCCCACGTTACATTTTGACTGCTTTTTCTGAGGTCTCTGAGCAACCGTCGTTTCCATCAGCTTCAAATGTGGATGCTCAGCAACTTTGGAGAAATGTAGGTCACTAAATTCAATAAACTTCATTTGAAAAACTGATATAAAACTGTTATTTTTAAAAATTTCCAGTAGTTTTCRCTTCTAAAAGGCTAGGTATACTTAAAAGGATGGTCTCTTCCCCCATATTTTAGAGTTGCAGGTGCCAACAAACACCAAAAAGTGCAGATAGCTGGGACAAGGAAGACAGTAGGGGACTGATGCTTTTACAAGTTTGGTAAGGAAAGTGAAAAAGCCACTGCAGTAAAAGGACAGAAAATATACGGTGAGTAGAWAAGATATCTCACCAGCCTTACAGCATTCGTAGATAAAGTGCTTGCAATCTAGCCTCATTGTATTCATGTCGGGAGTATTTTGTAAAAGCACTGGCATCCAGTTGTACACATTACTGCACAAGTGTTACTATTAATACTGTTAAGGCTTGCGTTTATTATGCTGGACAAAGGTAGCAACTGTGATATTTGAGACTGCAAACACTGCCCATTTTAACCCTTTTTTTAATCACTTTTTACCATTATTTTTCAGACATCATTTTCCATACGCATTTCAATACTTGGTTCCATGCCCACAAAAAAAGTGTTTCAGTCAGCCCATTACAGTAATCGTTAAGTGTAAGAGGGTTAATTTCAATAATTAGATGTAGAATATATCTGTTAATGATGCAGCTGTCATCAATATTTTTAGTCTACATATTCTACATGTAATTTTGTGTGTTTGCATGTAATTGTCCATCTATTTTAAGGCCTGTCCTGGGCTCTCTCCTGTTACAGAATCTCTCTACCYTGTGGCATTTGGCATCACCTGGCATTTTACAGTAAAGAAAAGACAAGGGCATAGAAACTTTTATAAATAAAAAATCCAGAAAACAATTGCAGCCCAAGGGCTTATTAATGTTCACTGTGCACTCTTGCAGGTAAGAGAGACCATCCGTGCACAAAGCTTGCTTCTCTGTCCAGGGCAACTCCGTGCCAAGTGAAGGGCACGGCTGCAGCCCCAGCAGCGCGCGCGGCACGGGGCGGAAGCGTGCTCAGCCTTGTAAGATTTACACAGTGATCAATGGCTTCAGCATCCTGAATTACTCTGGAGACGGTTTGTTAAGAAGGGGCCTTAGGGAATGGAAAATAGAAGCAGGGAGTAGATTCACAGTTAAAGGAAGAATTGGTACAAGGCAACTTATAGGTGAAAATTCAGATCATCTTCCAAATTTCCTAAAAGCTTGAGGCGTTTGATTCCAGGGCTTTGCTCTCGGCCCATCTCTAGAACTGATGCATAAGTAAATCAGACTCCTGTATGAAATCTCTCTAAATGTGTAAGGCACCATCAATCAAAAGATGCAATCAGCTTTCCCCTGCTCAGTCCCTGCAGAGCTATTCTTGGCATGCTGTTCAAAGAAAGCAAAGGCAGAGGGATGCTTTTTTTTTTTTCCCCCTCCGAACGTGGTCCCAGTGAGATGGCTGCCCCGCATAACAAAAGCAGCCAATATCCCCTGTCTGTAAGCCGAGTTTCACAGTGTGTCATTGCCGCGTCTGCCAAGGTGATCAATTCCTGGTGTCTGGGACAGTCGGGTCGGTGTCTGGTCTACGCTCATCCACAGATACTTCTACCTCATTCGACTGTCAAAACTTTCCTTCTCATTTCTGGAATAGCATTACCAGACATGCCCTAAAATTTCATGAGGGAACTACTGACCAGCTCCTGCCTCCCCTTTCATGTACGTTCAGCTCCTCAGTSCACCAGAAGCAGCAGGAAAGCAGGGCAAAAAGAGTTGTGTCCACCAGCGCTCCCCCTCACACATACGCTGTGAAGCAGGAGCTGCGAGTCACTAGGTAGGAGTTTCGGATGCCCTTAACATCAGCAATTACAGAAAAGCTCGGTACGTTGCTGCCAGCCCCTGAGCTGGGCCACAGCCACAGACTTTTGCTGTGGCTCTTCTCTGAAACAGGAGCTTTACACTGGGCATCAGGGACCYTTGCTTATATGTATGCACACATGCAAGCGGAGACATTTTGGTTACAGAACTAGTTCTTAAAACAATTTAAAGGATGTTTGCAGAACCGGGAGGAGATATAAAGGCAGTAGAGCCTCACAGGAAAGASAGGGGGAGAAGGAGTGCTGGGAATTACCATACCTGGGGCTGCAGCGCTAAATCCATCCCCTCAGTCCTCCTTAGCACATCGCAGGATTTTATGTCAAGGTTTCCCACACTGACATTAACCYTCAATCCACACATCAATGGCTGTCTCCCTGCTGGGATGGTTCAGAAGATACCCTGCCAAATGAAGCCTTTCAGCAAAGAGCATGGCGGTGAAATCAGATTGACCTCAGAAATTTTCTTCCTTTTTTTTTTTGTTATACAAAAATCTTGCATAAGGGTTACTGCATATTTTGCAATGCCAAGATGCATATCATTCACGTATAGAGGTTACACAGGTGTCACTGGGAGAATGTATCCCTTCAAGAATTGTTCTAATTAGTGACTTGAGCTTTCATTTAATTACACTCTTTAATACACATCTTGGAATTACAGAGGTGGGTGTAATTTAATTAGCCAAAAAAAAAAAAAGACACATTTATATTCCCTTAAAATATAGGTTACACTTAAGACATGACGGGGATGACACAGATTTTTCCCGGGAACCAGGTCCGTACGCCTTCACCTTGAGGCATGTTCAGACGCAGCCCTTGGCATGAGAGCATGAGCATGGCTGGGGGCTGACAGCTGCTCATTAGGGTCTGCCGGGGGTCTCAGCCTGGCTCCTGGAGGACAGGTGGCCACACGACAAACGAAACCCCTCACAATTAGCACTAATTGACACTCTTGTGGCCGGTCTCCAACGAGAGGTCAGGGAGCGGGTGAGCTCTCAGGCTGAGCATCCCGTCCTGGCAGCTAGGGAAGGTGGCCCTGCCACCGCCACCGCTGCCACCGCCGCCACCGCCGCATTGCCGCGTGCAAGCACGAGACACAGCGCCAGTATTTTGACAGCCCTGGCGTTCACCAGGGCCTCCTGCGGCTGCTGGACTTAAACTATCCGGGTTTTAGCTCTGCTGTGAATGCCTCAGCCTGGCCTCTTTCCTACACCGGCTCTGGGAATTTGCCCCATTCTCCCTCCCCCCCGCCTTTCACCCCCTCCCCACAGAGGCACCGGCTTTCTGGGGAGCAGATGCAACAGTCTGAGTTTACTATCATCTCCCACCTTTCATTTTTTTCATTTAGAAACATTTCCACATTAAAAATGTGCAGTAAACTGACCAGCTGCCACCCCTTGATGCTTAATCCTCTCTAATCTGGTCTGGGAACACTGAAATGTACAACTTTCGTTTATTATGCAGCTTCCAAAAATAATTGAATGTAGCAAGTAGAGAGGGTAGCAAGTGAGGAGAAAAGGAAACTAACCTCTCAGCTATTTATTTATCGTTTGCTAAGGGCTTGCATGGCATGCTCACACCACCGAGAGCGATGTTCACCTCCTTAGAGGGCACATATGCTGCTCAAGCCATGGACCAAAAAATGCCCCCCATGCAACACAGGCCCTCTCCASCCTGGAAAGAGATAGCCCGTGTCCCATAGACCTTGCAATCTAACAGCAAACAACATAGTCCTTGGGGATGGAATTAATTGGGAGTTTGGCTTTTATACTAGTTGGCTTGATTGACTTCATCTGAGGCCTCACAAAAGCAGTAAGTCTTTCAGAGGGGCTCCCTATAAATTTACGGCTCACAAGGCAGGAAAAAAATCTCATGTAAATTATACCCTTTGAAAATGATCATGAGGTATCTAGATGGCCCAGGGGACTGGGGGGGAAGCCTGAAGTTTCATCTCTGGCTCATTTAGCATAGGTAAGTAGCAATAACTCATTGTTATTCTCTTAAAGCAATGTAAAAGCTTAGGAAAAACAAGTTGSTTTATCGGTCTGCTTATACAATGCCCAGTACCAAAATATCCAAATACTTTGCTGCCTACAATCRGGTATCTACGAGCATTTATGCACAYGAAARCCAGCAGGTCTCAGGGCTGACTGGTGGGTAGCCACAGAGACAGACTGGTCCTCTCCTTTCTTCATGGATGGCCTCTCCTCCTTTTGCCRAGAAGCCRCAGTCACACCTAGGTATTTTTGTGAAATGACAATTAGGAAACCCTGCTGTATGGGGARTGATTGAAAGTACATCTGACAGTGCCACTGGCACGTTGCTCCATGTTGCTCCACATTGAGCCTAGGTTCATCTGGAGCCCCACCATCTAAGTCTTGCCTTCAACAGCCTCCATGGCTCCAGTCATGATTTCTAATCCAAATGTCTAACATGACCTTTTCTTATGGTGCCAACAGCTTTTTCCCCACCATACAGCTTTTYTTCTTGACAGAAATACAAAGCCTTATCCTTCGGAGAAGGACTTCTCTCAGGATCTGACTGTCTAACTTGTCTGAGAAAGAGTTCCTGGCTAAGGCATCTATAGAAAGTGAAGTATTCAGTAAAATTCAGCTTTAAGAAATTCTTTTCCAGTCAGTTGTATCCCCCTTATGTCTCAGCTCTGAGAAACATTGAGTCTTTGCTTTTACTTGGCCCGGGCAATAGCTTAGAAAAAGCAATATAGAAAGCTCTGAAGGTCAGGGTCCTCTCTCAGTCATCTGCAAACCACCTAACAAAGTCATCAGTTCYTAACAAAGTGCAATATTAAGAGCATATTGTTTCACACATGCTGCTTATCATTTTCCACTTTGAAACAAGCAGCTACAAGCTCTTCTAGAGYGGCATTTTATTTCTAGCAAAGACAATCAACCTGGAAAAAGTGACTGATTGCTATAGTGCTGGTTTGCATTTCATGTCACCTTGCTTTCAAGATCTCATTAATTACATTACATTAATTAATTAATCCTGATAGCACACCTGTTGTTAAGAATTATCCATACTTTATAGTTAGAGACACCATAAGAGGACTATTAAGAGGCTTGCTTAGGGTCTATGTTAAAACTGGAAACTCTAGTCCAGTTTTACGCTGGACACAGATTATATCTGGGTAAATATATGCCCTCCCACTRCCCTTTCCAGTTGTATCTGAGACTTCCCAACTTCTAAAAATAGAGGCAGTATCAAAGGAGTCACGTTGTCCCTTCCCAGTATACAGRAGAAAGCTTGGCTTATTCATGGGGCTATACGTGTGCAAGAAAATTATTGCAGAAAGGCAATAATTGCAAAAACTCCTTCATTTGTATGCCTTTTCTGTTCACCGCAGCTAGAGCAGACCACTGTGGCTGGCCCTGACTTCTGTCTGGGGTTAAGGCAGAGCCAGCGCGGGCGGCTGAGCCCCTGCTGGAGGCTTCACTGGGTGGTGGGTACGTGGACCAGCCCTAGGCACAGGCTGAAAGGGCAACTGGCAGAGGCGGCTAACGGCCAATTCCTCACTCGTCCTTTTCTTTCTGTGGTGCGGAAGGCGGCAGCAGTGCTGGGGSGTGCAGGGAGCTGGGTTGGGCTCCMCTTTCCTYRGCTCCCATGCTGGRGGTGGGCAATGGTGCAGGAGACCAGCCGGACTGGCCAGAGTGCTGCCCTCTCCTCCTCCACCCATCCACCCAGCACAGCTCAGCTTTGCCTGTGCTCTGAGAAGCCCTGCCRTGAGCTATGGCTGAAGAGTGTCCTCACATCTCATGAACCTCAAACAGTCCAGTTTCCCCCCTTTCCTTTTTTCTCCCTCCATCTCCTTTTGTTGCACCTGAGGAGGGATTGGGTCACCCTGGGGCATTCCTGTTGCCCAGGTGGCTCCTCAGAGGCAGGACGGAGGTAAGGGGAGGCTAGTGCCAGCAGSAGTGGGCTGGGCACCACATCCCCGCACCCCCCTTCTTCTCCGGCATCGTTTTAGCATCACGCCGATGCCGGCAACTGAGTACTTCCCAGAGAGTTAATTTGTGAAAAGAAACAGTATCGATTCAAGGTGTGTGCAGCAGTAATTCTGTCATTTGGCTTCAGCTCCGCACAACCACAATTCATTTTTAGTCTCCAAACAATAAATAAAGATAAAATGAGCGTTAGCTTAAACAGCATTTAACAGGCRTGAGTTCCCAAAGAGTGGCATGAAAGCAGGATCTGTTGCTGCTTTTCCTTATGAGAATCAATAGGAAATGCTGAATGAGTTAAGAAAAGCAGAGAATAAAAAAAAAGATGACTGTTAGAACAGGGGGCTCTCTGCGCCRCTTGTGCTGTATATCCATGATCCTTTTGTGTCCCTCTTTATCCTACCCTGGAATGGAATTAGCTTTCAGTCTTTCCTTTTTTTTTTAAAAAAAAAAAAAAAGAAAGAAAAAATTTGATCTTATTTAAATCAGCCCCTTAGCAGGTTGGCTGAATTCTTGAAAGCCTAACGCAGCCTGCAGATGTCTGTCTGTGCAGCCACATGGCAGAACCAGGCTTTGGGGGTCCCCAGAGCATCACGCGGGACCAGGAACTTCTTGGTGCTGGTTCCAAAAATCCATATCCCTTTCCAGTTCATTACAAACGCCTATTGTTTGCCATATTTATCTGCCATCACTGCTGTTTGTTAGCAAATGGAAAAAGAAATGCCAGGACTAAATTTCAGCCTGCCCTTAGAATAGTGGAAAGGGGCTACAGGAATTGAATGACAGATGGTCTTTGAATGATATACAGAACCTCTGCCCCTGGGCCTGCTTTGGAGGAGCTGTTTTGGATTGTTGCTCAGAAGAGTGGGAGGTTGTTGTGTGATATGTGATTATTCCATAATAATTTTAATTATTTTGCCTGTTTTCAAACAATAGTCTCAGCCTTTTTTAATTTTTACACTCACTGAGTTGTGACACGAGCATTCTTTCCTCTGTGTTAGCAGGGATTAAAATCAAACCCTGTATCCCTTCCCATTTTTTTTTTCAAATAATCCATGTTTAAATAAATTACCTCAGCCTGGAAAAGTGAGTTACAGGGCATTCTCCTGACGTGCGCGGCGGAGAGAAAAGCGAAGGGCTGGGGAGCGGGGCTGGGGGGATGGGGAAGGCTTTATTGTGTTTTGCAGGATGAGATTGTCACCGTAACAAGTTTCAAGAAGAGGCTGCTCTTTAACTCCTCTTCCTCGGCGCAGAGAGCGCAGCTCTGGGAGCCTCATTTACATGCATATGGGTATCTGATTGGATCTGTTCAAAGGTACAGTAGGAGTCAGTCAGATTGCATATGATGTGCATATAAATGAAGTTCCCAAAGTGGGGTGTGACGCTTCGGGAGAGACAGGGAAAATATGCTGTCTCTGCTTCATCCAAAGTCCAATAGAAACTTGGGGATTATTATTTTTTTTTAACTGGCTTGAGATAAGCAAGAGTGCAAGCCAAAAAAAATACATATATATGTACATATATATATATGTATGTATATATTTCCCCCCTCCCCATTTTAGGAATTTACATTTTAGACCAAACGCAGCTCGTCAATGAAACCCCATAAATCGCGTTAGGTCTGCATTATCGGAGCAGATGTTGTTTGGTTTACAGGACGACTGCACACGCACCCCTCTGCACGGGGCAGAGGCGCAGGGTTCAGCTCCTTTGCAGCGCACACGTCTCCCCTTCAGCACGCCAGCGTCGCGCACGCCTCCATCCCTCTTCTGACAAGCAGGGATCCGGGGAAAGCTGTTGGGTTTTGCTGGGTTTCGGTCTTTCTCTCAGTACGGCAGATTCTGCTCAGCCAAAGCCRCGGCTCCACGATTTTTTGGGTAACTGCGGGGGCACAGGAGCACGTGGCTTCGGCTGAGCTTTGCTCTTGGGTGCAGGTAGCAAGCGCAGGGAGCGCAGAGGGCAGCTAGAAGTGTCAGGCAAAAAATGTTGCTTAAAAGGAGGCTCAGTCCACCCTCAGGAGCTGGTGTGCTCCGAAAGAGATGCACAGAAAAATGCAGCAAAATGGCATTGTAAAGGACAAAAGGAAACACTTCCCCCAGTGAAATAATCATTAAAGAAAGCTACATTTCTGGGCAACGCTGAATTTAAGTAATACTGCGGTGCTAACCCAGGACAGGAAAAAACACTGTGCCTACAAGCCAGGACGCCTTTGGCCTGTGGGGCCTCCTGGCCCACATAGCTTGACAGGAGCTGGGATGGGACCCTGCGGCACGTGGGTGCACGCTGGACCTTGGGAGAGCCGCTTAGCCCCACGCTGCCCCATCCCTGCCTGCACAGCTGGGGTGACAGGAGGGTCCTGCCTTCTCCCCCGAGCTGGCTGCGGGGAGGAATACGCGGAGGCTGGGAGGGGCCCAGAGGCTGTGAGGATGGGTGCTTTCCCTGAGCCTAACTCCGACCCAGAGATGCTGCACCCGTGGGGCTGGGGAGGGGGCTGCGGAGACAATGCAAGCTGTAGACGGGGAAATTCTGCATCTCATCCAGGGGGATACGCTCTGTAATATCTGCAGTTTTATTTTCATCAAATCTCAGACTGTCTCTTCACAGAGAGGTGCCTCCCTCCTCCTGCAGCTAATGTCCAATTGAAATTCAGATTACTCCCGTCCCACCAGTGAGGAAAGCCTGGGAAGTGTACTCTGCCTCCCCAGGGATACACGCCGGTGGATGAAATCTAACCAGTCCCTACAGGGCACTCTTGTGACACAGACACCAAACTGAGTAAGCATATATGTACCTGTGGAAACAAAAATACTCTGTATTCCTGACTCCTCAGCATTACAGGGAGACCAGAAGAAATAGCTTAGACAGTGATGAGGATGCTCTGGCAAACATCAAGAGTCCCTTGAAGCTAGATGCCGTGGTTTCAAAACCTTAAAGCTACAATGTGCATCTCTAAAAGAAATGTTTCCAAGGCAATGTGAAAAACTGAACTTAAGTGCTCTGTCTTTTTCTTTGCCTTTTTTTTTTTTTAACCTGCCAAGACTCGTATTCTGGTCTGGTCTGTTTCTCATAGAACATTAGATGATATCAAACACTTCAAGCCATCATTAAAAGGAATTTACTGTACAGCTTTAGGGATACTACCAGACATAAAAGGAGCCAAGCAGAACACTGAGCACAGGTGAGTACAACAGAGAGACATTTCCAGTTCTGCAGCTTAAAAAATATTTGTTTCTGTAACTTTGGGCTACTTCCTATTTGCRGTTCAGAATCTAAACAGGTTTGCTTTGCCTTTGCTTTAAAGCAGCGCCTTGAACTCCTTTAGAAAGAACCTGTGACGAGCAGAGCAGGTATCAGGTCTTAACAACAGGGCTTAAACGCTGGTGTTTGCAGGGAAATACGAAGGAAGGTCACTGCTGCAAGAGAGGGCTCGCAGGCAGGAACCCATTTCAATTTTTATCAGCAACCCAGATGATAAAATGAAATCTTGTAAAACTCAGCGATGACACAAAGATTGGTGGAGTGGTAAACAAGGAGAGCAGCTTATTGTTACAGGCTGACGGGAATTGCCTGGCTGGCTGGTTGCAAGCCAGCAACATGCATTTTAAGATAGCTGAATGCTGCGTAATTCAGGTAATACATTGGGGATTGGAGAGCGGGCTCTGCCTTGGACCATGAGGCCTCAGAAAACAATTTAGAGCCGCTGAAGACAAGTGCCTGTACAGAAGCTCTCACAGCAGTGGTATTGCAGAAGAGAGCAGCATGTTCTTTGGATGCGTAAGGGGGGGATATCTGGTAGAAATCACAAACTATCTTGTCTCCACAGTCCTAGATACTAATGTCCCTCTCTCGAGAAGACCATGAAGGGGTCCATACACATACAAATGAAATACTAAGTAGGGCTGGGAAAGGCTTTTCAGCTTCTCCAACACAGGCACAACACATGCTGAGCAAGAAGCAAGGCAAAGCGCCAGGACCCCAAGTCTACATGTTAGATGTCAGGAGCCTTTTCGAAGATAAGCTCCATGCACAGGGGATTTGTGCAGTTTAAAGGAGTCTTTTACCACTGAAAAGCGGCCCTCAATCTGACTCGTGGCACTAGCAATTAAAAAGTTACAGTGGCTGCTCAGCACCCTGTTAGTGTCTACAGTRAACCTGGAGGTCTTGCTGGTGGATCACCCCCTTGTCAAAACCCTCAGTCAAGTGGCTGATAATATCCAGTACTGTAGGCAGTGAAGTACTGGGCAGAGGGCCTTACTCTTAAATTTGCTTGATGATAGGTTGCTGTCTCATATCTTTCCATGCTTCAATCAAGGGGCTGGACTAAATAACCTCCCGAGGTCCCTTTCAACCTGAATTATTCCACGATTCCATCATGATACCTTATAAAAAATGAAGTTCAGGTCACAGATCTCACCTCCAGACCTTGCAGGGCTTTGCTCTCCATCACCCTTGGAAGAACTTGAAGTTCCCAGCTGGACAGCAACTCTTACCACTGAAATACTGCAATTGCCGCTGTGATACATGGAATAGCATGTAAAAAAAAATATGTGATTTTGGCCAGCTGGGGTTATTTTATAAACCCTTTTAGAACAAAAAAAGTACTTTTGGGAAATAATTGTCATTCTTCATTCATTATTTAAACCTTCAGAAAAAGCTTTGCAAATAGCTATGTACAGTGTTCTTTATAAAAAAAACTAAACCATAAGAACATATATGATATGCACTATATCACTTCCTTGAATTGGCCAAATATAAAAGAGACTATAAGGTGAGAATGTAAATGGTTGCTTAAGTCAAAATTCATGTTAAAGTTTGGGATAGTTAAATACAGATCTAGCTGCCAGCATTAATAATAGCAACCACAATGATTAAGTTTACTTAGAAGGTTTTTCCCAGTCCGTCATATCTAAGGCTTAGATTTTAGTGATGTGCAATGCTAATCCACATTGTTTAAATGCCTGCTGCCCTTCAAAGTATAATCCATCTGGAACTACGAGAAAAACAAGAATCAGTATCCAGTGATGCTATTAATTATCCTTCATGGATTAAATGCTTCAATTTCACCGAGTTATCACTCTATAACACCACTGCTCAGTAACTTTGCAGTATCTTTCCTCGCCCAAACAAGCTGAATCACATCGGGTTTGCATACTGCTGCTAACACAGTTCATGGCATCGTCTACATAATGTTGTTCCTGGGAGCTGGTGATTGAGAGACTGCAAAATGTGTGTCCTGAGGGTTTCCGCTGAAGGACTTAAATGGAATAGAAAGTCAGAGGTCCTGAGAGGTCTCCTGGTAAGGATTGTTTGCCATGCCTTTGAGCAGAGCCCTAAACTGCAAAAGCAGCACAATATTGGATATTTTATTTTTCTGTTTAAGAAGCCCAATCCTCTTGAAGTTACTCAGACAGCTCTGATTTTGAAACAATATATTCTGGATACCGTAACTGCAGATTTAACTTCTTACTTGCAATAATTTTATTAAACTTCACTGACATTTCACTGGGAGACCAGAAAAAAAACAGCGTTACTCAGTCCATACCCTGGACTTGAACCTGCAGATCAAGTCAGTAGGAAGGTGGCTTGTGCAAGGACTCCTGGAAAAGGTCCTTAGAGGAATTAATCAGTATTAAATGGGCTAACATTTCTTGCAAGCCATTGACACGTTTCCTTGTAAATCAATTCGGAAAGAGCTGCAATGAAATGGTGCTCCTGGCTCTGCTTTACTCTTTCTCATTTAGGATGGGTGATGTGGGGACACACAGATCGTGCTAGCAGAAAAGAAAGATATTTTCCTAACGATTTCCCAGGCACCCAGGGAGGCCTTCTTCTCTCCCTCTATCATATCCCATCATCACCTCAGCTCTTAATTTCTGTGGCAAACCCAAGCMGAAGGAGCTGGTACTGCGAGAAAATATACTCTTACTGAATGCTGAACATCTGTATTTTTTCCAGGAAGCCCTTTCTACCACAGACAAAGTACTGGGATACTATTCAGTGAGTGAGATTTAACTGTGGGATTCAAGGTCCATCTTCTGCTCCCAGCAGAACCTTTTTTCTTCATTTTTTGCTAYTTCAGATAGAACTACTAAAAAGAGCTATCTTTTCCCAAGTATTTGCAAACACATGCATACATATATACACACAGAGATGGAAAAAATATACAAACARCCTAATTTAATATAGCATATGTGCTCTTCCTTTATGAAACGTGTCCAGTCTGTATTTTAAAAATAAGCTTATTAATCAGTATGAACATTAAAATAAAAAAAGTAAAAAATTCAGTATCTGCAAATGGGTTCTTCAGCAATTCCAGGAAGCTACAAAATAAATGGAAACAGTCTTTTAATGCTTGCTAAGTACAGTATATATCCAGTTAATCAATGCAAGAATACATAGGATATGATTAAAATGCAGTTTTTGTTATTGAAAGGTACAAAAGGCTAACTCTGAATACATATGACTCACCTCCACTTGAAGCAGAAATGGTCAGAAAATATATGGCTTAGGAAAAGGTTGTTTTGAATGCAAATAACTGCAGGTGAAATCATAGCCAGTTCAGTGAAATTTCTTTTTAAAAAAATATCAGCATTTTGATGTAAGAATGTAATTTGGAATATTAAAATTTTGCTTTGTGTTCATTTGAATTTCATTTAAATGCAAATATTTACTTACTGTATTATGTATTTACATGGTCAGAGCATGAATGCATATTTTAAATATTATATTATCTTAATGGCAAATTGACATTTTAAAATGTCACATAAAAGCACAAATTAAAGAGGCTAGCTTAGTACAATAAACATGATGTGTGACTGAGAACAGGTACCTTCAATTTTATTCTGCTAGCCTAGAAATACTTAATTAAGCTGTTTTGGGGATTAATAAAACAGTTTCAAACCGGTTTATTAATATACACACACAGAAGAGATCTTAACCCAGCAAAAGGAGTTCCAATTTCAGTTAAGTAGCAAAAACTAGTAATTCCTATTAAAGCTTTATAACTTCACTCAATTCATGTTTTGGTATGCTACTCATTTAAGTAAAGTAAAGTGTATAAAAATTAAAAAAAAAATAAAATTCAGGAATTTAGTTTTCAGAGTGGAAGGGCCCAAAATTTGCAAAAGACACTTGAGGTAATTCCTGTTKTATGGAGTAATTAAAGATGTTTAACATGATTACAAGGAAGGCAAGGCAGTGGTTGTTTATTACCCTCAGCATATTGATGTATCATATTATGAATGGAAGAAAATCACTCCGGAAATCTCAGAGCCCACCCCTGATTCCTTGCCATGGACCCTGCCCCAGTGCTCAGCCGCTCTTGTGGGCAGGAAACTCTTCTTCCTGGTATCCAACCTACATCTCTATGACTTCTCATCCGATCTCAAAATGATACCCAGATCACTTGAATACCTTCCATTTATGCTTACTGTGTGTTAAAAATGGCCTATGTCCTTACTTTTTTTTCTTCTTCAGATGAAACAAAGCTAACCCTGAAATTTTTCCTTCACAGGTCATGTTTGCTGGTGACCATTCCTGCTGCCCTTCCATGGTCCCTCCAAGTGGCCCTTCTCTCTCTTGGATACCCATTACCTAACACTGGTCTCCAGTGTCCAGCACATGGTATTTGAATATCTGCATACTAACATCTAATACGTAGCTTTAATTATTCTTATGTAACACTGTGGATGTACATTCGTCATTACAACCTCCAACTCTTTTGCTGCCAAACTGCTCCCTAGACACTTATTCCCTTTCTTGCATTCCTGCAGCCAATTATGCTACCGAAGTGTAGGAGCGTGCATTTATCAAAATCTGCCCCGTTTTTGCAGATAAATTCTTCAAAATTTCAATATAATTCTGAATTCTAGCCCTGCCCACCAATGTACTTGAAGTGTTTCCCAGTTTGGTATTTAAATCTGTCTGAGAGCGTCCAAACCACAGAGGAGGGGCACTCAGTGCAGCCTTGCAGTCTGGCAGTGAAGAGTTGCCTACTCTCCTTTGGCCAGTTTTCCAGCTAACCATCCACCCATTTGACCATAGGTCATGTTTTCCAAATTTGCTCATGAGACTGTCATGTGAGACATGACATCTAGGAATCAAGTTCTATCCTGCATATCATTCTTCCTTCATCCATAAGGTCTGTTGCCCTTAAGTCAGTTACCTTGGCTTGATGTATTCCATTCTTGATGAGGCCATTACTGGCTGTTGAGCGTTTTTTTTGTTTTTATCCAGATGGTTACAAATTGTTGATCCCTTGGCATGTATGTCCAAGAATTAAGTTAAAATTAATCTAATTACCGTGATCCCCCCTTCTTCTCTTTTTAAGAGAAGGTAGGCCTCCAAGCTGCCATCACCCACTCTTCTGAAGCTRCACTCCCCCTTCCCAAAGCTCTGCTAATTTTCCAACTCCTTCAGGCAGCTCCCAAGCTATCCAAATTCAGCCCTGACATGTCCAGCTGATTTGAAATGTCTCAATTTTCGTATATATTTCTTTCTTATTCTATCCAGAGTCCTTAGGCATTAGATACTAGTATTAATTGTTTTAGCAGTCTCATTTAATCCATCATGAAATACAAGGAAATAACAAAAACAAAAACTTTGCCCTTCTTAGCTTCCTCCTTGTTAGATTTTCCTCACCATTGAAGCCTGGACTGACACTTTTTCTGGTCTTCCTGTTACCAGTAGTATATTTTTAGAATCTTGTCTTTTATAATTAACTTTGCTTGCTGCACTTCCACTTAACTCAGTAAACACCTTGTAAAAATCATTTTTATTTTAAAAGGTGCACACAAAAGAAAAATGCAATTGCTTTCTGTAACATAATCAAATAGAGGTTTTTCAAAGTTACCATGTCATTTAAATATCCCAGATCAGTAGTGACATGGTGAATGCCAATGAAATACTACTTTCATATTATACCAGCATCATTCTGCCAGTAAATTTCCCCATGTAGACAAGTCCTTAGCAGTATTCCCCAGGTTCTCCCAATGTGAGTGACATTTCATAGAGCTAAGAAGAATAACATTGAAATGACCCAAACCGTGATGGAGTATGGCAAAATTGTGAAAATGCAAAGGCTTTGAATAGGGATTATTTTAGATTTTAAATACATCTTTCTTTTATTAATCTAGTGGAATTAGGGAGCTATTAAATACAGCAGACCAAACAAAAAGAAGCCAGGAACTGTCGCACAAAAAAATTATTCCAGTCAAAGTGAGACCACCAGRCTAACAAATCTCACTGTAAAACACCTATAAGGTTACAGCTATTTGTACATGTAGACCCTAGTCTCACTCCTCCATGTGGTGATAAATGCTAACTATGAATATTTTTTCTGGGAATTGGCCTTTAATAATTATCATAATCGTATCTGGCTCTAAATACTAGGTAGTTTCTCAACTCTTGCCAGCCTGTCGCCCTTCTAGCTGACTTCTGTGTTTCTTGCGAAAAGGAGTGGCTCTGTGGATGTCAAACTGTGCATGGCAGCTTAACCAGAGAAGCTGGGAAGGGCTCTGAGAACATCTCCGATCATCAGGCTTTTCCTCCTCCTCCAAAAGCAATTGCAGAAAGCCAGTAAACTTCTCTGAGGATGCAGCAAGTCAAGGTGAGGGTGTCTTTGCATTGGGTGTCCTATAGTAGTTCCCCCTCAGCTGCAGTGAGGTAGATTGTGTTAGCTCCCACATGTCGGTCATATCCAGGATTACCACAAAACCTCCCTCTTGCACCTTTCAGACACAAAATGGCCAAACTGTCACAGTCTATTCAATAAGTTCTCAGAAAATTATGCATATATAGAGAGAGGAAGATCTCAATCATAAATTAATTGTGCATCAGAGGACGTCACATCCTGTGCATCTGCTCACTGGCAAAACTTTCCAGTGCAAGTGTTTCTCCCCAAAAAMCTGGAAATTTATCAGAGTAAGTGATAAACAAATAGTAATAAATGAGTGTGATGAGGCTACTGTACTTGTTACACATGGATTTTTCTGACTGAGAGAGATCTTACAGGAATAGCTATGGAGCTGTAGTGGAATAACAACTCACAGAAGTTGCAGAAGTGTATAACAATTTATTTCAGAACAATGTATCTTAACTTTTTTTTTTAAATATCCCAGCCAGCCTTATGCCTAGGAGGTATGACATGGGGATAGTTCAGTAGTCCAAGCACAGGACTTGAATCAATAGGATTTGGGTTTGCTTCCTGTAATGAGCATATTCCTGCACTCTGTCTTTGAGTAGGACAGATTTACAGATTTTTTTTCTGTAGAAATATTAATTTCCATTGCCTAACTTGCATGACTGGTAGGGTATAATTATCAGAAATGCTTACAATCCTTCATTGAAATAAAGAAAAGGCCTGAATGAGTGACTAATCCCAGAATCACAGACTGGTTGAGGTTGGAAGGGACCTCTGGCGGTCATCTGGTCCAACTCCCCTGATCAAGCAGGGCCACCCAGAGCTGCTTGTCCAGGAGCATGTCCAGCTGGGTTTTGAATACCTCCAAGGAYGGAGACACCTCAATCTCTCTGGGCAGCCTGTGCCGGTGCTCATGGTAAAAAAGTGTTTCCTGATGTTCAGAGGGAACCTCCTGTGTTTCAGTTTGTGCCCATTGCCTCTGGTCCTGCCACTGGGAACCACTGAAAAGAGCCTGGCTTCTTTACACCTTCCCTTCTTTACACTCTCCCTCTTATTGAGGCTGAACAGTCCCAGCTCTAATTCCTGTGTGTAGAAAGCTCATCAACTTAAAATCCTAGTCTTAAAAATAGGCTTAACTAGGTGCTCACCTGGGACAGGGCCTCTCCAGGATGCCTTTGAGCTACATCAGCAGACCACTACAGAGGAGACTTGGCTACCATGGACTCTACAGTATCTGTTGGGGGTTTAAATGGGAGCCTTGTAGGTGTAACATCTTCCATCCAGCATGGTTTAGAAGTGGTAAAATTCCATTTGTTTGAAAGGTTTGTCACTATGTTTAATCATATTCCTTGGTTGCTCTTTGATAATGCTTGTTTTGTTCTCACATCTTTTTTTGCATGATTTTAAAATGGGTGGGGGGAGATATTTCTTAGAAAAAAAAATATATATATTAGCAAAAGAGAGTTTCATGCAACTATAATTCCATTTAGATCACTGTCAGTGACAGGCGGAATTTACTTAAAGATATTTTCTGTGCTTTACGGTTACTCATTCATGCAAATAAAGATAGCCCTTGAAGCCAAGTCACCTTGCCCTCTCAATCATCCACCTTGCCCTCCAGAGCTCTGGGGGGAATGCTAAATTAAAATCTGTCTGCTCTGGCAGAGGTGGGTTTTTTGATATAAAGCCAGAATAATTATTCAGACATATGTTTACAGCTGCAAGGTTATATTTTGCTGAAGATTTTTTAAAGTGAAAATGTAACTTGGTTGCTAAAGGGTTTTCTTGTTTAATCGCTGCAGAGGTATGGAACACGGGGAAATTTGTGAATTTACCCTCTTTCATCTCACTCCTTCCAACTTTTGTTTGTTCAGCTCACTTTTTTTTTTTTTTTAATAACCTAAAGTTTTGGAGGTTTGAAAACATTTCCAAGCCATATCATTTAAGGAGTTTCATGATATTTCTGTGCGTAGAAATAAAGTTACATTTTCCCCCCTTTTTTGGCCTTCTGTGATGATAACAAACACTGGTCAGACTGAAGTAAAAGACTATGGGAAATTATGTTAGTCATGTTAAAAAGAGTTCAATGGAGGGCTTCAAACAATATTTAAAGTTGTTTGGCAGCRCTGAAAATTAGCTTAAAGGATGACAAATGCAAATTGAGAAATGCCTAGCTGGAATTTATAAACTATCCTGTAATGAAAAGAGATCCAGACTTTAATTTTTTAACTGTAGCAATCCTTGAAGCAACAAGAAGAACAGAAGAAACAGAAGGRGAAAATTCTCAAAAGGAAGACAACTCTGTCTTTGATGTTTTAATGRCACTCACGTTGCATAACCCTTGCAGGAACAGGTAATATAATACAAAATAAAACTTCCTCAAATGTGGCAGGATTCCACTTTGGGTATTAAACTCTTGAGTAGTGATGCATCTAAAGAAACTGTCATAGGACTAACTTAATGAGAGACCAGAAATACCTCTAGATGTTTCTCCCTGCTTTTTATTTAACCCACCTTGAGCTTTCAAAACGATGCCTGTTGCTAACCAGGTATGGCCAGTTTGGCAGATTGTCCGTTTCCACCTCAACAGCTGGAATACATATGCCGTGAATGAGGTACGCAGTGCATCCTGATTTTTGTCTCTCTCTCATTAGTGTSTTGCCTAGCTGTTCTCGGAAGAAAATCAATTATAGTTACATCAGTGGTTTTCAGCCGTTCACCTGCCTTGAGCTACRAAGTCCCTGGAAGCACTGCCTCATGAATCTGCAAAGTCAGGAAGATGGGGGTCGTGAATGCTGAGGCTCCACGCAAGTGGAAGTTGGAAACATYGGGAAAAACCTCAAGTCGTAGTAAACATTCAGAAAATTTGTCTCATAGAAAAAGACTACAGAATCTTAGTTATACTATTTAAACCAAAAAAAGACTTGAGAAGTGATTGACTATTGTAAGCAGGCACCTGCATGAGGAAGTGATCTCTGATGATGTATAGCTTTTTCATTCAGCAGAAAAAGTAATCCAGGAGCTAGAAGCCAAAGCTATGGAAAAAAAGTAGAAACAGATTTTTTTAAAGGCGGTTATTAACACCTAAAAGAATCATGGGGTGAAGTTTTGTGGATGCCTCAAAGCTTACGTTCCAGGACTGGATATGTTTCTAAAGATGTAGGAGCTGCCTGGTCATAGTGACACGGGGGGCTTGTGTCCTGAGGGAGGACACAAGGGATGGTCACTGAGATTCCTCTGGCCCTGTGGTCCCATGGAAACAGTCAGAGGCACCAAGAAAATAGTTCCAAGTTATGAAGCTTGCAGGCAGAGAGAATTACCTGGAGCCTACGCACCCTTACTTGCAGCCAAGAATCACTTCTGATAAAATGTTTGAAATTAGCCCACACTTTATGGGGTGAGAATGGGGTGAAGGAGGAAAAAAATATTGCAACTAATTCAGAGAAGGTTTGCTTGTTTGTTTTCTGCATCTCTCTGTCTCATACTATGTTATACATAGTGGTATTGAAGTCTTTAGTSTTATCTAATAATCAAGAGAGTTTGGGAATAAATTTATGTACACAAAGAAACTTTTTCTCAGTTATAATCTCTAAGCCTRGATAATGACATTACATTTTTGAGACACTGAGATCAACATTGTAACTGAGCCCATTCCAGGACCTATCACCTTTCATTAACACAGCCATTCATCCCTGCTTTAATCTTTCTTCTTACACTAATCAAACTATGAATCAAAGAAAATGTCTGTGTCYATATGGCTTAAGTTTTACCAAAGTCTGATATTTAGCTCAGGGTCTGATTCACAAAAACATCCACCCGCCAGTCAAGATTTGTACATTATTTTCCAGGTAACACACCTTTCTTAAAAAGACCATACTTCATACCGGAATTTAACGCTGAGTATAGAAAAAAGCATTCTGACATTCAGTTCAGGGGCTTAATGAATCAAACCAGAATGATKCAGGCCTTATTAGCCCCAGTTATGTGTCGTTTCATCTTATAC
Organism: Oceanodroma leucorhoa; assembly: GCA_030449065.1. NCBI lineage: Eukaryota > Metazoa > Chordata > Aves > Procellariiformes > Oceanodroma > Oceanodroma leucorhoa. Next base: position 15,072,000 of record JASVER010000001.1, read on the forward strand.
AATCATTTTCCCCACCCATTTAATTTAAGAATAATCTTTTGTCACGATTATTTTTTTAACACTTGGGAATCAAGTGGACTGCCTTCAAGGCCACTTCCTGATACATTTTTTTCTTCTTTAATGAATTGTCAGGATGCTTTCTRGTCTTTCTGAAAGTAGCTCATGGAAGGCACTTCTTTTTTTTAAAGGAGTAGGTTTCTGCTCTTTGTGGATCTTGCAGAGGGTTTGGCCTCCTGTTTAATTGAACAGTGGATATGCTAGATGGAGAAATTCCAACCTGTGGGTTGACTATTGATCTGAGAAGTAGCAGTCTCCTCTCATGGGCCTTCTGCCTTTAAGGTTTCCAAACATGGGGTTGGMTTGACCAACATTTGCCAGTAGCGGGGCTTTTGAATGCCAGCAAAGGCTCATCTGCTGTCCAATGCATTCAAGGTATCTAAAATACCAAGTGTTCTGTTTCAATTGTATTATACTGTGAACAGGCAAGAAACTAGGTTCTCTGTAGCAACACAGAGAGATAGATGCCATCACCAGCCCTCCTGCATTTCAGGTCAGTAACACTCATTTCCAGAGAGTCTGCTGAACTTATAAGTACTACTCCTCGTGAGCACGTGTTGCTGAAAATAAAGGTGAAGGCAGAGGAATCGGGGAGTACAATTACACCAGGRTGTACAGAGAACACTGAATCCTTGCCTCTCTTTGTCACCCGCTCTGGGAATCAACTTTGAAGTGGTGTTTGCTGTCAMTATGAGTGGCTAAGAGCCAGATCCAATCCCTTTCCTCACTGAGAGTAACTCCTTACCCCCCGAGTAGCCTTGCTGATGGAGAGATAAGGAAGTGTGGGAAACCTTTGGCTGTATAGCAACCTAAGGAGCTTGTGAACCTCCACAGTTCAAATAACTAAGCAGGGTGGCAAGTCCATTGCAATCATTGTATACATACATGATTTGATATACATGCCTATCTACCTATATACATATATGTGGCACTTACACTCTTATTAAATCCCGCTGATTGGATGGGATGATAAATATCAAGCCATCAAAAAATATCCTGCATCAGCAGTGAGATTAAGAAAAGAGGCAGAACAAGTCATGATCTGCAACAAAACGTCTCTCTTCTTCAGTTTGAAATCCTCTTAAAATACATCATGAAAACTCTGTGCAGAGCTACAGCTGTCTCTATAKCCAGTGAGCCAACATCACGTCCTCCACAAGCCACTAGCTACAGCACGAAATTCTCCACTGGATCCTGACAGCCATCCGGCTCCATCCCAAGGCTGAGTCCCTCTCCTGCAATGGGATTTACCTCCTTCCCAAAGGCCTCATGCCCAGGAACTCTGTTGCTATTCCTCCATTCCCTCCCACAGCCTCCTGCCGCTAATGCCCAGAGAAGACAAGAGRAGCTGGAGACCTAAGTAGTGCCATGAGGTATGACCATGAGGAGACACAGGCTGGTGCAGGTGGCATTCATTTCACAACTGTGCATTGGAAAGGCAGATTTTGGAGCTGTCTGATGTGTGAAGTTACTTTTCTGTCTCCCGGCACACTGCTATATGCTAGCAGGAGAGTTTTTATAGGTATCCGGAGAGAAAGACTCGTGACTTTTTGCCATCTCCCTTAATACCACTGGAGGCTTTATGCTCCCTTCGAGCAGGTGATACCTCCACCTCCCTCCACTGCAACTGGCACTACAGTGCTTGATAGAATTGTAAAACCATAGGTGACTCAAGTTAATATCATCCCTAGGGAATATGGGACTTGCTTATAACAGGTGTTATTTAGCTTTTGAAGTTCCTGAAATTGCCCAGAAGTTAAGGGAAAAAGAAGAAATTTGAACGAAATATGTTCAAATACTGTTGGGGGTGGAGGGAAGGGATAGATATTGAAACCAGTGTCATGCAGATAACGCTAAAGTATTTAAATTTYGACATTTGAAGCTTCAGGTTAGCTGGTTATGGTCAAATTTTTCAGTCTTAGAAGCCAGGTAGTATGCTTTAAGKGTGGATTTAGTGCAATTAACCCTTTTCTTTGGAAGCCAAAAACATAAYAGTTGTTTTAGGCATCTGAAATCAGGCAAATGTGTGTGCCCAGTACTTACAGATCCTAGTAGGCTCCTGTAGTTGTAAGAGAGACACAGTGCCTCCTGCTTAATCACTCATGTCTTAAATCAGTTTGCAAAAATGCCTCAGGTGAACCCTGTGGTCCCCAGAAGAAAATAAGCAGGACTCAGATCTGAATTTTAAAGGTACATACACAATCTGGTGCTGCAAATGAAGTTAACAGAAAACAGGTATTAAACACAGAATTCTCTCTTATCAAGTGACACAGTGGCAGTTCGTCTAAGTTAGAGTTGTAGTAGCCCTTGCAAAGAAAATATGTTTCCTACAGCAGATGGGAGAGAGAATTTACGWTCTGCATTGATGAAGTCTAGGTAAAGAAAACCATAACTGGTAGACCACAAATACATGGATGAATGAGACAAGACCTATTCTGAAGAGGAAATTGTCGTAACTACATAAGGAGATACAGATGGGCATTATAGTTGCCTCCAGTAACTGGGAGCAAATGGAAATTGCAAAATGTGTCTTCATTGTTTGATGAAGAGCCTTCTTGGCAGAGACCAGATATGTGCTTCCCATACCAAAGGATTGCCCAGCCCACATGTTTCCCAAAGCCCATCCATGAGGATGAACCCTCAGTGAGCTTGCATTAATCAATGTCCCAGTACGCAGCAGGCACTGGGAACATGCCTTGTCTGGGTGGGACAGAAAGGGCTTTGCAACTGCATGATGGCATTAAACATCTCACCATGCTCCCCTGAGACAGAGCGGGATTTTGTGAGGACCCCAAGGAGAYAGACACCATTTGGGCAAGGTACAAAATTCCTCAAAGACAAATTCACCCTGGATTCCTGTCCTCCACTCAGACTTGGGTAGGACAACCAGCTAAACTCATTAAGCTTCTGGGCTATGTTTATCTGCAATCAGATGGAAGGATGACAAGAAAAATAAGAGGAGCCTAGCCAAGCTTTTTAATAACTAACACTGTCAGTACAAACCCCTGCCATTTAAAACTTTAAAACTAAGCTTCTGCATAACTCTTCTATTTTTCCTAATGAAACTTCTCAGGACTGTGCAGAAACATAAGTGCCTGAAGTATGTTGTTAKGCACAGACTCCCTTGTAACTTCTCCTCCCACAGCTCCCTTCCTTAGCAAGTCTTAGACAAGAAAAGTTTGTTCAACTTTTTCAGCATTTCTGTTACAGCACCTGGCCAAGCCAGCCTGATCACAGAGAAAGAAAGTGACAGTGTTCACTGCCTCATCTCCTTTCCCCTCTCTGCATGGTATAACCAGCCTGGATAACACTGGAAGCCACCAGTCTGGTGTGCATCAGYCTGATATGAACCTTTACTGATCATGTTTATCCAGCACCTACTCAGTTTGATCTGCATACCGAGCCACACGGAGGCTGTGAGGCAGAAAGTGCATTTCGAAAATGTGATTTTCCTTTCAGATAAACGCATTTTACTCAGAGCAAGCTGAATTCTAACTTTTCTCCCAGATTTTGCATTTAAAAATTGCTCTTGAAAGTTGAGCAGCTAAGCGTCCAAATCTATGGGGAAAGTTCCAGCGTCAGTCTGTAAGGCAGGATCCATGCCTATCCACCTCTATCCATGCCCTGTGCTTTCTGCTTCACCTTTTGGTTAGTCTTGAATTTATTTATTGTTTATTGTTATAGTTAGGACAGTTTTGGATGCCTCCAAATGCCCAGAGGACTGCTGATCAATTAATATAATTGTAGATCCATCCCTAAAATTACCAGAAATGGAGAAGTTCTTTATTTTCACTGAAGATACTTGTGATTTCTAACTGGACCTCTTTAATTGATGTTAGTTATGTCAAAAATGAAACTGATGATTGGGAGATGCCCAAAGCTGCTGCTGTGGCTTACTAATCTGAAATGACTGCTGCCTTTGGATTAATTTCCTCTATGAAGGACAAGATGCTGCATGGGACTACATGGGGRCTTCCTTCGGTATTGTAACTGGGGTCTATAGCAAGATGAGACTTGTTTTTCCTGTGCTTTCTGTGCTGTTCCTGTGTAATATTTCAAGGGCAAAGGAGAAAAAGCTGCGTCTATCAAAAACTATGGAGAGAATGAATGGTGTCAAGGAATCAAAGAGGGACCAAGAGTTAGGGAGGGAAATAAGACTAGAACAACAGCCACACTGCAGTGTGCTAAGACCAAGACAGGAAAACGAGCTGAAACAAAAGCTGGGACAAACAGATCAAGGAGCTGGGGATCAGAAACTAGCAGAGTGGTGGGGAGAGATTTGCAAGAAGAGATGTGTCAACAGTTACTGTGCATTACATTATAGGCATATGCTTAAATATAAATACAAGCCCAGGGAAAATAAAGCCCAGGTCCTATGCATTTCAAACTGACCACCTGAAAGACATCTATTTGCAGCTCTTCCTTGCCTCCACTCCTCATCTGTAAGACAGCAACAGCACTGTCACYATCACCACCCTCACTGGAGAGCCATGAAAACAAAACAAGGTTTCTGAAGCACTGCGAAACCACAGTGGTGGACAATACAGCAAAACCCCAAGAAAATTAACAACTTATGCCCTGCAGAGCCGAGTTTGAATAGTACGCAGAGACCACACACAGAATAAGTCAAAAACAAAGTGCTGCATAGTTGCCTGTTAAGTAAGTATTGCCTCTTCCATGTACAGAATAAGGCCACAGCCCCGTGGGAAAAATATTATGCAATGCTATGACTAAAGCTTGTTGTGCAGGGGGTAAATTAAGGGCTGCACAGAAAACTTGAACACTATTGATACATCTCTTCTGACTGCTTGTCCACATAATAATTTCCTTTGAAAGCATCTTTTAGTGTAATAGATATAAGAGAGGGGAAACAAAACTATTTAGAGCCATGTGAAGGTCCAGACAGAAATTAAATACTTGTTTTGTTCTTTTGGGTGGACTCTCAGATGAGTGCCTCTTGCATGGATTTCTCTGATTTCAGACCCTTTCTGTGAACTTTTCTAAAGAAAAAAAATCCATAAATTTCTAGAAGCCAAAACAAATAATTGGTCTGTTAAATTCAAGTTTCTTACATTTTCTTTTTTATACATCCCCACAACCAACGGTAAGTAGATGTCTTTTTCTGATAGTGTATGCGTAAAAGGTAAATACAGTTGTTTGGGGGCTTTTTTTTGATTCACCAGATTCATTTCTGAAGAGTTTGTCTCAGAATTTCTACCCGAGTTCGGGTTTATAATTATATGATCTCAGATCCTGAGGCATCCCAGCAAAACCTCCCAGAAGAGAAAGCTCAAAATGTTTAGGATCTGTGTCTATATCTCYGTATCCATGAATCTCTCTATGTATCTCTATATAAAAGTATATATGTACGTACTATATATATACTTACATTTATGTTTCTATTTAGATGTATTCATATATACATGTATACATGTGTATGTATATATATATATGGACATGTGTGTGTGTATATATATCTATGGATATAACAAGTGATATATCAAAGAGCCAGAGAACAAAATATTGACTCCCCTGTGCAATGCAGACCCAGCCCCAGCATCCAGGGGAAGCAGCAGGGAAAGGGAARCCCCTCGTGCGCTGATGTGGCCGCRGCCCGGTCCCGTCCCCCCRCCGRTGGAGGGTGCCTTGGCCGCTGCTGGCGCTCCCGGGGGAGACGGCACGGCTGGCACTGGTGGGAGCAGCGGGACGGGAGCAGGACYGGGACTGGGATGGGGATGGCGGAGACTATGACCTGTGCCTTGCCGGCGGGGTCCCCAGCGATGCCGCAGGTATCCCYTGCCGCAACTCAACCTTCCCAGGGAAGGAGGGGCCGGGGGAGAGCAGGAGAGGCTTGGTTCCCTGATGAAATTTTATACAWCCCTCCACTGTTTCTCAGGTTGCTTTCAGAATCAGAAAATCCAAGAAATATATTCACAGATGTTCCCTTGTTTATTTGTTGACTCTGTGTAATTTGTTTGCCCTAATTTGTTTTTGTCTATCATGGGACTTCCCTTTTTAATTTCCCTTTCTCTGTTTACCACTCTTTGTGGAGCAGCGGTCTGTTAAGCTGTGAGAGGCACATGCCAAATTAAAAAAAAAAAAAGGGAGAAAAAAAAAAAAGGCGCCGCAGATTGTTTTAAGCATTGGCTGCCCCTTTGGGCCTGAAGGCCTTGCTTGCAGCCTGCACCTGCTCCTCCTCTTGAGACACAGGGCTCCTGATCTTTATCCCCTGTCTTTAAGCTGCCTGATTCCTATTATCCAAAGTCAAACAGCGTTCTCTACATTCACGCCTCCAGCACTTGGCATGAAATTAATAAGCCTGGCTGATATATTTCCCTGGAAGCCTGCCACTCTTTAACAGTGGTGTTAGATTAAAAATTTTGGCATGGTTAATGAACAGGGAAAAGCTGAAGCCAAAAGTTTCATGCAGCAATGCAAAGATTTGGGGGTTATGAAAAGAATACCAACTTTGTTCGCATTTTCTGAATGTCGTCCTAATTACAGGGTTAGATAACAGACACAACAAAATAGTCATGGCTAGAAGAAAGGACGTGTTCTCATCCTTCCCTCGCATTTGATTTTATCTGTAGTCTTTCCAATCGCATCCCATTCTGCTGCATTGTGTAACCCGAAACACAGCGATGCTCAGTTGGGTTCAAAACTCTGCAGTTCACACAATTAGCAACAAAAGGGGGGCCCGAACCCAGATACTGCCCTGTCCCCCCTCCCCGGGGCCTGGGAGAAGTGCAGTCCTCCTTCAGCCTCTCCTGGGACTGGGAACAGCCTCTCCCCCAGAAAGCACAGTCCAGTGCAGGTTGTAGGCGGCGGCAGCATTCCCAAGTCGTTCTGGCATTTGGGCATTTCAGATCTTCATCCATCTCTGGTTTTAACAGATTGCGTTTAGAGGATGCTGTCAGCATGGTTAGGTTTTTTTTTTCTAGAAATAATAATCCTAAAAAGAAATTCCATGTGCGTAAGCATGTATGCATGTGTGTTACATAAATGCATATTCATATAAGACTTGGGCATATGTATGTGTACACGTGCAATACAAGAAATGCTATCTGAGTCTTTCAGGTGCAAGCCTTTTACCCAAATTTGTGTAACACACAGCATGCATTCACTGACTTCTTGTTCTCTTTGAAAAAGAATTACCTTAAAGTTTCCCCATAATAGCCACGTTCTGCCTCCTKGTTACTACATTATGACTATGCTGTTACTACCAAAGCTATGAAAACACTCTGAAACATACAGTCTGCCAAGCTGAAAGAGATGGAAAAGAAGCTAGTGCTAAAGTATCCTTAGCATGTCACCTATGGGTCTGATTTAGTGTTAGGAAGAACACRAGACCTGTCTCTTTCCCCGACTGCCATAGGTCCCATAGCTGCAAAGTCACATTGTCTTACTAGTGGCAGAAATGCTCCCTCCTTTCCGTTCCCTGTAGAGTCTGGGCCGTGCTTCTGAAAGTCCCCCAAAGTAYCTACAAGCAGCTGAACTGTATACAAGCAGCCATCCTCTACTGCAAAGAGGCCAGCTCCAGGGAGATCTCCAGCAGTCATTTTGCTCCTGAGAAGCTGTGCAACAATGTTAATGGCAACAGAAAAGAACAACTTCTCCAGCYCAGTGCTCAGGGGAAACTTGGAGGGAAGGGGCCTTGTATTGCCTTACTATTGTCCTACCTACTTTTTCCTGATCTGCTTTCCCTCCCCTGCCCATTTTTAGCTCTGTTACAAAAACAGATTTGTCACCGTGCCTTGACTAAAGCCATTTAGCATCTCCTGGCTCTTCTGCTGCTCCCAACTTCTTCTCTCATTACCTCCTGCCTCCTGGGATGCATTTGTTTTCTGCCTATAAAGGCACCCTTTGGAGCTGTGTTTTCCTGGTCTTTTGATGTAAATTCCCGTCATCAAAATTTCCTTTTCCGTAGTCTGTAATGACTTCCAGCTGAGTCAAATGGACATCTCTTCCACATTAAAAAGTCTTGGCCATTCTGCTACCATTGAAGCGGCCAAACTCCTTTCCCTTTGGAGAAGTGGCCTGTCCTCAGTACTATTTTTCTAAAGTGAAATGTGCTCCTCCCTTGAATTATCAACATCAGGCGCACTGGTTGGGCTGGTTGTTAGCTCTTCACCCACCATGCTGTCTGGTTTTGCTCAGACAGTGCCGGTATCACACAGCAGCTAATGCATTAATGGCTAGCTTATACTACGTCAACTGTGGCCTCGGCTGATATTGTAGAAAAGTGTGAAATGATAAGGAAATTGCTAATCTGGGTGATAGGGCATGGCTCTGTGTGCAACTCCTACCTTTCACAGCTGCTCTTTACACATGCATGTCCTTGGACAGCTTCCCAGGCTGTCTCACTCCAAGGGTCTCCCATAACGCTCTTCCTCTCCACCTAGGGTCAAGTCGTCTTCTTCTACGTTAGCACCAACAGCTGGAGGCCAATGACATATGAAGTGCATGCTGAACATAATAAGAGTTTACAATGCTAATAACTTAAGCAGGCAGCATTTGACCGAGGCGTAAGTGTGACATGGCAAAAAAAGTGATATGGAAGTTTAGGCAGCACAACTTGTCAGACTTTGCATCTTACATCCAGATGAAAGAGGGCATCTGCAAAACATGACCTTTCCTAAGCTGTCCTGCTTGACCTACTGTGGAGCTGTTCCAGGAGTCAAGAGGGACAGGCACATGGGGAGCTGATTAGACAGTGGGAGCTTTTGTTCCAGAATTTTTAAATTTTGCTAAGAATCTAGAAACCATTTTTTTTCAATTGTCTGCCAAAAGAAAAGCAGTTTATAGCTTTTAATTTACAAGCAACAATTTCAAGGAAAATTACTTTTTTTCCATCAAATTACCAATTTCCCGTTTGAAGAAAACGGGTTGGAAGGAAAGTTTTTGACTAGTCCCTTCCAACAAGCATCAGTTTCTTCATTCTGCAATCCTACTTTATGAGTCCTTTGTGCACCATTGAGCTCAACTCTTCCAGCTCACCTAACGGCACCAGGCACAGTGAGTTTCTCTGTACAGTCAGAGCAGGCTATGCAAAAATGGTATGCACCTCCATTAGATCATAAGGCAAGGTAGCCCCAGCCATACACTCCAAATATTGGCAAAGTTACAATGTTTTGAATATCCACCATCCCTCTAATTTTCAATGATGAGTTACACATGACTGTATCATCAGTTAAACAGAATCAAAATCAATTGATTATGAGCTCACTGTGCATTAATCAGCATTGTCTGCTACTACTAGAAATAGCAATTAGTCTATATTATTACTGTGTGAAAAGCAGAGGACTGGTTTAAATATGTGGTAAATCATCATTATGCAGGTCCTGCCATTCTGGTCTCTCTGTTCCATGTAAGAATGGCAAAATCAAAAAAGTTGTAGGGCACAATGATATTGCATCAGCTACTGCTGGTAGAAACAATAATAATACAGAAATTATTTGTTTATGTGACATTTTGAAAAGAATGTGACAAAAATGCTAAATATTTCTCTGCATAATCTCACTACATAAGCTGTTTCTAGTGTCTGAGTCAGCCATACTACGTGATACTGCAAACTCTTCAGATTACATGAAGTTTGAGAAGTGCGGATAAACACAAATGTTATAATTGCCAAAATAAAAGAGTGTTAAGGCAGGGAGAATCCAGCTTAAAGCCTAGCTTAAGAGACTGGATCCGTTCTCTTTCTGAAACAGCTTCAGCTGAACACATTTAGAAATCTCCCTATAAATCTTCATCTGTAGCGGTGTTTATTTCCTCCATTCCCAGCAGGCAGCCTGATGCCTTCATGGCTTGGAACCTCCTCTTTATATTAATTCCTCCTCCCCTTGTATTTTAGCTGACTAGAAACTTTTTTCCCCTCTTAATCTTTATTACTGTTTATGTTGATGTATGGAAATTAATGATCATAAGGGAAAAAGACATCTGTATTTAGACTGGGTTGCAGGAATAGTTGGCATAACGAAGAACGGCTGGGACCTGGTTTGCAATATTTTCCCAGCAGATGCTCTGAAGAGGGGTATGGACTAGTGATAGGTGCAGTCTGTAAAGACCCGCAATGTTAGTCCTCGTTTCCGACCTGTTCTGCCACATTTGTTTGTCTGTTSTCACTGTCCACCCTGTCTTCACACTTCTTCCCCAAAGTCTGTGAAAGCAAACCCCAGGCTAACGCTGGCACACGATGAGGCACCAGCCAACAACTGGTGCACGTCAACATTTAAGGTTGAATAAGCTGGGGAAGTAAACTCCAGTATAACATGGGGGCTGTGCTGAGAAATGGAGCGGTGGGGTTATCTAGTGAATCAGGGAAGGGGTGTAGAAGAAATGGATACTATATGTGAGAGGTGCACATGTGTTTTGGAGACCCACACAAAAGAAAAGTCACAGGGACAATATGCTAGAGAAAATACACCAGAACTGGACCCAAGGACAACTATCTTCTGTCATTCATTCCCCTGGCCTCTCCCAAATGGCATCAGGTAGTCAGAGGTCAGCTGTAAAGCAGCAAAGATCACAAACCCATGGCAATGCAGGATCTTGAGAAGGCCACCTGTTCTTCGGCCACCTTCCCATCTCCTTATCTTCTGTGTTCACAAGGGGTTGGTTTTGAAATACCGGTTCTGGTATTTCTCTAGAAATTCCCCAGCTTTTCCTTTTGGTCCCCACGTGTYTCCCCAGATTATGATTGGATTATACTAATTTCAAAATTTTCTCACAATACTTTTCCTAGCGGAGGGGGTATTTCCCGTGAGACCTATTCAGTTGGTGCCATCTTCCAGGTACACCACCTCTCCCGGTCCCCGCTCTGCGAGATGCTTCTCACCACCAGTCACACTGGTGCTGGGAGAAGCAGCACCAGCGCGGGGCGCAAGGAGGGTGTCTCCTGCAGGGTCCTGCTCCCCCGCCCTGCAACCTGGCGTATTTAGGGATACAGCTCTTGTACGATACAACGCGTGTGACTGCATCCATCGTATGATTCAATATGCCAGATTTCCACCCCAACGTGTGACCTAAGAAGTGTCATACTACATTTCACACTCGCCTAATTCCAAGTTACATCTCAGCAGTTCATATTTCCTGTCTTTCTGTGGATTTTCTTCTCCTTTTTTTCTTTTTTTTCTTCTTTTTTTTAAGGCAGCGGATGGTTGTCAAACATTATCTGCGTGGATCAGTCCTAGTCGAAGCTGGAACACATCACTGGAGTTTTTCCCTGGGGGTGTCTGGGAACTGTGCGCACTGCTCTGTGGAGAGCTGTCCCTTGCCCTGCAACCAGCAAAAAGATCTTAAACTACCCCAGGTGCCAGCTGCATCCTGCCAGATGGTCAGGGATTTTTCTTTTTTGGTTTCAAACTGACCCAGCAAAGATGGCACACTCCCACCAACTCTACGTGACCCACCGCAAAACTATGTCCTCACACTCAGGCAGCTTCAAATGGCTGCTCTCCCGAAAATGTGTTACTGTTGCTTCTTTGAGAGATCTGGGAAGGAAGGATCAATCTTCATTAATTTGTGGTGCAGGGACCTTGCTGTTACCAAATAATTCGTTTCCTCGGCGCCTGGGAGCAAGCTGCTGCCTCCAGCCCTGGAAAACCCCAGTTCCAGGCACCAGAGGCACCTGGTGCAAAGCTCCGTGCCACAGGCTCGCATCTCRCCACACATTTGCTGGAACGCTGAAGGCCAGATACGCTGAAGATGCCATGCGTTATCCTGGGGGCTCTGCTGACACCCTGCCAGAGTCAGGCTGGCAGGAGCTGCCGAGGCAGATGCTTGCCCACGTCTCCCAGCAGAAGCGCAGCCGAGTGGTGACTATCCAGGAGAGGGGAAGAGGTACGAATAAAATCCTCAAAGTAAGAGCATGGTGTGCTCGTGAAATCTGATTCTTTCCTAATTATTTCACTTAGCACTCTTAATGTTGCCAATTATACAAGAGGGTGCAATTATTCATGCTATAGGAATTGCAACACGAGAGCAGGTCAGTGGACTTTTTATTATTGGATAAAGTTCATCTCTCCAGAAACATTCTCATGGGCCAGTCTGTGGCAGCCAAATGGACTCTCACAGGAGTGGTGAACCATTGCTAATTCTCCACTGCTCCATATGCAGAACACATTTCACCATAATCGTCATCTTTAACACTATCAGCAAGGTACCTTTTAAAAAATCTGAAAGTCCCTACAACAGATGCCTCCACAGTTCTCTGCCCTGGGAAGAATACAAAATTAAAAAAAAAAAAAAAGTAAAATATGCTCTGCTGATGTAGCACGGGACAAGCTTAGTATAGTCACACTGAAGTTAGTTAGTGTTGTCGTCATAGAATAGAGCAGAATAGGATAAAGCAGAACAGAGCAGAAGTTACTTCTTTGTCCAGATCAATTAGCCTATATTCTGGCAACTAGGAGTAGTTAAAATTGATGATGCAGACAGCTAGCTCTTTGAATCCTTTTTATTTACAGGTATGTATACAATGTCCTGTTTCCTGAGCATGGCAGGAATCAAGAGGAAAGTTTCCTCAGTCCCAGCTCTACACCTTCTTCCAGCCCACACTCTTCCCAGAAAGCAAATTCTCTTCCTCTTTTTTGCAGCATCATCTTTCCTGTCCTTTTCTTTATGTCCCTTGGATTTTCTTGGCTATGTGGTTGGTTGAACTCTTCCTCTCCCTCCCCTAAATAAGTTAGTTTCTGACCGGGCTTACAAACAATCTACATTTCATGCAACTGTTGTATCTATTTTGGTCCTGAATTATGTACAGTTGCCACATTCACCAGTTTTGATCAGGTTTCCCCTAATCCCCACCATAAAAATAGAATAGCCAAATAACCAAAGTTTGGTAATGTCCAGTGACAGATGCCTTGAAGAAAGATGCAAGATGTCTTCATACAGATAATTAAGGAGAAGCCTGCTCTTGGAGGCAGAGTCTGCTTAACCCCTGTCTCTTGAATGGCTTCTGTATTCACTGAGGCAAAAAGGTTTACATCCCTTTTGCATTTTTCATCCCATCTAATGTGACTGTAGACTTCTTAGTTAACTGTAATTGCCCTAATAGTAAATGTCTAATCTGTTCTTAATCCTGCTAACCACTTGGAGCTCTATGATATCCAGCCAACATGAGTTTCACAAGTTTATTTTGCATTGTGTTAAAAAAGCATTTCTTTGGATTTTAAGTAGTAATAGTGCTTTTTAGTTTAGATATTCATTTCATCTGGCGTTACCAGAAAGAATATGTGATCTATTTACTTCCACTATTTTCAGTATTTTATATTCTGCCAATATGTTCCTACTTCCTTATCTTCTTTCCGAACTATGCAGTCTTAGTCATTTCAACTGTAACTCAGATGGAAGCACCTTCTATTTTTACAGCTACCTCTGCTATCGAGATGGCAGTTTCTGCTTCACACTTCTTTTTGAGACAAAGGAAGCAGAACTTAGGCCAGAATTCTGGATGATGTCATACTTTATGATTTGTGTCTTCATGACATGTCAGATATGACTGTAACGTGTTCTGTATCCAGCCCCATTCTTTGTATGGCCAACCTTTCAATCCTTTCAGCTGCATATTGATCAGCCGCTTTCACTGAGCTCTTGGGCTACCCCAGTTATTTTCTTAGTTATGCTGAACTGAGATCCCGACAATATTTATGAGTAGCTTAAATTATTCCTTCCAATGAACTGTATTAGAAGGAATAATTTAAGCTACGTTGTATTCACCAGGAACTTCACTTTCYACGTCACAATCTATTAAGAAGTATTTTATTTTATTTTTTAAATCCTCTTTTCAAAACCTGACTGTCAACAACCTAGTTTTTGGCATAAGCTCTTCTCTCGGGTCATTGAACTTTTTTCCCACTGGTCTTAGTTTTCAGCGGGCCCCCCGCACTTCCTACCTGAGCTCTGCTCTGTGGCCCAGCTGACATGTCCACCCTCCTCCATTGTTTCTTGGCATAAAATAGAGCAGCTGATTTCTCTCCCTGTATATCATGAAAATTTACATTCAAACAGGGAAAAGTTTTCACCCTGGGTCAGTAACACTTGACTGTGCGTATACTTCTTGGAACTTTGGCCTTGTGCTGCTGAGGAGCTATTTTTGCCATCCTTCTCCCAGTACAACATATTTAAAACTAGTAGTTCATTATGTCACTCACTTTGTTTTCTGTAAACACAAGGTCCAAAAATACATTTTAAGTCTGGTTTCTTTTGCTTTAAGGCTAAAGTAAAGCGATACAGAACAAATTGTAACATTCCCACCAAAGGAGAATGGGAAAGAGAGAGAGAAGCATGACCTGTTGACATAAGTAGGACTGAATATGGCAAATCCTCTGCAGTAGGTGGAAGAATTTCTCTTTTTGGTTTTATAACTGTAGACACCACAGTCAATGTATTAAGCTATTCGTAATGGCATGTCTTAAGCCTGGCTCCTCCTGATTGTAAATTGGTAATAACTACACACATACAAGAGAAAAACATGCAATTATGCTCGGCCCCAAAGATCTTAATAATAAAATAATATCACTGACCCATCCCCATGACAGAAAAAGTGCAGCCTGGACAGTGTCAGAAGACAGGATATAGTTATGTAACAAGGAAAGACCAAGATTTTGAAAGAGGGAATGAAAGGTGGGAACCTAGCACTCTGACAACAGGATCCATCTGCCCTAACTTTCACGGCTGAAAAGATAGCAAAGCCTAATCTTGTTGATTTATGTTTTTTTAGTTATCAACGGGAGGAAGCAGAATTCTCCAGAGGGGATTCATTGCCACCTGTCATAGCTGTCTGTCTGAGGATGTTATGAAATGCTCTCTGGAGATACCTGTTCTATATATCGGACTCCAAAGGGAGCCTTCATGATCTAATTCCAGTGTAGACATCCAAGAGCCATAAGGGAACTAGCTTTGATTTAGACATCTAACTTTAAGACAGTTGAATTAGGTTGGATGTACTTCACCCAGTCTTCCTTTTGTTTAATGCCATCTTCCCTTTCCAGAAGACAGAGAAGGTAAAGATTGTGACCCCAGCACATAGTGACCCCGAGTAGACACTGTGCAATGAACCCAAAGAGATGCTGAGCACAGCAGGAGCCTGCAGCATCTGGCATTGCAGTGGCCCAAACCTCAACAGTAGCTTCTCTGGAGATGAGCTTGGCCACCTGCCTTTTTAGCTTTGTATGCCTTTCCAGCTTATACATAGTTCTGCCTTCTGCTGTAAACCACTGGAAGACTCCAGCTAACAGCTCATGCACCTGTATTCATGGTAAAGAATCAAAATTGCATGCAGACACTAAAAAAAAAAAAAAAAAAAAAAATTACCCATTAAAGCCATGCTGAAGATGAGAAAAGGAAACGAGCAGTCATGAGAGGCACACTTACATGACTGGGTGCAGAAGGATGTAATCTCACTCCAGTATGAAAAACAGAGAGCTGCATTACTGCATGGACGTGCTTGTGCTAAAAACTCACCCCTCTCTCTCCTTACACCTTAGTTTCATTGCAGGAATGCTGGTGGGGTTGGCAGTTGTGAACACCTGCTTGACAGAAATGAGTGTGAAAYGCCATACTGCTTGTTCAGCTCTTTGACTACATTAAGTGCCACTAAAACACTGCAAGTGCTACATATATTATTCAACTTTTAAAGGTATAACGGGAACTGGCAATCATTATTGGCTTGGCCAGAGTCTGTGTCAGATTTGTTCTGACTGGAAATAAAGAGCATAGCTATTACAATTTGAGTAGGAAAACTTGATCGTTAGCTCATATAATTGCCTCATAATATATAAGGACTGGTTTATCTCTCTGTGATCGGACCAGGGAAATAAGCTCATAATTCTCATAGCCAGTGCCACCAGCTTTACTATTGGCCATACATGGGCTGAAAAATCCAGCTCAAATTCTGCTCTGGTAGAGACTTCATATAGACCTAGCACAGGCAAAAGAGTTGGGTGGGATGTGAACTCTTGAGATAACAACAGGAAATGAGAAAAAACACAAAACAAAATAAAGAAAGAAATCCACTCCTACCTTAAAAATACAACACAACCCTGTCAGTTTGTTGCCTCTGGACTTCTTTTGCATTGAGACTTCATCAGCCGTCTAGACCAAGGCTGTGCACCAGCAGCTGCCTTCCTCCTGCACAGGGCCAGCACGCCCATAGTCACAGCTGACTGGGCAAGAGGTATTTAGTCCAGAAGGTCCTACAGAAGAACATCTGCTCCAGTGTCACCACACTGCCTAGCCCAGAAAACACTTTCTAAAATGTTGTCATGACCACTAGCAGAGGTCAAAAGCCATCGCCTCAGCAGCATAGTAAGAGAGCAGGAGATATCCATCAGGATCTAAGCATCTAGAACCATGCCTTTTATGTAATTATTATATTAGTAAATGAGAAAGTAATGTAAGTGTTCAGAAGTTAGGAAATGACAAAGTGAATGTGACCCTGAAGCTGTCTTGTGTGTAAATTTTACAAGACAGTCCTTAATTACATTACCACTGTTTTTCTCTTTCTTTCAGTACCCAAGATATTGGATACTGGAATTGCTGTTTTCTCCTTATGATTTACTGTTGTAGCACTCAATCCTTTCTGTCAACCCTTTACATCAATGTAGTTACACACCCTCCAATGACTGTCCCACACATATACTAGATCTGACGCTTCCCAGAGCATGAGGTTAACTGTAGATCTGCAAGGTACGCCATCAGCTGGTTTGACAGCTGGATTTAATGCACTTGCACACAATCAAATAGTCCACACAATACTTTTTCTGAGCACACTCCATAAACCTGACACTTCTGGGAGTGCCTGGATGCACAGCATCAAGTCTTCAGTGGGGTATTGCCATCTGGAGGAGCCTTTTCCCTCTCTGATTGTATAGGAGCAACCACATGCCTAACAAGCATAACAGCATTARGCTGTTTACAGTTAGGCAAGCTGAATAAGCACCCGTGATGCCTGTTTTGTTGGATAGCCAGCATTTTTGTAGTAGCCGCTGTGTTTGGGTCAATCTCCATGTACTCTGTTCATTGCTGTGTGTTTTGCTGCTTGAGGACCAGGGGCTGAGTGACTCAGGCTGGACAGCCTTAAGAAGGGACCACGCAGGTGTGGCTACTTGTGAATACATGGTCATTTAAATTACTTGTTCAGTATCATCGAAAAACTCTGTCTGAGGCGAGATMCAATTCTCCAGGATGGTATTAGCCAACTAAACCATGGTGCTGTCCTTTTTCTTACTGCAGTTTTCTGTTTTGTTCGCTACCCACTTCCCAACTTCTGCGAAAGACACACTGTAGACGCCCTGCAGGCAACAGTCTTTTCCACCACCCAGTCCTGCCACGTCTCCTGCACACCCTCCCGGCTGTGCTCCGGGCTCCGGGCAGCTCCTGGCCCCGATAACCCCATGATTTGAGGAAGAGCTAATTGAACAAATAAGTTTACAGAATTCCTAGAGAACTTAGCTCCCCTTCACTGGAAAAAGTGGCAAAAAGGTTCACTGAATTCCATTAGAGTGGAAACAATGGCAAACAGGCTCATAAAGATCACTAGACAAAAATTTTAAGCGCTCTTAAACTACATTTACAGAGGTCTTTGTCCCCTTTCTTAGAATTACGTGTCACATGCCCATCTTCCTGAGGAGTGGAGAACATTTTAGGAAGGGTGCAGTTTGATAAGCAAAGAAAAAAAAAGATAAAGRTGAGGCAGTTTTCTCAGGCTGGGCAGTACAAACATGGAGCTCACCAAGGTTTAAAAGAACCAGAATTAAGGGATGCAATGAAGAAGCCCCAGGACTGACTACACAGTAAGAAATGAATGTGACAGAGCAGGATCAGAGGGTCTACAGGATGAGAATGTTTTTTGATTTAGAATCAAAGGGAATGTTACAAAGGGGAGGAAAAAAACAGGTAATGAGGTTAGCTTTTAGATACCACATCAGAGCAAACAACCCAGAGGAACCTGAGACTGTTCAAATATCTAAATGAAAATTTAAGAGTGCCCCCAGCACCAGAAATTAAGAATTTTGCCTGGAGCTCTGACCTGTCTCCAGCAAACAGCAGTGCTTAAATACTGGGGAGCATAAACAAAACTGTTTAAAAACAAGAAGGTTAAATGCAATCTTCACTTGAAATGGGCTTGGTGACAAATATCAATTCAAGATAATAGAAAACCTTATCTATTCTACTCTTCCTYTGCAGCTTTCACCTGTGAAGCTTATCATCAGGCTCTTGAGATGCTGTTCAGGAAGTCGTAATAGTCAGCAGGGCTTATTTCTGCACAAGGATAGTCCTCAGAACCCTCTTCAGATGTGAAGACAAAGAGACTGCAAAGCACATAGCTTTCATCGGCCTTATAAATTTGCTTCATTAAAATTGGGCTTAGGTAGAGCAATCAGGTTTGGGAACACCTCGAAAAACTTTTGAAGGCCCACTGGGAGCCAGCTAGCACCACCTTCGCTGGAAGTTGAACCAGGGCTGACATAGCAGGTAAAAATACAGAATAAATTTTGTCAAATGTACCAGAATTCCACTGGCATGCAGCAGGGATGGACTTGATCTACAATAATTATCTGCTGCCTGATTTATCCTCTATCCTTTATAAGATGTGACAGTGTTCACTTATCAAACATAGCTTTTTTCTGTCAAAAGGGGTCAAAACCTTTTGTTTTGTGAGCCAGTGACTCAGACCTCTTTGTATTAGTATTCTAATGGTGGCCCAGCAGCAGAGTGGCATGGAGGGGAGCAGTTGTTTTGGTTTGAGTCCACTTTGTGTTTTTTAGCCCCAAGCATTGCCTCCAGCCACTTGCACTTCCTTAAGAGGATTTTTTGCTAGTGATATTTTCTTGAAAAAACATCAACACAATGTGATGCTGTTGCCTTTGCTTAGGAAAGTAAGAGAAGTTAATGACCAGGTATATGTCCAGGAGGGATTACTGATGTCATTAATATTTCTTGTTTATTTAGTGGCTTTAAAATAACAACAGCAATAAAAACAGACTTGTCTCAAAACTTTTTTAGTGCAGACTAGCTGACCCTGGTAACCCCGTGTCCTTTTCTCCCCTTCCACCACCCACTTCCCCTGCGTAGCCTGGGAGAAGCATTTGGGTTTCAGCTCTACAGGCAACAGAAACAGCTCTCAGAACCAAAATGTTCCTTCGGGTTGACCCAGATCAACATTTTTTCAGCATTTCTGGTGAATTTAGGCTGCAGTTGGGGTCATTTTTGGTAAAGACTAGGTCTCTGGGGGGAATTCATTGTCAAAAAATATCTCCCATGAGGGCAGGCTGTGATGGGGAGGACTTTGTGCCCTGGTGCTGAAGGCATTAATGGAGGTTGGGGTGCATTGATATGGGGATGGCTGTGCTTCTGTGAGGGCAGAGAGCTGAACTGAAACCCTCTACTGTTCAGAGCAGTGCCCTAAATCTCCAGTGGTCCCTCTTGGCCCCCATTGTCTCTCAGAGAATGGCAGTAGGGGATGCTGTTTTGGGAGGGCAAATGAGTCTGAATGCAAACCTGCAATCCATTTTCTTTGACCTCCTCCTGAACCAATAGCTGTTGTGCTGGGGACTGTGGAGAGTACATCCCTGCCTCATATGTGTTTGTGGACCTACAGAACACTTATGCAAAGCAGAACAACTTCAGCAGAAGAAACTGGGAACGCGTCACTACAGACCACACAGCAGTCCAGTGGAAAACACTTGAGTTTGGCTCAGGTTTGAATCAGAGGAGGAATTTGAAGTATCATCTCTCACAATCCAAGTGACTGTCCTAACTCAGTTGAGAGGATTTTGTTAAAGTCATTATGGATTGGCACTCCAAGTCAAAATTAACATCCTGCTCATGAAACAACTCGTCATTTCCATGTACTACTTCCCTCCACCTTCACTTGACATAAGCCTACCAGCCATAGGCAATAATTCCCTTTCCATGTGGCAAAAGCTGTTTCTTATGRGAGAAATTTCAGTACTCCTTCAATGGGAACTCTCTAGGTATGTTTCAGGCGGGACCTTTATGCACCGTGGCGGTTTCCAGCCTTCTACACAGCACCATCTCTCCATGTCCTTACACGTTGCCCCCAACATAACAGCACTCAATATGAATACTTAAAAAACATCTACCGTAGGCATTCGTATGTCTCTCTCTATCTCAGGACATGGGAAACTCACAGTTTCCAGTGGACCAAAGAGGAAATAATAAAAGAGTATTGTTCCTACTTTATAAATGGGGAACTTGGAGGCCAAGCGGGCTGCCAAGACCTCACAGCAAGGAGCTGAGTTTTTAGAACTGGTTGTTGATATGCTGGGGAAAGCTCCAGATATTAAAAGTATAAAAAAAAAAAAATAAAAAAAAGGAAATGTCTACTTATTGATAGGCAGGTAGGTCACAAGGAACCAGCTGACAGTATGCAATATTCAATATTTGAAACAGTTGAAATGGTCACCACCCCCATGCTGCGTTCACTGTTCGGAGGCGGTAACACAAACAAGCATCTCTGCAGATATGGTTTCTCAATTCCTTCCTGTTGTGTTACAAAAGTCATTTAGAACCTACTTTATCAGGAGATGTTTCTGTCAACAAACTTATTGCCCTGAATATTGAGGAAACCAACAGAAAAGGGAACAAGTATCTAATAATGGAAATGCTCTCCCTGCTTTCCCCAAAAATCAGTTACCAGTGGGTTATGTGTGTGCTTGCGCACACACACCACTGTCAGGTACGAGCCTGGAGGCCCAGTTTGATGTAGGTGAACAGTGAAAGCAACGCAAGTATGGAGAAATCCTGCTTCTTGAAGTTTACATGCAATTTTGGATGTACTGTAAGCCAAGCCTTCAGCTGAAAGAAATGTGTTGCAATCCAAGGCTGGTGACAGATCTGGGAGGCCGTAGACCCATGTGAAATAAGCCAGATTTGTAAATCCGTGTAAAACCACAGAGAGATAAATCACATATGTACCTACACAGCGAGTCCAATCCATTCACAGTGGGCATGTGGAGTCTGACCCAGCAAACATCAGGCTGGCCAAATAGAGATTTTCACCAGTCACCCCGTGGTTTCTCATGGTTAAGGTTCCGGCTCCTTTTGCTTTTCCAGTGCCATCTGAGCGTCCTCTCCTGTCAGCATGGGCATGCTGGTGACCAGCCAACCTGGCAGATGAAATGATGCATCAATAACCTACTGGTATGCATCTGGCCAGTATATTTATACAGTCTGTTACATGGAGTCAAAACTGCTTCAGTACAAGTTGCAGAGCTCCTACTTGGCCAGCTACTAGGGGRTGTTCTTCTATAATTAGCTGATGGAGTTTGTACTTGGGGAAATGTGAGTTTTACCTCTGTTGTGACCTTCTTTTTCTGCAATGCCTTAATACAGACTGGCTACTCTACTGCAAAAATCAGAAAGCTCCAAAATGCTTGAGAGATGATACTACTCAAATACAAATAGAGACCCTCTCCCCAGCATAAAAAAATTACAGAATCAGCTCCTTGACAGCCGTTTGGAGGGACTTTTGTCCCTACTTTGCAATAGGGAAACTGAGGCATGGCAAGCGTGGGTGACTAGCACAAGGTCATACACGTCAGTGGGAGTTCTGGGAATAAAGCCCAGAAGCTTCTGGCACATTGAGACACAGGCATATATTTCATACCGCTTGGCAGGCTGCGGATGCTCTCCTCTCCTCCCTGCACACAGTGTGCCACAGAACCAGCCTTTGTTCTCCCTAACTTGCTTCCAAATGTTTCAAACATCACTTCTGCTGTGAACTGTAAAACTCATACTCGGTCTCTATGGAGTGCTTGTCCAGCCGGTATGTGACTGTTTCTGCTCGCTGCTAGGCTGGACTTCGTCTGATCCTGAGTATTTGCCAACTTCTGTACCTTTGATCGGGATACAGGGTCAGCCTGGGGAGCTTGTCCTGACATTTTTAGTTGTCTTTTGTCCATCACAGAGACCCTCTGGCCATAACACTGATCACGAGGAGACCTGTTTCCATTTGTTTTTACCAAAAATGTTTAATTCTGATTATATTTACAACTTTTACCCTTTGCTAGCTTAGCAAAAAGCTAAGGCAGAAAGATACAGCAGCCCATTAGCAAACCACAGGAGGGTCTAGAGCTATAATTATTTTGTTGTTAAACTGTTTGTTGGCTGAAACCTGTACTGAATGTGGATCAGGTCTTTCAATGAAGAAGGAAGAATTCGGAGTGCATTTAGGACAACTTGTGAGCACCACAGATAGCCATTAAACTGTTTGTATGCTCTCTGTTATTTTTTTCTCGGAAGGAAGTCCTGACCTTGAAAGTTGTGTAAACACAGGAGTTGCACGAACACGTTTCCCCCGCTCCCCTCTTGCCCTGCATGCAGTACCAGGCATGGTATCACACACTCTCCACACACCRATGATAAGCTGAACTAACAAGAATATGAAGAAAATATGCCAAACCCACAGAGGGAAATGAAAATCAAATCCCCTTTCTCGCATCAGCATCAAATTTTTATTTCTTGACAAGATAGGAGCTCGGTGGAAGGGAAACGAAACGATTAAAAAACAGATAAAAACTAGAAAGAAACCGCATATCCAAGTCATCCACTGCCCTCCCGTGGCTGTGTGTAAAGCACCGCCAAAGCACTTGGCAGCAGAGGAGGGCCTCATCCTCAAGCCCATTCAAATACATTTGCCACATTAGTAGATTGTCTTTACGTTGTCTTTCCCCAGCACTTAATGCTTGGCTGTTGGCTGAAAGATCGTTTTTAACTTAAATAGTGGTAGAATATTAATAAAAAAACCCAGAAGGTATGCTATGTGTACAATTTAAAAACCATGGGAAAGTATAATGTATTAATACTTCTCTACAGTTTTTAGAAAAATATAATAGTGCGTTCTTGTGATAAATTCAATAAAAAATCTTGCTTTAATAGTACTGTCCTTTGAGATTAACCCTATATTTTTTCTTGATACAACACAAGAGTCCCTGAAAAATTCCTGGATCGGGCGCAGATAGGATTACAAAGTCTTACTCATTTTCCCATGCCACTGCCAAAGGGGCAGGATTGGGATTGTCAAGTGCTTTGGGAGCATTATTTTGTGGCTTTTGATCCAGCAGCATTTTTGGCGTGTGGTGTATTTGTTGTCAACGCGTATACAATTGAGGTTCAAGAGATGTTAAACAATCCTAAATCAAAAATTGACTACATTTTCCAGAATTTCTGCTGTTTGCATGAGCTGATTCCCACTTTTGCCAATCACTAATCTACAAATTACTAAATTACTGCCACACTGCCGACACCGCGCAGGTGTGTCATGTATCTATGAAAATAATGGGAAGATGTGTTGTCACCACAGAGACGAGTGCTGAAGGTCAGATGAAGGACAGGTTGCTGACAGAGGCTGTGTCAGTGCAGATGTGATAATTAAGGGCCAGGTTCTCTGCTGCAGATGTCCCTGACACGGCAGGGTGGCAGGCAGCTGCCCCATGAGGCAGCAGGGAGTCCAGTGGAGGGATGTCCCGTGCTGCCCAAATCTGCCACGGCCACCCTGTGATTGTGAGGAAACCCCTAAGCAAGGGCATGGAGAGGGAATTTCGAAGAATATACAAGTCTATCTAAAAGTAAGTTGCCAACATGGAGGAAGAAGGAAGGGCCCTGGTTTCCTCTCCACCAGAACACAGAAGAGATGGCTGAGTTGGTGACACGCAGCGAAGCCTGGAGGCATTTGTTTCAGCACAACATAGCATCTCCAGAAAGCAAGTACACTTGGACAGCTACRTCCAGACACCACAAAAGGAAGAGTAGGTGGTCAGGAACTGGAAACAAGAGTAACTAAGGAGGCAGATTTCTCATCATCGGGGGATCCAGGAGTCACCCGAGCATGCMGGCAATACTGCACTACCACCATGTATCCACCAAGGCAAGTACAGAAGAGGTGGCTGCAGAGGAATGATTCAGGACGCAATGGGGATCCTCCCTGCAGCTGACAGCAATCCATCATCAACAAGGAGTCTGCAAAAGGAGAATAAAGGGGCACAAACAACAGAATTATATACGTTTCCCTGGTGTATAAATACAGCAAGGTTGGATGGGACATCTCATGTATCTCTTCTAGYAACAATACATAACTAAAATGAACAACAGTGCCACATGGGCAACCCCTTGAATAAAGATGTCAGGGTCTTTTTTTGCAGCTTCTTCCAGAAGATCTCTTCAGAGTCTCTCAATTTTCCCCGGGAAAGAAAACAGGAATATTTATGGTTGAAACATTCATTGCTGGATCCTCTCCTAGTGAGGTGGCAGACTGCATGAACAGGAGGGTGCACATCATCGTGTGCGGGAGCACCCGGCTCTGCTGGAGACTCGTCAGAACAACCAGGAGGAGGTTGAACTGCAGAAGTAAACTGAAGGCAAATCAGGTAGAAGCCCAGCTTCCGTCCTCCACAAAGATGTTTTGCGGAATGTAAAGTGGATGATTTGTTTCTGCTTCCTCATATATGGCTGCTAAGAGATGAAGTACCAAGTAGGGAGCACTAGATGTCTTAGAAACATGGTATATCTGTGTTAGATGATGTAATTGTGTCCCTGAAAGCTTGTGGCATGATTCACTTGGCTTGAATGTTAAACTGGCTGACTATACCCTGCTTAGGGTGGGGAGATTAAAGGAGGGGAAGGATCAGCACTTTACATTACAAACATCGTTCTCTCATTTAGAGTTCTGGATAAACAAAAACTAATGATATTTTGAATATGTATGGAACAAAATGCTGACTAAACTAGGCCAGGAGGGGGGCATTCGAGGGGTCTGACATCTCCGGTGTCAGTCAATCACTCATATCTATTTCATTTCATTCACATGTCAAAGAGAAAAAATATTTACTTACCTAACAAAGCTTCGTTTGCTTATGTTTGCAGTGGCCTGATGACATGAGCTACCCTCAGCTCTGGTACGGAGGCAAATAGGCTTAGATTACAGTTAAAAATGGCACTTCTGTTTGACGGAGATTAACACAGAGCGAGAATGAAAAAMCAGCTAAACGGGGACTTTGTTGGGCCTTTCCTTATTCGGGGCATTGTTATACCAGATCAAAATCAGGGTGATTGACGCCTAAGTTGTCATTTTAACCCCAGCACAGAAGTTTGGGGATGTGCAAATAATAACTGTCTCTGGTGTCTTCCAGCAGCAGGGAATCAGATAAGGGGCATGGTGTGAGGCTGCTGCTCGGGCCAGGGCTGCCTCAAATTCGTTTCCCTAAAAATATTTTTACTTTGAAGCATCCTTCTGTCTTGAATCTGGATGGAAACAGGACAGTTTAATATTTGCAAGCAGAAATGCTGCAGGATGACTTGTTCTGCTTCAACATTTTTTGCCTTGTTGAGTGGCATGGTGCRCCCGGAAAGGCTGCCCCGGAGGGCAGCATCTAGCAGGGAAGTACTCAAGCCAAAATAAAAGACTGGTGTCTCATCCGATGCATTCCAGCCATGTTTTGGTATCCATGAAATTTAATCATCGATGTTYGTAATCAGGGCTGTACAAATTATGATTTTATAAACATGTTTACCTGAATGCTAAGTATTTTATTTATCATTTCCTTTCTCACCCCAGTTTCTTATCCCTCTTCCCATCTCCTCAGCCACCAAAAGACAGTAGAGTACAAGATCGTCTGTAGAGCTGAGAAACTGTTTAACTTAGATGAGGAATGAACCTCTTCCTGACTTACAATCCAATGTGATAAGTATGCACTTATATTTGTGCAAGTAACAGAATCTACTAATGTTTACTCCTGGTGCTAAAAAGAAACCTCAAACAACAGCAGCAAATCCAGAATTTTCTCACCTTATTAGCATGGAAAATGCTGAATTTTAAAATAATCTGTTAGAAGCCATTCTGAAGCCTTCAAGATGCCACCAAGCCTAGGAGCCTGGTTTTAGATTGGTAAATGTATATCACAAAATCTACCTGGCCTCTTTGCCAGCATCAGCTACTTTAAGAGACAGACTGAAACATCATTGCAATAAAGCAAGCTGTTTCGGGCAGACTTTGTGAACGGGAACCTGCCCACTGCAGCCGCTAGATCTGTATTGTCAGGTATCATAGCGTTAAATATGATGGAGACACCTTCCTGTGGATCTCATCCCTCTTCCTCCCCATGAAGTTTTAAAATTCCAGTAGGTAGAATTAAAAAAGGTAGAATTAATTAATTTTAATTCTACTAGATACAATTAAAACTTCACATAACAGCCATTAGGTTTGCCTTTGTAAAATGATTGCTCATCTTCTGCTTCCTCCTCCTGTCGATATCTTCTGGTTTACCCCATTTGTTTAAAAGTTTGCTCTTTTTTCCCCACCAGCCACGGCTATTTATCAGAGCATGTATCACATATATGGTCCTTTCTGACATTTTCCTGATGCTGTCTGGCTCAGGCGATACGTGTTTCCAAAGCTCTTTGAAATCTATCCACTGATTAAAAAAAAAATGTAATAATAGACAAGCAAATCATTACTAAGTACTTGACTTTTATCCATCTTGTTAGTGAGCTCCAAAAACATGGAGAGATTAGTTAGCAATCATAACATTTGTTCTTGTTTGTCATATTTTTAGGCTCATTTTAAAATACTAGTATTTTCATGGCTTTCACTGAAAGAAGACTGCTTTAACGACTTATCTAAGGGGTTTGATATTGTGAACCATTACATTAAGCAGGCTTTAAAAAGATTGCCATTCACTCTGATTCCCCAAGTGGGTTCCAGATTTATCCATAGCTATATAAATGGTGTATCAGATTTAGTTACTTTTTTCCCCTCTTCAGTTAAGGTTTGCTTTTGGCCTCACAGCAGAAAGCAAATAAATTAACTAACAATAGTTATAGCAGCTAGAAATTCTTCATATCACCCTCAAACTTTTACAACCCCTTGGTATTCTGCAGGGTTTTGGTAGCTGGTTATGAGCTACAATGAAATCCAGGCACTTGCCAACTCACATTTGTTAGGACATGTACATTAAAGTAAATGTAATCTTTTGAATTATTTTAATGTGAATAGCAGGGCTGGCATTGGCTTTCAGAAGATAGCTGGGAGAATATWTACTATTCAGATCATACTAAGCCTGAGAAGGCAGAATAGCTACAGTCCCACCTTTAAAATGTGTAACAGTCCTTTACAGCTGAAATATTATAGGAAAGTTTTCCGGAGCCATAAGAGGAAAAGCATGGGCTGCTCACAACTTGCACAACATCTCAGGAGAAAGGAGGCACAAACTTCACCCCTGCTTTTTCAGGAGTAAAAGATGCACATATTTGGGAACCAACTGCTTTCATGGTGATGCTTTCTTCATCAGCAAACCGCCGCATTTTCCCCTTCTGAATCGTTGTGTGAGAATGAATCACTGATGATCTTCAGTGRCAGGACCAAAAATAGGGCTGGTCGCAGAGAAAGGCTGGGGCAGAGGCAACMTTTCCTATGCTCAGCCCCGGGTCTCCCAAGCGGCAGCGAGGACGTCACTCCACCTCCTAGCACTTCGGATCCTCCTGGGAGCAATCACCTTTCCCTGCTCCACTGGCTATTTCTGTGATGCTGTATTCACAGGTTGAAAGGGATGCTGAGAAGTCGCGATGACAAGAGCCGCGTTAGCATGCGGTGCAGTTTGCACGCTGAATAATTACAGTTTTCTTTGTCACAGTGAATCACTGTATGTGAAATCACAGTGATTTCTCTATGCATAGATGTAGTTCACAAATCAAAGCTTATTAGATAACAACTGTGCTTCAGGTGGCTCCCAAACAAATGCTGCCTTCAAAACGATGGCGAAGCGATGGCCCAACCTTAAAGTCTGGGCAGAGAAAACTAATCTTCTTTCATTATTGTCTGTAAAAGGGCAGCCCATTCTCAGCTGCACCAGATTTTACTGTGAAGGACAGAAGAAGGGCCGCTGCCTGGTGACAGCCCATGCCTCCTCTCTCCAAATCTTATTACTTCTGTGTCACATTTCTCCTTTAAATCATTTCCTTCCTGTTTTGACAAACAAGGCTCTATTTTAGACCCTCATCTTCCATCCTAGAGTAATCAGCACTTCCCTAAGATCCTCTAACCCACATAAAGTGCATCTGCTAAGAATATCTTTGATGCCTATCGCTTGTTTATGTCTTTCTTTTCTTTGAGTCCATCCACTGGCTCTTCCTGTATCAAATTCCAGTTTCTTGCACTTAGTTTCAAGGCTCTTGACAACTCTATCTTTCTAGTCTTGTCTATTACTGCAGCTCAACTGGGATGTTGTGAAAATAAACTTGTTAGTATTTTTGAAGCATCCAGAAACCATGGTAATGACTGACACGAAGAAGCTCATGAGGAAATGAATCATTCTGTTGCCATTGTAGGGCTTGAATCCTGCGCAGTAAATAAGGCTTGGGGGTCACACTTCAAATGCAATCACCACCAGCTCATCATTAATTCAGTAGTCTCTACTCCCTGCACCAGATGAGGCAGAGGTCTTAAGGAAAAAAAAATAGTAAGAGACAAAGAACTGAAATCTGCAACTCAATACTTATGCAAAAAGTATATGAGCAATTGAGCGCTGGCATTTCCTAACCCTGGAGTGCTCAATGTTACAGCCTGAAGTTGCCTTGAACGACTGCTTGTGTCTGCAATGCTACRTCATTTCCCAGAAAAAGTATTAAAATAGAGATGATGGCTGGGCTTCCAGGTTAAGACACAAACAGTTTAGGGTGGGATTCCGCCTGGGATTAAGAGGTGTTAATTTTGATGTCTGACTGTAGGGCACACTCATGAGCTGAATATTGGGCGTCCACTATCACCCACAGAGATCTGGGCCATACAGTCAGCAGAGCGGCAGCAATTCAGCTCACCTGAGAGCAGACACTTCTGTTCTGCTCAGGAGCTCCAAGGCTGCATGGACCACTCGGAGCAGATCTCCATGGATTACAACAACGCAGACACCTAGGGATGCCTAGTGAGGTCTTAATATAAAATCAAATGTACATGGCCAAATCCAGAGCCAAATATTGAAACAACAGCCACTTGACTGTCTTTCTCTTCTCACTGATGATGCACCACTTTTTTTCTGGGATTGTAAACTTCATGGTAGGCAGTCTGAGCCTCTGAAGAACATTGCATGCAAGGATTCATGCTGGTCACATTATTTAAGCCCAACCATGATATAAACATAGTTGCAACACCACAACAATCACTTTCTTTCATTTTCCGTTTAAAGTGGTTATCCAGGGTGGATTCAGTTGCCTAAACACAGGTGTTTGGCCATCAGGTCATATGCCTTAAGATAGCCTACCTGGCCTCCAGCTGCAGCTCCTGGTCTCAGGTCTCCCCTGGATCCTGCCAGCCAGCTCTGCAAAGATGCCCCAGGTCTCCCAGGGCATCTCAGGAGATACTGGGCACCTACCTTGGGCAACTGAACCCCAGTCTCGCAACAGCCGKCAGTGGTGACAGAGCTGGCATAGAGTCTTCTACTCAGCTGCTATTAACAACTGGAAAATGAGGAATATTAGAATCATAGAATGGTTTGGGTTTGAAGGGACCTTTAAAGGTCATCTAGTCCAACCCCCTGCAATGAACAGGAACAATATTCCCACCCAGGATCTGGTTGATGGCTAAATGGCTTTTCAGGAAACTTAATTGTGCAGTTCTCTTAAGGGTGCTGTCCTGGGGCACTCTCGGACCACCCGTCTCCATCTCCTCACATGGAAAACACGGACACCCTCACCTTTTCAGCAGTGCTCTCTGAAGTAAGGATCGGGCTTACCACCAGATATTATGATTGACCAAACTCCTGCCGGCAAGGCTGCAGTAAGCAGCTGCATGTTCCCGTATGGCCCAGAACTACCATGTAATGTCCAGAATATTTCTTCCATGCCATAATTTACAGTTTTTGGGACTGGGAGATAAACAGTTTGTGAGTATTTCACCAAGACATACGTTCACTGGAATGGAGAGAGACCTGACCTTGACAGAGCTCTCAGTTTTGGCTGCCAGCTCTTCTGAGCTTGCAATATTTAATGATTCAAGTCCTGTATTTCAACCTAGGTACATGTTTCTGACCTCCGTGTTTACTAAATACATTGACATTTCTAGCCTTCATGGAGAAAAAGTCTAKAAACATCAACCTCACCGGCCATAAAACTGTAAGGCAATGAAAGGAGCTAAAAATCTATTCAGAATGGTACTACAGGGTTGGGCCTGACTTGTCATTTTTAATGCTCAGGTGGGTGAAGTGCACCTACCTGTCCCCTTCAAGACACAAAGTTGGGTAAATAACCCATAGATCCCACCCTTCCTTTCTCCCATCCCTCAGCCAGCGCTTTGAGGTACTGCCCTGATCCTCACTGGAGGGAAAGCATCCCCTGTCCCAGGCTGCATCTCTGGCAGGAGGGACACGAGAGCAGGACCTACAAAAGCAAGAGCAGCGGCCAGGGTGGGCACTTGCAGGGTATCTTACAGCAGCCATCAGCCAAGCATCCCCCCACGGGGTGAGAACGCCCACCCGCGCTCTCTGCTCCCCTCTGCGGGCGCGCCCCGAAGAGAAAGGAGAAACGTCAGCTCTACATTTAAGTGCAGGGGGTGGTTACACACCCACCCAGCAGGTTTTTATTAAACGTAGATGTTTATGCCTGCAACACTGACGTCATTACTTACGAAGTGGGATTTTATGTCCAGCCTCTATGAGGTCTGAAAGCAATTGTGTATAGTCTTGCACCTTTATCACCTGCATGCTGTTGCCMTGTATTTCTTCCAGCAAAGTCACGTCTCCTGTCACGCAGTCCCTGCGTTGGGGGCAGCATGCTTAGTCTGGCTAAGGACTTACATTTGCTGAAAAATTTCCAAAACATTATCATACAATGAAACTAGTGCTTTGGGCAAAGACCTTAAAGCTTACGCACTCCTCTGACAGAGCCCCCTTCTCAGCATTATCTATTTTCAYGCGGGTAGCATTAACCACGAAATAAAGAGAGAGGAGCAGGGCCCCTCCTCATGCCCAAGTTTAAGTGCAGTCCTTCCTCCTCTGCTGGCCCCTGAAATCCTTCCTGCAGTGCCAAGGGGAGAGATGAGCAGTGACAGAGTGACTTCATCCAAATAATGCTGGTGGCTGAAGTATTTGCCTGGGGAGATGTGGGTTAAGTCAGTGGCCATTAAAGTTTCATGCTCTCACACTTAAGAGAACACCATTAGTTCACAGCTCTACAGAAAGCAGAGAGACATTCAGAATAAGGACATGAMCCAGAAAGGTATTTTAGATCCATTAGTTATAATTTACACACAAGTGACATACAGCATAAACACAAAATATACAGATCTTCATATATATATACATGGATCAACACAGTGCACAATTTAAAGTTATGTTACAATTAAGTGTACAATTTTAAATATGGCTTTATAAACTAGTAGTAACAACAGTGCTAAAATAATGTATGTCTCATGTAAGTTCATAGACAAACAACATAATGCAGCTACAGCATTAAGTCCTTACTTAGCAATGTGTTGCTTCATTTTGTTAGTTAAACCTCATACACCGCAGCTAGCTGGACATATSCCTCCCCCCGTACCCATCTACACGTACTTTATTCTTGCTGGACTGCACACCCCAATGGTTAAAACTTCGGGACTTTGTCCTGGTTTTGGCTGGGATAGAGTTAATTTTCTTCCTAGTAGCTGGTATAGTGCTGTGTTTTGGATTTAATATGAGAATAACATTGATAACACACTGATGTTTTAGTTGTTGCTAAGTAGTGCTTACACTAGTCACGGACTTTTCAGCTTCCCATGCTCTGCCAGGTGCACAAGAAGCTGGGAGGGAGCATAGCCGGGACAGCTGACCCAACTGGCCAATGGGGTATTCCATACCATACGACATCATGCTCAGTATATAAACTGGGGGAAGTTGGCCAGGGGGCAGCAATAGCTGCTCGGGGACTGGCTGGGCATCAGTCAGCGGGTGGTGAGTGGTTATATCACTTGTTTTTCCTGGGTTTTGTTCCTCTCTCTCTCTCTTGTTGTTTTCCTCTTTATTAAAATTTACTATTGTTGTTGTTGTTATTGTTGTCATTATTATTATTACTATTATTATTTTATTTCAAGTATTAAACCGCCTTTATCTCAACCCACGAGTTTTCTTACTTCTGCCCTTCCGATTCTCTCCCCCATCCTACCGAGGGGTGGGGAGAGTGAGCACGCAGCTGTGTGGTATTTAGCTGCTAGCTAGGGTTAAACCACAAYAGACTTGCATTCTTCAAGTATCCTGAAAAATAAAAACCTGTACATTCAAGGAAAGATTAGTTGTAAGAATAAACGTAAGAAGTGAGGAAAGAACACACACAAACATAGTGCCCAGTGAGAATATCAATAAGACCAGTGAAGCTTAAAAAAGCCCTCTTTTTTGTTTACAGAGCTTAAAAAAACACCGGTCACATCTTGTTTGCCTTACTGCCCCAGAGAAGGCAAATTTTTAGTTGAGGACAATTAGACAGAGGAATAAGAGTGGTAAATTCTGGGTCACTTGGAAGCTCGGTCAGAAACTCTGGCCCTGCTGAAGCAAATGGCACTCTTGTCAGCGACTTCAAAGGGGGCAGGATTTTATTTGTTCTGCAAAAGTTGAATGCCTTTTGGAAGCATATGCTCCATTTCAGCTCTAGTTTGTTGAGCTGAATGTGCAAATCATTAGATGGAATCCTACAATCCTTTTTATGCACGAGGCAGACTAAATGCCCATAACGATCTCCTCCAGCCTTAAAAAAATCTGCAAGTGGGGCAACCAGCACAAGGTACTAACAGTTTAGCRCTGCAGTGACACACTGAACAGTTTCACCGACTGAGATTCCTGTGCTGTACACAGACATCCCATTTCTTTTCCAAACTCCTCAGGGAGCTGCTGAAACCTCTGCTGAGAAGTACTTCACATTAGGGTACTTCCATAGAGAAGGAACGCAAGAGAAGCCCTCCCTGATGGCCAAAGGGACGATTGCCCAAAACCACTGAGACAGGGCTGATTTGTGTTTCAACACCTCTCCAATAAGGAAAAGCCGTAAAGACCAGGGTCACTGGCCTGAAGATTAAATCCCCCCTCCTATYGGGGACCCACACGGTACAGGAGGATGGAGAAGGCCCTCCCTCAACAGCACACCAGCTGGACACGACAGCCCACGTTCACTGGTAAGCTCAAAGCTGCGTTTGCTGCAGTGCTCTGTAAAGGGGTCAAATGCAAACGGGTCCTTGTCCTTGCCCTTCGTCACCAGGATGCAGACGATTCTGCAGCGCGGGCACGGGATGACAGCATGCTGACAGCCTCACTGGAGCCACAGCTACCAAAAGGAGTCCCTCCGCTCTCTACCTAGCACTAATACCCGAAGCACAGCACASTATACACGAACACTTGTAGCATTAATCAACTGCTGAAAACCACCACTGTCATTCAAAGGTACCTCTAGTCCTCTTGGTCTATGGGATTAGACACTACAACTTGGGTGCTCCTCCAGATCACAGCCACTGACACGTATGGCACAACTCACACCTACACCATGTATATCCATCTCCATACTCCAGCTAGTGGGCCGCCCAACGTAATTCTGCATTTGGAGAGCATAATTTGCTTTATTTCAATCACATGCCTAATTCATAATTTTGCAGTATTTGGGGATGGAGGAGGGGGCTAAGCTAAATAGCTACTTGTCAGAAAACAGATTCAAATTCTTTTTCAAACATCTAAGGACAAGACCCACTTGAATTCATCCTCTGCCACAGAAATTTCACTTGGTGAGCTGCCCTGCCTAAATATGCACATAACACACTTTTCCAGCAGGCAATATTTTGTAAGGCTTAGTATCTGACAGATACAGCCCTTTCAAGGAAAACAGTATGAAACTGTCATGATTACTTGAGCAGACATCACTGACAAAAGGAAATTTGTGCCTGAACTGTTGCTGCAGAATTATTTCAGGCAATATTTTTTCAAAGAGAATATAGATCTGGAGGGACACTGCCAAGGTTTTAAAGATCAAAATGTGTGACTTGCAGTGTTATAATTGGATGGGAACAGTCCTCCAGATCTGAAACATCGGGTTTGGTTTCGTTTTTAAATCAAGCACCACATTTCTAGGATTTCTGTAGGACCTATACATCCCGGCGTGTGTGCCCCCTACTCGGTAACAGTGAGCTCTGCTGACAGAGCCAATGAGCCCAACAGGGGTAAACAAATCCCCTCTGACATGACCCAGTGTTACACAGTCAAACACTGCAATTCACATGAGAAAACAACAGACTGCTTCAAATCTAACTCCATTGGAAATGCAGGGCTTGCTTTAAACTCCCATTTGCCAAACAAGGAGCAGACCAATTATCCATTCTCTTGAAGCAGCTCTACAAAAACAAAGGCAGTACTCGGCCTTTGGCGGTATTTAAGGTAAAGTAACCGGCAGGAACCGCGCCGAATCCCCACCGGGATGAGGGGTCGCGCTCCAGCTCGTGAGCGGGGCCCGGCTGCTGGAACGGCTTTGGCCAGGCCGCAGGTTCAGTCCGTGTCCTCCTGCGGCGACCCGCCACTCAGCACCCTCCCGCATCCCACCCTCTCCTCTCCCACCCATCCAAGGGCCCCCTGCCCTATCTTGYGAGGGGACAGACAGTGTGGGGGAGCCCCAAGCTAGCTTTTGTCCTGCCAGGACTGTGTATCACCGTCTACCTGAAACCAGCCCGAGGCTGCGGCTGGCACCACCACCAGGTTTGGCACTGGCAGCTGTGATGCTCTCAGACCTCACAGACATCCGGCTCTTGTGACAAGGGTCCCTGAACCCTTCCTAACATCACCCCATGATGAGTGTCTGGCCGCAGTGGCAGGACCCCCAGCCAGGGAAAAACCTTATGTGGTCTGTTCCATGTCACCTCAGACATGACATCATGGCATCCACTGCCCTCCAGCTCCAGCCTGAAGCAGCCATCCCAGCTCACCCGCCGGGCAGTCGGCATCCCGCAGCTGCCCCAGGTTTCACCGCTCCGACACACCTGATGTCCCTGACCTCCATCAGCAGCTTGGCCAGGACCTCTGGCATYCCTATGACAGACTTGCTTGCAATTTTGATCAGTGAGGGAAAAAACAAAAAAACAAAAACAAAACAAAAAAAACCCCACCAAACCAATAAGAGAAAATAAAGATGCTCTCCAACTATTTCAGTTCTGCCCCTCAGCACTAAGATAAAAAATAGAGATGATTGGGGGTGGGAGGACAGGGAACCAAACCACTGCAGGACTTAAGAAAATGTTGCTCTTTTAGCAGAATTTTGGAAAGTCAAAAAAATCTGTTTTTTTGTTTTGGTTTTTGTTTTTTTGTTTTTTTAAGAAAACTTGTCTTCTGTTTACCCATGCAAACCAAAATGAATTAACACTTTTTCACAGATGTTAAAAAGCTATTTTTTTTTAAACATCTTCCCCCTCCACCCCTCAAAACACTTTACCAAAGTGAAAAAAGAAAAAAGCTTTGATTAAATGTCTTTTAAACATGTCTAACAGTCAGTATTTTCAGAAGGGATAAATAAACCCAAGGATTTCCTACCAAACCTGGACAAAATACTACACCTATAAATTCCTAAAGAGATGCCGTTTCCTAATTTCACCTCTAGTTTGAAACACGGTCAAACACAGCAACACAGACTTTATCGAGAGTAGCTGTCATGAGGAGAAAGCCAACTAATTTCTCGCAACTAACTTCTCTAACGTAACCTGAGTAGTCCCTCAGAAAGGGAAGGCATGTGACGAGCTGCAAAATACATTCACCTCACTGACTGAAACCCCAGAAAACCTCAGCTGACAGCAAAAAGCCGCTTCCCCTTCTGCAACCCCTTCTGATCCTTTCTTGTTCACCCTCCCCAGGGCYGAAGCCCGTTACCTGGCCGGTCAGGGTGAGGTTCAGCCTCCACTGAGGCATGCCRATTATTCACAATAAAAGCAAAAAACGCTGGGTGCGAATGTAACCGTGGCCCCGCGTGGCACCTACATCCTCAGCGCAGGTACCCATGCTGCACCGGCTCTACCCGCCACACCAGCAGCTCCGGGTGCCGACGGAGAACGGGGCCGTGGCACAACACCGGCTGTGCACTGCATTGGCATCCCCCATCTCCGCGTCCAGCCACGCACAATTCAAATCTGGCTGCGCACAGATGGGAGGGTAAAATGACATCGTCAACTTCTGGTTAACCTGCATTCGGGATGTCACAAGGGCCGCTGTCACAGACAGATCTGGCAGCCCACCGAAATTACAAAGGTGACAGTGTCCGCTGAACTCAGGCTGGTCTTTTAATAACTGTGACTCACAGCTGGGACTCATCTGCTGTCAGCAGGAGCCTCCATACCTGCAAGCACACCCTCCCAACGCTGAAAAGATGGAGAAAGCACTGCCTTCAAACACGCATGGGTAAATGAGTAAGAACATCTCTATCAGAATTTCCAACACACAAACGTTTTTAAAGAGGAGCTTTTTGACATGGATGCCTTTTATCCAGAATACCAATACCTACATCTTTGCAGGTAGCATCCGCCCTGACTTGGCTATGAAGTTTCACAGACATTTCAGGCCATCATTTCTGTGCTTTCAAGCCCAAAATTCATCTTCTTGTGTCCTATTCCTGTGCTTAGTTTCCTGAGAAGGGTCCCAAGTAAATGGATATCTTCCTCCTTCTCAGTTTGGGTTCACTTTGCAAACGATACTTGCCCACAACAATGGAGACCATTGACTGGAACATGGCTCCAAGGACTTGCCTGGGGAATTGAGGAAACAGGTGCAAATTCACACCCATCTCAGACCACACCAAACTTGTCAACTCTCACTGTGGTGGCTCCCATGCATGGAGAGACCTGGGAGCTCACAGCAGACGTGCATCCCCCTGCTTTCAGAGCCACGACTAGCTCGGTGTTTCCCCGGAGCAAGTGCCTTCCTCTGCAGGAGACACTCCACGATCCAAGAAAGAGAAGTATTCTCTGAAAGCTGGAGTTATTTCAAGCTCCAGACTATTAGGACTACCAACAATTAACATCCCAAAGCAGTTGTCTGCCCTGTCTGCTCCCAGAACGTATGGCACAACCAACACATTATAAATATTTTGCCTGATTCATCCAACTCTAACTCACTGAGAAAGTCATAATTAAAATATTTTTAAACAGGCCACCACCAAAGTCTGCAGGCAAATACCCGATTTTATATGCATGTTTACAGATACCACAGCTGTCTCTATGTTCTATATGCTTTATCTCTACTTAAAACCAACTAGTCATGCCCAAGCAACACTGACGTACATGCTTACCTTCAAACTGGTGAGTAAATCTAATGGATTCATTCTCACCTCTATCCTGCATTTAGAGTGATACGAACACGAAGCATGTCAGCACCTGTGCAATCGTTCTGGATTTGGGGTTCCAGATTCACGGATGTGCTAGCAAAGGCGCCTTAAAATCAATTCTGGTCACTCTTTCAGCACCTGAAAATTCCCACAGACAGCAGTGCTGACTCAGCTGTCCTATCTCAACTGCCTCCCGTGCACCAGCTTTAGGGATKGTGCACTGTAAGCCAGCACAGTGCCCAGCACCCACTGAAGCACCTTCTAGGCAGCTCTAAAGCATTTGATTGCCTGGGCCAACATCTTGCATTTACACAGCATCCCACACCTAGAAATACCCCAAATCGCTTTGCAAGCTTCATGGGTTTGCCACGTCTGTTGGCAAAGAGCACAAAGCACCCACTGCTGAGATGCATCAGACTTTTAGTAACAAATCCCAATTCTTTAGCCTTCCCTAGCAATAGCAGACAACAGCCAGTGGCAGGAAGTAAGAACATAATAATAATTCAAAAACACAGAAGAAATTTAGGTGCCTGAGGCAGGCTTTGGCCAACACACATTCCAGATGAGTGTTTGGGCGATTATATGTTAAAACTGACATTTCCCTTCTGAATAAAAATATTCCAGAGTAGCGATTTCAATCTTTTGCAAAGAACAAGAAACACTAAAAAGCTCCTTTCTGTAGGAATACATTTTYCTCCTGCCTTCCTTGACTGTCTCCGAAAGAACTAGGAGCAGTTCTTTCCTGCAGACACTGTAATAACATATGCACCCAGAGTATGGGTAGCTATCAAATAAAATCCCCCCAAAACTCTGCCAAATCAATACAGCGTCAATCTTTTTTTTCCATGGGAGAAAGGTGTGCCAGTCTCTTCCATTTTTGTTCTCAACCTATTCCTGTAAAGATAAGTTATCAACACAAACCAGCTCTGGTAAATGCTCCACTTCCCGGAGGTCTGTCCAACCTGGTTGCAGGATCTGGTTTTGAATGCGAACAAAAATGTAGATTGAAAGGTCTTGTTGCCCTCTGGACCTCCAGTTTGCCCATGTGTGTTTTAAATAACTGTTTACCTTGGTTCCAACTGAACAGTTACACAAAATGAAATAAGGTTGAAATAGTCCAGCTAGCATGTGACAGCTGAGTCAAGCACATCAGTCTCTTCCAAAGTGGTATAAACCTCTTCCTGACCTGGAGGAGAAAATAAATCAGACTGAT
The DNA here is from genome assembly GCA_030449065.1 of Oceanodroma leucorhoa. Lineage (NCBI taxonomy): Eukaryota > Metazoa > Chordata > Aves > Procellariiformes > Oceanodroma > Oceanodroma leucorhoa. The sequence continues at coordinate 15,110,590 of JASVER010000001.1, forward strand.
CCCAAGAAACAGCTTGTCTGCAAAATGGCAGATGCTTGTATGCATCACTTGCATTGTTCATGATCTCTGTAGTCATCCATGTCCACATCCGAATCAAAGAGGGAGTGTCCAGTGTAATCTGTGTCAGGGGTTTGAGAAATACTGTTCCCTTCCTCATCAAATGTTTCTGTCCTTGAATAAAAACTGAAGTCCTGCAAAGGGGAGTAAGTCTTGCTTGCTTCGCTGCTTTCCTCAGATTCATACAGAGTGTTATCATCATCATGGTGCCATTCTGGCCAAAATTTCCTCCTTATTCTTTCACAATACATAGCAAGGTTAATCAGTTCACCTGTAACACAGCACAACAGACTCCAGTAAATACATCCAGTCAATAATGCTCTAACYTACCTGCTGATGCAGAAACACGTTAGCACTGTTCACAAAAAAATTGTGCAGGTTCTTTCCAAGGAGGTTTCAAAATCGCAAGATCCCATCAATCCTTTTAGCGGCTCTGTTTGTAACTTGAATGTAACTTAAAATACACATTATTAACCTACRTACAACAAGAAGGGTTACACTAGAATGAACATAAATGCATGTAGCAAAATAACTATCCCAAATTCAACCTCTACAGAAATAAATCAAGACAAGATACTAATACTGTAAGTTTTTCATAGTAAAATTTTTGCTTATTTTGCAGAAACCTGGTTTCTAAAGACAGAATTTGATCTTATATATACACACTAGTTTATAAAAATACAGTGAATTTAGGTTTTCCACCACCAGATGGCAGCATTGTCTGCAAGATAAATTCACATTTTAAAGTTTTATATGGTCACTGGCTCACCCCTAATGTTCCTAGCCTTAGTACCTTATACCTTATGTTTATACATACATGTATGCTTAGAGTGTGCTTAGAGGAAGAAATTACAGAAAACTTCAAAGAACAAGAAATAATAGCATATTAAAGGGAATGGGTATGTGAAACCTGCACTCACAACAGCATGAGTAGGTGGATGGGTACAGAGAATCATCCATATTATTTGGGTATTTGCATCTATTACCATCTATTTATTTTCRTTAGAGACAAACTAGTTCAACAAATACAGTATTCCTTCTTGAAAGCCATGGACCCTTCAGAATTTTATCCATGATTCCCCAGACATCAAGGGGAAGAACTGTATAGACAATACTTATGTCCTCATCTCAAGTATTTTTTTCCCTTCACAGTTTTAATAATGAGCAAGTCTATGCCTCCTAACTGTTGCTTTAGTAGCTCYCTCTAGCACAGAGTAGACCTACAGGTCAGATTCATTCCTTTTACACCTGTTTCACATCCTTTTCCTCCTTAGCTCTTCCCATTCTTCACACTGYGTGGTTTTGTTCTGAAAAGGGATGCAAATTCACATGCMTATACCACCCCACAAGAAAAAAAGGGGAAAARAAAAAAAAGTGTGGAGGGGARGGGTATGTTGGTTTCCAATTCATGCAAAAACACAGTGACTCYAAAGTCAGGCTGGACTTTTTCCTTGCCCAGCATCTTCAATAACAGCAAAGGCTGCAATTTCAGTGGGACAATAGCACTTGCAGTTCTACCATCAATGAAACTACTCAGTTCAGCAGAATTTGGCTCATGGCCGTGCTTCTGTCTTCTCATACTTCACCCAGCATTCATTCCTTAGAGGCATTCAGTCTTTGCTATGTTAAACAGGGAAAAGATCAAGTACAGGAATAGAAACAATTACTGTGTAGAACATTAAAGAGAAAACAAACAAGAATTTTAAGAGAAAACAACATTACAGGACACAAATGCTACATCAAAGGCAAGAACAGCCTGCGATGCTGTTGAAGTGCTGCTGCAGTCTTCAAATGTCCTTACAAGGTGCTCCAAGTTTAAACACAGCAAATGCCACCAAGAGTTTTTCATCAGAGATCACTTAAGCTTTCTTACCTTTGATTAGTCTCTCTGGTCGAGTCCCTGGTAGTGTCCACATTGCCTGTGCCAGATGCCCAAAGACAGTGGCATCAACGGTGGAAACGTTTGGTCCCATAATGTACTTCTTGTCACCTGTAAATACAACAGCAAACATTTCTCAACTGGATGTCACTTCTCCCCAGTAAAAAAAAAAAAAAAAAAAATATTTCCCTGGTTACATCTTTAGCATTTTTTTTTTACTGAAATCATTTAGCTGAAAAGGTTCACTGGTTCGAAGACAGCGATTCAATGTTGAATATGGTTCAAAAGCTGTTGCTAGGGTTCAGCAGGTGAAATCTATTACTGCAGCTTCCCCTGTGCTCACCACTTCTRTAACTAGGCCAATTACAGAGCCACCACTGGCCAAGTAACCTCCTCTGCTCGTCGCAGCTAGGGGCGCATACACACTGCACTAATTCTGCTGCATTTAAAATCTTCTCTGCAGCCAGCAGGTGCCTGAAAGCACGATTTTCTCCTTTGGTGTAAACCCAAAATCCTTCAGCCATGGTTCAAAATCACGAATGCACCTGCTGAAAGAAGCTGGTCGCCCTGTATCTGTCGTGCATGCAGATCCAGTTTCAGGTTACTCATCTGATCACACAAAAAAAGAAAGTCGTACCCAAAGCTTTCCTCTCCCACCATTTGTTCAAGCTGAAACCGATGCACCATTCAGACTGGCAGCAACTGCTCAGAAGTGACCTGCGTCTCCAGGAGGAGGACACAGCCGCAGGCAGGAGTGAACAGCCCCTCTGACACACCACCAGCGCGGTGCCCCCACCCCCAAACACTGGTTTCTACCTGGCAGGGACCAGAGGCAGGCAGGCAGGCAAGTGAAACAGCAGCTGCTTGGGACTGGCCAGGGCCAGAGGAGGGACATGTCTGCTCCACACCGCTATTCTGCTTACCTCTCTGGGCACCCCAATGCCACAATAGTCCTAAGTGGCCACCACAGTACAAACAGATGGATAACTATCTAAGACAGGGAAGAAAAATCACATTTCAAAGCCACCGTTTGCAAAGAAACATCCTGTATAAACTTGTTTCCTCAYCACAGGCACAAGACCTGGAGCAAAGACCGCACACAGGGCATGCAGGCGAAACATGCGGTATTGCAGAGGTCAGGTTAGACGGTTGCACTGTCTCTGCCTTGGCCCAAAGTGCTATAAACTGTGAAATGTGGTACGTAACTGAATTTACCAAATCCAGTTATCCCCGTCTCCCCAGGGCATTCTTCCCCTGCCCAATATAAGCTGCCTGTAATTCAGCACRTTATTAAATGTTAGGATTATTGAGTGAGTTTAGAAAAACTGTCCAGCAGCAAAATACATCAAATCCCAGACTACCGTTCAACGAATGCTGTCATCCACCTGTACTATTGTATAGCAAAGCAGTGCTCACGAATAACCAGTAACAATAACCTCCTCTAGCCTGTCAGATGTACTTTTAATATGRAGYTAACTCTCCCCAGCTCTTTCACAGKTGCATCAATCTATTGTTTGAAAACTATGTACAGTGTAAATGTGTCTTTTCAGTATTTATGTGACGCCTAGCATTCCTCATCTCAAACACAGCTCAAAAATTGGTCCCCAAACCATAGTTATATGCCAACAGTAGGAATTTAGCACCATACAACGGGGTTCGAGACTCGATCCATAACRACGTTGTGCTGGGAAGTAATACTGCCTTTTCCATCTTGTTACAACTAAGGCAGGCAGAGAGTGAGGGCTGAACCATCCCACTGTTCTGCAGACAGAGTGGCTCCTCAGGCACAACACCTGCACCTTCAGGTGCATGGAAACAAAGGGGAAGAGGACGAAATAGAGCTGYGATTCCATAAAACTGTAAATCTGGCTTTAGGTCACCCTGCACCGCATTACACAGCCTCCATGCACATTTCCTTCTACCAGTTCCAACCCGTTCCCAAAACTTCCAGTGCAACATTTTTCCAGAAGACTTTCTGAGACCAGGTATCATCTGGTCATCATCATAGTTTTATGACAGATTACACAGCGTCTGTCGCATCAAGGCTGACACAGTGCTAATCATCTCAAACACCTCGCTGCATCCCCTGGCTAATCCAACAGAAATGCAATCACCTGGTCACACTGGACTTGGATCAAATTTGTCCTGCTGGGGATTTGAGAGCACACAGCTCTGCTATTTATGAATGCATGCCCCAGAGGATTCAAAAGCAGCTACTTCAGCACTGGGTCATGAAACCCCGGCAAGAGACAGACCTATGAAACACAGGGCCGGCAGGAGACCTGCACCCTTCCACAGCAGCACGTACAGCCCATGCAGGCTGCTGCAGGGCATTTCAACTAGCATTAGAGGCCCACGTTCAGGTTAGTCCCACCTCTGCATTTCAGCTCTGAGCACCCCTGCCCCCCACAAAACATCAAATGTCTGGTTCAGGCAACCGCTGACCTGCAACTCCCTGCTCAAAATCCCCATTTACCCAAAAGTCTGAGGCAGGAAGACAGCTGAGAGGGCACTAACAGATTTATGGGCACTGCTCACTCACCTCCATCTTTTAAATAATTACCAAAATGTGTATTTTTATATATTGCTAGTTCATATGCCCAGTTCCCCCCACTTCTACCAGGCAGTAGGAAACTACTACAACACAAGGAAATTACATTTGTGGTTTAAAGACTGCAGGACAGAGAGCAAGTTGATACCAACGGAGCAGGCTGATCCATCACAGGAGGATTAGTTCTGATTTCCACATTTATAAGAGATCTGGAGGARTTTCTTGGGGAAATAAGTACATGGGAGAAGGAAAAATTATTCTCAGAAATGAAAAAGAGAGAAAAAAAAGCACCCAAGATGTGACCAGGAATGTCAAAATGAGTGTTACAAGACCTGGCAGCTGCCAAGTTATCATTCTCTGGAAGCAGCTCTTGAAATTTAAAAGTTATGCTTGTTCCCATGTGAATGGTCTCTGTTAAAAAATGGGGAGCATTAAATTAATCTGATATGCCTGATGACTGACAGCTACAGTTTGGTATATGCAGTTATTCTGCATGATAGGCATCCTTTTTAAGCTCTTAAGATTGCCCTCTAATTAGCGGCCAAAATCCCAACTGCTTCCTCTTCTGCAAAAATACATGGGCACATATACATGGAGGGCAATCTCACAAAGATGTTTGTGCAGGCAATAGGCTGGCTGACTGCCTTCTCCTTCCCCCTGTGAAACAGAAGAGTGTCCAGTCAGGCTGGAAGTCCTCATCCCACCTCCTGTCCCCACCCCAGGATACCACCTGGAGGCCACAGTTACTAGACTCAATCATAAACAGCTGGCTGGAGAAAAGCTGAGCATGCTGGTGTTCATGAAAAATCAAGGCAATTGTAGAAAAGTAGACAAACACACCAATAATCAAAAGGGCAAATATAATGATTCACGTAACTGCACACTGATTAATCTGACATCCGTTTCAGAGGGGAAGATGAAAAAAAAGGTACAATATTCAGCTGGTAATGTAGTAAAATAACAGGAATACAGCAGATGCCCATCAAGGCTTTTTGAAGTACTCAAAGCACAACATTCTCATCAATAATCTGGAAGTAAAAATAAAATCCCTGCTGATAACATATGTATCATATAATTAAAAAAATTTATATAGTGAAGAAAATACCTTATCCTTGAGGATTTCCAGYGATTTTTCCCACCAAAAACAAAAGTAAGAAACTATTTGACGATAGCATTTACCTTCACAAGGAGATGACCCAGGCCACCCAGGGAGGGATGAAGAACTAGGAGGAGCATCTGCTGCAGGCTGGAATCGGACAAACTCCGATTTGAAACAGGTCAGATTTTGAACAGATTTTGATGGTGATTAATATCTGCCACCAATTACTAATGAAAGTGGTGGCACCTCCACCTGCTGAAATCTCATAATTAAAACTGGATGCCTTTTAGAAAGACATGCTTCAGCCAGAAAAAAGACACAGGCCTCAAGACGGCAACCAAGCAGTCCGATTCACAGAGATCTGTCTAGATGATTTAATGATTCCTTTGAACTCGAAACTTTACRAATCTGAGTGTCAGCATAGACTCCAGAGATAGAAGGATGCAGACTTCAAATAAGCAAACCAAGATACTTTTACAGGTACTGGGGAACATGTTTCAGTTTTCTCTTGAAGGCTACGTCTACTCTTGGCAGACGGGGATGGCTTTAGCATACACACATCCACTGCTGCTCCGTTCAGCCTGCCAGCGTCATCTAGCCAGAACCAGGAGGCCCTGCTGAGCTCCCAAGTCATAGGTTTAACTTGCTCCAGCCCCCATCCCAACCCCACTCTTCTCTGCGACATCTGCCCCAAACCAATTCCTCAAAATGCAAACTTTTACGCAGAAGCACAATATGGTTAACTCTCAGCAGACTGCAAGGCGAGAAGCACAGTGTAGACAGCTCCAGTGCAGATTTCAATCTGAGCTATACAACAGAAATGAGGCTCATTCAGTTCTAGCTAACTGAGGTCAACCTTAAGGTTAACCCTATGGGATCCACCCATGACAACCAAGAAGCCTAAAACCACCTATTTTGGCAACACAGACCCATCTCCTACTAGCAGCTTTGAAGCTGCTAACACCAACCAAATACAACGAAGTCCAGCTCATGAAAATAACATCTGCAAAGGGTTTTCAAATGGCAGCCTCATAACGATCTATCAGTCAGTCATGAGTCCCATGAAGAAAAAATGAGACACCCCCCCAAAATATAAATAAGAGGTTTCATTTGCAGAACTAAACACTACATTTTCCTAAATTCACATAGCGAAATGCTATTCCAAAATCACGGGCCATGTTCTGCTCCTCTAGCTACACATACCCAGCACTGAGAGGAGAAAGCTGCTTACCCCTCTAGAGACACAATTCCATAGCAAACAGCAGGGAAAGAAACACTGTCCCTGCCAGAGCGAGGGTGGCACTGAATGACAGCAGCAGCGCAGACTCTGCCTGCTGACAAAATGAGRTTATTTGTGTACGCAACCAAGCTGCCAGGAAGTACTTGCAGTTGATTTCATCCTGTGGACAGCGGGCTGTGAACAAACAGAACACGCGTCAACTCGCTGTACGTTACCCAGGAGGCCTGCTAGAGTCCGCATGTCCTTCTCCATCAGCGTGTACATCTCCTCCTCCGAGAAGCGGCCAATGCCATGGCCGTACATTTCCCGCTTCACGATCCCTTTGGTCAGATGGCAGAGGATCCACTTCAGCAAGTCACTGAAGGGGCCAAAAAGTGAAACCATCTTTTGCGTCTCGTGAAGATTTTCCACCCATTGGCAATAAGCTAAAGTCCTAGAAGGATGCGAAAATAAGTTATAGCGGTGCAATACCCAGACAGCCCATCACCACCCTGCAAATGCTCGCAAAAAGGTTAGGCGGCGAGCTTTCTTAACGCTGAGTGCTCACTGCCCTGATGGAGAGGTAGTTTCCAGTAAAGAGTAGACCCTGATGCAACTCAGAGTGACAGCAGAGAAAACTGACTTTGCAATACTTACACAGACTGCCCAGTGCTTATTCTCTCAGTAAATCATGACTCACTTCAAGAGAAATGAGATTCGCATTGAAATATAAAATAAAAGCTGCAGAACTCTGCTAAACTCGCATAACAAAATGCAGGGCCAAAAGTGCCAAAAGGATTTATTAGCCAAAGATGACTGACTGCACAGACCTGGGGAAAACAACAACAACACAGCCCACAAAGAAACCAATCTTTCCCACCAACCTGTTCTCCTTGCTTTCTATACTGCTGAAACTTAGCCAAGCAGTAACTTTGCCCCAACATAAGTATTGTAGCAGTCATTTTCAGAAGCTCTCTCCTCTACTCAGAAACTAACAATGACACACTCTTTTAAAAATAAAAAAAAAATGAAGGGGTGGTGGTTATTGGGTTAGTTTTCTCCTGTATTTTTTCCTCTCTTCAAAATGATGATTTTATGAGAGAGACATTTCTAAAGGACTCTGTTGTACTTTGGGCTGTATTTCGGCTTTATTGAATGGCAAATACATTATTTTGAAAGGTCTTTTTATAAAAATCTGTCTTACCAGCTGAAATTTTTGTTTCCCACATGAATTTTTGTTCTTTACTAATATGGTAGGCAAACAAAAAATTGATTTGTTTCTGTTGCTACTCAAGAAACATACAAAACATTAACTTTTTTAATATCTAGCATCTTCTGACATTACGAAGAAACCAAAAAGACCATATGACTTTTGTCACCAAGTTCAATCAATGTTGGAAAAAGGGCTAAAGACACCTCAAAGTAGACATGACAAACATATGAAGGCAACAGGGTCTCAGAAACACAGCCGATACCCATATTCCATTACATTTGTAGCAATTTCCAAACTGAAAAATCTACAAGTGAGCTCTCTATTCGAGATCATAAGAAAACAGCCTTATGGAGACACAATAAACTAGTGAAGCTAGATCGAAAAGCTGAAGTATCAAAAGTTGCAAATTCATGTAAGCAATTATATTAAATATTAACTTAATAATCAAATGTTTCCATTTCCAGTATTATTAGAGCTCAATTTTTTTAGTTTGGAATACGACTTCAGTTTTACGATTGTACATATTTCCAATTGCACATAATTTCCTTAGTGCTGATATGGACTGCCTAATTCAAGAAAGAAAAAAAAGCAAAGCAGCATCTCCTGGAGAACTCCTGTGGATTTTTTTTTAAATGTACATTTTATCAGACTCCTGTATGTCATGAACAGAAGTTGAATTCAGCAGTATCATCAGGGAACAACTACATTTACACCAGGAAAATGTTCTAATCTTTAAGTTTCCACAGATTCTTTACTTGAATTACTAATAACATGAGGTAAAAGGAGAATGTTTGGCATAACAGCTGAAAAAAAATCCACTTACAGCTCAAATTTAGAATGCTCCCAACAGAGCGGATGAAAGRTATTTTAATTCTACTAAAAATTGTCCACTGCAGGACAATGCCTTCTGCTCAAACTGATTTCATTGAAGTCAGTAACAGTGAGGCATGTGCAGGTTTTGTTGCAAATGCATGAACCGTGAAGAACAAAATTGCACCTGCTATGTTTCTAATGGCTTTTATCCTCAACAGGTTTCTCCACAACCTCCTGCACTGTATTAATATGCCAAAAGCATCCCACTGACGTTTCACATKTTTCACTACTACTCTTTGAACGGGGGTGTTCGGCACAATCCTTTTTGTCAAAATGGATGGATCAAGTCAAGTCATTGGGCTGGTTTCAGGACAGCGGAGTTCGAAACTAAGCCAGATTTAGCAAGAGGCACCAGCACAAAAGGGGGAATGCGAAGCCAGCAAGCACAGGAGCAAACAGCTACTGAAACCCCAGAAGTATTAACTTTGGCTAGAAGATGTGAGAGAAGGTGTGAGAGAAGGTGTGAGACTGCCTTGCTCCTGTAACAAAGGTAAAACAGGATTTAAGAAGGATGGGCTGAAAGCATAAGGGCGCTCCATAGAGCAGAACGTTTCAGTAGTCGTATTTAATGGGCCTGGGAAAGGACAAGGTCCCTTGGGAAGTATGGGAAGAAAAACTCTGGTCTTGATGTGAACACTCGGAATAATTACAAATACTCTCTATATCTGTAAGTTATTATTTATTACTTGAATAACCTAAAAAAAAAACCTGCTCTCTGAGAGCRCTGCTGTGTGTCTCGCTGCAAAGACCCTTCTTCCCCAGCGTGGATCTGACCAGCTTCACCTGGCAACCTGCAACACAACTTAGTTGCTTTAGGACAACAGGCCTGGCCATGGAGAAGGACAACAAGGAAAAGAAGCCAAAACAAAATAAATAAAGAAGAGAGGAGACTCTGCTGCAGCATTTTTTAAAAGTCACCCCAGTCGCACAAGACTAACTCAGCCCTATGGACTTGCCATTACTGTTGTTCACTCCAAACACACCAGCGAGTTGGCACTGCACCAAGAATGATCAAACACATCCAGGATGCCTTTAATTTCACAAGACAGGATGAACAAGGTTTCCCACAAAGCTAATTAGCCTATACTTTAAAGCAAAAATACATTTCCCTAGCGCTCACTTGCTTGCTCTGGAGGGGCAGAAGGTCTTTGGGTCTGGAAGAGACAGAGATCAGATGAAGTGTTTCACGATCAGGACAGCAACACAGGAAGAGCAGAACTGCACAGGATTTAGGTAATCCTGCTGAGGCTAAACTGTCAAGCACAATCTTAGACATCTGCTTGTCACTTTGAATGAGTAAAGTTGTCACATGCCCCAAATCCAAAATTTACATCGGCAATGAAGGCAGCTAAATAGAGAGCTACAGAGTTTACTCCTAAAATTTTATGGTTCTGAGCACTCAAAACCCAAGAAAAAAAAGCAGGCTCAGATTCAGAGACAGTTAAAAGCACTTTTAAAACTGGCTTTACAAGCACTTTGTTAAAATAATTCTATTCAAAGGTTCATTAATTTGTGCTTCCTATCAAAACATGCTCCTCTGCATTTAATCCCACCCATCATTCCTCTGGTCAGACTACATTACTAGAGTATTATCAACATTACAAAAGGTTAGAAAATGCCAGAAATCAGGTAGTCTACATAACCTACTTCAGCATAACTATACATTTTAAACTACAGTTCGTATTTATAAGATGACATATTTACTTTAAATATTGGCCTGAACTGAGCATTTTGGGAAACATTAACATTCCCATTTGTGCCAGCACATCTGTACAAATCTTAGAGTATAAATAAAGCAATAATGCGTTACAGAACAATGCTGGGGGAGTGAAGCAAATCTGAAGTCTAAATGTAAGAGCAGCTTTGGCCTCAATACATAAATCAGGAGAGGAGATGGAGAAAGTGACTCATCAACAGCGGCTTGCCTGATTATCCCTAAACTGTCTGAACATCAAGGCACGGGGGCGTTCACACGGATGTGAACTAGGGGTTATTTTTCCTATCTGAACCTRTGCAGCATGGAATTGCTTGATATACAGAAGGATTACAACAAATTCATTCCACCATCAGCTGTCGAAACCCCACCTGCTGTGCGCCGTTCTAGAGCAACTGGTTTTTAAGYTGCCAGTGGCATTCAAGCTTCATCATTGTTAATAGCAGGAGAGATGTCACTCCTGTAATTGGCTTGATGTATTTAAATATATATATTATAAACATACTTTATGTTTAATACATGGCAAGTCTGAATACTGACCAAAGTTAGATTCGTTTGTATTCTCATACCATGCTTTTCCTGTACTTCAAGCATTCATCACATATGTGATGTTTACATGGTCTTCTTGAAAGACAAAGCAAGAAATGAGTTGAATATGTCTGTGTGTGTATATATGTACACACACACACTTAAAAATCACTAAGGTTGTGTTTGACAATACAGCTAAACCAATCTAACGGGTTAGTTTCGTTAAGCTGCATATTCAAGGCTTTAGGTTCTCACTAAGCACATTAGTGTCATCGACCTGAGATCCCTCTCCTAAGACTAAAGTGCCAGAAAGCACCTCGCAGTCACTGCTAGCCCTCCAGGCACCAGGAGCTGGCTGGTTTGAATGCCGCTGAGGCCAGCGTGCCAGCGCCAGAAGGACGTGAGAATCTGACATCCTCCAGCCTGTCTTACAGAGAGGTCCGATCCCACAAACGTGCTGCAGATACATCAAAAACTCAACGCATCCTGAAGATGGCTGTGGGTGCCCTGCTGGTTTCTGAGGGCCCACCGGTCGCTGCAGGCAGTGATGGTGACCCAAGGCAAGCCTTCAGCAGATGACAGAGGTCTGCACCGGATCCAGGCTCTGGGGTGAGAGCCACAAAATTGGTCCGCTCCCATCTCTTCCCTGCTGACTCAGCCCAACACCATTCAGGTTAGCAGGCTTTTTTTCTTTTGCCGATTTAAACATAGCAAAAGCCTAATGGTTATGGCATTCTCCAGGGACAGGAGCTCCACTGCCAGCTCCAAATCAGTCTTGTGCATCTCAGAGATATGCTCTAATCCCAGCACTAAAACAGGTACACTCACTGGCTTGCTGTTTTTCTGCCTGACCCCTGCCAGGCATCACAGCCTGGGGCGGAGGCAGGCTGTCTAGAGGCTGAGGTTCACAACAGCCCTGCATTGCTCTCAACTCCAGCTAGCGCAGCAATTTCCACCTGTAAGAGGCACTAATTGGTGAAGATGAGCAATTACCTCAGCAAAAGTAAAACGGTTCAGAAGGAGATGCTGAGCACCCACCAGGATTAGCTCCATCCAGAGACAGCACGCCGCAGGATGTACTTTGCTTCTTTGGTCGATAAATGTACTACAGTATTACTTACTTATGATGAAGCTACTTTGCATGCTGCTGGCAATGGAACTGTATGAATCACGTTTTACATCACTGCTTTAGAGGCTTGATTTTACAAACCTTATCCTGCAGAAAGGCAATCACTGTTACAAATTCCTCACCATGGGACTTGAGGACACCATGAACAAACCATAAGCTTCTGGCAGGAAGTGGACAGGTTCAAGGACCGATGTGAAGGGATCCCACAGCCACAGATGCAATGCTGTCAGGGAGAAAGGCGGTCCTACACAGCTAAAGCCCGATTTTATTTTAGTGTAACGACAGGACGGTCAAAGTTGTTATCCAGGAATTACAGCGGTTCAACTGTGATGCCTCATAGCTCAGGCTTTGCCTAGTACAGAGAACTGGCATGGTGTAACCTCACCAATGTAGCAAGTCTCTGGTACAGCCACACAGCAGGGACATTGTATAAGACTTACAGCTGGATGTTTTACTCCACTGCAGCAAAAATACATGCTTTAGGGACACTCAACGGTGTGACTAAACAGGAAAGTCAACAGGGATATACAGCCAGGCACGCACATCTCTATCCTTACTTGGTCTAGCTTTGTCCACCCATTTCAATGCCACCTCCCTGGGTCAGTGCCTGAATTTGCAATACCTGTCCCCCATGCTCCCCTGTGTCATGCCCAGCAGTGCCGAGTCTGCTCAGAGGGAGCCTGGATGGACAGACACAGCTTCACAGAGGAAAGCGCGATTTGTAATTGAGAGACAACAGCGGTATAAGTTTGTCACCAGTAATGTTACATTTAAAGCAGTTAAGTCTATGGACCACGAAAAAAACAACAATTAAGGCAAGGAGACAGAGCATTAGGGTATTAAAAGGCCTCATCTTCCCTTTGGCAGCTGTAATAATTGAGGGGGAAAAAAATGAAAAAAAAAAAAAAAGTTACATTTGCAGGCTACTTGAGTTAGATTTTTGAGGCTATGGCACTGCAGATAAGTATAATTGGTGAAGGTCACATTTCTTGGAAGACAGGGATTACATTTCCAAACCATATCATTTAAATCTGCCCACTGAATGCTACAATTGTTCCTAGGAAACACTAAAAATTATTTGAAGACCTATATGTACACATGTTACTGCTCATCTTTGATCACAAGGTGAAAGAAAAAGCAGGTAAATGAATTCAATTTAAATCACACATTGTTTTGAAGAAAATCAGTGCAACATGAATGCAAGACTTAGTACAGCAAGGACTTAAACGCATGCCAGAAAGCAAACTATTGTGAAAAAGCCTTGTGACTGCTGAGGCAGCCAATGCAGCATCCAAGATGCCATGTCCACCTGCTACTTCTATGAATCCAGACTGGAAAGGGCACTTAAAAAGGACTGAAATGTAAAGTGGGGAGGGAAGTCACAGGTATTATTTTCAAAGGTGTCAGTAAAATGCATAAAGTACCAGCAAGATTATATTTATGTTTTCCATTCATATACATACTTCAGCTTCCAGGATACTGTGACTAATACTCTATCCTATCAATTGACAATGTTGTCAACAATACATATTAACAGGAGTATCCTGTGTTACAGGAAAGGTAATAATCCATATTGTGATCGCACACAGATAACTAAAATCAGTAACTGTAAGAACACAGTATTCCAGATTCACTGCGAACACTGGATTTGTTCCCCTGTGCCCCCCAAACCACAAATGTATTCAGGCATCTTGATTTTTTGCTCTTCATTAACAAGGCTGTTTCTATACGGAGGTCACACGAAACAGGACAGAGGAACAGCCCACTGCTGCTCCCTTCGGCAAAGCTGCAGGCGAAGGGCCTGACTCCTTACCTTGCTTACACAGCATGACAACTTTTCAGGGGAATTGCCCCAGGCTCATGCTAGTGTACGCAGAAGGAAGCAGCAGTTTTCTAGGGTGCAGAGAATTGTGAAATTAATAATTGGGTACCCAAGCTTTTGGCTAGAGAAAATAAGCATTCACGTCCAGGCATGAGCGCAGGGGCAGATCTGACAGCAGCAGAATGCAGCCAGCTTTGCCATGCAAGCTTACCAGTAGAAGTGCTCCTCCACCATTTTTGTCACAGCTCTGGAAACAGCTCTTTCATGTGGACCAAGGTGTTTATTTAAATTCACTCCAAGTTTCTCTTCCAAAAAGTCAATAATGAACTCAGTGCCAGATACTTTCTTGTGATTGTATTCAATCCAAGGCATTTTCCCTTGAGGGGAAAGTTTTCCATCAAAATAGTTCTAAAAAAAAAAAAAGCAAGTAAACAAACAAACATACAGACAAAAAAGGCCCTTCAGGTTCTGTTTCAATGAGAATAAAGCTTCTAAAATACTTTTCTGTGTTTTTAAAGGCAACATTACCCAACAAACTTTTTTTTTTTTAAATTAATACTCTAGACTAGTGGCAGCTGTTCAATCAGAGCAACAGCTTTACCCTCTATAACCATTCAGATAAAATTATTTCCAGGTCCTGCGAGGTGTTACACAGTTTTATGCTGGATGCCACATGATGCAATATTATTTAAGTACCTAGGTTATTTAAGGGGTTGGAGATGCTCAGATCTCCAAGAAGATTGGGTTCATTATTCTAAACAAGTTTTTAATCACAGGACTGACACCTAAATTTGGCTCTTGCACAGAGCAGCACTTTGCACGTTAAAAGTACTTTATAAAGATTAATTCACTACCTATCTCAGATAGCTGCATTATCTCCAAGGACAAAACACACACAATCACAAGCATATAATGAAAGGCATATCGTTCCTTCATTGGGCAGGAGGGAAATCTGGCTTTACATATGCTTCTGCAACTTCGTAACTTAGAAATCTCATACACTTATAGACACACTTGTTACAAGTGGGTCTCAAAGAGCCCAGCAGCAGTACAGCACTAGTGCATTGCTGAATACTGGTATATCTGCTCAGCGTAGTGTTCACGCAGAAGTAGCAATGTATTTTCACCATTTTACAGTTAGAGAAGGTGAAACACAGGGATTAGAGAATTTACGTCTCATCTGACAAACACAAGAGGAATTGCTGGCTTTCAGAACGTGCTCAGACAGTTGACTTCAATTCTCTCTTACTTCTGAAGGCAGAATTTTCTTCCTTTCTCGTGATTGCTGTCCTCGCGTCCTGTTATTTAATGAATGAAAAATCCTAGCTCAGAAAGCCGAACCATAATGGCTCACAATAAAGGCTCTGGCAGTCACTGTAAGCATGTCAGGATCTAGCTCCTAATTGCTGGAGGTTTAGGATTAGCACTTCTGGACTGACCTGTTTGGGTCTCAAGTATTTACCCTTCTTGAATCCACTAAAGATGGATTAAGGWCCTCTCGCAGCAAGGAGCGTACACCACAAGGCGCCTCAGCCCAGTCTGAGAGCACGGCATCCTGGCTACCGCTCAAAACGCGGATGTGCAACGCACTACGAACGCGCGACCTTTCCTGGAGGCTCTTCCCTTGTGGATAAAAACAGACGAAATGGATAATGCTGCTGGGAAACAATGCCTTCTGGCTTTAGCCTTTTCTGGGATTTCTGCGCAAACAAATAGCACGGTAGGGACACCGGATTATATACTGTCTCATCTACTGCATCCCTGCGTGGGTGAATAAAGCAACTGAATCCACCCCACTTGCACCTGTGGGTGACATGAGGGTTACTGCTCTGGTCCATGGGAGAAACTCTAAAACTGCTGAACACTTGAAACTGAAAGAAGAGCGCTGCCCCATCCTTCCACCTTCCAGACCTTTCCTTCATCAAAAAGGCTCTTTCAGCACTCGGACTGACTAATAGGTTTCCGTAATTTTTCATTATGAATTTACTACGGAATCATAAGCTTTTTCTAGAACTACATAGTGTGTCTATATGGCACTGAGCATTGTTGGCTTAATCTTTGTTAAACCCTTTCAGTATGAGAATTCCCTTCTTGTGCACAAACACTCATGTTTTGCAGAAGCTACTAGACTTGAAGATGTGTTTATTACGTATTGCAATTACTGTAGTCCACATCATTTGCAACCCAGAAAAAAAGCAAGTTCTTATTATTCAACTGCACATTTCTTCAAGCACATATATATAATATATGTAAATACACTGCGTAAAAACTTGTTAGTACTGCATTAATATTACACTCTCAAAAACACAAATGAGAGCTAAAGTTCTTATAGGAAAGTTGGTTTACCTAAACTTAAAAAAGCCTTCTCAATATTTTCATGTTTCATTACATACAGTTTATCAAACAAAATAGGAAACATCTTTCAATGACCTGAGAAAACCTTGTCTCTTGACAAATCTGCTACACCATTCTTGTATCCACTGTTCTCAAATGGGTATTTTTAGGCTCGAAACCTCAGATCCTTATGGCTGCTACTAATTGCCATCAAGTATTTTACCAATTTTCCACTTAAAAATCATTCCAGCTGCAAAGCAGGGAAAAGCTATGGTATTATCATTAAAAAAAACAAAAACAACCAAACAAAATATCCCCTCATACCTCATAGTACATTTAAGGGAGCTGCAGCCTGCAAAGCAACAATAACAAGAGCTCCCCAGAACCTCATTTATAGAGGAATTTATAAACAGAATGGCATAGGGCACTTCTGGCGTAATTTTATAGTACTATGCAGAAGAAATTAGGTTCCACATTTTCAATTACTGCTGCTTACACTTTTACTTTTACTCATGTCTCTTCCCAAGGAGGCTACCATCTTCGCAGACCTGGCATGAAAACAGCACGTTTCTGCTGTGCTAATTACTTATAAGATTACATAAACACTCAGCTCTTCATACTTGTGAGGGAATCAAGGAACACCCAAAAGATCTTCACAAGCACCCAGAATGCGCTCTTTCAAAGCAAGCATTATCAAGAAAAGCATCAAACATTTTGAAAAAACAGCTAGGTACTATGACAGCCCAGCCGGGGTGGGGCTGCCCGAATTATTTTTGATGGAGAACTCTGACCTAGAAAGGCAGATTCAAGAAACCGTAAGCACATTACAAGAGTGCATCTGTTGGGAGAAATTCAGATGCGAGTAAGGTAGGAATGTGTCACCCAATTCCACTTCTCACATGCCATTAAAGCATGTTGTGTAACACACAGCACATTATTCAGTAGTCTGATGCACTATAATAAAGTATAAACACAAGGAATCGAAAGAGTAAAATCAGTCTAACCACCCCGCTGCCTTTTCTTCACCCCGTTTCACCACCCTCCCTTCGAAGCAGGCCCTCCCCGGGAAGGTGATAACCACAGCAAATCTCTGGAGGCGAGCCCCGGCACCAGTTGCCACTCAGAGTGCCACCGCTTCTCCGTCACGGCCCCCGCCAGCATGTGGGGGGAAGCGAGGTGTTTCCTCCTGCGTCTGGCCGCCACCCCCCTACGCACCCACACACAGCTGCCCCGCTGCGGGGGGCCGTCGGATGTCTCTGTCACCTACAGTGTCCTACGGGTAACACAGCCATGAGCGCACAAAATAAAAGTCTCCAGGTAGTCCGAGTATAGGAAACTTCGTAACTCCAGCTGAGAACGGCACTGCCTGCTGGCTCCCCTCCCGCTACCTCCTGCTCCTCTACTGCTTAATCCCAGGGCAGCGTCCGTACCTTCCTCCATCTGCCGGAGCCAAACACAGCACCATACTCCTAACACAAGGACAGAAACAGAATCTGCCTCTTACGGAAAAAAAGCTGCGTCCTCAGGTCATAAGCTTAGCTCCACCAAACTTACCTCTAAAACCCTACATAGGGTCGGCAACCCCATAAACACCTTAAGCCCATGTAAGCCAGCACAGATAAAATCWGCACCCGCAGGACCCATTCCTGCTCCTGCAGCGCGGCACATGGAGCACGTGGGGAACCGAGCTGGGTTAAAATCAAATAAACTAAACCTTCATGGCTCCAGCTAGGCTAGCTCTGGCCCAGCCTCTGCCACAGAAAAGCATGTGCAGGAAGGCACAAGAGGGAGCCGCTGAAGGTAGGACTGTTGCTTTTGGTGGTCCTGCTGACCTACACCAGCCTACTGTGCTCACAGCTAGCGGGTAGAGATAGAGAGAGATGCAACACCAAAAAGCAATGCTGACCTTCAGTACAGAAAATAAAGAGGGAAGAATAACCCTCTGGAAATCCCTCCCTCTCCAAAAAGCTGGGTGACTCACTTCTACCGAGCATTAGCTGTCCAAACGACTCCATCCTGAATCACACAACTGCGCAGTGTTATCTTTTAGACGTGACCGTATCCTGTCACAACCACCTTTYATACTGCAGCTTTCTTTAACTACTCCCTACCAGAGCAACTTTGATCATTGCAAACCTCTGAACCACATCAACTGCCATTGGAAAGAAAACAGATCTCACCAAAATAGCTCTCCCTTCAAACGTTCAACTTCTACCCAAATTACTCTGGGTGGGGAAGCCATGTGCACTAAGTCCTCCTGCTCCAAYGACATGTTCAAACTTCAGTATCTTGCAGGTTCTGTAAATCTGAAAGAGGAAAATACATCCCACGGGATGGAAATCTCCCTCTTTAATGCTCTGAAGTATCTGATTCAAGTACCATTAAATCGTAAGATAATGAACATTAAACTCAGGCTGTTAAAGACTTAAGCAAAATGCACTAATTATGTTTTCTTTCACTTCCGATGTAAAGGAGTTTAATCACATATGAAGCTGAATTAATATCAACCACAAATGTGTAAAAAAAAAAAAAAAAAAAAAAAAGAGTGGTAATACGGTTGTTCTTCCTCTGTAAAACACTGGACATAAATGAAACATTCTTCCTAACACCTTGGTATGCAGCAGTAAAAAGTGACTTGAACCCATGTGGGGTGAGCGTGCAACTTAGCCACAGCTCAGTCTCTTTGAGACAAAGAAAGATGCCAATTTTACATCACTTGAGGGAAAAAAGAGAGGAAAAAAAAAAAAAAGACAGGCATTTCTTCTACCTAAGATCCTTGTTATATTTACCAACACTGTAGTATCATCTTAAGCGCACTCAATGCTTATACAAACAGAAAATAAACCTGTCCCATGTTTCAAAGAGCTTGCATGCTGTACAGCCTGCAACACCGCAACAAGGCACATGCCAGACTCGCGGCGTCACAACTAAACCTTGATGCTAACAGGCGAGACTGCTAGATTCAAATTTCTGCTCTCCCAGCTTTCATTCACCGGAGTAGCTCGGGCTTCATCCCCTGCAGGAAGATGGCATGGGATGCACCCAGCCACAGTTACGAAGCAGTAATCACRACCTCTAAAAGCAATCCTCTCTCCCTTCGCTGGAGGGGAAGCACTGGCAATGGGAGGTGAAGCAAAAGGCAAGCACGTCTTCCCAGGAGAGCTTGAGAGAGAAACCCTCCAGGAAAATAAGCAGATGCAGCTGTCTAATCTTAGCATGGTGAAATCTCTTTAGCATGGTGAAATTCAAAGACGAAATAATGTTACGCTTTAGTTTTAGGGTGTTATTTAGCATTATATAAACTCYAGACTACTCTCCCACTTCAGCATTTGCAGCCAAATTAACTCCTAACATTCATTTAGCTTTGCCAGGTAAATCTAGAGCTGTTCCAGACCAATCTTATTCAATTCGTATCTTTAAAGGTTATACACCAATTTAACAGAGACAAAAAAGTGTCRGTGTACCCACCTAGCTGTAGACACATTTACATATTCCTGGGTGAGACAGACTTGGGGGGGGAGGRGAGAGGGGATGCCTATTTGCCATTTCATGAAATTATAGCGAGCTGCAATGTAAAGGAAAACTGCACAGATGTACCTGGTAGGGTAGATCAGCCATTCTTAAGTAAGTTTCCATTTTCAGACAGAACGGAGATAAACTTGGTACACCATTGGTAGGCCTTGAAAACTGATGCAGTATGATAGCATCTTTCGAATCAAGCTCTTGCTCTTTTCTGTCAAAAACAAAACAGAATTAAAAAAAAAATAACTGAACAGACACATAATACATCAGTGCATTAAACAGACATAGGAGAAATCCTGGCCGAGGCGACGCACACATCCTCCCTTAATGGACTGCTGCAGGTTTTTGATTCACCGCATCCCGAGCCAGCGAGCAGCACTCCGGCCGCCGCGGCAGGCAGCGGGCTGGGCTCACCGGGCACCGGCGGCGGCCGAGCGCCGGCGGAGCCCCACGCAGCGCCAGCACCGGGGCTGCCAGCCCCCGCCGCCGCCCTGGGCCACCTGTGGAGGCGAGCGCAGGGCACCTCTTCAGAGCCGCCTCCTGCACCGCTGTAAAAAAAAAAAAAAAAAAAAAAAGGTAAATGGCAAAACCAGGGTGAAGCGGACAAACCAACCCACCAGGCCTCAACGCCTCTCCCCTCAGGTAAGCGCCTCCGAGCGCCGCCTCAGCGCCCTTCGCTTCCACCGCTTCGTCCCAGCGGGCTGCGCCCGGCCCCGCGCAGGCCCCGCCGCTGCAGGGCCCCCGCCGCTGCCGCCCCAGCCCCAGCCCCCGCCCCGCCGCTGCCCTTGCCGCCGCAGCCGGCAGCCCCCCGCAGCCTCACCGTATGGCCAGCAGCTCGTGGAGCAGGTAGGCGGCGGCGGCCAGCAGGGCGCCGCCCGTCAGGTACAGCGTCTTCTTCCACCAGGAGTCGGAGCCCAGCGCCGCCATGGTGCCGCCCGCGCCCCCGCCCGCCAGCGGGAAGGCGACGATCTCACCTCCATAGAGGGCGGGCGGCGGCTCCTCGGGCCCCGCGCACCACCCCAGCGACAGGCTGCGGTTGCGGCTCAGGTCCGCCACGCAGGAGCGGGGCGCCGCCAGGCCCACGCCCCACAGCATGCTGCGCCCGGGCCCCGCATCCCCCGCCGCGCCGCCGAGCCCCCCACCCGCCCCGTCCAGCCCAGCCCAGCCCAGCCCAGCCCAGCCCAGCCCAGCCCAGCCCAGCCCAGCCGCGGCGGCTGGCAGGGGAGGGCCGCGCCGGGCCGGGCGGCTCCGCCGGCTCCCTCAGCCGTCGCTGCGCGGCTGCGCAAGGCGGCGGGAGGGGAGGAGAGGGGACGGGGGGGCCGGGCCTGCCCCTGCAGACGCCTCCTGCGTGCCCCCGCCGGGCCCGGGGCGGGCGGGGTGCACGGACGGGCCCCGCGCCGCGGCTGGGCAACCGTTCTCCAAAATTCAGGGCGAAGAGCCGTGCTGCTGACCGCGCTTCACGCCTGGGGTTTCGCGTGTCAGCCGGTCCTGTTAAAATACCCGTGGTCTGCTGCTCCGAGCATCGCTGCGCTGTTCCTTTAGGGAGGAACAGAGGCCTCGTATGTTATCCCGTATTTGGGACAAAAGGCCCCCCGCCATCACGACCCGCTGCCTGACCGCAGCAGCGGAACATTCCCACAGGCGTCTCCAAACACCTGCCACCGGCGGCAGTTCTTTCTGTTATTCTGGTGCTCGGTAAGGTGCCTCAGGAGAACCCCCTTTACAAGCAGAAAGGTAGAGAGAAAGGGAAGCAAAGTGACCCTAAAGCAAATCCCTCGAGATTTATCTGGCACTGAGGGTCCCAGTGCTCCCTTGCCTGCAGCCTCCCTGCTGCAGCGGGAACCGTGGGTACCCCGTGACGGTATGAGCAGGACTTCGTGTTGTATTCTGCCAAATACCCACAGCTCTGCACATCACACTGACCCTAAAACGCTAACAATGCCCTTTGTTTTCTGATTAATACCACTGCCCAAATATTTACTGCTTCATTAAATGCTGCGGTGTGTACACAGCTGCTCCAAAAAGCTCCCACAAGTTAGATATTCTATTACGCCACGAGGGCCAATAGAAGGGACCCGATTCTTCACACAAATGGAGCAACTTTCAGTGTCTGGTAGGGGATAGACGGGGTCTATGACCAGGGCTCTATAGATGCTTTACCTCAGGGTATGGGACAGATTAGACAAAGGAGGAAAATGAGGAAGAGGAGAGCCCTGAGCAAAGCCGTGGAGTTCAGATCTGTGTGCCGACTTCTTCAAGTGCCAGCGGTGGGCAGTTGCACTGGTGTGCAACGTCAGTGAGAGCAGCGGTCTCTGCCTCCTGCCTGCACTCACGGGGAAGGCTGCTGTGCTCTGACACTTTCCTGTGGTAGCTCCTTGCAGCATTTCCTTTCATTCCTCACTTTTAAATTGTTGTTTATGGGTATTCAGTAACCACAGGCTACAGCGCAAAAGCCCCATGTTTGATACATAGCATGTGTTTGATACTGTGCTGATGCCCCGCTCCCAGGAATTAATGGGATCAGAGAGGTCCCAGGGACCTGGTAAATCTCATTCCACAAACAGGTTGCTCCCTCCAAAACCTGCTGCGCTCCTTTGCCCTCATCCTTAGCGAGGTGCTGGCTGAGCTCCTTCTTCACAGCTTTTGGGCCACTCCACGCTACAGATGACACACAGGTAATGAAGTAAAAGTGGAAGGCGAGAGCAGCAGCTGCTTCATGCCACGGCTGATCATGTGCAGCATGAGGTTTGGTTAAAGTCTTACGACAGGGCAGCGAAGAGACAAAGAAGAAAAGCGCTTTTTCTCTGTTACAGCACCTGCAAATCTCAGGCTGAAGATTTGTTTCAAGTGGCAGACAGCCTAATAAATCTGGATGGTCACAGCCTGGTAGCTGGTCTCAGCTTTTGCTACTGCAAGGGAATTGCTTGCTGTGTTACAGATAAGAGGGATCCAGTTACAGATGGGACTAAGCTTCTGTGAGGGCAGAGAAAGGTCTTGGGCATCCACATCCCAGCTGCTGCCACTGCTTGACTTTCAGAGGCAAATGAGCTATCCTAAAACCTGTGTTTTGAATCAGTGGCCAACACAAGTGGGGAAGACCTGTGAGGGAGAGGAGCGTGGGAAGGAGGTCCTAAACCATTCACCTCCCGGAGATGCCCCGGACAAGGCAGGCAAACCTGGTGTTTGGAAGGAAGCATTATTGCAATTTATGCTCTGGAAGTCGATGCTTTGTGTTGGCAGTCCTGCCTGTGCCTTTGCTGGCATTAAGATGCTGTACAGATGCAAGGGAGACAGTAAGGCAAACCGGTTGCCCCAGGATTATTATTTAGTCGGATGTTTAATGTGTTCAGCAAGGAGATTGCCACCTTCCTTTTGGACAAGGACCGTACGCTGTGTTACTGCTGCTCTGGGTGCGGTGTTGCCCAGAGGCTGCAAGGGTCCAGCGCACAGGGATGCCACAGCGCAGGAAGCCCCAGCTGCAAATCCTGTGTGCCTCGGTGGGGTGTTGGATACAGATCCCTGCAGACACCCTGGCAGCCTTGTCGTCCTGCTCATAAACCAGATTTTAAGAGGTTGGTTATGACCTGCATGGCACTGACCAGGCTTGACCATTTAAAAGGTGCAATGTCACATCTTGGTAGTCAAGAGTTTAACAGCAGCAAATAAATAACATGGATAAAATACAAGTTCTGTAGCCTCGTACCTGTCCCACACTCCTGATTTGCTAGCGGTGCTCTGCCAGCTTCTTTTCCT
Organism: Oceanodroma leucorhoa; assembly: GCA_030449065.1. Classification (NCBI taxonomy): domain Eukaryota; kingdom Metazoa; phylum Chordata; class Aves; order Procellariiformes; genus Oceanodroma; species Oceanodroma leucorhoa. The sequence continues at coordinate 15,134,283 of JASVER010000001.1, forward strand.
CACGCTTTCAAAGTCTCCTGCCAGCAGGTACTGAATCCATTTGGCCTGGCATCTGGTAGCCAAGCTTAAATGCGGGCAAAGAGTGTGTCCTCAGCCCGCCTTTTCCCTGGCTGTGGAAGAAGGCAGTGTCCATTCCTCCAGGGAAGGTGCGCAGCCTCGCAAAGGCAGCACCATTGCTGCCAATGACTTGTATTAGAGAGGCTTATTAGACGGTGGTAGTGCCCAGGAACCCAAGCCGCAGCACTTTGTCCAGCGGTGGGTATTGTTTTCTGCTCCTGTGCATCGCAGGTGTTGCAGTCTCGGACTGGTTCCTGGCATACATTCGGGTTTTCCTACCTTTGCCTCAAAGAAGCTCACAGGTGATGCACGCCGGACTGACAGCCACCTCGCTCTCTCGCTCAGGGAGGGTGGGAATCCAGCTCTGCATCTTTGCTAAATTACCACTTTTCATTTTTTTGAGTGGGGAAAATAAGAGCTAACAGTGATACACCCTGGCTGGGTGCAAACACATACTGAGCATGGCACGGTCTGGAACATTCATCCCTCAGATATTTCGTGCAGAGCAAAACAAAATCTATACCTTAAAGTAACTTTTATCTGTAATCTGTTCTAGTGTGGCTGCCTAAAGGAAGAGAGAATAATAGAATAAAATAAGTAGATTTTTCCAGTTAACATAAATCTAAGCCTACTTTTTTATATAGCAAGTCAAGTTTTTCTGCTGAAGTGTGCAGTTTGATCTGGGGGCAGGGAGGCACTAATAAACACGTTAGTATTACTGGATTCTGCTCTGGATAAAAACTCTTGATCTTCATTACATTAATCTATTTTTTTTCTGTAATGTCTTTGGGTTCATTGCATGTCTTTAAAAAAAGCCTGCTGTTAGCACGGAGCTGGCAGCAGGTGTCAAAACCGCGCTCTGAACCCAGTAGTTGCGATGGGTCTTCGCAGAGTCCCACCACGGAAGCTGTCCCGTCTGTATTTTGGCTGAGAACTAACTAAGCTTTTTAAAAATCAGGGCTCATGCTGAATGCCTCGCCCTAAGTTTTGCTTTCCCGCACTGCTGCCAGATGGGTTTGAACAGCAGAGTTTCAGGTGCCAAATCTCCCCCGAAGCTTCAAGAAATAGGGGCACCCATTTTCTGCTTGTCTCCCGCACCGGTAGCACCCATGGCTTCTACTCGCTGCCCTCTCTCTTCCAACTGGCCAGAGTTTGGGCAGCGCAAAGCTTTTAACAGCTCCATTAATCAGTACGGGTTGTTTTTATGGGTTGCTCTGCCTGAAGCGAAAGCGCCTCGCTGTGCCCGTATGCGGTGACCGGCTGTCCCAGCCAAAGTGTCACTCCTGCCCAGGTAGGGCTCTTGCTTCGTATCCTGGCCGGGCATCCTCCAGTGGTACGGAAATGCTTTACTTCTCTTTAAAATAGCCCTTGTCTGCAGAAGACATCATTTAATAGGGTTTCGTGGCGAGGGCTGAGTTTATGAGAGGGTGAAAAAAGGCTTTTTCATCGCCGACAGGCTCTCCAGCATCCTTTTAAAATAATCGCTGACTGCTGCCAGGATTGGTTTTGTTGTAATATTAATGATCTCTCTGGGCACCTTGAGTTTCATATACGCATCTTTTTAATTATTCAGATAAAAATAGCCGAGGTAAAGCCGCAAAACAGTCATGCTGCATTTCAGTCTGGATTTAGGAAAGGGGTTAATGGTAACTTTAATGACATACAAAGGTACAAATACATAGGAAATGCAAAACATCCAGAATTTAAACTAATACTTCTGTGCTATACAGAAGTACTTAGATGTAAGTCCACRTTATGTGCAATTCCAGCAGTTCCCTAGAGTTTACCTTGCACTTTCTGGTAAACAAAGCCACTTTCTGAGGTGACTCATACCCTGAGACTGCCCCAAATGATGTAAATAACTCAGCATTCCTTGCTTTCACAAAAAAAAAAAAAAAAAAGGCAGCTTTGCATGAAACCTCCTGCTTTCTGCAGGTGGAAATACTCCGGCTGGCAGCTGGTCTCATCCATAAGTTATTAATACAGAGCCAGATAAAAGAAGATGATACTCAGCTCACAGACCTACAGTCTCACGATCCTGTAGCTGTTTTTATTTTACTACAAGCTTTTTGGATGACTGACAACCCTAATAATGCCATGGGGGCGGTTACACACTCTTATAGTGAGATCTTTCATGTAAAACTTGCTCGGTAGCAGAATAGTGTTGGGAACCAGCTACAGATTGCTTGCCATAGCCCGGTGCAGTGGGTCCCCGTCTTTGCCTATTTGTAAGTGCTCTCCCTCTCCCATTTGCAGCACCCTCTGATCAGAAGACTTAAGATTTGGAGTACATACATACTGCTGTGACCTGGTGGGCATCTCAGTTCATATTTGATTAATAATAGAGATATATGTGAAGTTTTTGCAGATTTCCTTAAACAGATTTCCTTTCTTTACCATATTTACTCTTTTCAAAAGATGCATACAATCCTCAGATATAACCAAGTAAGAGGTGTTTTCTGTGGGAAAACAAGTTGTTTAATGCATCTGCCTTAGATTAGCTAGCAAATAGCCTAAGGTGGTAATGACAGAGATAAAAGGGCTAGCTGCTGCAGACCCTGCAAAACGGGGCAATGTACCATTAGCAAGCACAAACCCTATCAATCCAGAGCAATAGGACCATAAAACGTGAGAAGATCATTCCAGTGCGACACATTTGTCTACAAATCAACTCTCAGCCAAAGGCAGTGGGAGGAGACCCAGAAGGGATGGAAACAGGGAGGAGGAGAGCCCCTTCAGAGACCATGTCCCTGAGGCCAAGGCTGTGCTTTCATCTCCCGAGAGCTCTGGAAATAAAGACAGATGGGAGAGACAGCGGCAGAGCCGATGGCCTGCTGTCTGCATCCTCTGAGAAGGCGAACTGATGAGCACCATAGCAGATAGCAGGATTTTGATTTATTGTGAATTTGGTCCTGGAAAAAGGTGCTTGTCAAGTAGTCCTGTAGACAGAAGCCTTTTTATCTGCAGGTAGGATTCAATAAGGGAGAGATGCTGCACAACCTGCATAGGAATGCTGTCCTGCCTAGACAGGCCATTTGAAGTTTCTCCCATTACCTGCTGTGAAGTCCTTCAGCCCATGTAGCTTCCTCCCTTTCTCGTCCTTTCAATGGGACATCATCTCATCTGACTACAGCTTCAGAAACTTTGGCATCTAGGTTCATCTGGGGTCTCATGCTTCCTCTGGAGAAGGAAAAAACAAGGTGTCTCCAGAGTACTTCGTCAGCAGCCATAGCGGGGTGAGCCAGATCTCATCCTCCCCACACACATTTCTCCTTAGCGGATGCCTTTTGTTGGCAGCTTTGGCAGGACTTTTCTTACTGTGGTGTACTGAGAAATGCTGTTCTGGTGACTCAAAATTCAAAGGGTTGCATGTTCCCTGGCTGCAGAGCAGTGGCCTTTGGGCAAGCCCGCAATCGGGGAACCATCCCCGTGTTCGAAAGCTTTGTGCTCTCAAGGAGTTAGATGGTCAGATGGTCTCGCTATTAGGATTTGGCGGGGGGGAGGATTAATGAATGCGGGGGCACCTTTCTTTTTGACATTCAATGGAAATCTGGTATTGCTTTGTTTAGAGAGAACAACATGGGGGTTTACCGGTTTTTCACATCCCTGGCCATGGGAGAGACACAATACTCAGTGTTACAGATGTTGAGGGTGCAAAACATTTTAAAACCTGTTGGTAGCCTTCCCAGGTGCCACAGCTGTGCTTGCCCGTTACTTCCCTGTGGATTCTCGTTTGCCTGCAGACATCACTGCCTTCTGAGGTCTGTGTTTATATCTTCCACGGCGTTTTCTGTCCATCTGACTTCCGCACAACTGCACTTGTGTGTATCTAACCGCCCGCCTGTTACAGATGCTTTGGTTCTGCGGCGGTGGCAGGCACTCTGGGGCTGTGGAGATGCCCACCCAGGTCAGGACCTGCTCTGTTGCAGCTGGGGAGAGGGGCAGGGAGCACCCTTATGGGAAGTTCCCCAGGGTGGCCAGGTCCCATTCATTTTGTAAAGTGTAATTTCAAGGTGGATCAAGGGAAGCGAGGCATTGAGCTGCCACTTCTCCAACAGCAGGAGGGCAAAGCTGGGAATTAAACCCCAAGTTTCAATGCTGGGGCTATGCTCCATCAGAGGCTATTCAGGGTGAATCTGCTGTCACAGTTATTTATGTGAGCTGAATACATTCTTCTGAGGTCTCCTTTTTATTGTATGTTTTGTTTACTTTCATTTTTATACGTCTTCAGATTGTGTGTGCTTATTCTGATTCAGGAAAATAAACACCAGATCTTTCCTATATCTTCTGTTATTGGAAGTTTTTATAATACAACTACCGTACAAGGCAATATTAGCAGTTTAATCTCCCAAGTTGTTTCAGGGTTGTTTTTTTTAAGTTAACACATCTCATGAGGACACAACAGAGGCTTCAGATTTATTAATGGAACACTAATGGTCTTCACAATGCTTTTAAGCAGAAAACAATTTTATTTTTTAGAAAAAGTGAATATTGATTATATCTCTGGAGTGACTCCATGTGGGAATAAAAGCACAATAAAATGCCGATCAAAGTATACATCCCGAATTCCTAATGCACTGAGAGGTGGCTGTGCAGTTAATGCATGTGTAAGTTAGGACAGGTCAGGTGATCTTACATCCTAGGTGAAATCCCAGCCCTTCTGGCTAGGATAAAACATGACATCATTTTATATTGCTTCAAGAAAATGGGACATGTGTCAATACAAATAAAGTCTACTGTTAGCACAAACTTTAAATGATTAGAATTTTGTCCTAGAACCTGGAGGGACCAGGGGAAATACAGGCTGATTCTTATCACGAAAACATCATCTGAAAATAATGTTCTTTTTATTCGAATTTATAGTACTGTTCAGTCTAAGCAGAATCAAATGATTTTGAAAGGGTTATAAAAGCAGCATTCTACTTTCCATTGGAAAAGGGGCTGGGGAAAATATGTGGTTATCGTGGCAAGATAGTGCATTACATAAAAAGAACTGTTTTTCAGTCACTCATCATGAAGCAGGAGACAATGCAATAAAATTCACCCCGATTGGGAAAAACAGGAAGTTATTCTGAGACAGCACAGAACCAAATAAACCACAAAGTCTGCTTTAGAGGTACTGAAGGATAATTGTACACTAAGTGTTACTACTCCCTCGCGGGCTCACAAAGCCCAGCAGAGGCAGTAAGGGAGAAGCAGTGCTGTTGAGCAGTTCAAGAACTTCAAACGGGAGGTGATGGGGAAGAGAAATTATGCATTTGGGCTTCTACATTTTTCCCTTTAACAAGATAATGTTAGTAATTTTATTAAATAAATGCTGACTCAAGTCAACAGTGTTGCAGTTTTAGGATACAAATTGTTCGTACCTGTGGGCATCTTGGGACAGGTAGTGAAGAAGTTTTGCTCTAGCTTATGCTCCCGATAAAAGGGAATTAAATGCAAAGAAGTACAGTGGGAATACATGTGCATGCGGCAGGGTAAGAGATCCTCTACACAAACACGGTGAGCACCGTGAATGAGGAACCTGGCAGCTACCCATGAGTACTAAGTGACCAATATTCAGTTTGAAGCGAGAGGAGCCCACCTTTCCTTTGCAGGGCATTTGGAACGAGGCACTGGAGGTTAGCATGCAAAAACAAGTGGGAGGCTGTGAATACCTGAACTGTTATGCTTCCATCTGACACAGAGCCACTCTCCCAACCATCAGTAGTTCCTCTGTGAAGGCACACTTGAACTGACTGCCCTGTATACCGTTATTTCACATTTCTTGTCTCCATCTCCTTATCTTCCAGGCATCGCTCTTCTTCCTTCTACAACTTCTGGCTTTTCACTGCTGTCCCCCATTCCAGGTACTCCTGGGTGCCTCTGAAATCCCTGCAACTACAGTATCAACGCTGACATGATGATTCATGTTCTGTCTCTTTTTCTCCTCCAGTGTGCTTCATCAGGCTGGCTAATTACAGAAGCTGAGCCTTTTGCCTTCTGAACCTCTAGATGGCATGCAATTATTCCTTCCAAGCATTTCTTAGAATTGTGTGGAAAATAAGCTTTTTTTTTTTTTTTTTTAATTAAAGCCGAGATTTCAACATAATGAAAGAAGTTGAGAAGCTGTTTTCAGAAAAACTTTCTAAAAGATAGTCTTTATTCTTATCTCCACTCACAGCCACTACACATTTCTGTTCCTACTACTTTCTCCCTCCTCCTTTCCATTCCCTAGGAACCTGACACAGGGTGTTTGTGGAAACGTATGTAAAGAAATCATAAAGTTCTGTAAAACTGGCCATGAAATGTCAGTGGACTGCCAGGGAAGAATGGGCAATGAGATGCCGTAATGAGATACCATGGAAACGTCAAGTTCTGTTTTTATTTAAAAAGGAAATTAAATGCAAATCTCCTCTGAGGCTTTCATACTACACAAATTGGGCTTGAGTGCAGTTAGTGTTTCAGTTATTATCTGAAAGTGCCATTCAACAAGACAGGGTGAGCCAGTCCGTTCAGCCCCTACCCTCTCCCTGGCCATGTGCTCCCACTGCTGACCTCCTGGCTGGCACTAGTCCCTGACAGTCGGAAAATTCAGCTCCCTGAACAGCACAACCACCACCAGCACCCCAAGGGGGGGGAAAAAAAAAAGAAAATAAAAGAAAAAAAGATTTACAGCTCAGACAAGCATCAGTCTCAGCAAAGGGCTGGGACTGGGACCGTGTGGACCGATGCGGGAGACAAGACAACACAATGAGCCACATAAGAGCTGAATAGCTGAGACCACCCAGAACAACGTAGTTTGCTCTGTTGGATTTTTTGGCCAGATCAGCTCATTGCTTGGATTTGTTGTGTTGCAGAAACAAATAGCTGAGAACAGGAGAGTCAAGGGTCTACAACCACAAATAAACACAGTGGTTGAAAAAGATAAGCCCCGAATATGACTTTTTCCAATCTCAAGGCAAGAATCCCCTCTTGCCTTTCCCTAGTCCCAGGAGTTTGCCTGGTGCTGTAACATTTCCTCCTATCACCACTATTCTGTAAGCATCGAAGTTATGGCTCCATACTCATGAAAAACTTGCAACAGGAGAGCCAAAGATTTGCAAGTTTATTTGACTTAAATTCTGTCCATTTCAACAGCACCTATTAAATTTCCACAGCAACTGGGCTAAGAGAAGCATGAAATCTCTATTGGTTTCCTATGCACGGATTTTAAGAAAAAAGTTTCTGCAGCACGAATACGTAGTACGTATTCAGTGCACAATACTGAATTTGATTACACTATGTCAGAGATGCATTTATGAATAATGCAAGGATTTTTAAAAAATCAGCTAAAAAGCAAGGTGTAGGATATTCTTGCAATGTTTGATATCTTACTAAAATGACCTCTAGTTCAATCATTTACTTTCTAGCTTAAAAAGAGATTGTTTTAACCAGAGGGATGAAATACAGCCAGAATAGTTAGGATGCTCCAGCAGGAGAGGAAAACTGAGGGCTAGAGACTGAGGATAGATCACATCGGGACATCTGAAGACATGCCGTGGGTACAAGGGGCTGTTCAAGCAGTCCCCACTCCTTTGCCCACACCACTCACTAAACCCCCCAGGTTGACAGGGCTCCTGAACACACACAGGAGCAAAAGGTCAGGTGCTTGCGATAAGGTTTTTGTCAAAACCAGGGGTATCCGTGGACAATCAGGTCCATGTGCTTGTTGCTTGAATGCCAGCCGTTGTTAATTAGGTACGTGAGCCCTTTTGTGAGCCTGGGCATAGAACCCGAACAGCATCAAGGGCTTTTTGTGCTAAGTGCAGTAGAAACAGCAGTGAAAAAAACCAGCTCCTTCCCCAGGCAGCTCACAGTTTAATGAAAATACACAAGCAAGTGGGAAGAAAGGATGAAAAAGCCAGGATAACAGCTAGTTACACAAACATCTGGATTTAGAACTTTTAAAGCAAACAGAAATCAGCTGTTCTATCCACCTTAGTTTTACTTCACCTGACAGGCCTCCAAACAAATAGGTGAAGGGGGGACTGTCCCCCTCGGGGGATGTTTCTAGTGGGCTACCCCAGGAATCTGTCCAGGTCTCAGTGCTTTTCAGATACTGTTTCTTTCAATTCACTGTTGGTAAAATTTGAAACAAACAGTCATACAGTTGTAATAACTTAGAAGTTGATTACTTGGGGAGACCTTATCGCTCTCTACAACTATCTGAAAGGAGGCTGTAGAGAGATGGGTGCTGGTCTCTTTTCCCAAGTAACAAGTGATAGGACGAGAGGAAATGGCCTCAAGTTGCGCCAGGGGAGGTTTAGATTGGATATTAGGAAAAATTTTTTCACTGAAAGGGTAGTCAGGCATTGGAACAGGCTGCCCAGGGAAGTGGTGGAGTCACCATCCCTGGAGGTGTTCAAAAAACATGTGGATGAGGTGCTTCGGGACATGGTTTAGTGGGCATGGGTACTGGGTTGATGGTTGGACTCGATGATCTTAGAGGTCTTTTCCAACCTTAATGATTCTATGATTCTATGATTCTACTTGGCTAAGGGAACCCACTCACATGCCTAAACACACTGTTAGGAACAAAGACCACTGGTTATCTGCTCTGGCTCCATGTTTTTCCCAGTGTCACTCCTCTCCTGAATGCTACATTCTGCTTTGCATGCATGACCAAGGGAGCAGAGGCTCCCAGGCAGGACAATGACAGTGTTCCTCGGGCAAACAGCATTACTGAGATCATTACTGAAATGGTGCATCCATTTCCACTGTCATGCTTCAGAAAGGACGTTTACCACAAAATTTTATACGAAGTCAGAAACTTACACTGTAGCAGTAACAGCTGTAGAGATAATCTCAGTCCGTTTATCTAAGAGAAAATTAAGGGGTGACTTAACTCAAAACTACACCAACTATATTTACAAGACAGAGACAGCCGATACCAGAGAGGTCATTAACCTAAAAAAGTGAAGATGTTAAAACATCACTGGCTGGGATCTGAGGTTAGACCACTTCAACTGATGAACTTTTGGAACAATCCACTTATTGACAGAGTGGCTGCTCCATCACTGAACTGTTTACATGAAGACAAATCTTCTTCCCAAAGCCAAGCTACAGCCCAAACAGGTATTACAAAGCAGCATTTACTGTCATGGAAGTGATCACACTAACTAACACTTTTCAGTCTTAATACCTATGAATTACTATTATTTGCATTATAAATGAAYGATATTCTTCTGTGCATCACCAGATCCATCATGAAACTTGGATCCCAACGCAACATGTAGATGTAGCAAATGTGTAACACAGTAATTTAGCCCACCAAACATCTACAGCAGGAAAAATGTACAAGGAGCAAAAACAACAACAAAAAATCCCAAACAAACAAACTCCAAAAAGTTTAATTTTCATCCCTGCAAATTTTAAGTTAGAAAAATACAGCTGGCCCACCTCTCTACCTGTATACATGCTGAGAGGAAGAGGAGAGAAGGAAAGAGATACAGCCATGGACACATAGAGGACATTTTATTTAGAAAGTCTTATTTCACTGTAGAACACTTTTCTTTAATCTGGCACTAGGACTTTAAGACCTAGTAGGTACGGCACTTCAATCTGAGGACAGACTGGTGATGTATCATTCTGCTAGCATAAAGCTCTGGTTGCTTAGGGAAATTTTATCTACAACTTTAACTCCCTTCATTCAGGTAGAAGGAGAAAGTTGAAATAATAGGCACAGATAAAAGTACCTTGATGGTGAAGAGGCTTCTGACAGCTGAGGCACCCTGGCCTGGGAGACTCTTCTTCCACCACTGCCCAGTTAGCTCACATCAACTGTAGAAATGGCATAACCCAACAGAAAAGGTTTGCTGCTCTTTTTTTTTTTTTCCTCAGAGAGAAGGCATAATATAGAAACAAGTGGGTTTTAAGTGTTTCGTATATTTAACTGACTCATTTGAGTAACTTAAATACCTAAGGCATTTTATTTATCATACACTATTGTGTTTTTAAACTCATTCTACATTTATTCTATGGAGATACGAGTTTTCCTGGTAGGGCTGAAAATGCCATCACATAGAAGAGCTTCCTCCAAGCTACTGACAGAATAATTTGCATTTCCCTGTACAACAATTTGAAACTACTTTCTTAGAAAAATACTTACTCTTTAAAAGCTTTGCTCATTTCAATCTTAACTGATTCCCAAGATAAAGGGCACTTGTTTTCTTCCGAGCAAAATACTTTTGCCCTAAAATATTTGGCAAAAAGTAGCATAAGCATTATTAATGCAAACAGCAAGCTTGTTGTTACAAAAGGTTTTATTGTGTCCATCTGGGTAAAACCTTCTTCTCTGTTCCTGGTGGCAGTCCATCACCACACATCTCGGACAGTCACATGGTGGTGCCAGCTGTGGCCAAGGGCTGTTCACTTTCCATCTCTGACAGGGCGTCTGTTGGGCTTGACTGTTCCTGAGCCCCAGATTTCACAGCGTGCATTGCATAGTTAATGTTTGTGCTTTCCATCCAGCTCCACGACCCCGAGAGGGGATTATACAACATCCCATTCACAGTCTTGACTGAAAAGCCATCTAGAAAAGAAAGAAGGCATAAAGCAACTGATGTTCTTAAATATTGTAAAAGTCACTGCAACATCAAACCCTTTACAACAGCAAGTCTGCAGGACGCTTCTTCCTCCGAGCTGGGGAGCAGTGCTTCACAAGCTGGCCTTTGTCAGACACCACCACAAGCAGTGGCAACAGGCATCGCCACTGGCAGCACTGGTGACAGTGGGTCCTGCTATTGGCAGTGGCAGCAATAGCTCTGTGCCAGGCCACGTACCATCAGCACGCTATACGGTGAGCCACTGCAAAGCGGCGTGCTAGAAACCCCAACTTCACAACACCACACTTGGGTGACTGGTAACATTTTCTGTAGGTGGAGACATTCTTCAGATTGACATCACATGCTTCAAAATGAAAATCTAAGCGTATCTTTGGAAGGATTCTGCAGATTCCCCTTAGGAATGGAAAATATAAGAAAGAGGAGAAGAATGCCATGAAGGACTCAGTGCAAGTAAAGAGTGATTTAGCACTCCCTGCTGAGCAGCTCTCAGCTCACTGCATGGCTCTGCTGTGTCCCAGCAGGATACATGAGGGAAGGCAGAAAACAAACACCCTATCAAAACAAATCACTCCACTGCACTTGCTTCTCCCTTCGAGGGGAGAACGGAAAGAACCACCAGCGTGTGAACCGGTATGAGTCATATTCCTTACTGCATCACTGCAAAGTGCCAGGAGAAGACCCTGCCAAGAGAACAGCTCAACTCATACTTCAGCTTCTTTACAGTGAACTAAAGCAAAGTGAAATATTCAGTGAGAGGGTTTTAAAACATCTGCAGGGAAGGAGGGCAATGGGCAGAACTCTTCCCAGCTCAGCGCTTTATCTATTTTAAAAGCAATCAAACCAGGGCAATTTAATTATTTTTTCAAATCAGTATCATACTGACTAATGGATTTGTGGTAGGTTTCATCTTCACATTTTTGAGGAAATATTTTAGTAACATAACATGAATAAAGAACATGGAGCAGCAACCAAAAAGAAAAACGCCTTCTCCCAAGGGGAAGATGACAAACAATGTAGTGGCAGCAGTGCAGTTCTGGAGTGCCAATACAGTTATTTTCTCAAACCTGACCTAGAGAATATGAACCACTTCAGAGCATACATTCTGCCACCAGAACAGGATGGCAAACCTTGGCATTTTCGCTTAGGCTGTCAAACGGTGGGGCACCTGTAACGGTGATTTTGTTTGAGTGATCTCTGCATTCTTAGGACTCCGCTTAGTTTATTTACTTTATGCAAAATCCAGTAAGCAGTAGTGTCTTTAAACCAGAAATGATACTCATAATATATGACTGGTAACACACACAGGAAAGGCTGTGTATTGTTGTTAGCACTCACCCCACCTATCTTACCCCCTTGCCATGTCTACAGGGAGCACTGGAGTATCTCTCTGCATTCCCATCATCTGGCCTGGAACTCACTTGATTCCAGGAGGCGCTCCAACTCTTCGGGGGGCACAAACTTCTCCCACTCATGTGTTCCTTCCGGTACAATGCCTATTATTTTTTCTGCAACCACAATTCCCAGGACATAGGACAACTGTGTTTTATTGATTGTAGTAATGAATAAAGAACCTTCAGGCTAATTAAAAGATTAAAATGCTCAATTAGAAGAATATTTAATTAAAAAAAAAATTTAAGTTTAATCACATTAAAACACATAGTTTGTCTATCTACAAGCCTACCTGCTCATCATAACATAATCAAAACAGTCAACATAATCAAAGTCTTGGATGGCCTGATAACCACTTCCTTACCCAAAAACCATCTAACAAAGTCACTTATAATGTAACATTGCCCAGGAAATGGATAAATAAAAGGTATTAAGGTATATAAAATACCTGTTGTAAATAGAAACACTTTTTTTAATTAAAACCAAAGTAAAATTTGCAATACTGGCTAATTTTTGAGACTGCTCAATGCTGTGCTTGTTTTAATGATTACAGGGTCAAAAAAGAAAGCCAGAAATTAATCCTAAGTACTTAAGAGAGTGTTTGGTAGAAATAAAGGATAATTTCTATGTCCCCAGCAGGCTGAAAATTAGTTAAGCGTTATTAATTAATAAGTCAAAAGATTAAAGGAAAACTGCTGCCTGTGTACTGGGCCTACCATCCTTCTTTACAAATGAAATAATATCAAGAGGAATAAAACAACACCTGATTATCTCCAAACATAATTATGACCCTTTAAAAGCAATCCAGGAGCACATCTGATGCGATGCTAGAGCTGGAACAGAATCTTGTGAGTCAGAAACATCTTTACAGTCAGTTTCAATGCAGTCTGAGCCATAGCTGTCCATCAACAACAGCACTACCATGTTTTCTCACCTAGGTGAAATCAAATGCAACCAGATTTCTTAAGGTCTTGATGCAATGCAACACTGCAATGCTCGGTAATGCCATTCACATTTTTCTAAGGCAGCGATGAGGAAATAAATTTCCGCTAACTTTAGTTACTGAAGTTGGGAAGATGTACTTGCATCATGGAGGAGAATGGAAGGCACCTCTGGAGCATGGTTCAGACTTCAAGGTGGAGAAATGAGTGCAGATGTAGGTGTTTTCACTTTGCTTCAAATGAAAGCCTTAATAATAAAAGAGAATAAATATTCCCAATAATGAAAGCAAAAATTCTCTTACCTTTAACACCTGAGAGCAACACTTGATAAACATTTCAAGGTCAGCCACATGCTCCACTACCTCAGAAGCTACAATTACATCAAAGGTTTCCATACACTCTTCCACAATCTCCTCCAGTGAACTGGACTTGTACTGTATTCTCTTGTCCAGGACTGGATCAAATGACTTGTGTTGTTCTGCTGTTCTAATGTTGTCCTCCAGAGGATCAATTCCAGTAACCAAAGCTCCCAGTCTACCTAGAGGCTAATAATACAGAGTATAATTTATTCTCTGCATGAAAAGAATTTACTGTCTGCAACTTTGCAATGTACGTACATGATGCAGAAAACATATATCAGAGAACAAGACAAATTATGAGCTCTGATCCAGCAGTTTTATTTGAAATGTTTATTAAAGCATAGAAAATTATATAGTGGAATAGACACATTTAAATTGTCTTTTAGAATAAATTGTTCTGAATCCATTTTGTTACACCAAATAAAGATTTCCTCCACTATTACCCTCTGATAAAGGAAAAACAAAGGGGAAAAATCAACACACTACTTAAAAGGGGGAAAACAATACCATATTTAATTACTGTCATTACTTTCTTCAACACCCACCTGTAATGGTAAATCCTCATATCTTTTTAATGGTTACTTAATATATGATTATCTCTGGGACTTTCTTACTGCTGAGAACTAAACACTGATGTTTGCTAGGATAGCATCAGGCTTGGCTGTCACTCAAGTTTCTCCAGTGTCTTCTTACTCATGGGTTAACACCTCAGCCATCACCTCTTTTGAAACTGAAACAGGCTGCAGAATTTGACCACAGGTATGTTATTCCAACCTGAAATTCACGAGTTGTTCACCTGCGAAGGTGAGGCAGCACACCAGTTCTGCCAGCCTCACTGGAGAGCAGGCTCTTGCAAGACTACAGAATTTTGCTCAGAATAAAAGAAAAAAAAACAACACGGGGAGAGATTCAAGTCCTTTTGTAACACCTCATTTCAGATGCTGATGAAGTTCCCAGAGTAACTCAGCCAGATCTGTAATCCTAAATTTGCAAACCATCCCTAGCCTATTAATAGGATATAGCACTGTTCAGAGCCTGCATGGCCAAAGGGTTCCACCGCAAATAGTTACTTCTCAGTCCCACGTTTGTGTAGACTCCTTGGGAAGCAGCTGTAACATCAGTCCCTGTACCAGGAGAACCTCTCCTGACAGAGAGGAGGTATGTCTCAGGTGTTTGACATTATTCCATGCTTGTCCCATGAGATCAAAGGCCAGAATCCCCACCCCCATATAAAAACCTGAAGATAAGCAATTCAAAGAAATGAACATTTAACAGCAGGTTTATAATTGAAAACACTTCTTTGGTAACGAGGATTGTCATGATTAAAGTATTCTTGCCTGGGCTCCAAATTAAAAAAAAAAAAAGGAGGGAAAAAAAAAAAGAGAGAGGAAAAAAAAAGCTGTCATACTGTGACAGCCCAGAAGAAAGCTAGAAGACTGATGTAAAATTCTTCCCCGCTCCTCTTCTTTACAGTGTTTGAAATCTTATTTTTCTGGTGAACCCCAGGATTTTAGAATTTCTCATTACCAATTCCCTCCTTTTCTGTAAACCACCACCACTACACAAACCAAATATTCTATGAGGTTTGTAGAATGCACTGCACTCCAAAGCATTCAATAACTAATATATCATAGAAGAAAACAGCTCCTCCTCGGAAGATTAGAAATTAAACAGTGTAACAGTAAAACGTTTCAAAAAACTTTGCACACTTTTTAACAAGAGAAACCGCAGCACACTGTTTCTTACCTCACTTAGCAGTCCACCACCACAGCCAACATCGAGAATCTTTACTCCAGAAAGTGGGTTTCCCAGATGATAATTACTACTCATGTTCAACAGAGTATCTCTGAAAGAAAAGGGATGTGATTAAGGGCAAACATCCAAGGTGGTTTAGTAGATGCAATATGCAGTTATCTTAAGTAGTGATAATTGGTTTTCTTTTACAGTGTTTTCTGAGGTTATGCAGAAATAGTACATATATAAAAAAAGTCTGTCTTCAAAATCATACCTAATAAATGGCACTCTAATATCATTCATAGAATGAAGGGCTGAATATTCTCCTTCTTCATCCCACCATTTATGCGCGAGGAGCTGGAATTTTTTCATTTCCTTTGAATCCACTGATGAGTGTGAGGCGCTAAAAAGTCTCTTCATGGTAAGCCTAAATAATGAAAGCTGAATGTCATGAAACTAATACCGGCATTTCATGTTAGCTGACATATGGGAAAACCAAACTCTGCATCAGAAAATGAAAAAAAAAAAAAAAAGAGATATAACTCGTGTTCCTTTAGAGATTCTAGTTATACTTCGTTAAAAACAAACAGATTTTATGCACTGTATGTATAACGTATCTTCCAAACCAGATGGCTGCACACCTGTAATTTTAAAGTTATTAATTAGTAAAACAAAAATAGGCCACATCAAACCTTTAAACATTTGTGAGATTTAAAAATGACTTCATATGACACTGTCACAAAGTAAAATTAAATTGTTATAGAAAATGATAGTCTTTGTCACATAGGATGATTTTAGGTACAGTACTTACACACTGCTTTTTATTTTAGTCAGAGAGGCAGGCAGAGAACTACTGGATTTCAGCTGTATTTTCCAATTGTAGTTCTGAAGGGTGCCTCTCAGGCCTGTCTGAAAAGACAGATCAGCATGGTCATCTGCATAAATAAAAGAAAGGCAACCAAATGGAAAACATCAGCTTTATGAGAGCTCATAGGCAAAAATCCTAGTTTAACAATACTGCTCTAGAACAACAATACTAACTGTGCAAATCTTTACACATTTGCTTACTATTGTACTTAGGGAGTGCACGGGGATTAAATAAAAGAGCATATGCTAGCTCACCATCCCATTACTTTTCAAAATATGTACGATGACATTTTTCAGAGCCTGAATGAAAAGGAACTTTTCATGCAGCTGAAATGATTCAGTTAGTGACAATGTCACCAAAATGTTTACTCCAACCATAAGTCGTGCATATACACACACACTTACAGTTATCAACACAGGGCTCCGATTCCCATTTCATTACATGTTGGAGTAAGAAATATATGTCTGCACACTCATTTTACATTGTATGAATTGGTAAGGAAACATAAGTATGAAAACCTTACGGACAGTGCAAAAACAGGTTAAGGACACCATCTTAAAAACTGTTCTCCTTGCCTGCTTTGCCAACATACGGCTCGGCTCTGCCAGGCATAATGCGCACTCACTCACGCTCCCGCTGCTGCCTGGTCTCCAACAATCCCCAAAGCACAGCAATACCTCACTGCCCCCAGAGTAACGGTCCCCTGAACATGAGTTTAGGCTGCAGTGAGCGATGGAGAGATCTACTTATACCTCTGGGAATACAATCATGCTGAAGGGCTACATTGGGGCCAAAGGAGGTGGCGGGGGGAAGAAACCTCCGTTGGGAGAGCTCTGTTGGACGTGCGGAGAGCCCATGGGGCCTGACGGGCTGCCGTGAGGCTGGCTTGGCGTTAGGCTGCCTTGGCGTTAGGCTGGCTTACAGAGCAGCGCCAGCAGCGCGACTGTGAGCACGGACGCGGCGCAACCGGGCGAGAAAGGCCGGTGCGAGCAGCCGCACGCACTCGCCACCGCTGTGGGAGAAGAGCGGCAGTGCCGCAGCCCAGCAGACCGCCGGTGGCCAGGCCGCTCCCGCCGAGGCAGCCGGGCGCCCGCCGGGGCGGGGGCGGCGGGGGGCAGGCCGCGGCCGGGACGCCGAGCCCAGGCCGGCCGGCGGGGCCGGGGGGACGCCGCCAGGAACAACCGCCCGGTGGAAGCCGATGGGGGCTTTGCAGGGGCCCTGCGAGGGGGCTAGTGAAGCGACACCCCGTTAGGCCACATCAGCCGCGGGGGGCGACGCGGGCCGGCCAGGCCC